>CP106723.1:38535157-39735157 GCA_025506655.1 Gossypium rotundifolium
TCATTTAAAATTATATTTGCTTATGTAAAAGTAAATAAATTTTCAAGCATTTAGATTGATTTGTTCAATCTTTTTATTTTATTTTTATTTTTTGCAAAACAGCAACTTAGATTGGGTGTTAACATTTACCTCCTTATAGATATTATATTATATTATATTATATATTTTAATTTAATCTCTAAATTTATTTTTTCACATTAGTCTTGAAATTTGACAATTTTTCTTAAATTTAAACCTAACGTGGTATTATGATATTGCATAATGTGATTATATAAAACATTATAGTTTTTTTATTTTAAAAATAGGTGATAATATGCATTATTAAAAAGTAAATATTGTTTATTTGTTGGTAAGTATGGGATTTAGAGGCAATTAACATTTTTTTATTGTATTAAATTAATTAAAAAGGAAATAATAAACCAGGGTTGGAAATAATATACCACTACACATTTAGCACATAATGGTTCCAACTAAAAAATTCAAATAAAAATAAACTTAGCAAAAAACCAAAGGCAAAATGAACTGATAAACCGTAATATATACATATTTTAATCCCACATTTGGCATACTTTTGGATGATTTATCCGTTGAATTGTGGAATTTGATGCTTCTAATCCTTTAATTTCATATTTTATACTTAGAGAGCATAGGAGGATTAAAAGAACGAGAAATGGGCCAAAAACGGAGAAAATGGGCCAAAGTAAGAAATCAACACGGCCTAGATGTAACATCCCGAAATTAGGCCTAGTAGGATTGGGCCCAATGGGCTTTAGGCGTAGGAATGTTTAAAATTCTGAGAATAAGAGAATGGCATTATTGCAAATTGGACTATTAGTTAAGTGAATTTGGAGTTTACGGGGTTTCTATGAAGTCTCGAGTTTAATTGGGCCTTAGGAAAAATTTGGTATTTTAGCACTTTAAGGAGAGATGGTAAATAGCTTCAATGCTTATTGAAATAAATGAATAAATGGTTAGCACAAGTGAGCACTTAGTAAAGAGGTTATGGCATTAAGTGAAGTACCTTGAGGGAAGAGGTTCAAATCCCTTTGTGTGCAATGTTTGGCTAATATTTTAGCACTCTTTCCTTAAGTGTCGGCCAAGGATTATTTATGGCAAGGGTGGACTTCATTATTTTTGGTAAGGTGGCTATAAGAATAAGGCAATGTTGAAGTTGGGGAAAGGAATCAAGAGAAATAGGAATGAAAGGGGGACATGAGGCTTAATTTGTGGATGGTGTTTTGGAAAGCTTGGGTGGCCAAACTCTTATCCTAAGGGGGGATGCATGTGGACGGTTTTGAGGTAGATAGGTGGCTGAAAATTTTACCTTGGCATTTGGTAAGACCTTGGTTTTGTTTTGGCCAAAAATCCTATTGCAACCTTTGTGTCATTTTCTCTCTTTTTGCTACTTTCTTTGCCGAAATTTTCTAGCACAATAGTGCATTTTCTCTTCTCTTGAATTGGTCACATATTCATCTTTTGTCTAATCTCCTTGATAGCCGAATATCATTGTTCATTCTCCTCCATAGCCGAAACCTTTCAGTCGGAACGGTTTCGACACTTTCCATCGCTCTTTCTTTCCTTCTCATTCCTTAAGCAATCGTGATATAGAGGGAGGCCGAATACCACAACATCGCCTAATCATCTCTAGTCATAGGACGATCGTGAGAAACGAGATTATAATCGATTAAGCTAAGGAAGATCTTTCATAGTCCATTCGATATCTCCATTTGGTTACTGAGTTAATCAGATTGAAGGTTGGCTAATTGATATTGTTGGTAGGATCGATTCTTGGTGCATCGAGGGAGATCACAGTCGTGGTGTTGAAATTGGTAGAAAACACAACTCGTAATCAAGGTGTGTAATCCCGTACCATTCCGAATATATGTTTGAAATGGTGAGTAAGTCTCACATCTCTTTGAAAGTTTACATGAAATATTCTATGATTCGGTAGAAATACCGAAGAAAACCGATAACCGGCATCCGTGATCACTCGGACGTGCGTATGCTCGTAGTGGTAATCATGTTTTGTAATAAAATAGTTTCGGTTAGAAACAGTGACATGTATTGGAAAAATCACGAAAAATTGGATAAAAGGAATTACAAAGTGAGTAAGATATCAGATTAAAGCTTATTGTGTCTACTTTAATATGAAAGAAACGGAGAAGGAAAATGAAAATTATATTCTGAGATATGTTAATTTTAGTGAGACTGGTTCTGAATGATTTCGTGGTTCCCTAATCTGTCTTGGTAAAATTGTATAAAATTGTACAAAGTGAGTTATGGATTATAATTTATATGTATAGATTACTTAGTGAGCCTATTTTCAATAGAAACAAGTGGGAGCATTATATGAAAACCGTACAGTGAGATATTTGAAATTAAAGAAATAGAGTAATAAGGGAAATTTTAAGGAATAAACTGTACTAAATGGCTAAGTCAAAAATTCTGGAAAAATTGTAGTAAGAAGATATATGAGTCTAGTTTCAAGGAAAATTTGTGGATCTTAATTTCGAGTTTCCTAACATGAGTTATAATCAATTTAGTAAGTATGACGCAGATGGACAGTTTCAAGTTTTATGTCCCAAATTAGTAATTAAGTTCGGGGTTGCAAAATTACGAAAATACCCTTGGAGGGTAAATTACTGAAATACCCTTGGGTTGCGAGATTACCGAATTACCCTCGATGGGTAAAATTACCGAAATGCCCTTATGGGCCGAATTACGAAAATGCCCCTAATGGGCTGAAATACAAAAATGCTCTAATGGGCCAATTTAATATATTGCTTAATGGGCCGATTTGATAAATTGCCTTAATATGCCGAATTGCAAAGTGTTAATGGGCTAAACTTTTGTATGAAATAGTTATCGTTGTTATATTTGTAAATATCATGATTTGCTATGTATGTTGCATATTTACATATTGCATGGGATGAGAAACTTGAATGAAGAGAAGAGTAGACCGGTGACATTGCCACAAATTCTGATAATGGCTATGTGCCAATTTAAATATGGCTTTGTGCCATCGTGACTAAGGCTGTATGCCAATTATATTACAGTATATGATTACGGTGGCTCGACCACAAATATTATAAATGGCGACTTTTTGCAAATTGGAGAGGCTGGATGGGTGGGTTGACTTGATCCCCACAAGAGAGATTGGTTGGTGCGGGTGGAGAGCTGGCGAGGTGGGTTGACTTGATCCCCACGGAGAGATTGGTTGGTGCAGGCGGAGGCTGGCGGGGTGGGTTGACTTGATCCCAGGAGAGATTGGTTGGTGCGGGTGGAGAGATTGGTGGATGGGAAGGGTTGCATTCATATCATTTATTTATTACATGAAAGTGGGCTTAGGCCCAAGATTATGTAAATGGGTTCAAGCCAAGATATTGCTAAGCAGGCTCAGCCCGGTGGATATGATGAGGGTTATACACTGAGTTCTTGTAACTCACCCCCTTCTTTCTTAATCCTTGTAGGTAAATCTCAGTGACGAGGACTTGGGCCATGGATGACTCGGTGGAGGCCATACTTCGGAAATAAATATTTCAAACTTTAGTAAATTACTTTTCTGCTCTATTTCGTTATTTTTACTATTTGGGTTTTTATGTTGTAATAAGGCCTCTGGATTATTTTATTTTGTTTTATGTTTGACGTATTTATTATTTTGTTGGTTTATTTTAAATGAGAATTTTCTAAAAGCATAATCAACGATTTTCCAAATTGATTAATAAGTGGATTTTATAAATAAACTTTTACAAATGATTTAACTCGGACTTTCTTTCAAATTATCAACGACATTTTCAAAAGTTACGGTTTTAAAAGATCACTAGTTCAAATATCAATTCTTCAATCAGCTTTTCAAAGATTAGTAGTATTTTTATCAAATATTTCTAAACAAACTTGTTTTCTTCAATTACACCTATTTTAGTACGAATCACAAGATCCTTTATACGTTTTCTTCATTGTGACACACTAGATTCGGGCCTAATTTCTAGGCCGGGTTTGGGGTGTTACACTAGAGTTCACCACACGGCCATGCCACTTTAGCGGACTTGAACACGGCCCTGGGCTCGATTCACATAGGCGTTTCACACGGGGCGTGTCCCTGCCATGACCCGTTTTAATTCCACTCGAAATAGGATACTTGTGGGCCAAGTAAGGCATCCTGAAAGCCTATATAAACACCCTAGAGGGCAACCTAAAAGGGGAGTTCGAAAGGAGGCTTCTGCTAGGGCTGTTGACGAGGAGCGAAGCCAGAGAGGGCTGAATATAGGGAATTACTCGAAGAAAGCCAGTTGATTCATCTCAGAAGTTGGAGTCACACTCAAGACTGGGGATTTTCCTTTCAAATTCCTTCAGGGGGTTTTAGGGTTTTTCTTTATGTTTTGTTATTTAATTTCTTCTAAGATGTATTCTTTTATAAACATTAACTAAACCCCTCAAATACCCGAGGGGGATGAAACCTAAGACGGATCTTGTTATTGTTTTCTGAACTGTATGATAAATACTTGATTTGTTCTTAATTATGTGTTCTTAATTCTTGCTTTAATATTTCAAGATATTGATTCAAGTATTGATGTGCTTATTCAGAGGAGCAAAAGTCCACGTTTAAGAGTAGATCTAGCATAATTAAGCGGAGTTGATCGTACTCCTAGAAATAGGATGACATAAATTAGCCGGATTAGGGTCAAACCTAATATGGGAGTCCATAAATAGAGTTAATGCAACATTAAGGGTTTTAGTTAGAAAGAGATTTTAATTAATCAACCTAGGGTTAGGCGTTAGTAGCCTTGAAAGAGGTATTAATATAAATTAGGGAATCCTACAGATCAAGTCAAGTGAATAAATCGTCTGGTTCAGAGTTAAATAACAAGTGAAGTCTAGGTAGATTCTTCATCGGGTATTGTCTTAATCAATTGGTTTTCTCAAAAATATTTTCCCAATTCATTCTCTGTGTCTTGGCATCCTTAGTTTAGGAATTAGTTAGATAAACATCAATCCTCTTTATTTTAGGCTAGATAATAAAAAGAAAGTTAGTACTAGTACTTTTTGGTTCCCTTGGGTTCGACATTCTGGTCTTGCCACTAAGCTATACTACTGTTCGATAGGTACGCTTGCCTTAATCGTGGTGATAGTTAGTTTTTAGGCTCGATCATTCATTTTATAAATATTAAAAGTCTCAGACACGATCAAGTTTTTGGCACTATTTCCGGGGAACTGACATATTAGGAACGCTCAATTTTTATTACTTTTTCCATTTTTCTTTTATTTATTTGTTTATAATTTTTATTTTTAGTTTTCTAATCTCTCTATTATTTGCTCTAATAGGTTTTTCTATTTTATGACTAGGAGGAACCCGTCAGGACCATTACTTTTTGACAGTGAGATCGAGGCAACCATCCGCAGAAACCGAAGAGAAAATAGGCGAAGTTTACAATTCTTAGAGGAAGAGCAAGAAGACATCACCAATCCTCCTGAAGAGATGGCTGAAAATCAGAATAATCCATTACCTCCGGTGGCTATGGGAAATCTGGTGAATCAAAATCATGCTCCTCGTACTATGTATTATTATGCTAAGCCTAGTTTAGCCGGTACTGAATCAAGTATTGTTAGACCTACTATTGCTGTAAATAATTTCGAATTGAAACCTAACACTATACAGATGATACAGCAGGATGAGGATCCTAACACACACTTAGCGAACTTTTTTGGAATTATGCGATAAGTTTAAAAAATTGCTTTTCTGATGATGCCATTCGGCTTCGGTTGTTTCCCTTTTCATTGAGGAACAAAGCTAAACAATGGTTGAACTCGTTACCACGAGGATCAATCACCACATGGGAAAAAATGACCGAAAAGTTCTTATTAAAAAATTTTCCGCCGGCTAAAACGACTAAGTTGAGGAATGATATTTCTTATTTTGTGCAGATGGATCTAGAGACACTTTACGATGCATGGGAGAGATACAAGGATTTACTAAGAAGATGCCCTCATCATGGGCTACCATTATGGCTACAGGTTCGAACCTTCTATAACGGTGTGAACCCCTCAACTAGGCAGCTTATTGATGTAGCGCGGTGGCACCTAAATAACAAAACCCACAAGCGGCTTTAATTTATTGAAAAGATGTCACCGAATAACTATCGGTGGCAAGTTATGAGGACAAAAAGCGAAAGTCGCCAGTGTTTTCAACCTCGTATGATCACTATGCTATCAAATCAGGTAGAGCTTTTGAATAAAAAGAATGATGGTTTGTGTAGTTCTTCGCAGGTACATCTAGTAATGCAATGTGATATGAATGGAGGAGGGATAAGAAATACAGAATATCCACCTTACAACCTGAGAGCTAAAAACGACCAAGTTCATTATATGGGTGATAATTTTAGACCTCAAAATAACCCTTATAGTAATACTTACAATCTAGGTTGGCGTAACCACCCCAATTTCTCATGGGGTGGTTAAGGAAATCAAAGACAACAACCCCTTCTAGGCTTCCAACAACAACCCTAACCACAGGAGAAAAAGTCGAACTTCGAAGAGATACTTACGAAATTTATCGCGGTGTTAGAAACATGCTTCCAGAACACCGAAACAACCCTCAAAAACCAACAAGCATCGATTCAAGGGATCGAAAACCAACTAGGTCAGCTTGCTAAGTTGATCTCAGAACAGCCACAAGGTAGCTTGCCAAGCAACATCGAACCTAACCCAAGGGAGCAACTTCACGCCATCACAGTATGCGATGAAGAAGGGTTAGCGGAATCTGAATCTGAACCAAGGCAAGAACCTGTGGTCAATAAAGGTAAGGTTGAGGTAAGCCACGATACACAGAAACCTGTCATTAAAGAGTACCAACCTCGTGTGCCATACCCCAATGCTACAAAGAAAGACCGTACAGATGAAAAATTTGGTAAATTTCTAAAACTTCTAAAGAAATTACATATTAACTTACCGTTTCTTGAAGCTCTTTCGCAGATGCCCAATTCAAGGAAATTTTTAAAAGAGCTTCTGACAAACAAACGGAGGTTAGACGAGAGCTAAATGCAGTGTGCTCAGCAATTTTACAAAATAAACTACCACAAAAGTTAAAAGATCCAGGGAGTTTTACAATTCCGTGCTTAATTGGTAGCTTATCTGTTAATAACGCCTTAGCTGATCTAGAGGCGAGCATAAACATTATGCCTTATAAAATATTTAAACAGCTAGGTATTAGGAAACCCAAACAAACTAGGATGAGCATTCAATTAAAACTATTAGAATTCCTAGGGGTATAATTGAATATGTACTCGTAAAAATTGATAAATTTATATTCCCAGTAGACTTTGTCGTTTTAGACATGGATGAGGACAATAATATTCCTTTAATTTTAGGAAGACCCTTTTTAGAAACTGTTAGAACTAAAATTGACGTTGGTACAGGAGAACTTATATTTCGTGTAGGTGACGAGACGATCACTCTTCAAGCTCTTGACTCGGCTAGGACATTAAGTAATAAAGGTGAGAACATAAATTCTATTACTGACCATTCGGTTAAACCTTCTTTTCAGGAAGCACCACGAAACTACACAACTGAGCCAGATCCTAGACCTCATACCAACAAGGAAATAACTCATGAGGAGCGAAGGCTTCAAATCGATGAACTAGACGAGTGGAAGACACATTTCAAAGAGAAACTAAAAACACACGAAGCAGAACCAAAGCAAAACCATGTCAAACTTAAAGATGGGACAACCCAGTTTAAGATAGGAGATCAGGTATTGTTGGATAAGAAAGACCCTCGAATCTCCACTTCAGACCTTAATACAAATGAAGAAATCCCTTTTAAGGTACTCAATGTCTTCCCATATGGAACAGTCGAGGTAACTAATCCTAAGTTCGGCACTTTTAAGGTAAACACTACTCGAGTCGAACTACGTAAGAATCATAGGACTGATAGCAGGGGAGAGGAGTTTCAACTCCTCAAACCAATATGAATACGCGAATGAGAGGTAAGTCTAGCTTAAGACTTTAAACGAGCGCTTCTCGGGAGACAACCCGAACATTAACCCCATTAATTTTCATATTTTTATTTTTATTTTTACCATTAATTTTCATATTTTTATTTTTATTTTTACTTTTAGCATCTAACTACAAACTAACCAAATTAATGAAACATAGGTTTTCCTACCACACGGCCTTACACACGGGTGTGGCCGTGGCCGTGTGGACACCACGGATTTACACACCGGCGTGGCAGAGATCGTACGAACCAAGGAAGAAAAATCTCCAAACCACGGTCGGCGATAAAATGCCATGGCCGTGCGATATGGTAGCCATTCACCTACAAACAAGGGAAGAAGATCGACAGTAGCCGTAAAAATATGAGTTTTTTTTTATTTTCAATTTTGGGTTATAAAAACCCCAAGCAATTTGTAGAACAAAAAAGGGGGGGATACACAACAGAATACAAAAAAAAAAAATCAAAGAACAGATAAACATAGGTCTTTCGTTACTTTTTTTTTGAATCTGTTTTTGCTTTTCTTTGTTTTTTTTAACATATATTAAGTTTAATAATATATATAAAAAAAGGGGAAAAAAAGCTACCGTTTTTTCGAAGTTCAGTTGCCGCGCACGGCGGTAGAAGGTGGTCGGAGCTACACAAGAGGCTGGCCGAAAATTACCACAGAGAGAGAGAACAGAGAATGCTCTGCTTTTTTCTAAAAAAAAAACAGCAAACAAAATGAAATTTTTGGGGCAAAAAATTGGTATTTATATACATATTAAACGGCGCCGTTTTGGAGCCCATCTCCAAGGCCAAAACGACGTCGTTTCATGGCTACCCGACCTGATCCGACCCGCTCAGCCTAGGATCCCCGTGTTTTTATTTGGAAGGGTTAATTTCGTTTTTAGCCCTTCCGCTTTTTTATGGTTTTATAATTAAGTTTTTCTTATTTTTAAATTTACCCTTAAATTTTATTTGGATTTCATTTAAGTCCCTCTTGAAATGCAACGTTTTGGAGGAAGGGAATATTTTTCCTTTTAGCCCCTCCTAGTTACTAGCGTGTTCTAATCGGTCCTTCCTTTTAATTTTATTTTCAATTTCGCCCTAAATTTTTATTTCAAGTTCAATTTCATTTTTTTATTTTCTTTTGTGATTTTTGTTACTTAATTTTTAATTTTTTATTATTATTAACACTACTATTATTTGACTATTATAATTATTACTTTAATATTATTTTTATTATCACTTTTATGATTATTTATTATATTTATTATTATTATACTTATTATTATTATTTTATTATCAATATCATTCTGTTATTTTCATTATTATAATTATAACTATAATTATAATGATAATTATAACTATAATTATAATTATAGTTATAATTATTATTATTATTATTTTCATTATTGTTGTTTTTGTTTCTACTATTATTTGTATATTAACATATATTATTATTTTATTATTATTGTAGTACTACTATTATTTTTATATTATCATTATTACGATTAATTTTTACATTATTTTATTATTATTGATACTATTTTCATTTTTGCTATTATTTTTTATCATTATTTTCATCATTATTTTTATTTTATAATTGCTAATATTATTATTATTATTTATTTATCAACATATTTCCATTATAGTTTATTATTATTATTTTTATCATTACTATTATTATTATTATTATTATTTTATTATCTTTAAATTATTGTATATAGTATTTATCTATTTGTTAATTTGATAATAGCTTTAATTTTGTTATTATTTTATTTTATTTTATTATTTATTTATTTATTTATTTATTATTATTATTTTACTTAATATTTTTTATTATTTGTTTCAACTTTTCTTTTGCCTTCATTATTATTATTCATATTATCACCTACACTTTTATTCCATTAAGCATATTGGCATTATGATTTATTTTTCATTTTATTACAATCATATTATATGTTCTTTGATGCATCAAAAGTTTGGTTTTGAAATAAGCAAACACTCCACGTTCTAAGGTTCGAAAGAAATCGTACCCTAACTTATTGGGTTTCAATTTATTTCACCGAATCTAATGAATTAATTATTTTCCTTTAAAAATTAAATAAAAAATTATTTCCGAGAATTCAAAATTGTCGTGTCCTAACTCACTGGATATGACGTTTTGTTATCTCGGGATAAGGATTTAAAAAAAAACAAGGCAATGTTTCGTGTTTGAAAGTTCGAGAAATTGTGCCCTAACGTGCTGGGTTTCAATTTTTCGTTCGTCCAATTAACTAAATATCCTTTTAATGAATTTTGTAAATCATGAGATGATTTTGGTTACGAGAGTTTAAAACATCATGTCCTAACGTGCTGGATATGATGTTTGTTTGCTTTCAGGACAAAGGAATCTCCAATTCCAACTCAAATTGTTAAAATTTTTAAAGAAATCATGTTTTTAAATTTTTTTAAATTTTTGACGTTAGGGTAATGACTACTCAATCCAGTACCAATTTTGGGCGTTACGAGGGTGCTAATCCTTCCTCGTACGTAACCGACTCTTGAACCCGTTTTCTTGAATTTCGTAGGCCAAAATTAATGTTTTGAAATAAAATGTTTTATAAGGCGATCCGATCACACCTAAGTGAAAAAAAGATTGGTGGCGACTCTATTTCTGTTTTTAAAAGTTGATCCTCGTTTTCCAAATAAAAAATGGTTTCAACAGCTTGGCGAATCCACTAGGGACAATAAGAGAATCAAGCCATAAATTTGATTATTTCCTGTCCTTTTGTCCAAATTTATTTGAAAAAACATGATCCTTTTATTGTATGTGGTTCTAATTTTTAAAATACATTTCTGCACTACACTACATGACTGTTGTGGTCGCACCCTTAAGTGGGAGTAAGAAACTATGCCTTGGTGAGGTTTCCACCTCCGCATGGGCTAGTGAACTACTTTCGGGATACATCCATACCTATGTCTTCGTAAGGTTTTCACCTCTGCATGGCCATAGGGAAATGTATTCCCTGAACTAAACTCGGTCCGTATGAGCCTATAATGGGTGAGGATCGAGGAATCTGCTGGTTCGGGTACCTTAACTTTAGAGCTAAACCTCATGTAGAAAACCTAAGGGCTTACCCTAGGTAGAACTACGTCAAACCCTAGTGGTCACCCAGATAGGTGCCCTATTCTGTTATTTATTTCTTTCATGCTAACGTGTTTTCTTTTGTTTTGATTGCATTGCATTCACATCATAAAAAAGAGGTGTTGATTCAAATTCGATTGCTAAATAGAAAAGTTGGTCATAAGAAAATGGATTTTTTGATAAAGTGGAATATAATACGGTCGTCCGAATATAGTCCAAGTATACACAATAAGAGAAGACTGATAGCCCATGAAGGAATACAAGACCTTATTGCCTAAGGATTCAAGCTGACATAGACTATTCAAGAGTACCACGTCTTGGCTTTCTTGAAGAAGCTAACGAGCTTTATGGAAATAAGTGAGTGAAGAGTCACGGCCTGGATCAAGTAACAAGGAGCTAGAAGAGGCATCTATTGGGAAAGTTCATGAGACACGACCATAACATCCTTTGCGAAGAAGGGGATTGATGTTTTCACTTGGACAATGAGGACAAAGCCGCATATGTAATCCGTTTTGTGTAAAGAAATTTATTTTCTAGTAAAGTTTGTCTAATGGAATTGAATTTAGAATCAACACCTCTCTTTTTGCATTTCACTCCTTTTCATTGCATTTCATGCATTTTCATTACATCACATCATATGCATTTAAGTCCATAGAGAGAGTAATTAGTTGAAATTATCAGAGAAAAAGAGGAGGTTAATTTGGGAACTAAACACCGTTACGGTACACATGCTAAAAAATGGATCAAAGACTTGAATAGTTCCAGAGAGACGTGCAAGACCAGCTGCAAGAGCAGTTGGTAAAAATCCAACAAGATATGAGGGACCAAATAATATAAGCCCAAAGGAAATGGTGGTTCAAAGGAAAAAGCCCCATGACTAAAGCTAAAAAGGATAATGAAGACTATCCTCCGGGTTTCACCTTACCACATGTACAGATACAACCTGATGTGCATCTTCAAAGGCCCTCTGTCACGATTAGGCCTTAACAAGGTCAAGCTGATATTGGGGTACCCATGAATTTCCAAGTTGGCTCGGAATCTAACCTAGGAGATAACCCTGCTAATCTTGTTATCCCTAATTTAGATATAGCAGAGAGGGAACCGGGGAACGAAGTTTTCAAACCCTTACATACTTGGGAGTGTTTTGAACAATGGGACTGTGGAAGAGATCCCTGTATTTTTCGAGCTGATCTAGAGTAATGTTCGAAATATGCTTGTTGCCTTAAGCCTAGAGGCAATAAGAACCCTTTTGTGAAATAGCCTCGTGTCTGAAATTTTATTTCAATAAAATACATCTTTTAAGCAAATATTCTTTTATTCTTTCTATTTTATACTGTACAAATAATTGTTCTTAGTTTTTTTCTTTTGTTTGGACTTTCTTTCAAGTATTCTTTTATTCTTCATGATCATATAAATAAAAATTCTTTGAATCATTTCTCTTTGGAATCTTCTTTCGAACCTACAATAGGTCTCCAAATATCAACGATGTGAGTAACGCTACTACTGACTCAAAGTCTCCTTTCGAGTAAGATATGTGTCTAGAGGGATCTCAGGACTTTGAACATGACAGAGATTGTAACCTATCTTCTGATTTGTTAAGAAAGGTAGAACAAGATAAAAAACAGACCCTACTCTACAAAAGGTCAGTGGATATTTTAAGCCTAGAAAAGAGGGAAAGATTGTAACCTAGCTCATCACATAACTAAGGCGAGACATCATTGAGTTACTTTCAAGAATTCAAAGATATTTTTGCATGATCATATCAGGACATGCCTGGGCTAATAAGACGCGGGCTAAATATGAGGATCGGGCACTGTTGCTATACCATGAAAGGGGATTGCATCAGTTATACTGCAAATACTGAATTGAAGAAAATGAGATTTATGTGACTCTTCCATTATCTTTATAGACTTTTCTATATGTGGGGCATGGATGTTATGGGGCCGATTTCATCAAAAGCTTCTAGTTCACATTGAATTATCTTTGTGGTCATTGATTACTTTACTAAGAGGGTGAATGTTGCTTCATATACCAATATTGCAAAGTCGACAGTCATCAAATTCAAAAAAAAAAAAAAGAAAAAGTTGCCAACAAAGAATTCCAGAAAGGATCATGTTTTGCATAACTGTACAATGTCAAATATTATAGTTTGCTTAAAGATCAGGCAACATATCACAATGCAACAAAAATTGTCAAAAGAAAAATACAAAAAGAAAAAACAACAAAAATATGAAAAGGTGACCAAGACTTGTAAAGATTGGCATAAAGAAGTTACTATTTATCTTCTATGATTATCGAACGTTGGCCAGGATTTTTTTCGGGGCAACATCTTACCCATTGGTTTATGGAATGGAAGCATTTTTGCCAATTAAACCTGATCGAAGAAAATGTTAAAAGTTATCCATCATGGTCAGATGATGCAAGCTTACGACAAAGATGTTTATCCTAGAGAATTCCACGAAGGGAATCTAATTTTTCAAAAAGGATTTTAGAGAAAAGCAGATGTCAAACTGGGAAGGACCTTGTTGTAAAGAAGGCCTGTTCTGGAGGAGTATTGATATTGACCGAGATGGATGCCAAAGACTTGTCTAATCTAGAGAATTCAGGTTCAGTCAAGAAGGATTTTACCTGAAAAGGGAAGGGCCAAGGTGAAAACCCGCAAAGGGTGCATTGAGCTCAAATTCATTCATTCAACAAAAAAAAAAAAAAAAGAAAGAAAGAAAGAAAAAGAAAAAGGAGAGGCCAAGGCCAAAACCCACAAAGGGTGCTTTGAGACCAAAGAGGTTTTGAGCCGAAAACCCAAAAAGGGCGGCTCAAATTTTGATCAAAGATAGGGCATGTGGTAGTCTTGCTATGCCTGAATTAACAGTAAGGAAGTATGTTACGTCTTGGGGCATTGATAAAGTACTCCAGATCCTCTAAACACGAATTGAGCTCAAAATGGTCCTCAAGAAGTCTGTATAGAGAAGCTCGGGCTGCGATATCTGGGGCACCTAGTTCCTATCTTATCCATTTTTAATTTGTTATCTTTGATAACTTTATTCTTTTCAAAGATACACCCCAATCAATTTTCTTTTATAGTCTTGGCTATCTTTGCTTACTTTATTCTTTTTAAGATACATCAATCAATTTTCTTTTATTGCCTTGGTTATCTTTGATAGCTTATTTGTTTCGAGCTATGCTCCTGATTAATTCCTTTTGACGTCCATTGTTGTAATCTTTTTCAAGCATTTTATTGAAATAACGATTAATGGACTAATAATACTTTTATAAAAGGAGTTTCGCATATTACTTTTGAAGCTTCTAAATAATATGAGAATCTGAAACAGGACTATTGTTTAGAACTCACCAAGCTTAAGGCTTGAAAATATTGAAAGATGATTATCTCTTCAGATTTTTATTGAATAACCCAGGTGTAAAAGGGGATCATTCTTGGGAAAAGAAAAATGATATCTTGCATTCATGCAAATTTCAGGTACATACATCAGGTCATTATACCCAGGGAATGTTGTAACGGATCAAATTGATACAATTTCCATGCCTCCGAGCGGTAATTAGATGGATGGAAGAAGCCAAATGTTACTCCCCTAAAGTTATAGTGGGAGGTACAAATTTTATGTCCTAAGGTTCAAGGGAAGAAACTCTGAAATTGCAGCGGGGCAAGCTTGCTGAGCAGAATATGATCGTTTCTTTGCATTTTCTGTCAAAGATACCAACTGAACGAGAAAGCATGGTAACGCATCAGTGATAGAACCTTGATGAACTATGAGCAGTGACAACCCCAAACATTTAAAAGGGATCATTCTCATGCATTTATGTAAATATCATTCATACAATTTCAATTAGGAACATTTGATTCATTCCGATCATTACGTCCTAATCGTTGTACATAAAAAAAAAGGAGATCATTCTCATAACATTCTGCATTTATACAAATGTCATCCCTAATATCATTTAGTTAGGAGCATTAGATTCATTCCAATCATTGCATCTTAATCATTATACTTTAAAAAATGGGATCATTCTTATGACATTCTGCATTCATGCAAATGTCGTCCATAATACATTTGAGTCTATAGGACATGGCTCTTAGAGGACGGTGTAGCAACAACGGTGAATTCACCAGTCCTATCTCCCTGATCAGTAGGGGAATACGTCGAAGATTGTAAATCTTGTCTCCTTAAGTAGTAGTGGAACAAGATCGAACGAAAAATATTGTCTCCTTAAGCAGTAGTATAACAAGATTGAACGGCGAATTTTATCTCCATGAAGCAGTGAAGTAGTTTTAAGCCATCAGTCTTATCTCCCTCGAGATGGTAGTGGATAAGACTGGAGATTGAAGTTTCCCTGAGATAGTAAGGAAGCAAATTGGAAAGTTCAGATTTTGTTCCCTCGAGATGGTAGTAGAGCAGACTGAAGATTGAAGTCTTCCTGAGATAGTAAGGAAGCAAATTGGAAAGTTCAAATTTTGTTCCCTCGAGATGGTAGTGGAGCAGATTGAAGATTGAAGTCTTCCTGAGATAGTAAGGAAGCAAATTGAAAAGTTCAGATTTTGAGTAGGCTGAAGATTGAATATTCTTGAGATAGTAAGGAAGCAAATTGGAATGTTCAGATTTTGTTCCCTCGAGATGGTAGTGGAGTAGACTGAAGATTGAAGTCTTCCTGAGATAGTAAAGAAGCAAATTGAAAGTTCAGATTTTGTTCCCTCGAGATGGTAGTGGAGCAGACTGAAGACTGAAGTCTTCCTGAGATAGTAAGGAAGCAAATTGAAAAGTTCAAATTTTGTTCCCTCGAGATGGTAATGGATCAGACTGAAGATTGAAGTCTTCCTGAGATAGTAAGGAAGCAGACTGAAAAGTTCAGATTTTTTCCCCTCGAGATAGTAGTGGGGCAGACTGAATATTGTAGATCTTATCTTCCTGAAGTTGTAGGAAGCAGATCGAAGATATTAGCCTGCCTCCCTGAAGTTGCAATGGAGCAGATTAAAAGATAGCGGATACTGCCTTCCTGAAGTTGCAGTGAAGCAGATTGAAGCCATCAGACTCATTGAAATCAAGATGAAATTCCAATACCGTTGAAGTTACAGTGGAGTTGGAAGCCATTTGAAGAAGACACGGACCAAGAAGTCAAGGCTCGACAAAGACCGGGTAAAATTGGTCCTTTTATAGTCTTTGCTCCATTCTCGTTACACGACAATGAGCAAAGAGGGGCAGCTGTAATAACCCATTTTGCCCGGGCCCATACCAATCAAAAACAAAAAATAATAAAATGTCCAATGTCCATTTACATTAGGGGTGAGCGTTCGATCGAATCGAATCGAATCGAATGAAAAAATTTCGAGTTAATCGAGTTGACGAATCACATTTTATCATCCTAATTTGATTTGAAATTTTCTCGAATTGAGTCGAGTGAGATGGAATTCGAATCGAATCGAATCGAATATATTTGTTCGAGTTAAATTTTTAAAAATAATTTTGGGTCCTTGTAACCATTATCACCCATCGTAATAAAATTTGTCCACCTAAACCAAAATTTTTTTATTAACTTTCATCATCAAATAATTTATTTATTAATCTTTTATATACGGGTTAGCTTCTTTGCTTGCTTAGTTCTTTCAATTATCTTCAGATTTGAAGCACCCCACACCCGGCCCACGAGAATGGACCGGATCTGGTATGTTCCTCAAAGTAACCCGGTTCAAATTCATTCGAATACTTTGACAACTGTGTGTTTTGGAAGATAGTTTGTTGTGGGTTGGGCTCGAGTTGAAAATAAATTTATTTTATATCAAAAACCCACTTGTTTCAGGTGACAAAATGTTTAAACTTATTTTAAATTAAATGGGCTTATACTTTATAAAGCCCTAAATTCATAACATAGTAATTAAAGCAGAAATAAAAATCGTCACGATGGCCTTATTACATATAACGAAACCCAAAATAAAATTGTACCGTACTTAAAATAAAATAAAGATTCAAATTAAATTAAACTTCAAGCTAAACATGGCCACCACAAGTTCTGCCGTCCCGGTCCATCATTGTTCATCACGAAACATGTTCCCTAGCGGGTGAGTCGATAGACTCAATGTGTAACCAACACCAAAATTTAATAGAATTAGGCATACCATACATATCATGTTCATATAATAATTTAAGATAATGATGCAAACCCAAACCCAAACCTATATGCCATCCGCTACACTCCACCGTACCAACTTTTGCTGCAAGTGGGGACTACTAAGTCAACCCTCCATCCGCTACACACCATCGAAGGCAGTCGCTGCAGTCGACGTGCTCATCGCCCACTTAAGATATTGTGGCATAGCCACCAGATATTTGTGTCATGAGACACCACATTCACTTAATGTGAGACTGAAGTCATCACATATTCTTAGTGAGACCGAAGTCAACACGTTTCACTTAGTGAGACCAAAGTCATCACATATTCTTAGTGAGACCGAAGTCATCACATATTCTTAGTGAGACCGAAGTCATCACATATTCTTAGTGAGACCGAAGTCAACACGTTTCACTTAGTGAGACCGAAGTCATCACATATTCTTAGTGAGACCGAAGTCATCACGTTTCACTTAGTGAGACCGAAGTCATCACATTCACTTCCCCTTTCTCAAATAACCCGAATGCCCCAAATTATACATATCATGCATATCATATTTAATTTCACTTTCACATCACTTTTCACATGTTAAATATAACATATTTCGAAATCCTAGTAGGAGTAGGAAAACGTACCTGAGTACTTTGTACCATAATATGGTACTTTAGCCACATTCTTTCACTTTCACATTAACATATATATCATATTTAAGCCATAAATCTATTAAGATTAGTGTGGGGTACACGGTACCTTAGCCATATTCTTACACTTTCATATTAACACATATATTGAATTAAAGCCAGTAAATCTATCAAGATTTAGTGTAGGTACACACGATTTGTTTAGCGATTCCTTGAGATTCCAAAAGCTAGATCTAAAGTTTAGATCCTTAGTCCCTACATTTGATTCATCATTTATTACTTAGCATAAATTCTATTTGGCTATGATATCCAAATCCTAGTAGGATTTGTAAAAGACTTACCTTGTTGCCGATTTCAATACTAATCAAATCCGAAATCTATGCTATGCTCCTCCTTGTATTCGACCAAGCACTAAATCTCATCGGGGTTAGTTTGGCTTTTAAACAAACAAGAATTAGATCTAACTATCAAAATAGGCCTTAGCCAGAATGCTATAGACACTTACCTTGTGGGTTTTAAATCCAAAACTCACCGAATAACTAGGGAACACGACCTATGGTGTACCTTCGGAAAAGAACTTCTCCTTCCTTGTAGCCTACACTTAGTAAATCCGAAAGATCTCTTCAAAGTTTTGGCAATCATGAACATTAATGGGATTAGCCCTAGATTTTGATAAGTCTAAAATATAAAAGAATGGAAACCAAACTTGGATCTTACCCTTATTTGAAGGAATCGATTGCACCTTCACTTCAACCTTGAGATTCGACTTAGAGACTTGATGAACAATCGGCTATGATTCCCTTATGTATTCGGTTTCAAGGATGAAAGAAGAGAGGAATAATAGGCTTAGAAGGAATAGGCTAGGAGGCTAAAAGAAAGGAAGAAAAGAATGGATGCTCAAGAAGAATATTGACGAGAGGAAAAGAGAGAGGAGAATGAATAATGAATGGCCCTAGTCTCATCCTTTTATAACGAAATTACTAGGCCAAGAATCCTTTACTTGGCCATCACTCTTCCTCATTCTCCTAATTAAAGAATAATTCTTCATTTATCCACCTATTTAGCGAAATTCTAAAGGGAATAAAACTCTTCTCTTAAGAGTCCCTATTGCAGTCCATTGCTTCCTCTCTAAGTAATTAAATAAAAATCACTTAAAGCTTTAGCTAGGTGCCGTCCACCCCTTCCCTTGATGAGCTTAATTTAAACTTGTTCTTATTGGACTCCTTGTGGCCATCTGAGGCCCAAATTATCCACCTAAGTGGCGTCACTCCTTGGGCTTTAAGTGGCATCTTGAGCCACTTTTTGAGTCCGTTTTTGGGTCAAATTTCACGTGCTTTTTATTTTAGGGTCACCTGGCCCTAAGTTCCCTTTTGAACTTTAAAATTCGATATTTGAGGTCATTTTTAAGTTTCCAAAAATTTTCGTGCGGCTCTGTAACTTGACATTTTCTAGGTTTCCAAAATGTTTAGTTTCCTCTTTTAGCTTAGTTTCCAAAATGTTTACTTTCCTATTTTTAATGTAACATTTCCATACATTTCCAAGTTTTCCGAAATGTTTACTTACCTCTTTTGAATCATTTCCAAATCATTTCCTTATATTTCCTTACATTTCCTTTCATTTCCTTTCATTTCCTTTCATTTCCTTACATTTCCTTTTATTTCCTTACATTTCCATACATTTCTATACATTTCCAGACATTTCCTTTCATTTCCTTTCATTTCCTTACATTTTCTTTCATTTCCTTTCATTTCCTTTCATCCTAGAATTCTAGAAAAACTCTTAAAACACCTGCAAACACCCTTAAAGCCTTCTAACACTTGAGTTATGCTCCAAACGCATAACCCCTAATCTAGGATGTTACAAGATTCTTGTCACTATGTATTTTAGAATTAAAAAATATATTAAATGTAAAAATGTGATTTTTAATAAAAATTATTTTAAAGATAAAATGTGAAATTGATACTAATATAAAATTTTAACACGAATATTTTATGGCATAATGAATAATTCAATTTTAATATAAATATTCAACATGACTAAACAATTCAATAATACAAATAATATAAAATGTGAAATTTAATTTAATAATATAAATAGTAGATATAAAAAAAATTATTACTATTTATGTTTAGTGTTTTTTTTTTGGATACTTTTGATTTTTTATTTGAGAGTAAAGGGTGAGAAGTAAAAGTTTAGGGGGAAAATAAAAAGTTTTGGAAAATAAAAGTTTGAGAGAAAATAAATAGGAGGAGCAAAATTTTGAAGGGAAAATATTAAAAAAATTGGAGGGGGGATGGGTTTGGGGTAGATGGAAGGTGAAATGGGAAGGGAGTAAAAGTTTTAGGGGAAAAGTGGTAGGGAGTAAAAATTTTGGGGGAAAATAAAAAGTTTTAAGGGTTTTTGGAGTAAAATTTTGAGAAAAAGTAAATGGGAGAGTAAATTTTGGTGGAAAATAGATTTTGGGTAGATTGGGGCGTTGGGGTGGGAGGGAGTAAAAGTTTTGGGGGGAAAGTGGGAATGAGTAAAAGTTTTGAGGGAAAAATAAAAAGGTTTGGGAGTTTGGGGTAAAAATGTGAAATATTATAGTTTCATATTTGAATTATTTGAGTTATTCGAATTCGAAAACTCAACTCGATTCGAACTCAAAATTCAAAAAAAAAAATCGAGTTGACTCGAATAACTCGATTCATTTAACTCAAAATTCAAATTTTTTTTCGATTTTTTTGAGTCGAATCGAGTTTTGCTCACCCCTAATTTACATAGCCCAAATACCTTACCTATCCACTAAAGCCCAAACCTGAAACCCAATTATAGCCCAAACCTAACCCAAAACTTACACGGCCCAAAATGGCCCAATGCTCAAACTGTTTCAGCAAGAGGAAACCTCGAATACTAGGGTTTCCTTCCTCGCGCCGCAAGCAGCACCAGCCTCCCCTCGTCAAGTTGCAACCCACGCGCGAATCACGCCCTATCAACGCTACATCCCGCGCCATTCACCTACAAACAAGGGAAGAAGATCGACAGTAGCTGTACAAATAAGAGTTTTTTTTTTTTCGATTTTGGGTTATAAAAACCCCAAGCAATTTTTAGAACAAAAAAAAAAGGGGGGGAATACACAACAGAATACAATAAACAAAAAAAAAATAAAAATAAAATCAAAGAACAGATAAACAAAGGTCTTTCGTTAATTTTTTTTAATCTGTTTTTGCCTTTGTTTTTTTTAAACATATATTAAGTTTAATAATTTATATAAAAAAAGGGAAAAAAAGCTACCTTTTTTTGAAGTTCGACCGCCGCACACGGCGGTGGACGACAGTCAGAACTACATTGGAGGTTGGCCAGAAATCACCAGAGAGAGAGAGAGAGAGAACAGAGAATGCTCTCTGTTTTTTTTTTAAAAACAGCAAACAAAATGAAATTTTTGGCGAAAAAAATTGGTATTTATATACCTATTAAACGACGCCGTTTTGGAGCCCATCCCCAAGGTCAAAACGACATCGTTTCATGGCTACCCGACCCGATCCGACCCGCTCCGCCTAGGATCCGTGTGTTTTTATTTTGAAGGGTTAATTGCGCTTTTAGCCCTTCTATTTTTTTATGGTTTTATAATTAAGTTTTTCTTATTTTTAAATTTTCCCTTAAATTTTATTTAGATTTCATTTAAGTCCCTCTTGAAATGCAGCGTTTTGGAGGAAGGAAATATTTTTCCTTTTAGCCCCTCTTGGTTACTAGCGTGTTCTAATCGGTCCTTCCTTTTAATTTTATTTTCGATTTCGCCCTAAATTTTTATTTCAAGTTCAATTTCATTTTTTTTTATTTTCTTTTGTGAGTTTTGTTACTTCATTATTAATTTTTATTATTATTAACACTACTATTATTTGACTATTATAATTATTACTTTAATATTATTTTTTATTCTTGTTATTTTCATTTTCATTATAATAATAATAATAATAATAATAATTATTATTATTATTACTATTTTCATTATTATTGTTTTGTTTCTACTATTATTTGTATATTAACATATATTATTATTTTTATTATTATTAATATATTATTATTGTACTACTACTATTATTTTATATTATCATTATTACTATTAATTTTTACATTATTTTATTATTATTGACACTATTTTCATTTTTGCTATTATTTTTATCATTGTTTTCATCATTATTTTTATTTTATAATTGCTAATATTATTTTTATTATTATTTATTTATTAACATATTTCCATTATTGTAACATCCTAAAATTTGAGTATCAGTTGGTTGCTTGTGTTAGCTCGGGTAGTATTGTTTGTGTGCTTAGCATAGCCTTGTGAAGGCTTGATATTATTTATGAAGCTAGAATAATTCTTAGTATTTAAAATTTAATGAAGTGGACTAGGTGATCTTGACACTTAAGATAATTTAAGTGTTAAATTCAAGCACATGAGGAGTTAGTGGCAAGGTGGTTATGATGCATGAAGGGTTGCTTGAGGGAAGAGTTTCGAGTAGCATGGGTTACATTTGGAAAACTTTATTTTTATGCACCTTTGCATCAAGTGTCGGCCAAGCTATTCTTATGGTAGGTTGGACTTTCAAATTTTTGGCAAGTTGAATATTAGAATAGGAAAGCTTGTATTTTGGGATAAGAATCTTAAGGCTTATGGAAGGATGGGGGGACAAAGGGCTTGGATGATGGAGAGTGTTTTGGAAACTATCCTAAGGCCATTAGTCCATGAATGTGGACGGCATGTGTGGCTAGGGGGTGGCCGAATGTTGATAGGAAGTTGGGGGGTTTGGTTGGCCAATTTTAGCATTTTGTGCACCATTTGGCATTTCTTCTTTTCCTCTCCAAAAGTTTTCTTCCTTAGCCGAATGTGTCTTGGCAATAAGGTGAATTTTGTTTTAGTTTTAGCATTTGTTTTCTTGTTTTGTGTCAAAACCGAAAAGACCATAGTGGTTTGCCAAATTTTCTCTTAGGCATTTGGCCGAATATACAATTGAGTCTCTCACATATTTTTATTCTCCTTGTAGCCTAAAACCAACCCTCTTCCCTTTCATCTTTTTCTTCATCATTAGTGGTTGGCCGAATCTTCCATCTCCCCATTTCATCTTTTTCTTTCTTCCACTTTTGCTCAAAACCGAAAGTACCATCTCCTCCCTTTCATCTTTTTCTTTTCTTCTCATATTTGTTAAAAAAAAAAAACTTACAATTCTTCTTTTACTTTCTTTTGGCCGAACCTTTTTTCCCCAATTCTCTTCTTGATTTTTCTTCCATTATTTGCTCAAGCCGAATCCTCCTTCTCCTATTTTCATTTCCTCTTTTCCTTTCTCTTTCTCCACTCTAGCCGAATTCATTTGATTGTCTTGTATCCACCATAGCCGAATCTTCTTTATTTCTTTTTGATTGTCTTGGCCGAACATCATCAAGAGTTCATATTGGTTTTCTTCAATCGATTTTGGAAGATAGGTAAGTGTCTTGGCGGATTTCTTTTCTATTTTCTCTATTGATTCTCATGAGGGCAAAAGCCAAATTTTTGGACTTGTTAACAAGGTTCTAATCATTCTTAGAAATCGATCTCTTCTAGGCTCTTTGGGACTTTGGAAGCAATCGATCTAAGACTTATTTCTCTAGCAATCAAAGTTGGTAAGTCAAGTGGTAAGGATTCATGTGGATTTATTATTCTTTTAATGGTTGAAAAGCGAAAGGCTATTGGAATTAAGGTGTGATGTTGACCGAATGGTCTTGATTATAGTTTTGTGGTTTGGCCGAATGTAGGACAAGGTGATCTAGTGCGGTAGATCGGGTCTTCGAAATTTAGTACTTGCGTTTGTGACAGGTGTGTACCTTACACACTTTATAACTCGGTTTATATATATATATATTAATAAACTAATCATGTTACAAAAGTGGAAAACTATGAGATCTTGATATGATACCTTGATGGGTATGAACAAGGACTCGGGTAAGTCCGTTTCGATATGATGTTGTTATATGTTGATCTATATCATGATTTAAGATATATATATTTGTTATATGATCATATCACAAATGAGCATGATGGCATGATTTACTATTGTAAGATATTGGTTTGGGTGATTTGAGAGGAGGGGGAAGGATTTGATATCCGTGTCTTTGGGACACCAGAGGTTTGGCACCTCATAGCGACTCGTCCCAGTGGCTTAATACCACCGTGGGTTGGCCCCACATTTGATGTATTGGGATTGTCGCCAGTGATTTGGTATCACACGTGGGTTGGCCCCACAACTTGATTATTTGTGACTTTGGGTCACCAGTGATTTGGCATCACATTATTGGATATCGTGACTTTGGGTCACCAGTGGTTTGGCACCACCAGTGGTTTGGTACCACACGGGGTAGAAAAGGAGTTATGGATGGCTAGGTTGGGTGCATTAAATATATATATTTATATATTGCTTAGTTATGAATTGTGTAAGAATGTTGCATTAACCGGGGGAAGGATTATGCACTGAGTCTTGGTGACTCACCTTCTCCTTTATCTTTTCAGGTGATTCTTGATCGCGGAGGAGGAGCCGGATGAACTCGAGGAGGCCATGCAATAAATATTCGGTTTTATAAGAACTTCGATTTGGGTACTATATTTTATCTTAATTTGGTTTATATTTTTATTTGGGTTTGTAATAAGGCCTTTTTAATTATGTTTTGGATTATTTATATGTTTTGGACTTGTTTTAAATATGGCTTAGAAATTACATGGTTGATATATTAATTTGAGCACAAAGTTTTCTAAACTATAAAAACGCAATAGTTTTCAAAATCTTACCATCGGGTAAACAAAATCGTTTGATAGTAAAATTTCAACTTAAATGTTTTCGACAACTTAAATGATTTCCAAATTGAAGTTTCTACATTCAAATGCAAACGGTTTTCAAAGTAATAATTCGGGTTTTACTTAAAATGATATAAATGTTTTCTAACCTATGAATTGTCAATTAAGTTTTAAAAAGATTTGCTTACGGGATTTTAAAAAGTAAACTATCGATTTTTAACTAATCATGCACTTATTTTCTTTAATTAAATCGAAAACTAGATTTTTCTTCAAAACTTGTTTCTCTGTGGCATCTCAGATTCGGTCATGGCGTGTTGACCGGGTTTGGGGTGTTACAATTATAGTTTATTATTATTATTTTTTATCATTACTATTATTATTATTATTATTTTATTATCTTTAAATTATTGTATATAGTATTTATCTATTTGTTAATTTGATATTAGCTTTATTTTTGTTATTATTTTCTTTTCATTTATTATTTATTTGTTTATTTATTTATTATTATTATTTTACTTAATATTTTTATTATTTGTTTCACTTTTCTTTTTGCCTTCATTATTATTATTCATATTATCACCTACACTTTTATTCCATTAAGCATATTGGCATTATGATTTATTTTTCATTTTATTACAATCATATTATATGTTCTTTGATGCATCAAAAATTTGGTTTGAAATAAGCAAACACTCCACGTTCTAAGGTTCGAAAGAAATCGTACCCTAACTTACAGGGTTTCGATTTATTTCATCGAATCTAATGAATTAATTATTTTCCTTTAAAAATTAAATAAAAACTTTTTTCCGAGAATTCAAAATTGTCGTGTCCTAACTCACTGGATATGACGTTTTGTTATCTGGGGATAAGGATTTCAAAAAAAAAAAACAAGGCAATGTTTCGTGTTTGGAAGTTCGAGAAATTGTGCCCTAACGTGCTGGGTTTCAGTTTTTCGTTTGTCCAAATAACTAAATATCCTTTTAATGAATTTTGTAAATCATGAGATGATTTTGGTTACGACGGTTTAAAACATCATGTCCTAACGTGCTGGATGTGATGTTTGTATGCTTTCGGAACAAAGGAATCTCCAATTCCAACTCAAATTGTTCAAATTTTTTAAAGAAATCATGTTTTCAAATCTTTTCAAATTTACGACATTAGGGCAATGACTAATCAATCCGGTACCAATTTTGGGAGTTACGAGGGTGCTAATCCTTCCTCGTACGTAACCGACTTCCGAACCCGTTTTCTTGAATTTCGTAGGCCAAACTTAATGTTTTGAAATAAAATGTTTTATAAGGTGATCCGATCACACCTAAGTGAAAAAAAGATTGGTGTCGACTCCATTTCTGTTTTTAAAAGTCGATCCTCGTTTTCCAAATAAAAAATGGTTCCGACACCAATTCAATTGCAAAACCCAAGCCCAATGTAAAAATGCCTAACCCTAGCCCAACTAAACCCAATACCCTTATCAGAAAAAAACAAAAACCCTAGCCGCCGATAGGTCTTCTGCCATGCCAGTCTTTTGACCCTAGCCCTATGCCCCACCTGCTGCCACCGTCTTGTCACGTCCACCGCCCACAAGTGGCCTGCAACAAGGAAAACCATTAAATAAATCTTGTAAAATGGCTATAAAAAGCCAAACAAAATACAAGGTATGGGGATTTTTCGGAAATAAAAACAGACAGATTATCAATACAAAATAAAGATAGATTCGAACACATCAAAATAAAACAACAGCGAATAGATTAAAGAAAAGCCAGAAACGCATCAAGTGGTACTTTTCAATATTTTCCTCATGTTTTTCTTTTTCGAATCTATTATATACCCATATATATTTTCGTATTTTTATTTAAAAAATAGTTTATATATATACACAAAAAAAAAAGAAAAAAAAGTAGAGAATTTTACCTAGAGCGCCGCCGTGCCGGCGACGGAGGCATGGCAGTCCGGCGACCGGAATCCTTACCGGACTCAAATGGAGGGAGAGGGTTTGGAGGGATTGTGAGATTTTTTTTAAACAAGTGTTAAAGTGATTTTTTTGGTGGAAAATTTTGTTTAAATAGAGGGCTAAAACGACGTCGTTTTGGCTTGGATCCTTAAACCCCAAAACGGCGTCGTTTCATGCTCAACCCGCGCGACCCGACCCGCTCCAGCCCTAGGATCCGCGTGTTTTTTGATAGAAGGGCTAATTGCACGTTTTGTCCTTCCGCTTTTTTATTGCCTTGTAATCAAGTTTTTCCTATTTTTAATTTTTACCCCGAACTTTTGTTTGGATTTCAATTGAGTCCTACCCAATGCTGTGCGCTTGGAAGAGAGGGGTTATTTATGTTTTAGTCCCTCCTGGTTATTTGCGAATACAAATAGGTGCTTTTCGTTTTATTTTTGATTTCAAATTTACCCAAAAGTCCGCTTTTAATTTGACTTTAGTCCTTTTGTTGATTATTTTGACTACTTTATTATTAAATTAATTACTTTTAATATTATTATTGTTATTATATGTACTATTATTAATGTTATTATATCATATTTAATAATTGTTTTAAATATTATTCTTAACATTATTTTTACTATTTTATTATCTATCATATTTATTTATTTTATTGTTATTATACCCACTATTATTATTTACTTTATTTCTAACATAATTTACATTGTATTTGCTTTTGTATACTTTTTGTATACGTTATTATTATTATATTTATTATTTATTATTGTTATTACTACTATTATTTTCATTATTATAATTTTTGTTATTCTCTTTTATCACTAGTATTATATATATATATATATATATATATATATATTGTTCATATTAATATAGCATTGTTACCTTTTTATAATTATTATTACATTTCTTTATTTATTTATTGAAATTTATGTTATATATATATTTTATCTTGCTTATTTTATTTTGAATTTCACAACATTATTTTATTAATGTATTTATCACATCACGCATGTAGCATCTTATTTTCACATTACTACTTGTCACATTAACCTTTACCCGATATATCAAGTTTTAAAATAATCGATATGTAACACCTCAAACCCGGCCCATGCGTTATGACCGGATCTGACATGTCACATGAGAAAAATATGTTAAATTGTTTTTATTCAGAATAAAATAGGTATTATTACATTATAATCAAGAAAACAAGTTTGATTTGAAATATTTGATAAAATACTACTAACTTCAAAAGTTGATTGATAAATCGAAAATTTGAACTAATGATCTTATAAAACCAATAACCTTTGAAAATATTATTGTTAATTTGAGAGAAAATTTCCGAGTTAAAATATTTGTATAAGTTTGTTATGAGATCTATTTATTAGTCTATTTTAAAAAACCTTTATTTTAGTTTTTAGAAAATTTCCCATTTAAAGCGATTTAAGCAAATTAATAAGTACGTCAAACATAAAGCAAAAGTAAAATATTCCAGAGGCCTTATTACAACATAAAAACCCAAAATAGTAAAGTAAACGGAAATAGAAATCTAAAGTTCAATAAAAACCATTTCTGAAGTATGACCTCCACCGAGTCATCCGTAGCCCAAGTCCACATTACTGAGCATTACCTGAAAGAATTAGGGAAAAAGAGAGAGTTACAAGAACTCAGTGTATAATCCCCTTACCGTTATCTACTAGGCCTAAACCCGTAAAGCAATATCTTGGGCCCGAGCCCCTTAAGCATAATCATGGGCCTAAGCCCACTTACATGTAATAAATAAATGATATGAATGCAACCCATCCCATCTAGCCAATCTCTCCACCCGTACCAACCAATCTCTCATGTGGGGATCAAGTCAACCCACCCCTTGATCTTTCAATTTGCAGTCATCATCATTTATAATATTTGTGGTGAGCCACCAGAATCATATCTGATAATATAATCGGCATCTGACCTTAATCAGGATGGCACAAAGCCATATTTAAAATTGGCATATAGCCATTATCAGAATTTGTGGCAATGCCACCGATCTATACTTCTTATTCATTCAGATTCCAGCCCCATGCAACATGATAAAATGCATCATACATCACAATATACATATATAAAAAACATAATATAATCATGCATGTGTTACTAGACGATATCGAAGATAAAACAAACAGTCAACCCAACAAGGGTATTTTAGTAATTTGGCCCAACAAGGGCATTTTGATAAATCGGCCCACTAAGGCATTCTAGCAAATCGACCTATAGGGGCATTTCGATTAATTGGTAATTTTACCCACTAAGGGTAATTTAGTAATTTCACAACTTAGGGGTATTTCGGTAATTTACCCTTCAAGGGTATTTTGGTATTTTCGAAACCCAAACTTAACTACTAATTTGGGGCATAAAAATTAAAACTGTCTATCTGCATCATACTAACTAAAATGACTATAACTCGAGTTAGGAAACTCGAAATTCAGATCCGTAAATTTTCCTTGAAACTAGACTCATATATCTTCTTACTACAATTTTTTTTAGAATTTTTGGTTTAGCCGTTTAGTACAGTTTATTCATTAAAATTTCCCCTGTTTCACTGACCAATGTTTCTGACCTCTCTTACCTTAAATTCAAATATCTTATTGTACAGTTTTCATATATTGCTCCCGCTTGTTTCTATTGAAAATAGAATCTATACATATAAATTATAACTTATAATTCACTTTGTACAATTTTGAATGACTTTTCCAAGACAGAACAGGGAACCACGAAGTCATTCAGGACCAGTCTCACTATAATTAAAATATCACAGAATATAAAATTCCTCTTCCTACTCTGTTTCTTTCATATAAAATTAGGCACAATAAGCTTTAATTTTATATCTTATTCACTTTCTAATTCCCTTTCTCCTATTTTTTATGATTTTTCAAAATCACGTCTCTGCTGCTAACCAAAAACTGTTTCATTGCAAAATATAGTTTCCACTATGAACATACACACACCCGAGTGATCACAAATGCCGGTTTTTGATTTTTCGATCTTTCGACTGAAACACAAAACATTTCATGCAAATATTCAAAGAGGTGTGAGATTACACACCATTTCAAACATGTATTCTGAGGGGTATAAGATTACACACCTTATTTGGATTTCCTAAAGAACCACTTTTCGTTGCCCTCACAATCGTGATCCTTCCCTACTACGTTCTAAAATCCAGCCTTGCACTTTGGCTATTGAAACGAGTTCCTACAAATAAATAAGTGATGTACCAAAGAGTTAGCCTTCATCCAATATTCGGCCCTTCCACAAGAGCAAGAAATTGATATCATCACCACAAAATAGAATCACATGAGTGGCGTAAAATATCGAAATAAAGAGTAACATCTTACCACCAATATTCGACCTAATCACCCACTTACCAATCAATTTTCGAAACCAAGTCTAAGAGAACGATAAGTAGCAGCAAAGAATGGCTTGAAAGTTTCGACAAAACAAAGGAAGAATGAATAGGATGGATTGAGGGTTACGGCACAACAAGGGGACAGAATGAACAATGACTAGGTATTTCAGCCAAAACAAGAGAAAAGTAGTTGGTAAAGAAAAGGCCAAAATGAACAAAGTTTTGCAAAATAGCCAAGAGAAATTTGGGTCTCCCTTTCCCTAAGAAAATCGTGTGCCTACTACACCAAAGATGATGGTTAACCAATTTTCTTTCCAAAACACCTTCCACAAAATTGGCCAACATGTTCCCTCCCTTACCTTTTTCCTTTCTTCCTTTCCTTATTCTTCCCTTGTTTCTCTCTTTACTCTTCTCCCTTGTGTTCTTTCCTTCAATAAAAAGTCTTCCTTACCATCTTTGAAGCTTGGCTGACACTTCCCATAAACACTTGATTAGTACAAAAAAAAAAATTAAATCCCAAAGGTTGCAATAGATGGGATTCGAACTCCAACCTTTAAGCCCCTTCATGTGATGCCTCACCACCTTGCTACTAGATTCTCTTGTGCTAGCTAAATACATACTTATTTCCTTAAACCTTGATGCCACTTACCATCCCTCCTTAAAGTATTCAAACACTAAAATTTTCCTTTAGCCTAACTTGAACTCGGAACTTCCTAGAAACCCCGTAACTTTCCAAAATCACCTTCCTAATAAGTTCAACTTGAAATAAAGCCATTCTCTTGTTCTCCAAAAATTTTAAATGCTTCCGTGCTCAAGGCCCAATGGGCCCAATCCTACAAGGCCTAATTTCGGGATGTTACACGATATTTTGTATTTAGGGATTCGAGAATCGTGCCCTAACTTACTGGTTTCTGATTTTTCTCATTTAATCTAAATAAAGGAATATCCTTTTAAATCACAATATGAGTTTCAAATAAAATACTTGTTCTCGGAGATACGAAGTGTTGTGCCCTAACTTACTGGCCATGACATATTGTTACCCCGAGATAAGTTTTTTTTTTTGTAAATAAAAAAGGCAATGTTCTAAATTTGGTATTCAGAGAAATTGTGTCCTAACTTACTGGGTTTTGATTTTTCATTTGACCCAAATAACCGAATATCCTTCTTAAATTTAAATGCACGAGTTTTAAAAGTTAAAAGACAAGCTTAGTTTCGAGAATTTGAAATTTCATACCCTAACTCACTGGGCATGACATTTTATTTCTTCGAAATAAGAGGGTCTCATAATTCATTTTTTATTCAAGTTTTCTTTAACAAAAAGGATCGTATTTTCGAATCTTTTCAAATTTTTGACATTAAGACATTAATCAATTAATTCGGTACCAATTTTGGGCATTATGAGGGTGCTAATCCTTCCTCGTATGTAACAGACTCCTGAACCCATTTTCTGAGTTTCATAGACCAAAACCGTTGTTTTGATAAAAACAACTGTTTTAAGAGGTGACCTGATCACACCTCATCAAAAAGGATTGGTGGTGACTCCCATTTTTTGTATTCATTTTCAAAACTAAAGTCGACCCCGTTTTATAAAAAAATGGTTACGAAAGCGACGACTCCACTGGGGAACAAAATAAGAGAGTCAAGCCACGAGTTGATTATTTTTTGTCTTTTTGTCGAAATTTGAAAATTTTGTCTAAATATATGATTTTTCCATTACATTTCATCCGCATTTGTTACGATCTTCATCATTGTGGTTTATAATTGATGTGTTGGTTTAAGTTTTGGTATCTTTTGAGCATTGCATCACATGATCGATCGATCTTACCCTTTTAAGTAGGAGTGAGAAACTATGTCTTCGTGAGGTTTTCACCTCCGCATGGGCTAGTGGACTGCTTCCGGAATACATTCGTACCTATTCTTTTGTGAGGTTTTCACCTCGCATAGCCATAGGGAAATGTATTCCCCTGAACTGTGCTCGGACCGTATGAGCCTATAATGGGTGAGGATCGAGAAATCTGCTAGTTAGGTACCTTAACTTTAGAACCAAACCCCATGTAGTGAACTCTAGGAGCCTACTCTAGGTAGAACTATGTTGAACCTTAGTAGTCACCTGGATAGGTGTTTGACTATTTTCTGTTTGATTTGATTTTTACCATCTGTATATGATACTAACGTTTTTTGTTTATGACTACATTGCATTTCATCATCATAGAAATGAGGTGTTGATTCATATTCGATTACTAAATAGAAGAGTTTATCATAGGAAAATGAATCTTTTGATAAAGTGGGTTATAATACGTGCGTCCAAATATAGTCCAAGTAAACACAACGAGAAAAGATTGATAGTATATGACTTTGCCTCGTTGCCTGGGGATTCAAGCCAACAAGGATTATTCAAGAGTCATCAGGTCTCAATTTTCTTAAAGAAGCTTATGAGTATCGTGGAGGATAAATGAGCGAAGAGTCACGGCTTGGATCAAGCAACAAGGAGCTGGAAGAGGCATCTATTGAGGAAGTTCACGGGTCACAACATAACATCCAGATATGAAGAAAAAGATTAGTATCTTCACTTGGACTATGAGGACAAAGCCGCATATGTAATCCATTTTATGTAAAGAAATTTATTTCCTAAAAAAGTTATTTTAATGGAATTGAATTCAGAATCAATGCCTCTCTTTCTTTTTTGCATACATTCCATGCATTTGCTTTGCATTTCATGCATTTGCATTACATCACATAATTTGCATTACATTATTTGTATTGCATTATTTGCATTAGATTTTCACAAAAGGATCCTAATTAGGTAAAATTATTTCAGTTAACCTAGAAAACATGGAACAAAGGTTGGAGAGAATAGAGCAAATACAAATACAGATGCAAGAGCAATTGTTTAGAATTCAATAGGATATGTGGAATCAAATGTTATAATTCCAAAGGAATGTGATCAGCCAATTAACCCAACTATCAGCTGAGGGGCTTGAAAAGAAGAAAGGCCCAGTAGTCAACAGTGAGGATGATAAGGAAGACTTCATTTATCCCTCCGGTTGCACGCCAATAAGTGTTTAGACCCAACCAGATGTACATCTGCAAGGGGTACCTGTCATTATCAGATCCCAATATCAGACTGATACCTCGGTACTGATGAACTTTTCAATGGGTCCTGGTGATGATCTAGTCGATCCTGTTGTTCTTGGCCTAGCAGAAGCAAAGAAAAAGGGAGAGTGGGCTTCAAAGGACCTAAAGAGGAAGGACAAGGATGTGAATAATACAAGTGGGTATAACAAGGGCCATTCGAAGCCATTTATAGTAAACCAGTCAAAGAAGGCATTACCAGTCATCTGGTCTCCCCAAGAGAAGAACTTAATCCAAAATGAAACTTAGAAAAACCCTCGGTTCATGCCCATCCCAATCTCGTATAGGGAGATGTACCAAATGTTGTTTGAGGCACATGTTGTAGCCCCTTTTTACCTAAAACCAATACAACCCCCATACTCCAAATGGTATGACTCAAATGCTCAATGTGAGTACCATGCTGGGATTACAGGACATTCAATAGAAAATTGCCTTGCTTTCAAGAAGCTGGTTGAGAGATTCATCAAAATAAGAGTTATAAAATTCGATGATCCCTCTGGTGCAGAAAATCCGTTACCCAACCATGCTGTTAAAGGGATAAATATTGTGAGAACCATGATGAATGGGGGCATGAGATCAGGAGTACATCAAGTTTAGGGCTCCAGTGCAAAACCTGATACTGGGAATTTGAAATGACGTATCTGAAGAGTGAACCGAGGAATTAAAGTTTCCAAGCCCTTGCATGTTTGGGAGTGTTTTAAATAATAGGATTGTGGAAGAGATTCATGTATTTTTAAATCTTACTCAGAGTAATGTTCGGAACACGCTTTTTGCTTTAAGCCTAGAGGCAATAAGAGTCCTTTTGTGAAATAGGCTTACGTCCAGAATCTCTATTTTAATAAAATGCATCTTTTTGAGAAAATATTTTTCCACGCTTTCTATTTATAGATTCTTTTGTACTTTAGATTTCTATTCAAATATTCTTTCATTCTTTATTCATGATCATACCATACAAATAATCATTCTTGGAATCATTTATTCTCTAGAATTTACCTTAGTACCCATAATGGGTCTCCAGATATCAATGACATGAGCGACGTTGTTACTGACTCCCTTTTTAGTGAGAAATGTGTCTAGAGGGATCTTAGGACTTTAGAGACGACAGAGATTGTAACCTATCTCCTGATTTGTTAAGAATGGTAGAATAAGATGAGAAACAGATCCCACCTTACAAAAATAAGTAGTATCTATGACTTTCTTTATGTGGGGCATGGATGGCAGTGACCTAATCATGCCAAAAGCTTCTGACGGGTATCGATTCACCTCTGTGGTCGTCGATTACTTTGCCAGGTGGGCGGAAGCTACTTCATATACCAATGTCACAAAGTCGACAGTCAGTAATTTCTATGTCGATATGGAATCCCAAAAAGGGATCATATCTGACGATGCATTAAATTTGAACAACGACGTGACATCGAAAGTTTGCAGTCTGCTCAAAATTAAACACCGTATCGCCCCACAACAAACGGTAAAAAAAAAGAAGAAAAAAGAAAAAAGATTGCAGGGAAAGTGATTGAGGCTCATGAAGATTGGCACCTGTACTTGTCGAACATTTGCTAGGACTCCCACCAGGGCAATGCGTTTCTCATCGAAGTTGAGGTTCCTTCTCTTCAAGTCTTGTCAGAGATGAAGTTGGATCTAATTTCGATATGATCAAGTAAACCTGATTGAAGAAAAAAGGTGGAAAGCTATTCGAAATTATGACGAAAAGGTTCGCCATAGAAAATTTCATGATAGGGCTTTGAAGAATATTTTTCCCATGCAAAAGGGACTTCAAAGAAAGTGGATGCCAAACTGGGAAGGACCTTATGCATCAAAGAAGGCCTGTTCTGGGGAAGCATGGATATTGAACGAGATGGATGATAAGGACCTGCCCAATCCGGTGAATTCAGATTCAATAAAAAGTTTTCCAAAGAAAAAAAACACAAAAAAATAACAAAAAGGAAAAGAAAGAAAAAGAAGAAAAAAGGAGAGGCCAAGGCGAAAACCCGCAAAGGGCGCTTTGAGACCAAAGGGGATTTGAGTTGAAAATATGAAAAGGGCGGCTCAAATTTTGATCAAAAATGGGGTATACAGCAGTCTTGCTATGTTGAATTAACAATGAATAAGTATGCTACGTCTTGGGGCATCGAGTGCTCCGGATCCACTAAACACATATAGAGCTTAAAATGGTCCTCAAGAAGTTTGAACAGAGAAGCTCAGGCTGCAATATCTGGGGCACCTAGTTTCTGCCTTACCCATTCTGAATTTGCTTATTTTATACACTACCAATAAATTTCCTTCTTGATTGCATTTTCTATCTTTGCTTAACTTATTTGTTTCGAGCTATGCTCTAATTAATTTCCTTCTTGGCCATTGTTACGATCTTTTTCAAGCATTTTGCATTGGAATAACGACTAATGGACTAATAATATTTTCACAAAAGAAGTTCTGCATAATATTCTGGGAACTTCTAAATAATACAAGAACATGAAACAAGATTATTGTTTAGAATTCACCAAGCTTAAGGGTTGGAAATATTTGAGTCCAAATTAAGGTTATCTCTTCGGATTTTGTCAAAAATGGTGATTGAACAAAATGAAAAGATATTACGTTAGTAATACAATCTTGACGAAAGAGAACAATATCAACTCAAGCGTGAGAGGGGAATTATTCTCAAGAAGAATGATATTCTGCATCCATACGAATATCATGAATACACATCTGGGCGGATTTTCCAAGGAGTGATCAGTTGATTGAACAAGTTACAGTTCTCTACCCCTGAGTTGTAGTGGGATGGATTAAAAATGATACAAGTCTTCTACCCTTGGGTTGCAGTGGTATGGATTGAAAATGAAACAAGTTCTCTACCCTTGAATGGCTGTGGGATTAATTGAAGAGAATACAAATCCTATACCTCTGAATGGTGGTAGGATGGATTGGAAATGTTTTATCCCCCTGAATCACTGTAAGATGGTTTGAAGATGGTACAAGCCCCAGGTTCCAGAGGTACCATGGCGAACTTTGAAGTTATAGTGGGTCAAATCGGCTGAGTGAAGTATGATCATTTCGACGGGTTTGCTGTCAAAATACCAACCGAGCAAGAAGGCAACATAATACGTTAGGGATAAAGCCTTGATGAATAACAATGACACCTTAAACATTTGAAAAGGAGTCATTTTCATGACATTTATGCATTCATATCATTCATAACACATGTAGTCAGGAGCATTTGAGTCATTCCGATCATAACATCCTAATCATTTGCATAAGCATAAGCATATAAAACTAATTCTACAAGACAAGTTCCCTAGAGAACGGTGTAGCAATATCGAAGATTTCAGATTTTGTCCCCTAGAGATAGTAGTGGGGCAGATCGAAGATTGTAGTTTTATCTTCCTAAGATAGCAAGGAAGCAGACTGAAGATTTCATATTTTTCTCCCTCGAGATAACAGTAGTGGAGCAGATCAAGATGACCAATTCTATCTCCCTGAGCAACAGTAGAGTAGGCTGAAGATTACAGATCTTGTCTCCCTAAGCAGTAGTGAAGCAGATTAGTTAAAGATTACAGATCTTATCTCACTAAGCAGTAGCAAAATACATCGAAAGCCATAATTCTTATATCCTCGAAGTTCCAGTGGAGTAGGTTGAGGCTACAAATACCTTCTCCCTGAGTTTACATTGAGGATCAATCCTTACTTCTTTGAAGTTTCAGCAGAGAAGATTGAGGTTACGAATCTCTTCTCTCTGAATTCTTATCTCCTCGAAGTTTCAGTGGAGTAGGTTGAGGCTATAAATCCCTTCTCCCTGAGTTTACATGGAGGATCAATCCTTATTTCTTTGAAGTTTCAGTAGAGAAGATTGAGGTTACGAATCTCTTCTCTCTGAATTATTATTTCCTCGAAGTTCCAGTGGAATAGGTTAAGGCTAAAAATCCCTTCTCCCTGAGTTTACATTGAGGATCAATCTTTATTTCTTTGAAATTTGAACAGAGAAGATTGAGGTTACGAATTTATTCTCCCTGAATTCTTATTTCCTCGAAGTTCTAGTGGAGTAGGTTGAGGCTACAAATCCCTCTCCCTGAGTTTACATTGAGGATCAATCCTTATTTCTTTGAAGTTTCAGCAGAGAAGATTAAAGTTACGAATCTCTTCTCTCTGAATTCTTATCTCCTTGAAGTTCCAATGGAGTAGGTTGATGCTACAAATCCCTTCTCCCTGAGTTTACATTGAGGATCAATCCTTATTTCTTTGAAATTTCAGTAGAGAAGATTGAGGTTACGAATATCTTCTGTCTAAATTCTCATCTCCTTGAAGTTCCAGCGGAGTAGGTCGAAGTGACAAATCCCTTCTCCCTGAAGTTGCAGTGGAGTAGACTAAAATCACAAATCTCATATCTTTTTGAAATTTCAGAGAAGCATATCAAAGTCAATAATCATCTCCCAAGGTTGCAGCGGAGTGGATTGAAGCTACAAAGTCTTATCTCTCTGAAATGGCGGTGAGTGGATTGAAGCAACAAGATGCAGTGGACTGAAACGAGGCTACCTAAAAAAGAGAAGCACCAAAGAAGTCAAGACTCGATGAAACCGAGCAAAATTGGTCTTCCTTAAAAGTCTTTACTCCGTTCTCGTTACATGGCAACGAACAAAGAGGGGCAGTTGTACAGTCCAATTTCTGCCCGGGCCTGTCAAAACCACAACAACCAAACTCAAACTTTTTTTATTAAACCACAAACCCAATTCAATTGCAAAACCCAAGCCCAATGCAAAAATGCCTAACCCTAGCCCAACTAAACCAATACCCTTATCAGAAAAAAACAAAAACCCTAGCTGCCCATAGGTCTTCTCCCATGCCAGTCTTCTGACCCCTACCCTATGCGCCGCTTGCTGCCACCGCCTTGTCACGTCCACCGCCCACAAGTGGCCTGCAACAAGGAAAACCATTAAATAAATCTTGTAAAATGGCTATAAAAAGCCAAACAAAATACAATGTATGAGGATTTTTCAGAAATAAAAACAGACAGATTATCAATACAAAATAAAGATAGATTCGAACACATCAAAATAAAACAACAACGAATAGATTAAAGAAAAGCCAGAAACGCATCAAGTGGTACTTTTCAATATTTTCCTCATATTTTTCTTTTTCGAATCTATTATATACCCATATATATTTCCGTATTTTTATTTAAAAAACAATTTATATATATACAAAAAAAAAAGAAAAAGGAGAGAATTTAAGGTTTTTTTAAAAAAAGGAGAAAAAAACGGAGGCGAGGCAGTCCGGCGACCGGAATCCTTACCGGACTCAAATAGAGGGAGAGGGTTTGAAGAGATTTTGAGGTTTTTTTTAAACAAGTGTTAAAATGATTTTTTTGGTGGAAATTTTTGTTTAAATAGAGGGCTAAAACGATGTCGTTTTGGCTTGGGTCCTTAAACCCCAAAATGGAGTCGTTTCATGCTCAACCCGCGCGACCCGACTCGCTCCAGGCCTAGGATCTGCGTGTTTTTTGACGGAAGGGCTAATTGCACGTTTAGTCCTTCCGCTTTTTTATTGCCTTGTAATCAAGTTTTTCCTATTTTTAATTTTTACCCCGAACTTTTGTTTGGATTTCAATTGAGTCCTACCCAATGCTATGCGCTTGGAAGAAAGGGGTTATTTATGTTTTAGTCCCTCCTGGTTATTTGCGAATACAAATAGGTGCTTTTCGTTTTATTTTTGATTTCAAATTTACCCAAAAGTCCGCTTTTAATTCGACTTTAGTCCTTTTGTTGATTATTTTGACTACTTTATTATTAAATTAATTACTTTAAATATTATTATTATTATTATATGTACTATTATTAATGTTATTATATTATATTTAATAATTGTTTTAAATATTATTCTCAACATTATTTTTACTATTTTATTATCTATCATATTTATTTTTGTTATTGTTATTATACCCACTATTATTATTTACTTTATTTTTAACATCATTATTACATTATATTTGCTTTTTGTATATGTAACACCCTAAACCCGGCCCATGAGCCTCGACCGGATCTGGTATGTCACAGAGTAAAACATTTTGAAAGATTTTGATTAACTGGTGAAAATCTGAAAACACTATTAAGGTTATAAAACGATGTTTGATAAAACTCAGGTGGGATTGATTTTACAACATGGTTGTGTTGAAAACCTTTGAAAACATTTGATCATTTAAATTTTTAGAACCTTCAGAGTTATTGAGTACTTGGTGAATTTTTGCTACCCGATGGTAACATCCTTGAAAACTTGTAAAAATTTCCATTTTGGAAATGTCATTTTTAATCGATTTATTTAAGCAATTTGTTAATTCATGAGTGATATAGTAGAAATGAAGCAAAACAACTACTTAAACATCCAAAATAATAACTAGCGGGCTTATTACAACCCAAATCAAAAATTTAGTAAATAGTAAATTTAAACTATGCTAAATAGAATTTAAATCCAAGGAATCAAGCATGGCGCCTCGAGTCCTCTCCGGCTCCATCTCCGCGATCTACTCATCTACAAAATGATATGGGAAGGGGTGAGTCACCAAGACTCAGTGTATAAATCCCCAACCCGGAAGTGCAACTCATACACAAAATATTAGTAAAACATGCAAACATGCAACCCAAACTAACCATCCATACTCCTTTAACTACCCCGTGTGGTCAAAACCACTGGTGGTCAAAACCACTGGTGACCGGAGTCACAAATCAAGTGATGGGGCCAACCCATCGTGTGGTCAAAACCACTGATGACCATAGGTCACAATTATCAATATGTGGTCAAAACCACTGGTGGTACCAAACCATTGGGACTTAGTCACAATTTATATCAACGGTGTGGTCAAAACCACTGGTGACCGAAGTCACAATTAAACTGATGGGGCCAACACATCTTGTGGTCAAAACCACTGGTGACAGTCCATAGAGAATAATCCCCCTCCTCTCATCAATCCCATTACCAACATGCTCATATCATGCTTAACATATTATCGTAAATCATGCATATAAGTCATGGCATAGCATATTACCCATCATGTCATCCATAACAGATTTTAAATCACAAGTGACTTACCCGGAATCTATGCTCATGTCCACAAGCAAATCACTACCACCACGATTAAATCGTAACATAATAGCAATGCTAACTAATAGAGTGTGTAAGAGTTTTACACACCTGTTTACTCGTGAGACTAGCAAATCCCGAACTATACTAGAGAAACCCCGAGAGGTTGTTTCCCCCTACAATCGGCCAACACACATACTTTTATATCTAATAGCTATTCGGCTATACTAATAATCCCGAAGGATTAATTGTACCCGAAATATGGCCTTAGGCTGAAACTTACTATCACTTACCAAAGCAAGTTTAAATCCCGAAAGCCTTTGTTTGCCTTGGCCGATTAGCCCCTAGATCCATGGCACACAATCGGTTAACTCTTAAATACCATATATAGCCCATGACCGAATATCAACAACCTCTTACCTTACCTATCGAAATCCTAAAATTGTCACTTGTCTTGTCGAGATCCCTACCAAAACTTTTGTTAGATTCGGTTTGCACATATATGCTTAATCAAGGCCTGTGGCAGAATATTCCTTACCACCTTATCTTGGGGAATCAAATCCCCAAAGCTTCCTTCAATCGGCTAAAGTCCTCCCTTATGCACAGGTTCGACCTTCAATCACCAAGGTTCGGCTCACCCTGTTGATGCTTAAGTTTTCGACTATCATTAAAGAGCACGAGTGAGGTTCTCTTTTAAATATGGATCTATACCAGAGAAGGAAAAGAAAAAAAATAGAGGAGGAATGGCTTACCAAAGATTCGGCTATGCTTCCAACAAGGAAGAACTTTCTTTCGATACTTCAATGAAGGCTAAATTGCGTGAGAGAGAGAAGAGACTGGGGCTAAGGGTATTCGGCCAAACCTCTTTGATGAACAGTGGGAAAAACAACGAGCTTTCGGATTTTAGGAACAAATAGAGAGGATGGAAGAATATGGAGTAGTATGGGCTTTCGGTAAATATTGGAAAAAGGAAGAGAAGAAACAAGGATGAGGGTTGCTTTGTGAGGTTTCAGTTTGAGCAATAAGGAAAAATAGAAGAAAAGGGGTGTTTTAGCCGAAAACACTCCCTAGGTTCCCTTCAATTCTGAAACTCAAGCCCCTAGAGTCCTTCATTCGACCATCATATCTCTTCTCAAAATTCTAAAAATAAATCTTACCCTTATCTTCCCTTCTTAGCCGAAATTATCAAAAAGAAAGGCTTATGCCATCCTTTCCAAAGTCCCAATTGCCGTCTAACTCTTCCCTCTTCATGGCACCAACTTGCAAAAATAAAAGAAAAATCCTTATGCTATCATCGTGACTCGAACTTGAGTCCTCCTCCCCTTGCTTGGGCGGCATTCACCAAGGCCCTAAGTGGCATCCCCAAGCCACTTTACCAATTCGACTTTCATGTCCGTAACCCTTACCATTTATTCTTAAGGCCTCCCTAGCCCAACTCCCCCTTCATAATGCAAAAAAATAAAAATAAAATAAAACTCCCAGGTGCAAATTTGGTAGCTCGAACCTCCCTTCTTTGCCGCATCTTTCCTAGATCCTTAGGTAGCGTCCCAAGCCACCTTATCACATGATTTCTTGTGTCATGCTTCGCACCAAATAACTTTTAAAGCCTCATTCACTTAGCTTCCTCTTCTCAAGTGCTAAAAAAACTTCTAGCCCTAAGTCAGACCTAGCCCAGGGTTATGACTAGACTCTAGAATATGTCAAGCAATCAAGCATACATATTTCTTCAAGCACACACATGGGAAAAATAATTAAATTGCAAACAACCCCTAATTCAGGATGTTACAGTTCTACCCCCCTTAAAAATAATTTCGGCCTCGAAATTACCTGGATCAGAAGAGTTGGGGGTATTGCTGCCACATCATATCCTCGGGTTCCCATGTGGCCTCCTCCGTACCATGGTTTCGCCATAGCACTTTGACCAAAGGTACTGACTTCCTCCTCAAAACCTTGACATCTCGATCCAAAATCTGTACCGGCTCCTCCTCGAAAGACAAGTCTAAGTTCACTTCAATTTTCGCAACCGGCACTACGTGCGAGGGATCTGATCGATAGCGCCTCAGCATCGAAACATGGAAGACATCATGGATCTGGCTCAATGTCGGCAACTCAAGCTGGTAAGCTACCGGTCCCTGCGTTTCAACACGTGTATGGTCCGATGAATCTAGGGCTTAGCTTGCCCTTCCGGCCAAACCTCAGCACCTTCTTCCAAGGTGATACCTTCAGGAAGACCTTATCACCCACTGCATATTCAACCTCTCTGCGCTTAAGGTCGACGTAGGATTTTTGCCTGTCCGATGCCTCCTTAAGATGAGCCCGAATTACTCTGACCTTATCTTCTGTCTCTGCCACTAACTCCGGACCTAACATCCGACGTTCTCCCAGCTCTGTTCAACACGTAGGAGTACGGCATTTTCGACCATACAGCGCCTCATACGGTGCCATCTGAATACTCGCTTGATAACTATTGTTATAAGCGAATTACGCCAAAGGTAGGTACTCCTCCCAACTACCACTAAGTCAAAACACAACCCCTTAACATATCTTTCAACACTTGGATTACCTCTCGGATTGTCCATCGATTTGCGGATGGAAAGCCGTCTTTGAAATTCAACCGTGCCTAACTCCGATGTAAGGCCTTCCGAATCTCGGCGTGAACCAGGGATCCGATGCGAGATAATGGACACCGGTACTCCATGTAACCGCACTATCTCGCTATATCTGACTTGGCTAACCTTTGAAGCGAGTAGTCAACCCTTACCGGTATGAAATGGGTGGCTTAGTTAGCCGGTCTACTATCACCCATATCGAGTGTTTCTTCTTTGGGCGTGAGGGAAGCCCACTTATGAAATCCATAGTAATCTCCTCCCACTTCCTTGTGGGATCTTTACCATTTGTAATGACCACGATGGCAATTGATGCTCGACCTTAACTTGCGGCATGTCAAACACTTGCCCACTAACTCGGTTACTTCCGCTTAAGACCCGGCCACCAAAAGCGCTCCCTTAAATCCGATACATCTTCTTGCTTCCGGGTGCATAGCGTCGGATTGCTATGAGCTTCTTTAAGGATTCGCTGCCTCAAATCATCATCCTTAGGCATACATACTCTCCCCTAGAAATACAACACTCCATCACTACCCAAGCTGAACCCTTTGGCCTCACCATTCTGTACTTCCAACCTCCGAGTACTCAGAACTTCGTCGGTCATCTGCCTTTCTTTGACCTCATCAATCCAAGACGGCTTCACTTGCAACTCTGCCAGAAGGCTCCCATCCTCATAGAGACTTAGGTGAGCAAACATTGCTCGTAAATCCGCTACCACCTTACGGCTCAATGCATCAACTACCACGTTAGCCCTACCGGATGGTATTCGATTGAGCGATCGTAGTCCTTGACAACTCAATCCACCTCCATTGCCTCAGTTTAAATCTTTTGAGTCAAGAGGTACTTGAGACTCTTGTGATCCGTATACACTACCGACTTCTCCCCATACGAGATAGTGCCTCCAAATCTTCAAGGCAAAAACCACAGTGACCAATTCCAAATCATGTGTCGGATAGTTACCTTCGTGAGGCCTCAATCGCCGTGGCGCATAGCGACCACCTTCCCTTCTGCATCAACACACACCCTAAACCAAGATCGATGCATCACAATACACAGTGAATTCCTTTCCGCCTCAAGTGAATCAAGATGGTGCTTCATCAAAATCCTCTTGACTTATCGAAACTCTCTTCGCTTCTCGAGACCACAAAGCGGAACTCCTTTCCTCGTGACTTAGTCAGCGGTCTTTACGATTAAGGAGAAAATTTCCACGAATCTCCTATAATATCCTCCCAACCCCAGAAAACTCTGAATTTCTGTAATCGACTTTGGTGGTTTCCATTCCAATACTGCCTCAATCTTACGGGGATCCACCCTGATTCCCTCAGCTGAAACAACATGCCCTAGAAAAGTTACCTCCTTAAGCCAGAACTCACACTTATTGAATTTGGCGTATAACTGTTTCTCCCTTAGAACTTGTAGAACCACATGAAGATGTGCGTCATGCTCCTCTTCTGACCTCGAGTACACCAAAATGTAGTCTATGAACACCACAACAAACCGATCTGATAAGGTTGGAAAACTCGGTTCATCATGTCCATAAACACGACTGGTGCATTCGTCAAACCAAAAGGCATTACCAGAAACTCGTAGTGCCCATACCGAGTACAAAATGCCGTCTTGTGGATATCTACCTCCTTTACCTTAAGCTGATGGTACCCTGACCTAAGGTCTATCTTAGAGAACACCGATGCTCCCTTGAGTAGGTCGAACAAATCATCAATCCTGGGCAAAGGATACCTGTTCTTTATTGTCAGCTTGTTCAGCTGTCGATAGTCTATGCACATTCTCATTGTCCCATCCTTCTTCTTGACAAAAAGCACTGGAGCTCCCCAAGGCGATACACTTGGTCGGATGAACCCTCTATCCAACAATTCCTGGATCTGGGCCTTCAACTCTACCAATTCTTTCGGTGCCATCCGATACGGAGCTATAGATACTGGCGCGATTTCGGGTAACAAATCTATACCAAATTCGGCCTCACGATCCGGAGGTAGACCCGGGAGTTCCTCTGGAAACACATCAACATAATCCCTTACGATCCGGACATCTCTCACAGCTGCACCCTTAGCTTCCAAAGCACAGACATGCACTACATATGCTTCATAACCTTTTCTAACCATCTTTTTCGCCTTCAATGCAGAAACCAGATTAGATAGGTAATCTCTCCTTTTACCTATCATCACCACCTCTTCTACTTCTATGGTCTTTAATACCATGCACTTAGCTGCGCAATCTAGGCTAGCCTGATACTTTACTAGCCAATCCATCCCGAGGATTAGATTGAACTCCCGAAACGATAGTTCCATCAAGTCAGCCAAGAACACGACCCCTTGGAGTTCTAGGGGTACATTCCTATAGAGTTTACTTACTTCTACAGAGTGACCTAGAGGGCTTAATACAGTCATCTTCCTAGAAGTAAGCTCAAAGTCTAAGTACAGAGTTTCCACTACGCTACTAGCAATGTATGAGTGGGTTGAGCCAATATCAATTAAGGTACTATAGGGTACTCCAAAGATCAAGAACATACCGGTTATGACGTCCGATGTGTCACCCTCCTCCTGACGCCTCGCGGTATAGACCAAACTAGGTTGCCTAGCCTCAGTACCACCGGTAGCTCCCCTCGGTGCTCCACGACCTCTGCCAGCACCATTACCTCCTCTTCCTGCACCACGACCTCTTGGTGGCTGTTGGTTATCCCTCCTATTCAGTGTATGATCCTGACCCTCAGACCTTAGCCTAGCTGCCTTTTTCGAACAATCCCTAACTCGATGTTCCATGGATCCACATTCGAAGCATCCCCGATTACCATTCCAGCACTCCCCCGTGTGAGACTTCCCACATCGAGTACACCGTGGCGGCCATTGAGGATTAGCAGCAGCAGCAAGCCTAGCAGCTTGATTTGACCCACCATACCTCATCCTCTTCTGCTGATTACCAGAAAACCTCGAAGATCCAGAGCTCCTCTTCTTCCAACTCTTATCCTGATTCCGCTTAATCTGTTGTCTTACCCTTCAACAACCTTAGACTTCTCCACTAGGACAAATGAACTCCGTTCTGTTGTGGAGCTATCATCATCCTCGGCTCATCTCTCGGCCCATCCTCGAATCGACCTGGCGTTCATGCTCGGTACCCACAATACCACAGTATACCGCTCAGCCGGAGAAATTGACCTCATACTCCGCCATTTGTCTTATTACCACGAACCGAGTTCAAGAAAGCCTTCATTGCGCATCCACGTAGCTAGTTTCTATGTATTTCTTTTGGTAGGCTGCCTTAAAGAATTCCCATGTGAGATCCTCTCGCCATCGCTCCATCCCTTACGGTGAGCCACCACTGGTATGACTCATCCCGAAGTAGAGAGATTATACCCTTCAACTTTTCCTCAGCTGTAAAATCCAAGTCATCCATGATCCTCTCAGTTGATTCCAACCAATACTCCGCCGCACTGGGTGCCACTCCAGAAACTCCTCTAAACACTTCTGCTCCGTTAGCCCGGAGTCGTTCAACCATGGATTTACGGGCTCCTGCACCTGCGCCTGCCTCGGTAACTCGTTCCAACACTCGTAGTACAGCTTGGGATACTACATCGTTACCATCGGTCTGATCTTGAAACTCAGTTTTTCCCCTCCAGCAGATCTTGCATCACATTTTCAGACCCATGACCCGACCCTACTAGCTCCGACAAGGTCATCCTACCCCTACCACGGCCACGCGGCAGACGTCCACGACCTCTTGTACTCATTCTTCTTGTTCACGATTATCTAATTAAGAATTTTATGCATTATTAATACTGTTCACTGTTTACCCACGAGCAATTTTATGAGAAATAATTTTTGAAGTGATTCTTTCAAAATCGGATCTACCTATAGTTCCAGTTTTAGGCTTATCTCCTAGTTCTAAGTACATCTATCAAACAAACAACATTCACAGACCATATCTAATGTGTAGAGGCATTTTCGTCCTTTCACTACCCGAGGGTATTTTCGTAATTTTAACCTATAGGGGTATCTTTTGTAATTTTTCAAAAATAAAAGTTCTCGGATGATTTTGTCAAAAAGTATTTTGGAACTTTTAAATTCTCGGGGTGTTTTGAAAAATTTTAAAATTCAGGGGTATTTCGGTGATTTTGAAGCTCGGGGGTATTTTGGTAATAAACCAGGGTAACTGTGTAAAGTTTGATAATTCCGGGGTATTTCCAAACGTTGCAAAACTTTGAGGGTTCTTTCTGAGAATTTGTTTTCCAAGTTAATGGTGTTGCAAAAATTTTGAAACTCAGGGTCATTTTGGTAATTTTGTAGGCTAGGGGCAATTTTGTAATTTTTCCAAAATCAAGGTACTTTGGACGTTTGAAAAAATAGGGTTTTTAAACACTTTTACAAAATGAGGAAATTTTGGAAAAACTGTTGGATAGTTGAACATTTAATAAACCAAGGGCATTTTTTGTAATTTTTTCCACTTAGGGTATTTTAGTAATTCTACAAATCGAATTTTTAGGAAAAATGTTGTAAAACAATAGTTCTCACACATTAAAAGAAATTTTAAGAGTTTTAAAACTAGGGTTTTTATGAAAATACGGCTAGTTCTCTTTCGGGTTTTAGTTGGGTTTAGCTTTATGAATAAGTCCTCTTGGTTAGGGTGAACCGAGGCTACGCACCAGTAGGATTCAGTGGAGAGGAAGTGAGTCACGTGATTGCTTAAATACCAAGATCCCACGAATACCAATCCTAGACATGCGCACCATGGTTACCACACCCTAACTCGGCGACTTAGACATCGGTTTGTTTAATTAAGCAATTAGGTCTTATGTAGTAGTTGGGGTAGACTAGTCCTAGAGTTCAAGTACCTATCATTCTATTCTCGTTCCCAAGTTACCCATTTACCCTTATCGGTATTCACGAGCGATCAGAGACACTTACAGGCGGATTGGTGCGGAGACTCGATGCCATCTTTGTTCAAACTAAAACCATTTCATAATATTTCACGAGGCTACCTAAAACATTTTGGGCCTGGGCCCCACAATGAAGTTTTGAACCTAGCTCTGATACCAAAAATGTAACACCCCAAACCCGGCCCATGAGCCTCGATCGGATCTGGTATGTCACAGAGTAAAACGTTTTGAAAGATTTTGATTAACTGGTGAAAATCTGAAAACACTATTAAGGTTATAAAACGGTGTTTGATAAAACTCAGGTGGGATTGATTTTACAACATGGTTGTGTTGAAAACCTTTGAAAACATTTGATCATTTAAATTTTTAGAACCTTCAGAGTTATTGAGTACTTGGTGAATTTTTGCTACTCGATTGTAACATTCTTGAAAACTTGTAAAAATTTCCATTTTGGAAACGTCATTTTTAACCGATTTATTTAAGCAATTTGTTAATTCATGAGTGATATAGTAGAAATGAAGCAAAACAACTACTTAAACATCCAAAATAATGACTAGCGGCCTTATTACAACCCAAATAAAAAATTTAGTAAATAGTAAATTTAAACTGTGCTAAATAGAATTTAAATCCAAGGAATCAAGCATGGCCGCCTCGAGTCCTCTCCGGCTCCATCTCCGATCTACTCATCGCAAAATGATATGGGAAGGGTGAGTCACCAAGACTCGATGTATAAATCCCCAACCCGGAAGTGCAACTCATACACAAAATATTAGTAAAACATGCAAACATGCAACCCAAACTAACCATCCATACTCTTTTAACTACCCCGTGCGGTCAAAACCACTGGTGGTCAAAACCACTGGTGACCGGAGTCACAAATCAAGTGATGGGGCCAACCCATCGTGTGGTCAAAACCACTGATGATCATAGGTCACAATTATCAATATGTGGTCAAAACTACTGGTGGTACCAAACCACTGGGACTTAGTCACAATTTATATCAACGGTGTGGTCAAAACCAATGGTGACCGAAGTCACAATTAAAATGATGGGGCCAACCCATCTTGTGGTCAAAACCACTGGTGATAGTCCATAGAGAATAATCCCCCTCCTCTCATCAATCCCATTACCAACATGCTCATATCATGCTTAACATATTATCGTAAATCATGCATATAAGTCATGGCATAGCATATTACCCATCATGTCATCCATAACAGATTTTAAATCACAAGTGACTTATCCGGAATCCATGCTCATGTCCACAAGCAAATCACTACCACTATGATTAAATCGTAACATAATAGCAATGCTAACTAATAGAGTGTGTAAGAGTTTTACACACCTGTTTACTCGTGAGACTAGCAAATCCTGAACTATACTAGCGAAACCCCGAGAGGTTGTTTCCCCCTACAATCGGCCAACACACATACTTTTAGATCTAATAGCCATTCGGCTATACTAATAATCCCGAAGGATTAATTGTACCCGAAATATGGCCTTAGGCTGAAACTTACTATCACTTACCAAAGCGAGTTTAAATCCCGGAAGCCTTTGTTTACCTTGGCCGATTAGCCCCTAGATCCATGGCACACAATCGGTTAACTCTTAAATACCATATATAGCCCATGACCGAATATCAACAACCTCTTACCTTACCTATCGAAATCACAAAATCGTCACTTGTCTTGTCGAGATCCCTACCAAAACTTTTGTTAGATTCGGTTTGCACATATATGCTTAATCAAGGCCTTTGGCCGAATATTACTTACCACCTTATCTTGGGCAATCAAATCCCCAAAGCTTCCTTCAATCGGCTAAAGTCCTCCCTTATATACAGGTTCGACCTTCAATCACCAAGGTCCGGCTCACCCTGTTGATGCTTAAGTTTTCGACTATCATTAAAGAGCATGAGTGAGGTTCTCTTTTAAATATTGATCTATACCAGAGAAGGAAAATAAAAAAAAATAGAGGAGGAATGGCTTACCAAAGATTCGGCTATGCTTCCAACAAGGAATAACTTGCTTTCGATACTTCAATGAAGGCTAAATTGCATGAGAGAGAGAAGAGACTGGGGCTAAGGGTATTCGGCCAAACCTCTTTGATGAACAGTGGGAAAAACAACGAGCTTTTGGATTTTGGGAACAAATAGAGAGGATGGAAGAATATGGAGTAGTATGGGCTTTCGGCAAATATTGGAAAAAGGAAGAGAAGAAACAAGGATGAGGGTTGCTTTGTGAGGTTTTGGTTTGAGCAATAAGGAAAAATAGAAGAAAAGGGGTGTTTTAGCCGAAAACACTCCCTAGGTTCCCTTCAATTCTGAAACTCAAGCCCATAGAGTCCTTCATTCGGCCATCATATCTCTTTTCAAAATTCTAAAAATAAATCTTAGCCTTATCTTTCGTTCTTAGCCGAAATTATCAAAAAGAAAGGCTTATCCCATCCTTTCCAAAGTCCCAATTGCCATCCAACTCTTCCCTCTTCATGGCGCGAACTTGAAAAAATAAAAGAAAATCCTTATGCTATCATCGTGACTCGAACTTGAGTCCTTCTCCCCCTTGCTTGGGCGGCATTCACCAAGGCCCTAAGTGGCGGCCCCAAACCACTTTACCAATTTGACTTTCATGTCCGTAACCCTTACCATTTATTCTTAAGGCCTCCCTAGCCCAACTCCCCCTTCATAACGCAAAAAAAAATAAAAAATAAAACTCCCAAGTGCAAATTTGGCAGCTCGAACCTCCCTCCTTTGCCGCATCTTTCCTAGATCCTTAGGTAGCGTCCCAAGCCACCTTATCACATGATTTCTTGTGTCATGCTTCGCACCAAATAACTTTTAAAGCCTCATTCACTTAGCTTCCTCTTCTCAAGTGCTAAAAAAACTTCTAGCCCTAAGTCAGACCTAGCCCGGGGTTATGACTAGACCCTAGAATATGTCAAGCAATCAAGCATACATATTTCTTCAAGCACACACATGGGAAAAATAATTAAATTGCAAACAACCCCTAATTCAGGATGTTACAATATACGTTATTATTATTATATTTATTATTTAATTTTGTTATTATTACTATTATTTTCATTATTATAATTTTTATTATTCTCTTTTATCACTAGTATTATATATATTGTTCATATTAATATAGCATTGTTACCTTTTTTATATTATTATTACATTTCTTTATTTATTTATTCGAAATGTATGTTATATATATTTTATCTTGCTTATTTTATTTTCGAATTTCATAACATTATTTTATTAACACATTTATCCTGTCACGCATGTAGCATCTTATTTTCACAATACTACTTGTCACATTAACCTTTACCCGATACATTAAGTTTTAGTATTTAAGGATTCGAGAATCGTGCCTTAACTTACTGGGTTCCGATTTTTCTCATTTAATCTAAATAACAGAATATCCTTTTAAATCACAATACGAGTTTCAAATAAAATACTTGTTCTCGGAGATACGAAGTGTTGTGCCCTAACTTACTGGCCATAACATCTTGTTACCCCGAGATAAGTTTTTTTTTTTTGTGAATAACAAAGGCAATGTTCTGAATTTGGTGTTCAGAGAAATTGTGCCCTAACTTATTGGGTTCCGATTTTTCATTTGACCCAAATAACCGAATATCCTTCTTAAATTCAAATACATGAGTTTTAAAAGTTAAAAGACAAGCTCAGTTTCGGGAATTTGAAATGTCGTACCCTAACTCACTGGGTGTGACATTTTATTTCTTCGAAATAAGAGGGTCTCATCATTCATTTTTTATTCAAGTTTTCTTTAACAAAAAGGATCGTATTTTTGAATCTTTTCAAATTTTTGACATTAAGACATTAATTAATTAATTCGGTACCAATTTTAGGCATTACGAGGGTGCTAATCCTTCCTTGTATGTAACCGACTCCCGAACCCATTTTCTGAGTTTCGCAGACCAAAATCGTTGTTTTGATAAAACAACCGTTTTATGAGGTGACCCGATCACACTTCATAAAAAATGATTGGTGGCAACTCCCGTTTTTCGTTTTCATTTTCAAAACCAAAGTCATCCCCGTTTTATAAAAAATGGTTATGACAAATGTTATTACCCGTGCCTTTGAATAGCTAATCAAACCCCAAGCCCCTGAATTGCTATTACGGGCCGTACTGTAATAGAAGCTGATTCCATTCATCGTGTAATAGCCATTACAAGCAACCAAACGTTGGTTTGGTAGTGGGCCCATTGAATTGGGCTGTAATTTATTCCTATTACACCTAGGGGTGAGCATTCGATCGAATCGAATCGAATTGAATCGAAAATTTTCGAGTTAATCGAGTTTTCGAATCGTATTTTATCATCCTAACTTAATTTGAAATTTTCTCGAATCGAGTCAAGTGAGACGAAATTCGAATAAAATTGAATCGAATATATTTGTTCGAGTTAAATTTAAAAAAAAATGACTTTAGTGTTGTTTATTTTTATGTAAGTTTTCAAAAAAATAATTTTCTTTAAAGTTTTTAAACATGATCATACAACAAAAAATTGAAGTAAAAAAGTGAATAAAAAAAAAAGCAACACAACATCAACCTAAATAAACAATATGGGTCCAAATAAACAACAAAAACAATACAACAAGATTATAATAAAAAAACATAAGTAAAAATCCAAGTAAACAACATGAGTCCAAGTAAACAACATGAGTCGATGTAAACAACAACATTATAATAAAAAAAACATAAGTGAAAGTCCAAAATGTAATAGAAACCTACACCAGTCCAAACAAAAAAAAAAAAAAGAACACAACAAAAGTCCAATTAACCAACAACAATAACAAACCAAACCAAACTAAACTAATAACAATAACACATCAGTTTAAAAACCATAATATAATAGTTTAAGTTTCTTCTTGTGCTTCAAACACCGTTGGCATTGATAATCTTGAAACATCTAGTAAAAGTATTGAATGAGTTAGTTAAATGATAAAAATGTTCGCAAAAATAAATTAAATAAACATTTAACTTTATATACTAATGCTAAGTATATTACCTTCTTGGTCTTCAGGTATTTTTGACAAGTCTAGCAAATTTAAAAACAAAAGTGTTAGTTAAATTATGCTTACTAATATAAATAACACAAAAGCTTGTTTTATAAATTAAAATTTATATATTACCATCTTCCATGGTTTGAAGTTCATCAACATAATCTTCAAGATTGATGGCATCATTAGATTTCCGAAGCCAATCTTGTGTGCAAACCAAAGCTTCGACCATGAGAGGAGTTAGAGAACTTCTAAAACTATCGAGAACACGTCCACCCGTGCTAAATGCACTTTTCGAGACAACCGTTGAAATAGGAGTAGCAAGAATATCTCGAGCCATTAGTGAAAGAATAGGGAATCTAGGACTGTTTATTTTCCACCACAACAGTAAATCAAATGAACTTGAATTGTTTACTTCTTCATCCTCACCCAAATATCTATCCAACTCAGATTTGCTTTCTAATCTAACATGTTTCTTCTTCTGAAGGTATTTTGGTTTGGCCAAGCCCATTTTCATTTCTGACTGATCTATTTCCATTGAACTACAAATATTTTTCGAAGAACTAGATCTACCTTCAAACAGTTGAATTCTCCCGGCATTAGAAGAATACTCGTTGAAAAAGCAATGCAATTCTTTATCAATCATTCTCATAATGTCATTAGCAACATTAGGAAAAAGCAAGTTGACCCCAAATTCCAAAAACTCATTTTACATCGTGGATCAAAGATGATCGCCAAGTAAACTAGCATGTTGATCTTGTTTCCTTCACCCCAATACTTATTATATTTATCTCTCATTTTGGAAGTCATAGAAATTATGTCTAGATCTCCACAACTTTGCCACCCATCAAAAAGACAATGCACATCCGTCAATACTTCAAAAAGTGAATGAGAGGTAACATGCAAAGATCCGGACACCTTCAGTGTAAGATGATAATAAGGCTCTAATACTTTTATAACTCTTGAACAATTTCCCAATCATCAAATGTAGGAACTCCATCTCCAGTGATGAAGGTCAAGAAAAATTATGGTCATCACGTACATATGATTAAAATGCACGTTCATATTTTTCGGCCACCTTTAACATCATATATGTTGAGTTCCATCTAGTAGGCATATCTAAACACAATTGAGCCTTACTATCTATCATTTCTTCTTTTACCCGTTGGTTGAATTTTATCAACCTCGATGGTGATGCTCTTATACACCTCACAAAGCACCTCTAACTCGATCCACGATACGTAAACATCCTTAATACCGTATTGCACAATGAGATTAAGAATGTGCAACACATCTCATATGAATAAATTTTCCATTTGCAATGAAGCATTTCGATGATTCAATTTCTTTCTCAAATATTCGGTGGCAACACTATTGGCGGATGCATTATCAATGATAATAGTGAAGACCCTCTCAATCCCCAATCTTGAAGACATTTTTCAATAGCTTGACCTATGCTTTCACCTCTATGAGCAGATATTAGGCAAAAATTTATAATTCTTTTTTGCAACCTCCACTCATCATCCACCCAATGTGCTGTTAAAACCATGTAAGATATCCTCTGTAATGAAGACCAAGTGTCTGTCGTCAAACAAACTCTACTTATATCTTTTTCAAAAGAATTCTTCATCACACTGTTCATGCAGTTAAATAAATCAAGACAATCCCTTCTAATTGTCCAACGAGATGGAAGACTAAACCGTGGGCATGCTATAGAAAGAAAGTATTTAAAACCCTCTCCCTCTACAATTTTAAAAGGTAGTTCATCCACAATTATCATACGAACTAATGCTTTTCTAATCGCATCTTTATCAAACACCCAGGTTGATAAATCCGTTGTTTCTTGGCTAACATTCACAAATGCTAATTCTGATTGCTTCGGATCAGAAGTATTACCTAGAGGTCTTTTTAGGCATGTTTTCAAATGGTTATTCAAATTTTTTGTAGAACCCGAAGTTGTTTCTATGGTGTAAGTAACATCACATGCATTGCACCTTGCTCTCTTCTCCCCCTCTTTAGTCACAAACTTGGTGAAATGGTTCCAACAAGCTGCCCTTGGAGTAATCTTTTTTCGAACATTTTCCTTGGTTGTTGTTTGATCATCTCTACTTGGGGAAGAATTTTGTGAACTTTGAGTTGAACCATCTCGCTTTGGATCACTCATCTACAAGTAAACATTTATTGCAATCACTAATGATGATAAATAATATTCAATCAAGGTAAACAGCTTATGTTTCTATGTCAAATTTGTGTTTTGATTTTATGATTCAATTTTATATTATTTTGCTTCTGTGCATCAGCTTAATTTCATATCTCTTCTAGGGAAAAAAAAGCTCCACAAATGTCACAAACACGAAGCTTTTGATCAGTCTGAAAAAATTGCATACGAGATTTGTCTGAGTATTATTGATAAATAAATTTACCTATATTATCCCCTGATAAATTATATTAATTTACAAAGGTTCATTCATATCAGGGGATATATCATTCACAAAGCATCACCCAATTGGATAAAAACTTAATTCATACGAGATTTCTAATCTCATTGCCTTAGTAAATCAAAGCACAATCTGAACAGGCAAGAATTTTCAGTTGGGACTTAGGGCTACAATAGGCAAAAAGCATGCGGCATTCGGTTTGTTTATAAACCTTTAAGGTTATGTACCAGTATATGCACCACAATTTTACCTAATAACATGGGAATGTGAGGTAACACATGGTGTTTAGCTAATTCTACAAATACACATAACTGAATACGATAGATTAGCTTACGAGGCATGACACAAAAGTTCGATATTTTGTCTCAAATCAACCTTACCTATATCTTGCATAGGATATCCAATGGTGAAGCGCTTCCCACCTCATCGACCTCAAATATGAAAAACTTTCACTAGATGAAACCAATGAAAAGTTTTATCGATGGCGAGCCGAACCAGTGACTTCAATTCTATTATAAATATAAATTTGATAATGAGTTTCATTCGGAAAGACATTATTGTTTAAAAGTGGTGGATTCCTTTGCTAAATAACCCAAGCAAAGCATCATTTTAGTATTCGGAAAAGACAAGCTTTTCACTAATTAACAAGCAGAAGGAAAAAGATTCGTCCCGATAATGAAAAAAGCATCCAATTCATTTTCATTTCCATATAAAATGGCTAAGACCAGACCTAACTAGCTCTAATAGTTCATAATCATTATTTAAAGAACGATCATGCCATTGTCACCCTAGTAACAACAAACCCTTCTCGATTTCATCCCACAAATCCGTATTTTTCGAGAACTTCTTCTTAACATTCTTGATAAGTTCTTTAGCTTCCTCAACCTTAGATATGCTAACAAGTCCATTCAAGAGTGATTTCATAGTCGAAAATTTCGGAACCCATTTTTTCTCCATACTGTCCTTACAAATTATCCCTTGATAATTTATCTGAGTAGCTCATAAATCAAATTAGCCAATGAAAGAGATTAGACAACTTACCAGAGAAAGGTGCAGCTGAGGCCTGAGAGTCAGAAGAGAACAAAGAAGAAGAAAATTAATTTGGGGTTTGGTTTGGAGAAGAAGAATCGCACGACGATGATTGCTACCTGTTGCTGCTAGGGCTTGGGGTTGGGGGTTTGATTTGGGGGAGGAATTGGGTTTGGATTTGGGAAAAAAAATGGGTTGACGGTGACGGGCTTGGGGGGGAATGGGATAAAATAAAAAAATATAAAAAATATAAAGTTTATATTCGGTTTATTCGAATTATTCGAGTTATTTGAATTCGAAAGTTCAACTCGATTCGAACTCGAAATTCGAAATTCAAAATTCGAGTTGATTCGATTAACTAGATTAACTCGATTCGAATAATTCGAAATTCGAATTTTTTTCGATTTTTTCTAATCGAATCGAGTTTTGCTCACCCCTAATTACACCCAACCAAACATTACCTTATTAAGAAAATTTTACACATTTACCCCTAATGTTTCACAATTTTTACAAATTAGTTCTTATTACAAAAAAATTGCAAATTCATGCAATTTAGTGCAAACCATGCTTTGCCGAATTTAATACATGTTACTAGCAGCCCATATTTTCAATTTATTCACACTTTTAACCACCACATTTCACATTTTTTAAATTTAATCCCTTTTTGATATTTTTGTCCAAAATCACTTTACAAAAAGCTATTAATCTAACATTAAACCTTCCAAATCTATCATAAATCATCAAATTACTCAAGCATTCAACAATGGTAACATGATAAATCTTTAACAGTTTCAAAATCTAGGATATGGGCTAGCTAGAATACGAAGCAATGATCACAAAAATATATAAATCATTAAAAACCGAGCAAAACGGACTTACATGCATGAATTCATGTTGGCCGAACCTAAAAAACTCCCATGGCTTCTTTTTATTTTCATTTTCGGTGAAGATGAACTAAAAATGATGATATTCATGTTTTGTTTCATTTAATCTATCATTAATCATTAATTTACTATATTAACCTTATAATAAAACCATTAAAACAAGCATTATAATGCCCATAAATGTCCACTCACATTTCAAATGGTTTAATTTTCATTTGAAGACCCCCACGTTAAAAACCATAGCTAATAAACACTTTTAGCTTATAGAACTATACTTTTACACTTTACGCGATTTAGCCTTTTTACCGAATTAAGCATTCAAACGATAAATTACTTCACGAAACTTTCACACATACATGCTATCATGCTGTAAACACTTAAAATAATATCAAAATAATTTTTTAAACTCGAATTTGTGGTCCCTAAACGACTAACGGGCTGTTACAAAAGGTCCTATATCAAACAAAGCAACCTTTATCTCCTTATTCGAAACTGGTTTACTTAAAAAATGAGCCTCATCATTTTTAAGCTTTGTAAACGAACTAGGGGGAGTTCCCTCGTTATCACTTACTCCTCACCATACAAATTCTTGAAAAAATGAATTGTCTTATAACGTAGTTCTTCCTCATAAAAAATCCACTTCTCTACCTCATTTTTTTAAAGCCGTGATCCAATTTTGATTTCTCCTTTTGAGTGTACGTCTATGGAAAATTTTGTATTGCGATCCCCTAGAGAAATCCAATCACATCTTGCCTTCTGCTTATAGAGAAGTTCCTTGTGATACAAGACCTGTTCCAGCTCCTCTCTAACCTTCAAATCCAGCTGTAATAAAGACTCAAAATGAGAATAATCCATATCCCTCAGAATATTGTCTAATTTTTGAATCAGTCTTTTTTTCCGAAAACCAATGTGTTCATACACTTCCTTATTCCAGTCCTTAAGATGACTTGTAAGGTTAGAAAGGGAATTGGATATAGACCCCGTGATTTCCAATTCTTCTTGATAAACTCTGGAAAATCAGCATGCTCAATCCAACCTGCCAAAAAAGGAACAGTCTACCTAAAGGAGAATGGGTCTAAGGTTGAAAAGATATAAAAAAGGCCTAGTGACCTGACTTGAGTCTTGGAAGATGAGTGATAGAACTGTTTGGGAATTTTGCAAGCCATGCGTCATTACCAATAGCTTTATCGAGATGCTAAAAAACACCACCCCTATGCCATGTAAAGGATACACCTTTAAAACCCAAGTCATGTAACTCAGAGGAATCCATAAAATTCCCGAAGAAAGAACACCTTTTCCCATTAACTCGTTCACCCCTTTTTCCATTAGAGGCTAAATTTGCATTAATATCTCTTACAACCATCTAAGGGGAGTTGGAACACGGAATGGTCGCTTTCAGAGCATCCTAAACTCCTTTGCATTTGCAACTATCAGGGCTACCATAGACAAAGACAATATAAATCGGTCGCTGAAGAGTATTGTCAAAAACCTTAGTTAGAACAAATTGCGGATGGCTCCATATAATTTCCACTTAAACCGACTTCTTCCATCCGACTTTGATACCCCAAAAAAACCTATTGCTTCCACCCGATGAGAATGCTGAAAACTAATACCAGCAATGACCGAATTAGCTTTGCTACCACTAACTCTTGTTTCTAAGAGGCCAACAATATTCGGCTTGTACTCTCTATTATGCTCATGAAAAAACCGCAAAAACTTGTTGCTAGCACACCTTTGACAATTCCACAAAAAAATAGATAAACTCATGAATATATAGGAAATTAAAAGAGGAAGAAACCGTACCATATTACATGTCAGTCAGATACCTTCGTTACATTTCCCGTAACTACTATGTCCCTCCTTTTTAGCCTCAAAATTAATTTGCGAGCTAATAAGTTTGGCCATGGAATTCATAGTGTCTGCTAGCAGGACCCTTGCATTACCAGAAATTTTAAACGCCCCCTCTTTCTCGAATTATCTTGCTGATGCCACCAATAGAACGAACAATACACTTAATTCCTGACCCCCTCCCTTTCGAAGTCGAGGTCCCTTTACCTCTTCCAACCGTGATACCAGTTTCAAGAGGCTTGGCATGATTAATTCCTCCATTATCCTTGAAAGTAAAAGCCGACTGCTTTTCTAGATTAAGAAATTTACTATTTAAACCTACCACTGAATGATCCAGCCCATCAAAAGTGGGGTTAAAGTGGGCATTTACACTCAAGGGAATCGACCCCTCCCTAGAATTTAATAAAATCGGTTGAGAATCAGATTTTGGAACAGTGACCTTTTCATCCTTTCCATTTAATGCACTATTCGGACCAAATTGTTTCAAAAATTCTAAAAAATTCGCTTCACACACATCCTGTTCCTTGGAATTTTATGTCTGATTTAGTCCCGCTATGACATCGTTGACTTGCTGTGAAGAAAAGGAAATTGAGTCAGATTTTAAAACAAGCTTAATTTGGTCAGAAAGCTTACCTGGCTTTCATGTGTGGGTCTTGATAGGGTTCTCGTCTGATTTAGTCCCACTAAGACTTCGTGGACCTGCTGTGAAGAAGAGGAAATTTAGTCAGATTTTAAAGCAATCTCAATTGGATCAGAAAGCTTATCTGGACTTTCGTGTGTTGGCCTTGAATGGGTTCTTATTTCTATTAAACTTGGCCTGTTTCCCTCCATCACATCAACGTTACCAACAGGCCCAGAATTTCTACCATAAGACTGGCCCACTTTGTTAAAATTGGCTACTCAGCCGATTCCCCCATTTGTGAAAGTTCCCTTTCCTTTTTTTTTTTAAATTCTCCCTTCTGGGACATGTCACATGAACCACGAAAATTCCTCCATTATCGCTCCATTCATGCCATCTCCGATCTTCGACAAAACATTAAGGTAATATTTGGTTGGGTGTAATAGAAATAAATTACAGCCCAATTCAATAGGCCCACCACCAAACTAACGTTTGGTTGCCTGTAATGGCTATTACACGCTGAATGGAATCAGCTTCTATTACAGTACGATCCGTAATAGCAATTCAGGGGCTTGGAGTATGATTAGCTATTCAAAGGCACGAGTAATAACATTTTTCCCTATTTTGGACCAAAATATCCTATCTCTCATCTTCATCTTCCTCGTTTTCACTTTCACACTTTAGACAATTTCTTCCTAAAACATTTTTTCCAAAGTAAACCCTATAGAAATTGGATCCTTAATCGACGAAAAATCAAGCTTCATTCACCATCATCATCTTGCTTCCGTTGAACCTTCTTATTTACGGTAAGTGATGGCCTTTAATTCCTTTTTTTTTCTCTGATTTTGTTAGTTAAATTTCTTTTTCGGTCTCACTCTGATCCTTCTCGGTTTCTTTATTAGATCCTCATAATTTTTGTGTTCTTTTTTCTGGGTTTCTAGAGTTTGATTTTGTAGCTGAATTGTTTTGGGTTTTAATGAATCAAAAGCTTCAGCAAATTACTTTAAAGTGTTCTTAGTTTGTTTGTGTGAATTTTGTAAATGTTTCATGCTTAATTTTATTTCCTAATTTTTGTTTCATGATTTAAGGGGTTGTGCTATGGTGTTGCCCCTTTCTAGCTGCTGTTCTATCTGCTGCCTTGAAGCTCGCCAGTCGCCACCGTCGTCTCCAACTGCCGCTGTCGACGTCGAGTTCACGTTTTACCAACTTTTTGTTTGTTTGTTTGTTTGCGTAGCTTGGGTTGTAAAATGTTAACAAAGTTAAGTTGTTTGTTCTGTTCTTTCTTTCATTCTTCTTGTTTTTCTTCCTTCACACCACTCTCACACCACCGTCAGCTTTCTTATTGAGGTCACATTCCATCGATTACCCCAACCAATCAAGATGCCATGGCTACACCATTGTCAAGTCCACCTAAACTCCCTTGCAGCTGAAAGCTCTGACCTTTACTGCTTCGCTTGCCATGTTTACTTCTTTTCTCATTTTCCTCTTATTTTTTCTATCTCTGGCTTTTTCTTTAAATTTGTGCTTCCTACTATGCTTTTTATCTGATCTCTCATAGAAGGGTTAAGTATTACATTTGCTCAATCTATTCTGAGTATCTATGGATGCTACTTGCGTCTGTTTGAATGCAAAAGCAAAATGGAATTCGATTTCATTTTGTTACGTTTGGAGTAAGAAATGTTAACTTTGTTCATTTTATGGTTTTCTTGTTTTTTTATGTGTTGTTTAATTGTTTTAGAGTTGCAGAATTCTCACTTTAAATAAGTGCAAAAGTCTGTAATAAAAATTTGATAAATATGTATTGTTCACTTTTCACAATCTTCCTAACTGCTGATGTGCTTTAGTGAGCTACAATAACAGAAAATTAACTAAAATAATTGTTCCCCCCTAAAACTACAAGTAGAGCTTCGTGATATTGACAATGGAAACAAAGTAAGTTTACGCTTCGGCCCTGAGGAGCCTGTTGAAAGTATGCATCTTAACTTGTTGAATTCTTTACCCAGTTTGCTTAAGTTTAAGTATTTGTGGGCTATGGTTATGGTATTGCATTGAGCTTGAACATCAGATATGACTTAAGGTCATTTTTGTCTGTATTAGATTAATGTCTCATTATTTTTTACAGGAGTATTTGTTGAGGAGAAGTCTTTCACGTGTTTTATATGAGAGAAAAACACTGCATTTATGATTGAGTGAGTTTGATTTGTTTTCACTGTCATCTTCTTAAGACTTGCATAAAATATTTTGCATTTAAAGAATTTAGAGTGATGGAAAGATTCTACTACGAGATCAATAAGTTATATTCCTTTTATGTTGTTTTGCAAGCTGAGACATTTGACCAAGTCTGCAAGTACCATTGGACTTATTGGCAAGCCTGCGGTGTTAGATTTGTAAAATAAATCAAATTGCTTTACCTCATGTCAAAGGTTGAAAAATTAAAGAGCTGGACTTGTTGTGCACAAGAAATTTTGGTCCTAATGATGGGAAGTAATTTTAATTCTCCTTTCATAACTTTTAGCCCATCTGATTTTCTACATTTATGGAGTTGGCACTTCCCTTACTAACTTTTACCTCTTTTTACATTATGGAGTTGACACTTCCATTACTACAGTTACTAATTATCCTTGCACTCATCTTCATCATCATTAAGATCTTGCTATGCCATTAAAACTTGAATGTGATCTATGGTTATGGTATTGCATTGAGCTTGAACATCAGATATGACTTATGGTATTGCAATTTTTGTTGGAAGAGTTTTTCTAAAATGCCATTGAATATTAATCCCCAATACAAAGTAAAAGTGTTTGTTTGGCCTGTTGTAGTGTTCATTTTGCTTTTGGTTTTTTGCTAAGTTTATTTTTATTTGAATTAGTTGGAACCATTATGTGTTAAATGTGTAGTGGTATATTATTTCCTTTTTAATTAATTTAATACAATACAAAAATGTTAACTGCCTCTAAATCCTCGCCCCTTACCAACAAATAAACAATATTTACTTTTTAATAATGCATATTATCAACTATTTTATAAAATAAAAAACTATAATGTTTTATATATTCACATTATGCAATATCATAATACCACGTTAGGTTTAAATTTAAGAAAAATTGTCAAATTTTAGTACTAATGTGAAAAAAAAATTTAGAGATTAAATTAAAAAATATATAATATAATATAATATAATATCTATAAGGAGGTAAATGTTAACACCAATCTAAGTTGTTGTTTTGCAAAAATAAAATAAAAATAAAAATAAAAGATTGAACAAATCAATCTAAATGCTTGATAAATTATTCACTTTTACATGAGCAAATATAATTTTAAGCAGACTTATCCTATTTATTAATTTTCTCTATAAATTTACTTTAACTTACCTCATCAACCACTCAAATGAGTCATAAAATAGGATGTTTTAAAAAAAATGGATATTTTTTTTGTAGGATAAAACATAAAACAAGCGCATTGTAGGATAAGTAGTGAATTTATTTTGTATTTTTTTTTAAAGATTCTTAATATGTATTTTTTTAAAGATTCTATATAGACTCTTATATTTAGTTGTAATTTCAAATTTGTGCTTTGTAAATATTCTTAATATGTATTGTTCATTTTTATTTTGACAGGTTGTTATTGCTTCCTCTTCTTATTTGGCTTGTTTGATTGCTTTCTCCACCCAGAGTTGAGCATCTTATATTCACTGAATCACTGTAAGTTCTTTGGCAATTAAATTCTTTGATTTTGTTTTACTGTTATTGAAATTAGTATTGGAGAAATGTGACCCTTTTACTACGATTTGAAGATATGTAATACTTTAATATTTTGCAGTAATGGCTTGTCTGCCTTTAATAGTACAAAGTGAGAGGCGTAAAAGAATTGGTCTTGCTATTACAAAGTGGTTGGAAATGTGTACAGTTGCGAGTTGGTTCTTAGTTGCATTGGGTGCCATCTATAGCCTACATACTTATAGACCAAGGATTAGATCCTATATTTTAGATTTTTATGCAAAACAAGATTATGTGAAAAGACTTGTATATGCTAGTGACAAGACCTGTATTGAACAAGTTAGGATGAATAGAATTACCTTTTTTAAACCATTTGAGATGTTACAAACTTTAGGGGGATTGAAGTCGTCAAGGAACATGCTTGTTGATGAGCAAGTGGCAATGTTTTTACATATCATTTCTCATCACCTTAAAAATCGAGTTATCAAGCATCACTTTAATAGGCCCAGGGAAACCGTTAGCAGATCATTTCACAATATTTTAAATACTGTCATACGCTTACAAAATGTGTTATTTAAAAAGACAGAGCCAATTACAGCTAATTCTACAGACCTAAGGTGGAAATGGTTTAAGGTATGGGAGTGAGTTCTATATATAGCTCGTACATAATTTAGTCTATTTAGATTTAAATATAGTATCCTAACATGAGGTTTTATACATGTGATGTAGAATTGCTTAGGTGCTTTAGATGGAACCCACATCAAGATTAGGGTTCCAACATTTGATAAACCTAGATATCAAACGCAAAAAAGTGACATAGCAACAAATATGTTAGGTGTTTGTACACCTGATATGCAATTTGTTTATGTTCTTCTTGGTTGGGAAGGTTCTGTTGCTGATGGATGAGTTCTTCGAGATGCCATTAGTAGGAGACATGGACTAAAAGTTCCTCATGGTAAAGCGCAAATTTAGAGGAATTTGAATTAATTTTTAAGATCATACTTTTTTGAAAAATTAACCATGACAAATAGTTTCTTTTTATAGGTTGTTATTATCTAGTTGATGCTGGATACACAAATTGTGAGGGATTTCTTGCGCCTTTTAGAGGACAAAGATATCATTTGAATGAGTAGCGTCAGGGTTACCAACCAAGTACTCCGGAAGAATTTTTCAATATGAAACATGCTTTAGCGCGTAATGTTATTGAAAGATGTTTTGGGTTATTAAAACTTAGATGGCGAATACTTAGGAGTCCATCATTCTATCCTGTGAGGGTGTATAATAGAATCATTATTGCATGTTGTTTGCTCCATAATTTTATTCGAACCTATATGAGTCTTGATCCTATTGAAGCGGAGTTGGGAGAAGGATTACCTAGTAATGTGATAGATGACGATGAGCCGAATATCGTAAATATTCATTCACCGGATGCATGGGCTACTTGGAGCATGGAACTAGCCAATCAAATGTTTGATGAATGGCAAGCATCTAGAAATTAGTTAGGTTTAGGGTAAAAATAGTAAATGTTAAGTTGTTTATGTTATTTCATGTATCTAGGTTATGAAACTTTGGTGGTGTTTGAATTATAATGATAATTTATTTTCTTTTGATTCATCATGTGTTATAATTTTATAAAGTGTTGACCTTTTGATGCATAATATTGAACTTAATTTTAATTTGCATTTTTTCTTAAGATAGTTATGTCAGGTTTTTCACAATCAAGTGTTTCTTCCCAAAGTTCTCGAGGAACCAAAAAGAAATGGGTTCCAGAAGAAGATGCTGCGTTACTTGTATGGTCGACTTGCACAATGCTGGAACTTTTAATGCAGATACGGGATTCTAAGCCGGCTATTTAAATGAATTGGAAAAAATGTTAGAAAAAGTTTTACCCCATGTTATGTTGAAGGCTAAACCTAATCTTGAATCGAGGATTAGGATATTGAAAAGGGATTGGTCAATCGTTTATGACATGCATAGTGGAAAAAACAATAGCGGCTTTGGTTGGGATGAGCATAGGCAGCTTGTTGTTGCTGAAGATGCGGTGTGGAACTCATATATAAATGTAAGAATTATTTCAAGTATTTATTATCTTATTTTGATCAAACTTATATCTAATATAAATTCCTCATTTTTATAGAGTTATAAAGAAGCTGCTCAATTCAGACATCGGAGTTTCCCTTATTATGACCAACTTATTGCCATCTACGCAAAAGATCGAGCCACTAAGAAAGATGCTCAAACAGCCGCTGATATTATTGAGGAAATAGATGTTGAGGATGTAGCTGCTACAAATACTAATGAAGCAAGAAACGATTTCCATGGATGCGAAGCTGATATTTTTTTAGATGACATGGATCTTTCAGCTACACAACCGCAACCAGTTAGAAATCAAGGTGATTCTACAACTTCAAAGAAGAAAAAAAAGATTTATGATACAAGTGATTCTTTTACTTCATTTAATGATGCTACCACTTTATTGGCGAAAAATATACGGACTGTTGGCCTTGAAATCAGAAAGAGTATTGCCTCCGAAGTGCTAATTTAGAAAAACTCAGAAATGACCATTCAACAAAGTGCTCTGAAATTATATCCAACATTATGTGAAGTAGAAGTTTTAACTGAGGATGAGCGCTATCGAGCATTGAGAAAAAATTTAGATCATTCAATGCAAATGCTTATTTTCTTTAGTTTACCTTCTGCTGTGCGGTTGGAATGGGTCAGAAGATTTCTTGCTGGTAACATCCTGATTTAATGGGCCTGTGCATTTTGTGTGTTGATGGTTAAGTATTAAATTGAGGGTTAGGGGTCTAGATTGGGCTCAGGAATGGGTTGAGACCTTGGTTAAAATATTTTGTTTAGTCACCATAGGGTTTGAAGGTAGGTATCTGTGTTTAAAATATCAAGTTGGGCTTGTGGCCCAAAGTAAGGTGGTGCCATAAAAGAGCTAAGGGTGGCGTCACTAGTGGATGGAGAGGGCCCAAGTTTTGGGTGCTTAGAGCCCAAGTTGTTGGGCCAAATTCAGCACTTAAAAGGGAGCAAGGGGGACATCACCAAGGCTATCTAATAGGGAGTTAAATGAATTAAATAATTTGAATAATTGAGAGATAATGAGCTGATAAAAGGAGGAAGAAGTGGTACTAGATAGGTCTCTCTTGGAGGGGTGGATAAGATTGAGATAGAGAAGAAAGATAGGAGCTATCTTTAGAAGGTTAGTGTTTGCCGAATTTGTGAAGAGTTGGAAAGGAGAGAGGCATTCGGTTTTGGCTTTAGGAGGGTGTGCCGAAATTCTAAAGGCCATCTTAAGCATTTGTTTTCTTTCTTTTCTCATCTTCACTCTCCAAAAGCCAGAATCACCACTTCCCTCCCCCTTTTCTTTTTCTTTGAAACCTCCTTCTAGCCGAATCTTTTGATCTTCATTATTATTCATCTTCCATTAACTAAAAGCCGAAGCTACACCCTCATTCCCTTCCATAGCCGAAATCTCTAAAAGTTCAGCCTCTTTTCCCGAAGTCTCACCATAGCCGAATCAACATCCTAGGGGTGGTAAGTTCTCTGACGATTTCCTGTCTGCTATCTCTTTTCTTTCTCATCCTTATTTTAAATCGAATCACTTTCTTTATGTCTTGATGGATGGTTCTTTTCTTCTCACTCTTCATTCCTAGAAGCCGAATCCTCTCTGTGGTATCTGCTTGTGCCGTATCTTGAAGAAAACTGAAGGTAAGGAGATAGGGTTTTTGTATGGACTTATTTTCCCTGATTGGTCGAAGGCTTTAATCCATTCTTCATTAGCCGAATCTCATTGGTTGTGGTGTAGGGGTTCAACCAACGATTTGGCCAAGTTCATTAACTCTGGGATTCAACCGATTTAGTGAGTTTGTGCCCAGCAGAATTGTGGTCCGATAGTCATGATTCGGGCTAGGGAGAGCGTCGACCTCAGTAGTGTAGCGTTGAGCGTAATCAAGTGTGTAACATTCTCACACCATTTGGATTGCCTATTAGTATATGCTTATAAATTTTGTTATATTCTGTTAAATGCCGAAATATTGGCATGGCTGTTGAAAACCCGAGGAGGGTAAAGGCGAATACCAGTTTAGTGATCTCTGTCATTCTAAAGTGAATGGTTCTGTTGATTTGATATGATAAACATGTATGCAACTTTCTGTGATTGCACGAGGTTAGGTGATTGATGAAAGGGGAAGTGTTCTATTGTAGTGGCTTTTGCCATAATCTGTTGTGGTGGCTTTTGCCATGATCTGTTGTAGTGGCTTTTGCTATGATCTGTTGTAGTGGCTATTTCCATGATCCGTTGTAGTGGCTATTGCCATGATCTGACGATGAGCAGCTAACTGCAGCATGACTGCCATCGATGGTGTGTAGTGGTGTGGGTTGATTGTAGAAATCCCCAATGGTGTGATTGGTAGGTAAGGGTGGTGTGTAGCGGATGGAAACCTAGGATTGGGTTTGGGCTTTGCATAATTCCTGATATATTATATTTTGTTATCTGTTCTGTGGGGCTAAGGCCCAGTCTGATGGTGCACGAGGGTTGCACACTGAGTCTTGTGACTCTACCCTATTATTTAACATTTTTTTTCTAGGTAGCACTTAGTGCATCGAACTGGGCTGGAGGGAAGCGCAAGGTGGCCACGCAAGAGTCCGAATTGTTACAGCAAAGACGCCATTTACTTAAATTTCCCTTCAAAATGTTAAATTATTTTGGGTTTTATATTTTATTGTAATAAGGCCATGGGCCACTAGCTTTATATTTTTTTCGATTTTATTTTGGGCTTTTATTATTATTATACATTTAGATTTTACGTTTTAATTAAACTAAGACATGTACTAAATTTCGGTTTGTTAATTCATTAAGGCATCGTATAAAATTTATATCTTTTATAAATTATCAAATCATTAAGTTTTCCGGAATATATGTTTAAACTCGACAAATGTTTTCCAAAAATGCGACATGTCTTACTAAATCTTCTTAGTGACATGCCAGAATCGGTCGTGGTGTTTGGGCCGGGTTTGGTATGTTACATTGCTGACCATTAAAAATCATGGTTATGTTGATTATATTTTGGTATAGTTTTGTGTTTGTAATATTTGGATGGTATAATGACATGATAGAATGTCATTACAATGTTGTAACTTTTGATATTGTAAAATTTTAAAACATATGGATTATGATATATAAACTAATGAAATCATGTAACTTTTGTTAATATATGAATATTATGCTTGGATGTGAAATATAATTCTCAAGTTATTTATTACTTCTAATATTTAATTATTTTTTATTGTAGAATAATTAAATTATTTGTTTCGATAATGATATTTTAGCACATTAAATATGTATTGCGTTTAAAAATAATAAAGTAGATTATATATATTTTTATAGTATTATATATTTTGATTTTTAAATTCATATAATAATTATATTAAGAATGTTATTAAATTAAAATTTTTATTAAATTATATTTAATAATAATTATGTTAAAATATGGTTAAATTATTTATTATTTTTATTAAATTATTTTCAATAATAATCTATTAAAATTTAATAATAATAACAATAGTCATTTACCTAAAAAAAAATTCTGCTAAGGGTATTTTGGTCATTTTAGATCTTTTCCTTATGCTATTACAACATCATTCCATTCAACCAAACACAAGAATACTATTATAGTTCTATTCCATTCCATTCAACCAAACAGTTGAATTACTTATTACAGCTCTATTCAATTACAGCCCTATTCCATTACAGTGAACCAAACGTACCGTAAATCAGAAGCCCATCCCTTGTTTAGGCAATATTTTTGTTGTTAGATTCCCATTACCCTTTGAACTCTTCTGAGATTTTCTTTCAACAAACATCCATGGGCCAAACGATTCCGACGACTCCATCATCTTCTCCTTCTCCAATAAGTCCACTATGATTGCTTCTTTGGCCATTTCACCATCCATCACAGTTTCTTTGGAAGGGCAAAGATCACGCATGTGGCTATATCGGCCACACAAAACCAGCAGCGACTCGTATTCAATGTGTTGCACCGTGCCGTTGACCAAAACATGTGGTATGAGCGGTTTGTTTAGATTGATAAAAGCCACCATACAGGCAAACTGTCCTCTAGATCTACAATCTGTTTTAAAGTCAAGTTTTAATCACCTTACCAATTAGGTTGCCGATTTCTTCCAAAATTTTCCTCTTATAAAAGACCATTGGTAAACTAGAAAAACGAACCCAAGCCATGACATGATTCGGGAACGGCTGAAGGGGATTGAAATCTGGACTCCACAGTTGAACCGTGAGGTATTGTCCAAAGATAGTCCACGGCCTCTGAGTGAACGCCCTTTTCATAATCGTTCTTACTCTGAAATTTGACTAGATAATAGTTATTCTCAACGTCCATGAGATGCAAGGGATGTGAAGGCTTCCAGAGACTAAGGATTTGATTTTGCAATGTGGAATAGGCTAAATTACATCCCAACAATTTCACCACCACCATGGTTGCCATGTCTCTAATCAAAATCTGTTGGATTCTCTCAGAGAAGTTGGTCGTGGGAACTCCATTAATCGTAGTCTTCGAGACATCGCCCTCTAATAACTCGAGATCCTCCTCTCCGGTAGAGCCATGGTTTCCCCTTCTCAGTAATTTATCTTTCCATGACTCTAACGACATTGGAGTCGAATCCACAGCCATAAAACTTTCAATGTTTGTTCTGGGATCCTTAAAACGAACTTTTTTTGTGTTAGGATCTTCATTATTGTTGCCGCCGTCCCCAATTAAGTTTATTGTTATGCTGCGAGTGGAGCTTTAGACTCCATAATCAAAATTAAGGAGTTGACAAGTGTTATATAGGACTATAATAAAATATTTTAAAGAAAGAGACTTGTCAATTTTATAAGGATGCTTGTAGAATAAATAAAAAAACATTGTCAAAGTACTAAATACTAACATATATATATATAACATCAAATACTATTGTTAGTATAGTTTAAATACACTTGTACAAACTTGAAAGTTCGTACAAATTTTGAAAAATTTGAACAAAATATAATATTTGAAAAATATTCAAGGCTTTGAGCTGAAAAACGAACCTACAAGTCATTGCAGAGCCTCCTAAAGAAATTTTAGATTTACTTCAAACTGATAAAACTAATGGTTATTTCATGTAATTGATATTATTACCCTTCTTTTCACCAAAAATAAAAAATAAAATTCAAGGCTTAGTGCAACTTGACTTATTTTCTAAATTTATGATATATTACATTGTGTTGTTTTTACATATTATGTTAAAATTAAATAAATTACAATATATAATAAAATAAACTATAAAAATAATTACCCAATCTGTGCGACGACTGTTTTACAATCCGCGATGAAACGAAAGGGCATATCAATGGGCCATCGGTCTTGGCTTCTAGGTTAAATGTATCCCATTATAACTTTAGTCTCTTTTAAATAGTAATAATTCAATATATTCCCTTTAAACCTCTAGAAAATTTTTTGTTTTTTCCAATTTTATTTCGACCCATCACACAATTCTGTCTTTGCTCGTAGATGAAATGAAGGATCTTATCGAAGTAAAAAGTTTTCTGACGTGAAAGAAATAGAATACAAGAATGGCAGGTGATGAGGATAATATTCCTGTGTCCTATTTACGACATCGACGGAGTGATGGAATTATTAACACTCAAATGAGGAAGCTCTTGACTGTAAAACATTTAATCCCTGAAAACACAGTTGCGCTTCTATATCTATAGAGGCCTGCATTAGTACAATCATTGGTGGGTGACCTCAAACTGCAGCCATGTTCCACTTGTCACCACACCATCCATATATACCAATTATCATCAACTATTGGTGCATAATGTCGAAAACTAAATGAAAGATAATTCCCCCATGTCATTAAATTGGTTCAAATATATAATCTACGAGATGATTTGTTAATCCATGCCCCACCTCATTAAAACATGGAATGTTGCAGCCCTATCCCTACCCCTGCCCCTGTGCCTCTACATATACATAATTCATGCCAACTGATCTGCCGGTCCTTCCTCGAATCTTGAATTGCATAAATCAACCGAGTTAAATCCGGTGTGTCCTCGTCCTATAAACTTTCGTTTAGAGTTTTCCTATGGAGCCTGCAAATCAGCATCCGGAGCCTGAAATTGCTCCAAGAGATGAGATCGAAGAGGGTGAAATCGGTGTCTTCGGTGCCGAAAAATACTTCAACATGGAGCTCGATGATGGTGAGTGTCCCAAGCTTTATGACAAGTATTCGAACCAAATCGATCTTCATCATATGACTCTTTGTGCAAGTTCAGAAACCAGTTGGAACATCCAATCTGTTTCATTACCGAATTTTACAAGGAGTCGATCCGAAAACAGGCGAACCAAGGTCGATGGAAGGAGCTTTTTCTCCAGTCTTGGTAGCAGCGGGTCCTCTTCAGATGGGAAATCTGTTTATCTCAATCAAAACGTTGTTCATGGAAAGGATTACAGAAAAGAACACATTCGAGTCGATCACAGGCCAATAGATATGGACGGAACGAAGCTGGTTCAAGCAAAATTTAAGGTGGAAGATGAGTTTGACACCCAGAGTTTCGATCCACGAAAATCTCTGGAAGTGTTCGGATCCAGTGGTATGAACAAAGGAGACATAGCCAAGAACTTTGAGAGGAAACTGTGTATGTTAACATGGGATGCCTTTCCAAATGCCCCAACCATTTCATCTATATACAAAAGCAGGGTTCTAGGGGATGATGATGATGAACATAGTGAAGGTAGCTCAGATCTCTTTGAGATAGGCGACATATTAGGCGATGGTGAAGCATCTGATGGCATGTCTAGCTGCATGATGACCCCATATGCACCAAGCGAGACCAGCATTCAATGGAGTGTGGTCACTGCCAGTACTGCAGCTGACTGCTCATTTGTTTCAGGTTACGATGATGAAACGAAATCAGTGAAAAGTTTTAGAGCTCCGGCATCAAAAACCACCACCAAAGAGGCTCAAAGAAGCCGATCAGGTGGGATATTGGGGTGCCGAAGACACAAAGCAGTCATGGTGGCTGAAAGTACTGCATATAGAAAGAGATGGTAAATTACTTTCCTAACTGGCATATTTAATTATGTAATTGCTCTAAGGTATTGCATATAATCTCCAACATGGCATTATTATTTAGCTAATTTTAGCAGAATGGCATAATGAAATTGTACTGGGGGAGCGGGGACAACCATGTTTTGGAGGTTCTGTACAGGATTAAAGCCAAGTTGCTTTTAAAGAAGCAGTATTTGCCTCACTTGAGAGACTACAAAAATACAACTTTGCGTTGGCATTTGTTGTTTATGTTCCAAACTGAAGATCCTAAAACATGATGACGGAAAAAGTGGCATATAATATCATGTCTTCAAATCTCCCATTCCTTTGTTCTTGTATCTATTGTATGTTGCATTTGTAATTTTATATATATTAAAATCGAAATATCAGTACTTCTACGTGAATAGCTTAAAACGTCGTAATGCATGTTTTATGTAATTAATTTATTTAATAATTAAGTTTTTATTAAAATAAAATCTTAAATCAATTTATTTAATATGTATTCAGGTAAAGAATTTTGGTATATAAAAATTTTGTTAACTTATCAAAACCATATATACAATTTTGATAACCTTATGGTTTTTTCTTAAAATTATATGATTGTTCATATAATCAAAGCTTTGTTTTGATTTTTCATACTATATTTTCAATGTTATTATACAGATGGTTTCACTCGCATTATTTGTATTTATTGATAATTTTATTGATTGAGTTTATGTCATAAGTCAACTTGAAACTAGCTCAAGAAAATGACAATGTCATGATAAACAATTAGAGTGTATTTAATATTTTTACTCAAAATTTAAATTAATTTTTTAAATTTTAATTTCATAAATATTGCATATGTGTTATTATTATTAGTTTCAAATATAACATTTCATTATTTCTTATTTCTTATTTTTAAATGCACACTTATGTTCTAAATTTATGATTTCCATATGTATACACATGTAATGTAATTTTGGATAAACTATACAAATGGTCACCTAACTATGCTTGCGTTCCTATTTTGGTCATTCAGTTTTAAATTTTCTTAATTTAAACACTAACGTTTGAATTCATTCCTATTTTGGTCACTTGCCATTAAATTGATAATGGAAAACCATTTTTTAAGTGGTATAATAACACATTTAGTTCTCAATGCTTACACATTTTATCAATTTGGCCTTAATTTTAAATAATTCAAGAAATTTAACCCTTCACATTTATAATTAAATTTCCTAACCAAGTCTTTCATCTTTTAAAACAGAGACATTCCGCATCTATTAATTGTTTTATTTATGGTTGAAATTATTTAATTCAACACATAACCCTTTTTAAAATATAATATACAATAAAATTATATAAATAATTTAATATTTGTAAAAAAAATTCACTTACTATAATAATTTTAGTTTTTAATTAATTTGGTAAATGATTTGACACTAAATCAGATTATTAGTGATACATATTAGCTTATTGTTGATTTAAAATTTAAAACAAATAATTAAAATAAATAAAATACATAATAAACTCTTAACCAATTTGTAAAAATTAAAAAAAATCATTATCTATGTATCAAAAGGAAATTAAATTAATTCTTTCATATTTTTTCTTATGAAAAATTAAATGTTCATAATTTTTTATTATATAATCATTGATTGAACAATTGAATTTTTCAAAGCCATAATTTTTAACTTTGGATTTAATTTCTAATTCCAAGGATCAACTTTGAGGACTATTTTTATCGAGCTTGAAGGAAATGCCATACGGTTAACAACAAGAGTAAGTCTAAAGTTTTTTTTTTAAAGGTTTTTTCATTTTCTTAAGACAAATTTTTTTCAATCAAAGGTTTATAAAATATTATATTTAGAAAAAAACTAATGAAAAAAGAAAGGGAAATTAAAGTTTCAAAATAAACTTATCAGGAATTGGCTCGAAAAACAACTTCTTAGCTTTAGAATTTTAAAATGGTTATTTTCATTTCAACTATAATATTTGCATAAGTTGTATATGTATATTTTTTTTATACAACGTCTACTTTTAACCATAACCCTAGTTGTATGTTTTGAATTAGGAATTGTTGAGGGAGGTTGACTCCTTTAAGAAAAATCTACGAAGAGTCGTCCATTAGACTAACCGGTCCCTCAACAATCAAAGTATTGCCCATTGATGGGGGGTTTGTCTTTGATACTCTGTCGAGAGTAAGTGTGCCGTGAGCAGCTGCTCAGTGAGCTTGGTTCATAGATCCTAGAGCACTTAAGTGTGCCGTGAGTAGCTGCTCAGTGAGCTTGGTTCATAGATCCTAGAGCACTTCGATTGGAAGACCTGCAGAGCTAAATGGAGAGATGTTAGTATAGAATGTGTAATGAAGCTCACCAATGCATGCAATGACTTGATCTACCAACCTTACACGTTATGACTTCCCCATGGCCATTTTCCATGTGGGGCATGGATGTCATTGGACCAATCTCACCGAAAGCTTCAAATAGGCATCAGTTCATCTTCGTGGTCATCGACTACTTCACCAAGTGGGTAGAGGCCGCCTCATATGCTAACGTCACTAAGTCAGCGGCCAATCGGTTCTTGAAGAAGGAAATTATTTGTCGATATGGAATGCATGAGAGGATCATATCAGACAACGCATTGAACCTAAACAACAGTACGATAGCGGGAGTTTACAGCCAATACATTAAACACCACAATTCGTCTCCGTATCGTCCAAAAATGAATGAGGCAGTGGAAGCGGCCAACAAAAACATCAAAAAGATAGTGGGGAAGATGACTGAGACTTACAAGGATTGGCATGAAAAATTACCGTTCGCGCTCTATGCTTATCGAACATCTGTCTGAACCTTTACTGGGGCAACGCCTTTCTCATTGGTCTATGGGATGGAGGCAATTCTACCTATTGAAGTGGAAATACCTTCTCTTCGGGTATTGTCAGAAGTGAAGCTGGATGAAGCTGAATGGATCCAAGCTCGATATGATCAGTTGAACTTAATTGAGGAAAAGAGATTGAGGGCTATCCGTCACGGTCAGATGTACCAAAAGCGAATGATGCGAGCCTACGACAAAAAGGTTCGCCCAAGAGAATTCCACGAGGGGGACCTCGTGCTGAAAAAGATCCTTCCCATACAAAAGGATTACAGAGGAAAATGGATGCCAAATTGGGAAGGACCATATGTGGTAAAGAAGGCTTTCTCGGGAGGTGCACTGATTCTGACTGAGATGGACAGGAAAAGCTTGCCTAATCCCGTAAACTCAGATTCAGTTAAAAAATACTTCGCTTGAAATGGAAGAGGCCAAGGTGAAAACCCGCAAAGGGTACTTTGAGACTTTAAAAAAAAAAGAAATGGAAGAGGCCAAGGTGAAAACCCGCAAAAGGGCACCTTGAGACCAAAGGGCTTTTGAGTTGAAAACCCGAAAAGGGCGGCTCGAGTTTCGAACGGACACATCGTGATCTTGCAGCGCTGGAATCAACAGAAGAGGAAGCACATTTCATGTCGGGGCATCGACAAAACACTTTGAGTCTTCTAAACACATGACAGGCTCGAAGCAGTCTTCTCGAAGTTTGTATATAGAAGCCCAATTGGCGATGTCTAGGGCATCTGATCCATGTTGTTCATTTACTATTTTTGAGTTCTTTTCTCCGTAAGAAAGGGACATGTCCCCAGTCAATTTTCTTTCATTTCATAGATAATTTATTTTAACTCTCTTTGAAACCGACTACTGTTACCCATCATTGAAACAATAATTGATGAATAACAATTTCACAAAGGAAAGTTCCACGTATTACTTTGGAAATCTCTAGATAAAGCAGGAAATCGAAACATGACAATTGTTTAGGATTTCCACGAACACAGGATAAAGGCATTGGAGAAAGAGGGTCTTAATGAAGACCATTTCTTCAAAGTTCCTCGCCCGATTCAATAATTGTGGCAGGGTGAATAATGTTACTTGGTCACTTAGAAAAGGTATGACAGGCCAATTTTCGATAGGAAAAGATTCAAAAACCCTAAATTACTGAGGAACAAATCCCAAACGAACCAAGACGGGTATTCTTCAAGTAGGAATTGTGACTCTGGGAAGACAGCTAGAAGACAATGTAGGCCCGTGTTCCGAGGCCTAAAATGGGCTTTGAAATCTTCACAAGAGCAAGTCATTCATGCGAAAACGATTACTGCAAGGGAAACAAAGATAAAACCTTGACAGATAAATGAGTGATAACACCTTGAATAGGAATCATACTCATAACATTTTAACTCATTCCAATCATGGCATCCTAATCGTTAGGCATGAGCATGTACTCATTCTGCAGGTTATGTCCTTAAAAGGACACTATAGGAACAGATGAGGAAGATAGCAGATTTGACCTTCCTGAAGTTACAGGAAGCAGATCGAAGATATCAGTTTGGTGGCCCTTGAGTTTGCAGGGATCAGATTGAAGATAGCAGATTTGACCTTCCTGAAGTTGCAGGAAGTAGATCGAAGATATCAGTCTGGTGGTCCTTGAGTTTGCAGGGATCTGATTGAAGATAGCAGATTTGACCTTCCTGAAGTTACAGGAAGCAGATCGAAGATATCAGTCTGGTGGTCCTTGAGTTTGTAGGGATCTGATTGAAGATAGCAGATTTGACCTTCTTGAAGTTGTAGAAAGCAGATCGAAGATATCAGTCTGGTGGTCCTTGAGTTTGCAGGGATCTGATTGAAGATAGCAGATTTGACCTTCTTGAAGTTGTAGGAACCAGATCGAAGATATCAGTCTAGCGGTCCTTGAGTTTGCAGGGATCAGATTGAAGGTAACAAATTTGAAATTCCTGAAGTGGCAGGAAGCAGATCGAAGACATAGATCTCGTCTCCCTGAATTTGCAGTGAAGCAGATCGAAGATAGAAAGTCTAGCGTTCCTGATATTGCAGGAAGCAGATTGAAAATAACAGATTTGGCGTTCCTGATATTGCAGGAAGCAAATTGAAGATGGAAGATCTTGTCTCCTTGAAGTTGCAAGAGCAGATTTAAAACAAACCTTATCTCCCTGAAGTTGTAGTAGAGTAGGTTAGAGTTGCAAGTCCTGTCTCCCTAAACAGTAAGAAACATGATTTGAGCCACTGTCCTATTGCCACTGACCAGTAGTGGAATAGGTCAAGAATTGTAGATCTGGTCGCCCTGACCAATAGTGGGGCAAGACCGGAGGCAAATCTTGGCTCCCTAACCAGTAGGGAGCATGGCTAAGCTTTAGTCCTACTGCCTTGACCAGCAGTGGAGCAGGCTGAAGACCAAAGGCCTTATCTCCCTGGAGATGCAGTGGAGCAATTTAAAATAAACAAGTCTCATCCCATTGAGGTCGCAGCAGGAACAAATTGAAGCCACAGGTCCCATCTCGTTGAAATAGCGGTGGAGTGGATCAAAGAAACAAGATATGGTGGACTAAAACAAGGCTACCTGAAGAAGATGGGCACTAAAGGAGACAAGACCCAGCAAGACCGGGCAAATTCTAACCTTCTTTATGTATTTGCTCTATTCTCGTTACACGACAATGACCAAAGAGAGGCAGCTGTATAAACCCAAATTTTCCCGGCCCATATACATTAACCCTAAACCTCAGACCTAAAATTAACCCTAAACCCAAGACCCAAATTACCCTAGCCCAAAACCTAACCAGCCCAAACCCAAATAAAAAAAAAAACAACAACAACAGAAACCCTAGCCCCTAGGTGCGCTGCAAGCCTAGGCCACTTGCCTCTGCCTTCTGGCCACCCTGCCCTCCACTTGCCCTCTGCGTCTGACCAGAAGTCGCGTCGACCTCCCAGCACTGCCCAGCACCTCTGACCTGCAAACATTAAAAGAGAATAGACAGAAAGTAGCAAAATGTAAGAAAAAAATGGCTATAAAAGCCGATTCAAAGTATTTGTAACTGGGGGTTTTTTTTTCAATCAATACAAAAAAGAGATTCAAAAAAAGCAGAAACCGATTCAAAGAGGAGTAGAAACAAATTCGAGAAATTTCAAACACAAATACAGAGATCCAAACACGAAAGTGCAGAAAAAAATATTAAAAAACTACTGAAAACGAAGGCCAAAGGAAAGGTAAATTTTTTTTTTTGTGTTTTCGAAACTTTCCATCTTTCTTTTTTGATACACACACACACACACACACACACACACACACACACATATATATATAAATATATATATATATTTATAAACAATAGTCTGATAAAAAATAAGAAAAATAACACATTTTAACCTTTCCGGCCACCATGCGCGGTGGCTGGAGCGACGACATCGGCGACGGAGACCGCGACAAACATCGGCCGGAGCTGGCCGGATTTCCCCCTCTGCAGAGAAAAAAGAGAGAAGAGAAATTTTTTTTAACAGACAACCAAAAATGATTTTTTTTTCTGACTTTAGGGCCTTAAATAGCCCCTCAAAACGACGTCGTTTTGGGGCTGGCCTTAACGCCCAAAACGACGTCGTTTCACCCTCAGGATCCGCGCGTTGACCCGACTCGCCTTAGGATCGGCGCGTTTTTTTGTCAAAGGGCTAATTGCACAATCAACCCCTCTGCTTTTTTATGCTGCTGCAATCAGGTTCACTTTTCTTTTAAAATTCGGCCCAATAATTTTATGCTGGCCCCATTTGGGTCCATAGTGGAACGCAGCACAGCAAGGCCTGGAAAATTTATCCATTTGGTCCCCGTTAGTTCGTGCGTGTTTCAGTTTCATCCTTCTATTATTTATTTGTATAATTTAACCCGAAACTTCTATTTTTAATGCAATTTAGCCCCCTTTTTTTAATTATTTGGTAATTTTTATTATTATTACTATTATCATTATTATTATTTACTCTTTTTACTATCATTATCACTATTATTGCTATTTTATTATTATTTCTATTATTTTTATTATTGTATTATTACTTGTATATACTTACTATTATTAGTGCTATTATTATTATTATTATTATTATTATTATTATTATTATTATTTGTTATTTTCATTATATTTTCATTATTATTTGTTTGCTATTACTATCTTTTATTATTACGATTATATGTGTTATTATTTTATTTTTTCTACAATTATTACTATTTCTAATATTATTATTTTATTTATTATTATTGTTTGTGGTTATTATTATTATTATTGTTTATTTTTATCATTATGTTATCGTTATTATTACTATTATTATATATATATATATATTTATTTATATATATATTATTTTATTTATTAATTGCCATCAATATTTTTTTATATATCATCATTATTATTTTCACTTTCTATTACTGCTAATATACGACTATTATCGTAATACTTTTCTGTCACCACTACCTATATTCTCATCGTCATCTCACTATTTTTTTCGACATCTCAATCTTTATAATGGCCAATATTTTCGTGTTAGCAATTCGGGAGAATCGAGCCCTAACTTACTGGATTCCAGTTTTTCTCGTTTAAGCTAAACAACGGAATATTCCTTTTAAAACCGTAATTCAAATTTTAAACAAAACTCTTAATCCCGAAAATTTGAAATGTCGCGCCCTAACTTACTGGACTCGACATCTAGATACTTCGAGATAAGTTTCTTTTTCCTAAAATGGAGGCAATATCCCTAATTTGGCTTTTCGAGAAAACAAGCCCTACCTTACTGGGTTTTGATCTCTCGTTTGACAAATGACGGGAGACCCTCTTCAAATATAAAACTAAGTTTTAAAAGGCGAGCTTAGTTTCAGGAGTCTAAAGTATTGCGCCCTAACTTACTGGACATGATGCTTTATCTCTTCGAAAATAAGATAACCTTAATGTCCCTTCTAATTCCTTCAATTTTGTGGAAATAAAAAAGTATCATTTTTTTCGAATCATTTCAAAGTTTTCAACACTAAGACATCGATCAGTCAATTTGGTACCAATTTTTGGCGTATCGAGGGTGCTAACCCTTCCTCGTGCGTAATCGACTGCCGAACTCGTTTTCTGAATTTCGTAGGCCGAAACCGTTGTTTTGATAAATCAAACTAAAAACAACTGTTTTACGAGGTGACCCGATCACACCTCATCAAAAAAGATTGGTGGCGACTCCCTTCTTTTTCATTTTCAAAGCCCGAGTCGACCGCATCGTTTACTGTTTTATCAAAAAAATGGTTACGACAGTTATTATACAGATGGTTTCACTCGCATTATTTGTATTTATTGATAATTTTATTGATTGAGTTTATGTCATAAGTCAACTTGAAACTAACTCAAGAAAAATGACAATGTCATGATAAACAATTAGAGTGTATTTAATATTTTTACTCACAATTTAAATTAATTTTTTAAATTTTAATTTCATAAATATTGCATATGTGTTATTATTATTAGTTTCAAATATAACATTTCATTATTTCTTATTTCTTATTTTTAAATGCACACTTATGTTCTAAATTTATGATTTCCATATGTATACACATTTAACAGAATTTTGGATAAACTATACAAATGGTCACCTAACTATGCTTGCGTTCCTATTTTGGTCATTCAGTTTTAAATTTTCTTAATTTAAACACTAACGTTTGAATTCATTCCTATTTTGGTCACTTGCTATTAAATTGATAATGGAAAACCATTTTTTAAGTAGTATAATAACACATTTAGTTCTCAATGCTTACACATTTTATCAATTTGACCTTAATTTTAAATAATTCAAGAAATTTAACCCTTCACATTTATAATTAAATTTCCTAACCAAGTCTTTCATCTTTTAAAACAGAGACATTCCGCATCTATTAATTGTTTTATTTATGGTTGAAATTATTTATTTCAACACATAACCCTTTTTAAAATATAATATACAATAAAATTATATAAATAATTTAATATTTGTAAAAAATTTCACTTACGATAATAATTTTAGTTTTTAATTAATTTGGTGAATGATTTGACACTAAATCAGATTATTAGTGATGCATATTAGCTTATTGTGGATTTAAAATTTAAAACAAATAATTAAAATAAATAAAATACATAATAAACTCTTAACCAATTTGTAGAAATTTAAAAAAAATCATTATCAATGTATCAAAAGGAAATTAAATTAATTCTTTCATATTTTTTCTTATGAAAATTAAATGTTCATAATTTTTATTATATAATCATTGATTGAACAATTGAATTTTTCAAAGCCATAATTTTTAACTTTGGATTTAATTTCTAATTCCAAGGATCAACTTTGAGGACTATTTTTATCCAGCTTGAAGGAAATGCCATACTGTTAACAACAAGAGTAAGTCTAAAGTTTTTTTTTAAAGGTTTTTTCATGTTCTTAAGACAAATTTTTTTCAATCAAAGGTTTATAAAATATTATATTTAGAAAAAAAACTAATGGAAAAAGAAAGGGAAATTAAAGTTTCAAAATAAACTTATCAGGAATTGGCTCGAAAAGCAACTTCTTAGTTTTAGAATTTTAAAATGATTATTTTCATTTCAACTATAATATTTGCATAAATTGTATATGTATATTTTTTTTTATACAATGTCTACTTTTAACCATAACCCTAGTTGTATGTTTTGAATTAGGAATTGTTGAGGGAGGTTGACTCCTTTAAGAAAAATCTACAAAGAGTCGTCCGTTAGACTAACCGGTCCCTCAACAATCAAAGTATTGCCCATTGATGGGGGTTTGTCTTTGATACTCTGTCGAGAGTAAGTGTGCCGTGAGCAGCTACTCAGTGAGCTTAGTTCATAGATCCTAGAGCACTTAAGTGTGCCGTGAGTAGCTGCTCAGTGAGCTTGGTTCATAGATCTTAGAGCACTTCGATTGGAAGACCTGCAGAGCTAAATGGAGAGATGTTAGTATAGAATGTGTAATGATTATGAAGCTCACCAATGCATGCAAGGACTTGATCTACCAACCTTAGGCCATTTACTTGCAACCATGATATCATTGGAGCTACTTTTATAATTGAGGGGGGTCGACTCCTTCAGAAAAAGTCTTTAAAGTGCTGTCCGTATGACGGAAGTTCATTTAGCGAGGGATCAGGAGATATGGGGTAATGTGCATGTAACACCCCAAACCTGGTCTAGAAGTTTAGACCGAACTCAGGATGCTACATTAATCACTGTAGTGATCATGGGAAAATTTTTACAAAACCAGTCGACCTTAATTTCATTTCAAAAGACCATTCATATCTTTACGCACCAAAAACATTTAATTGTTAAAAGTCCTTCCGATAAAGTTACCATTAAGTATGATAAATAACCAGAATAAATGTACGATTGAAAATCTACAGTGGAAATTGTACCACAGTATTATAAAACCTTACAGTTCAACATTTAACTGAATAATAAAGTCGTGATAGAAAACAAAATCTAACATTCCATTACATTAAACTGCTCGAGACCTCCGCCATCGAGTCCAAAGATCCAAAATCCCAAAATGTACCTGAGAAAGGGTTACAGAAGAGAGGGTGAGCTACTCGAGCTCCGTGTGTGACCAAACCAACTACTACAGAATCAGAAACAGAAAACCTGTAGCAGTTCAGAAGCGGAACATACTTATAGAATCAGACAGTAACTTCGAGACAGAAGTCTCGAACAAATAATCACAGTTCACAAAAGAGTCACCAGTTCTATTCAGTTAATCAGGTACAATCGGAGTTACAATGTACGTAGAGCCACAAAAGTTCTTTTTCGTCAAACAGATCAATCAGATATTCTAGCGTATAGAACAGTCAAACAGATGCTTATGAATGCAATTGAGTTATAAAACCCACCCAACCAACCAACACATCACTCTGTCCCCAATCACTCCACATGAGAGCTGTTTGAGCTCATCCAACCAATCATACCACATAGGACCTCGTAAAGCTCATCCATCCATGCACTCCAATAATGTCCATGACCCTCAGGGTATTGGGATTGCCCACGAACCTCTGGGTATTAGGGGCTATTAGTAAGCTGTACAATACCATCGGTAAATCGCAGTACAGACATGCAGTATGAACTGCCTGATCAGATAGTGATGATACGTAGCAAAGCTAAAGTATAAGCGGTATAGTGCAATGCGATGAACCGCTATACCAGTAAAGTGCAGTTAAACTGCCAGATCGAAAAAGTACACGCAGCAAGGCTGATGTATGAGCTGTACGGTGCAATGCGGTAACCTGCTAACAGCATAGTCCACGACCTTCAGGGTATTGGGACTGCCCACGACCCTCTAGGTATTAAGGGCTAACAACCAGCAGATTAGCTGCCAGTTCAGTTCAGTTTTAGTCTTCCTTCTCTTCACAATCCCACCCAAAAACATTATATACATATGTATGTGTGCAAACAGATGAATAGAATTAGAGTACAAGATTACAGATAGTCATTCACATCAGTCAGCCAGATTCAGATAGAATTATACTCAATTACCCAGATTCAGATTCAATGGCTATGCAACTTCACAAAACAATGACACCTAGTCAGACAATCGAATAAAAGCATATTGCGCACACACACCCCGTCAGCCAGGTTCAAAAACAAACATGTTATGCTACCACGAATCTCACCTAAACTGAAGTCAGAACAGAGTCATAATTACTCTTACTAAAACTTAGCCAAGGGTTGAAACACACAAAGTCACAAATACACTTAAATTGACCTAGAACCAAAATCTGGCGAGATAGGGCCACACGCCCGCGTACTTCGGCCGTATGGAGTAGTCCAGGCCGTGTGGGGGTCCAAACACCCGTGTGAAGGGTAGCACATAGCTGTGTGATAAAAGCACATGCCCGTGTGGTGCAGGGACACGGTCGTGTGAACAGGCCGTGTAACTCCCTACCAATTTCCCTAGAGTCAAGTGCAGAGCAGACACGGCCGTGTGAGGGTCTCACACGCCCGTGTGGGATCCCTAAATCCCCAAATCAGCCGCACGACTGTATGGTCAATCCATGTGGCATCAAATCTTTAAAACCCTAATTCTCAGATCCACACGCCCGTATGCCTAGGGGACACGGCCGTGTGAAAATCGACAAAATTCCCAAATCGGCTAAATGGCTGTGTGGCACCCAATTTAGCCTGAAAACCCCAATGCCCAATTTCACACGACCGTGTGGGCCCGTGTGACCATTGAGGTGGTCACAAAACCACTCTAAAATAGCCCCAAAACCACCGTTTCAGCTACCAGATCTGTCCCCAACCTTTGCCCCATCAACATATATCAAAAAGTGACAATTTCCCATTACTTTCAACGACTAAAAACCCAAAACCAATGGTTTAGCCAACGGTCAAGAAAATCTGAACATAAACTTTGCAAAAAAAAAAAATTCAATACAGTGTAGTAGAAGTTTGGTTCCCACACCTGAATAGATGACGAAGAAGACAACAGTTAAGTAGAAATCCCCGATGCCAAAAACCAAAACCGATCTTTGAGTAATTTTGCCAAAAGTGAAAAGAAAAGCCAAAAAGAGCAGAGAAGTAGCAGAACATGAAAACAAGGAAAATAAAAAAATAAAATAAAAATAAAAACAAACTTATATCTTAAAACACATAACTTAATAATTAGAAATGATTATAATTATTAACTAAATAAAAACAAAAAAAATTAAGAAGGCTCGCTCAAAAAACATACCCCAAGACTCGAACCCATAACCTAAAAGTACACTAACACTCCACTTACCCACTAGACCAGCAGGCCCATTCTACCACTAAATTGCATGACTAAACACATATGTGCAGCCTCCTCATTGTCCATATGCTCAAATCCCAAAACTTTTAGGCCCAAAATTCGAGGCGTTACAGAGCAAGGTCAAATGTTGGATGTACTACTTAAGGTATTTTATAGCTTTTCTGATTTATTTTTTTGCTTCTATGTAGGTTCTTGCTTTTTGCTTATGACTTTACTTGTTATTGCAAAGGTGAGCAATTCTTCATTTAGAAGATGGCTAGTTCGCCTATTATGGCATTAGTTCTGACAAAAGAAGTGTTAAATGCTCCACTTGATATTTTGGGGCTGTCGAATACGTAGAAAAGATATTACTCTACGATAAAAATATTCATCTGATTTGAGTACTACTTTGGATTCTAGTTCTGGTATGTGTAGGACCTTGGAATGTTTTAGCTTGTTTTACCTTTGTAGGTAGTGATTCAAAAGAGGGATCAATGGTTAAAATTTGGGAGGTTTCTACTGGTGAAGTTATTAGGAGCATAGGTGCGCTAACTCCTGTTAGTGACGTGAACACAACAGAGGTGATTGTCATTAGTGAGACTAGTACAACAGAGGTATTGGCAACGTCTATGTCCATGACTACCTTCACTGCCCCTACTCCTAATTTCCTAAAGAACTTGGGTTCTTTTAGGAGTCAGATGGTGAGGGGAAGTGGACAAAGAAAACCTCTATCAATTCCCAAGGGTAAAAGTCCAACAAAAAAAGTAGAAAAAGACTATTGCTAAAAATGTAGTCATTGGAAGAAGTGAATATGTTTATGCTGGAAACGTGAGTGTTAGAAAATCCTACTAGGTCATTGCCTGCATCAACTCTCAATGTTACCATTAGTTCATCAATTTCTTCAACTCCTACCATTGTGGTTCTGATTTTTGCAGACCTTCTACGAATATTCCTCCTTTAAAAACTGTGGCCTCACAACTAGTCACGTATGGTGTTTTTCCTATCAACTCTTCATCAGACTTTATCTCCGTACTAGGTAAGTTAGTATATCTATTGTGGATATTACCTAAATGAAGTTTGTGTAGTTTTCACAATAGTTATATCTTTGTTGTAATGGTGATGTAAGACATCAGCACAATCTAGCTACACCAGTCGTGTTAGTGTTCCAGATATATTTAGGGAATTGACAAGGGGAAAATGTGTTAAGGTGTATTCCTAGTAAGAATAACCCTATCACACACTTGTTTCCATTGGAGAGATATGCTGAGCATTGATAACCTCCCATTGATCTTGATGAGGCGATGACATAGATAATAACTATAATTCCAAAAAAGATACGAAGTGCTGGCTGTACTAATGCTCTAATAGAAGTTATAGAAGCTTGGGCAGGTCTTATAGCTGAACAAGCTTATACTTTTGTATGGCTAATGAAGATGTGAACGTTCGTTGCTAAGCAATTGGTTAAGCCAAACCAGGATAAGCTAAAACTGAAAACGGGATTCGAGAAGTTTACTACAGATGTTGAATTGCACAAAAAGTTGAGCATGGAAGCTGCTAAGAGAGAGGCAAGCTTTAAATCTGAGAGCAAACATTTACAGGTTAAGAATGAAGTTTTAAAGAAGGAGAAACTTAGGTCACAAGTTGAGACCAACACGTACAAAGAAAATATAGATGGTATAGGCAGAGTAAATAAGGCGAGATCGTGCTACTAGGAGTCTTACAAATCAAAAGTAGTAGCTATCAAGCAGGAGTATAGTAAGATGATCGAAAGCCGTGCCCAATAACTAGAGTCTCTAAAGAAAAAAGATAGAAGATTTGATTTTGCTTTGTCTACGAAGGAAAGTTTGATGGTTATTATTGTAAAAGATGCTAAAACTAAAATAGTGGATACAATACCTTATATGCAACAAGGTGCTTGTAACACCTCTATCCTGTGTCCATCGCCAGATTAGGGTTAAGAGCGTTACCTGACAGATCAAAAACTTAATCAGACAATTCATCAAATATCTCATAAATTACAAACATAATGTCCCCTTTGTAGGTTATCGAGACCTAAAACATACTTAGAAATAGGGTAGGGGCTAAAAAGAAACACATACATAAATTCTCGAAAATTTAAAACTTTTCTAAGTTTCAGGGGTTACACACCCGTGTGGGCAGGCCGTGTGCCTCCCACGGCTGCTAGACACGCCCATGTGCCTCTCCCGTGGTTGAAACTGACTTAACTCCACGGCCACCAAGCATGCCCGTACAATTTGGCCGTGGTTAAACCTGACTAAACCATACGGCTACCAGGCACGTCCATGTGTCAAGGCCATGTACTCTTAATTAGATATTACCTTAGTCCCACGGTCAATAGGCACGCCCGTGTGCCAAAATCGTGTGGCAAAATAGGCCATTTGCAAGGCCATTATGCCATCCACAATAGGGTCAAACCTACAAGCCAATATCAAAACAATCTATGCACATTTAACAACCATGAACATGCCAAAATAACCATCCAATCTCTACATTCAAAACCAATTCCATTCATACCAAACTTACAAGACAAACTCTCATATAAACATAAACATAAATTCATCCATACTTACCTTTCATGAGTTCATTCCCTAGTCAAACATATATGTTCATACCTTCATTTATATACTTATCAAATATCAACCATTTCATATAGTACCCAACCATACCAAAACATACACCACATATATCATAATCACCAAAGCATATAACTAATACATAACTAGCCAAATCTCATGGCTAAGTTCACATCTCATAATTATCCAAATAACTAGCCTATACATGCCATATCTAGCTATATACATTTCCAAAATGTACCAAAATAAGTTGAGTAGTGTAATGACAATCCTCGATAGTCCCTGAGCCTTTAGTAGCTTTGACGATATATAAAACAAATAGAACACACACAGAGTAAGCTTTTCAAAAGCTTAGTAAGTCATATACAAATAAACTTAACATGTAAAGCATATAAGCATATAGAAACATTGGCACAATTCATATTCATAGCAAATTTCTCACATATATGCTTTGGTCCATATTCTTGGTCATATTTGCCACATTCATCAGTTCAAGAATCATATATATACATAACTCTTTCATGCATACTTTCACATATCATAGTATTGTTCCAATATATACATAATCATAGTAAGATCATATAGATACATAGATTACCTTATATAACACACTTAGTGTATAAATCAACTTTTAAGGTAGGGAGCCTTAGCAAGAGGGTGTTATAAGAATAAACGGACATAAATGACTTAATTCACTTAGCCATTTGTAACATCTCCATAGCCCATCTATTTCTTTTCTTCATAGATCAAAACCCCTATTGTCCTACCTCCAAATAGCCGAATCTAATACCCTCTTGTAGTGCCGAAACCTCACATTCCTCCTTGGTTGCACTTTGGCCGAATAGTGCAGTGGCATTGATACTCCGGGACTTCTTTGTAATTCAATCGATTATCAAGGTAAGGGATGGCCGAACCCTCCTTCTGTATTTTCTTTATCTTGTCGATTTATGGGATTGAATGGAAGTCAAATTTCAACAACTAGTAGCAAGAGTTCTAACCGGTGTTGAAATCGATGATAGGCACTTCGGGATCTCAAAACAGAGAGATCGGATCTGGCATTCTTTGACATTCGGTTTTGGGTAAGTGGTGGTAAGTGTTTTCTTATAAAAGATTACTCCTCTAATGATTAGGAAAAGCCGAAAGCCATGGTTGCTAATATTGACCAACTGTAGTTTATGAACCAGATTTGCGATTCGGGTGCCGAAGCTAGGATTCAAGCGATTAGGTAAGGATGCGAGTACAAAATATGACCCCTTTAAATAATTTGGTTTGGCCGAATGGCCATATTACTAACCTTGATAGTTGGCCGAATATAGGGGCAAGGACTTAGAGTGTGGCCGATTGATTATCTTCTGGATTTAAGACTATCGTGGTAATGTGTGTACATACACACTATATAATATATTAACTATGCTTAACTTTGTGAATACTCATTTTATTAATGTAGCATTGGAATTAATACCAAATCGGTATAAGTGGTGATTCGTAAGTACCGTTAATGTGATTTATTATTATTAATGCTTTTGGTAAGCATGATGTATTGACACATGAAATTTAAGAATGTGATGGCATGAGATATATGTATGTTTATCTGCTGTGGGATTGATGAGTGGAGGGGCAGATTATTGTGCCGACGGGCACCAAGTGTTTTGGTAACACACCGTGACTATATGTCACCAGAGGTTTGGTACCTCCAGAGGTTTGGTACCTCAATAGCGACTTGTCCCTCGTGGTTAACACCACCGTGGGTTGGCCCCACTTGAGATATGGGATCGCCCCGCCGTTGATTTGGTATCACACGATGGGTTGGCCCCATCACCCGATTTGTGTCTACGGACACCAAAGTGTTTTGGTAACACACCGTGACTATATGTCACCAGTGGTTTGGCACCACCAAAGGGTTTGGTACCACAACACGGGTAGACAATGGCGTATGGTTGGCTAGGTTGGGTACACATTATTTTGCATATTAATTGTTATATGTTGTGTATGAAAAATACTTTTAAAACGGGAAGGGTTACATATCGAGTCTTGGTGACTCACCTTCTCCATTAATTTTTCAGTGACGCTTAGATCGCTGGACATGGAGCCGAGGGACTTGAGGAGGCCATGCGAGGATTTAAATTTAAATAGACTTTGATTTTTGTTATTTTAAATTTGGTTATTGAGTTGTTTTATTTTGGATGTAATAAGGCCTCATTTTACTCTACTTTAGGTATTTTCTTATATGTTGGATATTTCTATTTTACTATAAAATCGAATCACATGTTTTAAAAATTAACACGAAAATGTTTTATCGTACATCAGCACATCTCGAAAATTTGTGTAATAACTTGACTTAATTAAATTTTCAAATTGACTAAGTATAAATTCAAAGAAGATAACTTAGAATGAAAGCTTTCAACAAAACTTAAGTGGATTTAGAAAATGGGTTTCAAAAGTTCTTCTTCAGAACGACCCATATTCGGTCCTAACGCTTGGGCGGTTTAATTACAAATTGGTATCGAGCCCGCTCAATACTTCTTGTAGGGGCCCAAGGCCCAAAAATGTTTTAGTAGGCCTTATTAATTGTTATTGGATTTTAAAGAAGATGGCCGAGTCTCCCAAGACCGATCCGCCTGTAAGTACCTCTAAACCCTTTGTGAATTATATTCAGAGAAGGGTAGGAAGCATGGAACGTAGATAGACTTATAGGAATTTGAACCCTAGGATTAGATTACTCAAACACACAAGCTAAACATAAGATTTAAAGAACTAAACCAATCTATGACTTAGTCATCGAGCTAGGGTGTGGTAACCCCTCAGACGCATGTCTAGGATTGGAACCTAAGAGCCTCGGTATTTAAGCAATCCGAGTGACTCACCACCTCTTCGCAGTATCCTACCCGTGCGTAGCTTGGGTTCACCTTAACTCAAAGTGGCTCTGTGGTGTGGTAACCTCTCAGGCGCATGTCTAGAAAGGTTCTGGGAGCTTGGTATTTAAGCATTCGCGTGACTCACCTCCTCTCCACACTAAACCCGCCTGGTGCGTAGCTTGGTTCACCCCGACCAAGAAGGCTCTCACATAAGTTAAACCTAATGACTAAAACCCGAAAGGAATTAGCCATGTTTTGAAAGGAACGAAACCACAAGAACCCTAATGTTTTCAAAATTTCGTAATAACTCTTTCAAATCTGAAAACATCATTTTTACAACGCTTTCCTTGAAAACTTGATTTGTGGAAAAATTACAAAATGCCCTTAGGGGTAAAATTACTAAAATACCCTTGCTCATAAAATATCAAATCAATGATTTTGTCCAAAAATTTTAACTATTCTATAAATATTCAACAACTTAGCCTTGAAAATCATCAAGAAAATATTTGGTTTTGGAAAAATTACTAAAACGCCTCAACTTATGAAATTACCAAAATGCCCTTAGACAAAATTTTTGCAACATCACCGCTTTTAAGAAAAAATTCTCAAAAAGGACCTCAGAGTTTTATAATGGTTAAAACACCCTTATTTTACAAAAATTACCAAATTACCCCTGAGGACCAAATTACCAAAATACCTCGGTTTTCAAATAATGCCATAACTTCAAATCTTATCAATTTTAATAATACCCTCCAGGTTGAGAATTGCAAAACAATCTACTCTACTAAAGTTTTAAAATCTCTTTATTACGAAAATACCCTCAGAGGAAAATGACGAAAATACCCCGGGTTAGAAATGGATGTAAATGTCCAAGAGCGAATAGGTATGGAAAGTATTAAGGAATGGATGCAAGAACTTCTTTGTGTGAACTAGGATAGAAGACTCGAACCTTGTTTGCACGAAAGAATCCCTAATTAAAATTTCTTCATAAAATTTCTTCATGAAAGTAATGAAGTGGAACAAACGCTAATACATAAAATTTCTCTTAATCGATTAAAAGCGCAGAGATAGGATGAGTTCTAGAGGACGTGGACGCCTGTGGACGCGGTAGGGGTAGGATGACGGTGTCCAACCCGCTGCCTGGGACAAGGATCCAAACGATGTACCATCGCCACCACCACCTCCAACTTTTGGAGCAGAGGAGCAGGATCGACGAGGAGAGGCGATCGCAAGCAGTATTGCGAGTCCTTGAATTGGTGGTCGGGTTGGTGGAAATTTAGGAGCTCAAAACTGCTCCCGAGCGGATTCGGTCCAACGAGCCGAGGTGTTCCGGTGTGTCGAGTGGCACCCAAAGTAGCAGTAGTATTGGCCGGAATCTACGGAAAGGATAATGGATGATCTTGACCGACCGAGGAGGAAAAGTCGAAGGGTCAGACGCTTCTAAAGGATGAGGCGACGTTGGTGGCCGACGATTCGGGATGGCGCTACGGCAGATGATTTGACCTGGGATTATTTTAAAACCGCTTTCCAGAAGAAGTATGTGGGCACCAGCTACACTGACGCGCAGAGGAAGGCTTTTCTGGGTCTAGTACAAGGAACTAAGTCAAGGGCCGAGTATGAGGCGGAGTTTTAAAATGAGTAGGTATGCTGAGGAATCGAGCCACCGAAAGCATGAGCTACAAGGTCCGCTTTGAGGACAGCCTCCGAGATGACTTGAGGTTACCGATTGCCCCGCAGCAAGTTCGTGAGTTTTCATCTCGTGAAAAGGCTAAAGTAGCCGAGGGATCAAGGAGGTCGTGAGGCGTAATTATAGTAGAAATAATCAAGAGAGGATTTGGGACAACCGGATCCAAAGGGTAATGAATGTAGAAGGCTAGGCGAATGGGCCAAATCAGCAACAAGGCCTGTAGCTACTAATCGAGGCTGGCCAAGGTAATCGCCGGGAAGTCCCATTGGGGAGGTTGCTCGACCCGCGATAGAGGATGTTTTGAGTGTGGGTCTTTAGAACATCGGGTCGAGATTGTCCCTAAGCGAGCTCAAATCAGCCAGTAGGGCGTAACTGCATCAGACCGAAATGTGGGACCGCAGAGGGTCGTGGTAATGGCAGAGGAAGCAATGGTCCTAACCGAGGTCGAGGAACTCAGGCGAGGTTCAGCAACATGAGGCTAGGCACTGGCTTAGTCTATGCGGCAAGGCGTCATGAGGAGGGTGACGCACCGGATGTCATAACCAGACGCTTCGATTTTTGGTCTTCCTTATTATGCATTAATTGATGTGGGGTCTACACACTCACACGTAGCCGTGAGTGTGGTAGAGACTTTGAACCTAGACTTTGAGATCGCCGCTAGGGAGATGACCGTAGTGAGTCCTTTAGGTCACTCAGTAGTGGTAGACAAACTTTTTAGGACGCACTTTAGAACTCCAAGGGTCGATTCGGTCGATCCGATGGAACTACCATTCGGGAGTTCGATTTGATCCTTGGAATGGATTGGTGGCTAAGTATCGCATTTAATTTGGATTATGCTGCTAAGCGCATGGTTCTTAAGACTACCGAGAATGGTGAAGTGGTTATGATAGGTGATAGAAGGAATTACCTATCCAATGTGGTGTCTCCTTGAAGGCGGAAAAGATGGTCAAGAAGGGTTGTAAGGCGATTTGGTTCGAATTTGTGCTTTGGAAGCTAAGGAGTCGAGTTGGAAAGGTCCGAACGGTTGGGGAATTTATTGATGTGTTCGTAAGAACTTCCGGTCCGCCTCCGGATCGGGAAGTCGAATTCAGATAGACTTGATAATTTAACGGCACCGTGTCTATAGCACTTACCGAATGGCACCAAAGGAATTGGTGGAGCTCAAGGCTCGATTCGTGAGCTCTTGGATAAAGGGTTTATTCGACCTAGTATATCTCCGTGGGAGCGCCTGTATTGTTTGTCAAGAAGAAGGACGGTTCTATGCGAATGTGCATCGACACCGTCGCTAAACAAGTTAACGATCAAAACAAGTACCCATTACCGCGGATCGATGACTTGTTTGACCAGATTGAAGGGCGCCAGAGCCAAGATAGACCTTAGGTCGGGTTACCATCAACTTAAGGTGAAGGGGCCGATGTTCACAAGACGGCGTTTAACTCCTCGGTATGGGCATTACGAGTTCCTAGTGATGCCATTCGGTTGACCAATGCACCGCATGGCGCTTATGGACTTAATGAATAGAGTATTTCAAAAAGATTCAGACCAATTCATCGTAGTGTTCATAGACGACATATTGGTCTACTCAAAGACGGAGGAGGAGCACGAAAAGCATTTACGGATAGTCCCACAAGTGTTGAGGGAAAATATTGTATGCCAAAAATTAAGCGAATTTTGGCTAAGGGAGGTGGCTTTCTTAGGTCACGTGGTGTCGCCAAGGATTAGAGTGATCCCGCAAGATTGAAGCGGTATTGAGTGGAAACCGCCTAAGTTTGGTGGCGAGAGATACGAAGTTTTCGGGATTAGTGGTATTATCGGAGATTTGTGGAAGGGTTCTTCCGATCGCAGTACCGCTGACTAAGTTGCTAAGGAAAGGTGTTCCATTTGTATGGACGAGAAGCAGCAGGAAAGCTTTGATAAGCTAAGGAAAATTTTGACTAAGCTCGGCTTTAGTACAACCCAAGGGTGGAAATTATTCACGTTTATTGTGATGCATCTCACACCGGTTTGGGTGTGTGTTGATGCAGATGGGAAGGTAGTAGCCTATGCGTCCCGACAAATGAGACCGCATGAGGTTAACTATCCAACTCACGACTGGAGTTAGCCGCAATGCCTTCGCCTCAAGGTATGGAGACATTATCTTTATGGGGAGAAGTCGGTAATTTACATGCACTCACAAAAGTTTGAGGTATCTTCCATACGTATGATCTGAATCGAGACAATACCGATGGATTGAATCTGAAGGACTACGACTGCTCCATCGAATATCACCCGTAAGGCTAACGTGGTGGTCGACGCTGGTTTCGGAAGGTCGTGGCGGATTTAAGAGCTATGTTTGCTCGCTGAGCCTCTATGACGATGGAAGCCTTTTGGCGTAACTTCGTTAAGCCAACGTGGATCGAGGAGATTAAGGATAAACAGTTAGTGGATGAAGGGTTAAATGCGAAGAGAATACAAGTTCGAATGGTGGTGTAGAGGGGTATAGTGGATTTGGTGATGGTGTGCTATGTTTTCGTGGACGGCCTTGTATGCCAAAAGATATGGAGTTGAGGCGAAAATTCTCCAGATGCTCATAGAGCCCCTTACGCTATGCATCCGGAGGAAGCAAGATGTATGGAGATCTACTAAACAGCTCGTGGCCCGGGTTGAAGCGTGAGATAACGGAATTCGTAGGGAAGTGTTTGACGGTCGCAGGTTAAGGTGAACACCGGTTGCCATCGTGGCTACTTCAACCCAGAAAGATTCCTCAATGGAAATGGGAGAGGATCACTATGGATTTCGCTGGTCTACCCCTTACGCCCAAAGAAGAAAGATGCGCTTGGGTAATCGAGACCGTCTGACTAAATCACCACTTTATACCGGTGAGAATGGACTACTCACCCGTGGCTAGCAAAGTTGTATGTGGCCGAGATAGTCGATTGCATGGTGTACCAGACGCTTATCTCGGATAGGGACCCAAGGTTCACCTCGAGGTTTTGAAAGCGTTGCATCAAGCGTTGAGTACGCGGTTGGATTTCAAAGACTTTCCATCCTCGCACAGACGGCAATCCAAAGGGTCATACAGATCTTAGAAGATATGTTGAGGGTTGTGTCTTGGAATTCGAGGTAGTTGGGAGGAATTCTTACCCTAGTCGAGTTCGCCGACAACAATAGCTACCAAGCGAGTATTCAGATGGCACCATACGGCAATCAGATGGACGGAATGCCGAACTCCGACGTGTTGGACGGAGTTGGGTGAACGACAAGTGTTGGGTCTTAAATGGTAGCAGTAGATCAAGACAAAGTCAAAGTGATTCGGTCTCGCTCAAGGAAGCATCGATAGGCGTAAGTCTTATGCCGATCTCAAACGCAAGGAAATGGAGTATGTCGTGGGAGACAAGGTCTTCCTAAAGGTGTCGCTTGGAAAAAGGTGTTAAGATTTGGACGAAAAGGGAAGCTGAGCCCAAGATTCATTGGCCCATATACAAGATCGAAGTTTAGTAGGACCGGTAGCTTATCACCTTGAACTACCGGCAGAGTTAAGTCGATACATAACGCCTTTCACGTATCAATGCCGAAGCAGATTTCGGCCGATCCATCACATGTGGTGCCCGTGATGTAAATCAAAGTTAACGCGACTTATCTTTTGAGGAAGAACCTGCTCAGATCTTGGATAGAGATATAAAGGTTCTACGTAGGAAGTCATGCCTTAGTGAAGGTGTTATGGCGGAACCATGGTGCCGAGGAAGCTACGTGGAACCCGAGGATGTGATACTGGCGGCAATACCTCATCTGTTTTAGTTATGTAATTTCGGACTAAATTTATTTTAAGGGGGGTAGAACTGTAACATCCCAAAATGGGGTTATTTGGAATTTGATAATTTTTCTTATGTATGAACTGCTATGTCATTATTTATGGAATAATAATGATAAATTTAGGGCTTTGTGTTGGCTCGATTTGGTAGGAAATTTTAGTTCTTAACTTTTAAGGTAGGGAGCCTTAGCAAGAGGGTGTTATAAGAATAAATGGGGATAATTTGGACATAAAATGAGCTTAGATTAAGTGGCAAAGCAAGCCCACTTAAGAGCTACATGTGACGCCACCAAGGAGCAAGGGAGAGCTTGTGTTCGAGTCATGAAATCCTCTTTTGCACTTTATTTGGACGGCATAGGAGGAGAGTTTTGCTTTCTTTAAACTCTTTAATTATTAATAGATAATATAAGCATTTTAATTTAAGGATAATTGAGTAGATTATGAAGATTTAAAAGAATTATTATTGGATTATTATTATGGTTTTAATTTAAGTGGTCTAGAGTGAATTAAGGAAGTAAGAGTAATCTTGGACTCCTTGTTGAGGAGGAGGACTGCAAGGACTCATGGAAGGGGGAGTTGCGAATGCTTATAAATAGCATCAGCTTAGCACTTGTTTTGCTCTTTTCTCCATCTTTGCAAACTGCCGAAACTCTCAACCCTCCCATCTTTTATTCTTTCTCTTTGAAGACTAAAAGCCATCAATTTCTTTATTTTTCAATCTTTGGCCGAATCCTCCACATCTCCATAGCCCATCTATTTCTTTTCTTCATAGATCAAAACCCCTATTGTCCTACCTCCAAATAGCCGAATCTAATACCCTCTTGTAGTGCCGAAACCTCACATTCCTCCTTGGTTGCACTTTGGCCGAATAGTGCAGTGGCATTGATACTCCGGGACTTCTTTGTAATTCAATCGATTATCAAGGTAAGGGATGGCCGAACCCTCCTTCTGTATTTTCTTTTTCTTGTCGACTTATGGGATTGAATGGAAGCCGAAATTTCGGCAACTAGTAGCAAGAGTTCTAACCAGTGTTGAAATCGATGATAGGCACTTCGGGATCTCAAAACAGAGAGATCGGATCTGGCATTCTTTGACATTCGGTTTTGGGTAAGTGGTGGTAAGTGTTTACTTATAAAAGATTACTCCTCTAATGATTAGGAAAAGCCGAAAGCCATGGTTGCTAATATTGACCAACTGTAGTTTATGAACCAGATTTGCGATTTTCGGGTGCCAAGCTAGGATTCAAGCGATTAGGTAAGGATGCGAGTACAAAATATGACCCCTTTAAATAATTTGGTTTGGCCGAATGGCCATATTACTAACCTTGATAGTTGGCCGAATATAGGGGCAAGGACTTAGAGTGTGGCCGATTGATTATCTTCGGGATTTAAGACTATCGTGGTAACAGGTGTGTACATACACACTATATAATATATTAACTATGCTTAACTTTGTGAATACTCATTTTTATTAATGTAGCATTGGAATTAATACCAAATCGGTATAAGTGGTGATTCAGGTAAGTACCTGTTAATGTGATTTATTATTATTAATGCTTTTGGTAAGCATGATGTATTGACACATGAAATTTAAGAATGTGATATGAGATATATGTATGTTTATCTGCTAGGGATTGATGAGTGGAGGGGCAGATTATTGTGCCGACGGGCACCAAGAGTTTTGGTAACACACCGTGACTATATGTCACCAGAGGTTTGGTACCTCCAGAGGTTTGGTACCTCAATAGCGACTTGTCCCGTGGTTAACACCACCGTGGGTTGGCCCCACTTGAGATATGGGATCGTCCGCCGCTGATTTGGTATCACACGATGGGTTGGCCCCATCACCCGATTTGTGTCACGGACACCAGTGTTTTGGTAACACACCGTGACTATATGTCACCAAGGGTTATAGATCGAATTGTTTTAAAAATTAACCCGTGCCATGAACCAATGGGAACCTAATAGGATACTCAAAAGTTCTTCTTAAAGCTCGTCCTAATAGTAGTACAATGCCATACGCCCAATGCCAACGAGGTCTTACATGCACTCAAATATCGATGCCACTATCCCAGATAGGGTCTTACACGAATCAATTCGATGTCGATGTCCCAGACATGGTCTTACACGTAAGGATCATATCGATGCCAATGTCCCAGACGTGGTCTTACACAAAAATCTCAATTCAATGCCAACATCTAGACGTGGTCTTACATGAATAAACAGAACAGATACCTATGTCATGACATAGCTAATCCTATCTATTCCTAGGTTCGTACGGGACTTCTCAGACATTATTCTATATCGATCTTATCTCGGAATCCATATACATAACATCTCATAAACATTCGGAATCCATATACATAACATCTCATAAACATTCACTGCTATCAATAGTTATATGAATATGCACAATTCAATACAAATACGTTTATTTGCATAATGACTTACCTCGGATTCGATTTAACGAAAATAGAAACGGCTACTCTGTTACTTTCGCTTTTTTTCGCGATCTAAGTCTGTTTTCCTTTGTTCTTGATCTATACATATTTAGAATTAACCCTTTTATTCAATAACTCACTCAATTCAATCCAAACACATATATTTAGGGTTATTTGCAACTTAACCCTCAAATTTGCACAATTTATCAATTTAGTCTATTTTTCTCAAAACATGAAATTCACAAAATCATCATTTAAACATGCTTAACCGATTGTTCATACACCTCATACAAGCCCATATTTTTCATCAAATTTTCAATTCAGTCCTTCAAGTTACTATTTTCTCAATTTAGTCCTAATTAACTAAATTCATCAAAAATTCAAGAACAAAGTATGTTCATTTAGCACAAATCTTTTAATTAACACCATAAATCATCATAAAAAATATGAGTTCATCCAAGTCTCATCTCACAAACATCATCAATTCTCAAAATTGAAGCATGGGTTTTGTTGTAAACAAAGCAACGATTACAAAAACGTAGAAATTATCGAAAATCGACTAAAAACATACCTTAAATTTGGCTTGTAAGTAGCCAAAAATGCAAAGCTTCAAAACTTTTCTTTTCTTTGTGTTTTCGGTGGATGAATTCATGAAAATAATGTCCATTTTCATGCTTAATATTATCATAATTCATTAATAAACAATTTCAAATTTTGACCTTATATTATAAAATTACAAAACATAATTTCCAAGGTTATTATGGACTATAACCGTCCACTATCATAATAATAGGCAAATTGCCTCATAAGGCCCTTACAAACAAAAGCCACATCAATTAGCCACTTAATCAAATGAAAAGCCACTTTTAAACTTTATGCGATTTAGTCCTTTTTCAAATTAAGCACACATACGGACGAATTAATACACAAAAATTTAGCATATGCTTAAACACATATCAAAAGCATAAAAATAATATTAAAATATTATTCAGACTCAGATTTGTGGTCCCAAACCACTGTTCCGACTAGGGTGTAAACCAGACTGTTACAATTCTCCCCCTTAGAGATTTTCGTCCTCGAAAATCTTACCGTTAAACAGATTTGGATATTGTTGTCTGATTGAATCTTTCGGCTCCCACGTTGCTTCTTCAATCCTGTGATGATTCCACAATATTTTCACTAGCGATATTTTCTTATTTCTCAACTCTTTCACTTTACGAGCTAATATACGAATCGGTTCCTCTTCGTAAGACATATCAGATCGGATTTCAATTTCAGATGGGGCAATTACATGTGACAGATCAGATCAATATCTATGGAGCATCAAGACATGAAATACATTATGGATCTTTTCTAATTTAGAGGGCAACCTTAATCTATATGCAACTGGCCCAACACGTTCAATGATCTCATACGGTCCGATGAACCTCAGACTTAACTTGCCTTTAAGTCCGAATCGAAGCACTTTCTTCAAGGTGACATTTTCAGAAATACTTTGTCGCCAATCTCAAATTCTATATCTTTTCGTTTCAAATCCGCATAAGAATTCTGACGATCAGATGCTGCTTTCGTTTCAAATCCGCATAAGAATTCTGACGATCAGATGCTGCTTTCAAACAATCTCGGATCAGTTTCACTTTCTATTCTGAATCTTTTATCAAATCGACTCCGTATAGCTTATTTTCATTGAGCTCGGTCCAATACAGAGGTGTACGACATTTATGTCCATTCAAAGCTTCATAAGGTGCCATTTTAATGCTTGACTAAAAACTATTATTGTACGCAAATTCAATCAATGGCAAGTAACCGTCAAATTCAAGAATGCAACATTTTAACATATACTCTAGAATCTGAATGATACGCTCGGATTGACCATCTGTTTACGAATGAAAAGCTATACTGAAATGCAATTTCGTGCCTAAAGCTTCTTGGAACTTCTTCTAGAATCGTGCTGTAAATCTCGGATCTCTATTTGACACAATGGATAGTGGCACCCCGTGCAATCTCACAATCTCAGATATGTAAAGCTCAGCTAATCTATCAAGTGAATAATCAGATCTTACCGAAATAAAATGGGTAGAGTTAGTTAATCGGTCAACTACGACCATATCGCATCTTTCTTTCTCGGAGTCAGAGGCAATCCCGAAACAAAATCCATCGTCACTCAATCTTATTTCCATTCGGGAATTAGAATTGGTTGTAGCAAACCAAACGGAACTTGATGTTCAGCTTTCACTTGTTGACAAATTAAGCATTTCGAAACAAAGTCAGAAATATCTCGCTTCATACCAGACCACCAATAGTGTCACTTCAAATCATGGTACATTTTAATACTTCCTGGATGAACAGATAGACGACTGCTATGAGCTTCACTCAAAATCAGCTAAATCAACTCAGAATTTCTCGAAACAGATACGACCTAAGAATCTCATGCAATCATCAAAAATTTGAAATTCAGATTCGAAATTCAATTTACATTGAGCTCGTTTCAACAACAATTCATTTTCAACCTTTTGAGCATCACAAATTTGCTGTACAAACAATGGTTTCGCTTTTAATTCAGCTATCACAGAACTATCATCAAACAAATCTAACTGAGCATTCAAAGCACGTAGTGCAAACAATGATTTTCTACTCAATGCATCAGCAACAACGTTTGCTTTACCCAGATGATAATCTATCACAAGCTCATAATCTTTTAATAGCTCTAACCATCTTCTTTGATGCAGGTTCAAATCTTTCTGGGTCATCAGGTATTTCAGAATTTTATGATCTAAAAACAGGTGACATTTTTCACCGTACAGATAATGATGCCAGATTTTTAGTGCAAACATAATCGCGGATAACTCAAGGTCATGCGTCGGATAGTTCTTTTCATGTGGCGTCAATTGTCTTGAGGCATAAGCTATAACTTTGCCTTCCTATATTAAAACACATCCCAGACCGTTTAACGAAGCATCACTGTAAATCAAAAATTCTTTTCCGATTCGTTGTACTAACATCAAGCTTCATAATGTAGTTTTCAACTGATCAAAACTTTTCTGACATTTATCAGACCATTCAAATTTAACATCTTTCTGAAGTAGTCTAGTCAACAGGGTAGCTATCACCAAAAATCCTTTTACAAATCGACGGTAATAACCAGCTAAACCCAGAAAACTATGGATTTCAGACACATTCTTCGAATGTTTCCAATCCAGAAAAGTAGAAATCTTGCTCGGATCAACACGAATCCCAAAAGCTGACATAATATGTCCTAGAAAACTAATCTCGTGTACCCAAAATTCACATTTGCTGAATTTCGAATACAATTACTTTTCTCTTAAAGTTTGCAACATGATTCTCAAATGTTCAACATGTTCATCTTCATCATGTGAATAAATCAATATGTCATCTATGAACACCACAACAAATCGATCTAGGTATCGCCGAAAATTCGCTCATCGATCCATAAAAAAAGAGGGCATTGGTTAGTCCAAATGGCATAACTAAAAACTCATAATGCTCGTACCTCATTCTAAAAGTAGTTTTCGGTATATCTGAATCTTTCACTCTCAACTGGTAGTATCCCAATCTCAGATCAATCTTGAAAATACAAGAGTCTTTTAATCGATCAAATAATTCATCGATTCGGGCAATGATATTTATTCTTTATTGTCACCTTATTCAACTGACGATAATCGATACACATTCTCATTGTACCATCTTTCTTTTTCACGAACAAGACAGGAGCACCCGAAGGCGAAAAACTCGGTCTAACGAACCCCCTATCAGTCAATTCTTGCAACTATGACTTTAACTCTTTTAACTCTGTTGGTGCCATTCTATACGGAGCTATCAAAATAGGCATAGTACCATGTAGCAACTCAATACCAAATTCAACTTCACATATCGGAGGCAAACCCAGCAATTCTTTAGGGAATACATCAGAATACTCGCATACAACAGGCACTGATTCAAATTTCTTCTCAGACACTTTCGAATCAATCACATAAGAAAAATATGCCTTATACCCTTTTTTCACATATCTTTGAGCTTTTAATACCGATATCACAGCAGGCAATCCATTTAAATCATTAGACTCAACCTGTACAATTTCATATTCGGACATCTCAAATCAATAGTCTTTCTTTTACAGTTCACAACAGCATTATGCAATGTCAACCAATCCATACCCAGAATGATATCAAACTCATCAAATGGAAAAAGCATCAGTTAGGAAGGAAACAAGTATTTCGAAACATTAACAGACAGTTCTTGCATACTTTGTCAACCAGGACACTTTTACCTTAGGGGTTCGATACTTTTATAGTAAACTCAGTAGACTCTACAGGCAAAGTCTTACTAAATACTAAATTCATGCATATATACGAATGCGTAGAACCAGGGCCTATCAATGCAATCACAGAAGTATTATAAAGAGTAAAAGTGCCCGTTATAACATCTAGAGATGAAGCTTCCTCATGAGCTCGGATAGCATATGCTTTGGCAGGCGCTCTAGCTTCAGATCTTGCAACAGTCTCTCTCATAGTTTTCTGACTACCATTGACATTTCTTACATTCTTCGAAGATCTACCTCTCACAGGTGCATTATCGTGTCTCGATTTCGAACAATCTCTCGCTTAATGCACTGTGGCAATCACATATAAAATGATCAAGCGACCCACATTTGAAACAAGCTCTGTCATTTAATCTACAACTTCCCGGATGCCTTTTTCCACAATGTTTACATTCAGGTCTTTCAGTCCGGACATTTCCAACACTGGCCACTGAAGTTGCTTGAGTTTTGGAACTCATTTGCGATCTAGCTCGATTTCTATTCGAATGTCCCATATTATCTCTTGAACGACTTTGATCATCTTTGAACTTCTTCGAAGCAAACTAAAATGATTTGCTTGGAAATATCTTTCTCATATCTCGAGCTTCAGACTCAGCTTTTCTTTTATCTTTTCCAAGCGCTTCAGCTTTGCACATTCGATCAATGAGTACAACAAACTCTTTTATTTCTAAGATCCCGACTAACAAACTAATATCTTCATTAAGACCATCTTCAAATCTTTTGCACATTATTACTTCAGATGATATACATTCTCGGGCATACTGACTTAGTCTCACGAATTATCGTTCATACTTAGTAATATTCATTCGGCCCTGTTTTAATTCTAGAAATTCCTTTTGTTTCTGATTGGTGAATCTTTCACTGATGTATTTCTTTCGAAACTCAATCTGAAAGAAGTCCCATGTAACTCGCTCTTTCAAAATAACAAAATCAGAGTTTTCCACCATTGATAAGCTACATCTCAGAGTAATGATACAACACACTTTATGCATTCTTCCGGAGTCAGAGACATTTCATCGAATATCTGGATAGTATTTCCTAACCAGAACTCGGCCTTTTCAGCATCATCATACATAGTAGCCCGAAACTCTTCAACCCTCATACTTACGGATCTTGTCAACCGAAGGCTTATTCCACAAATTCAAATTTACTGTCGAAGGTATATCGGATGTCTGAGGGGGATTAACCCGGGGCGGGGTGTAACACCCCTAGCCTGAGACCATCACCAGAATAGGGTTTAGAGGCATTGCCGAACCGTAAGATCATTTTACATCACATTTACGACACAAAGTCAATCATCATCAAACACATTTATATACAATTATAGTGTCCTTTAACCGGTCATCAAGACCCTAAGCATGCTTATAAACCGAGTCAGGACTAAATCGAAACACATATAAAATCTCATGAAAAATTGTAACTTTTCTAGAATACAGGGGAGACACGCCTGTGGGGGTAGGCCGTGCCTTTTCCACGACTATATGACACACCAGTGTGACCTCCCGTGGTTACATCTGCCAAAATCAACACGGCTACCAAGCACGCTCGTGTGCTATGGCCGTGTCCTATAAGGTCATATTCTGCCATTTCTCGCACGACCTGTAGGCACGCCCGTGCCATGGCCGTGTGCAATTTAAGCCACATTCTGCCAATTTACCCACGGTCTGAGGCACGCCCATGTGTCCCAACCGTGTGACATTATAGGCCACTTTGCAAAGTCAAAATGCCACCCATAAGGGTCCAACCTACAAGCCATACAACCTAAACATTTCATGCTCATATCACCATAAACATACCAATACTTATTCTATCACAAGCATAATTCATTCCTAATTTCACTAACCCCTATTAGCCTTTATCAACACAAAGTTACCACTTGATAGCAATTTATCAATCCACTAATCATGCCAAAAGATGCATCACACATATTACATTCATTCATGCCAAACCTATCACATATCTAGCCACATCTCATGGCTAATTACAATCTCAAACATAATTCAATTAACTAGCCTATACATGCCATATTCTAGCTTTATACATCTTTCCAAAAGTACCAAAATAGAATGCCGATAGTGTGATTTAGAAGCTGACGATCCCAGATCCGTGCTAGCTTTATCGACACCGCAAGGCGTAGAAACAAATCACACAAGAAGCTTTCCAAAGCTTAGTAAGTTCGATATACAATACAAATATCATATCAAATTGAATCGATGCAAAAATAAACAATCACTTAGATCTATTATCTCATATTCGTGCCTTCTCATCCATAGCCACAATGCTCATTTCCTCAATCAAAGCTTAATTTCACTCATCAACCACAAAGGTTCAAACGTACCTTAACCACACAAAGCTATTAAATCTCCAAGCTATTCAATGCTCGACATTATTTGCCGTTCATGCTTTAATTTAATCGCACACTTAGTGCCTATTCTTTTAACCAACTCATCTCGGTATCGCACACACAGTGCCACAGTAATAATCTAAAGCTTTCATAAGATCGCACACACAGTGCCACAGCAATAAACTAAAGCTTTCATCATATCGCACACACAGTGCCATTTATTTCTATCTCGATTTCAAATTCGCACACTTAGTGCCATCAAATTAAAATCATGCACATAGTAACTCACTTTCATATACATAAACATATTCATTTCATATCGATAAAACGTATCTTAAATACATGTATTATATCCGAACTTACCTTAGACGTCGAACTATCGATACGGTCGATTAATCGGGCACTTTAACTTTGCCTCGATCTCGGTCCGAACCTCTCCTCTCTTGGTCTGATTGAGATATGAATGTGCCAAAATTAAAGGAGCTTCAAACCCTCATTTTTCTTTCTCAAATTCGGTGGAAGATGAACACTCTAGCCACCAATTTCTTGTTTGTTTAATTTTATTATACATTAATACACCATTTACCATTTTGCCCTTTTTATTATTTCATTTAAAATCCACCCACTAAAACCCATTTTTGTCCATCCATTTTGTACATGGAATAATAACAACATAAGGACTCATCTTTTTTAAAAACCATAACAATTAAGCACTTTAAAAAATAGCACACAACTTTTACATTTTATACGATTAAGTCCTTTTTCATAATTTGACACTAAAACGATTAAATCATCACACAAAATTTTTACACAGACCATGTCACATACTATACACACAGAAAATAATATTAAATTATTATTTTGACCTCAAGTTTGTGGTCTCAAAACCACTATTCTAACTAGGGTCTAAACCGGGCTGTTACACGGGGGTTGTGAAACAGTCGGGTTATTCTTTACGAATTGAGTGAACCATTCACTCATCATCTGGAAGACAACTTGTTTAGCTTCTCCTCTTACCGTCAGAATCGGTCTCGAATCGAGGCGCTTTCCTTGCGCGAGCAGCACATTACTTTCTACGCCATCGCCATGACTCTTTCGGATCCATTACTATAAAAAAATCACATTTTATACGTCAAGATTCATCACACTATCACAATTCAGATATATGGCATGTATAGCTAGACTTGACACGCTACGTTAGTCTGAGAATGAACTAAACCGTAGCTCTGATACCAACCAAATATAACACCCCTATCCCGTGTCCGTCGTCGGATTAGGGTTAAGACCATTATCTGACAGATCAAAAACCTAATCAGACAATTCATCAAGTATCTCATCAACTGCGAACATAATGTACCCTTTGTAGGTTATCGATACCTAAAACATAGTTAGAAATAGGGTCGGGACTAAACCGAAACATATACAGAAATTCTCAAAAATTTAAAACTTTTCTAAGTTTCAAGGGTTACACACCTGTGTGGGTAGGGCTGTGCCTCCTACGGCTGCTAGACATGCCCATGTGCCTCTCCCGTGGTCGAAAATGACTTAACTCTACGGCCACTAAACACGCCCATGTGCCTTGGCCGTGGTCGATTCTGACTTGGCTTCACGGCCACCAAGCATGCTCGTGCAATTTGGCTGTGGTTAAACCTGACTAAACCACACGACTACCAGGCAAGTCCTTGTGTCAAGGACGTGTACTCTTAATTAGCTACTAACTTAGCCCCACGATCAATAGGCACGCCTGTGTGCCAAAACCGTGTGGCAAAATAGGCCATTTGCAAGGCCATTATGCCACCCACAATAGGGTCACACCTACAAGCCAATATCAAAACAATCTATGCACATTTAACAACCATGAACATGCCAAAATAACCATCCAATATCTATATTCAAAACCAACTCTATTCATACCAAACTTACAAGACTAACTTTCATATAAACACAAACATAAATTCATCCATACTTACCTTTCTTGAGTTCATTCCCTAGTCAAACATATATGTTCATAACTTCATTCATATACTTATCAAATATCAACCATTTCATATAGTACCCAACCATACCAAAACATGCACCACATATATCATAATCACCAAAACATATAACTAATACATAACTAGCCAAATCTCATGGCTAGGTTCACATCTCATAATTATCCAAATAACTAGCATATACATGCCATATCTAGCTATATACATTTCCAAAATGTACCAAAATAAGTTAAGTAGTGTGATGACAATCCTTGATAGTCCCCGAGCCTTTAGTAGCTTTGACGATCTATAAAACAGATAAAACACACACAGAGTAAGCTTTCCAAAAGCTTAGTCATATACAAGTAAACTTAATATGTAAAGCATATAAGCATATAGAAACATTGGCACAATTCATATTCATAGCAAATCTCTCACATATATGCTTTGGTCCATATTCTTGGCCATATTTGCCACATTCATCAGTTCAAGAATCATATATATACATAGCTCTTTCATGCATACTTTCACATATCATAGTATTGTTCCAATATATACATAATCATAGTAAGATCATATAGATACTTATCTTATATACACACTTAGTGTATAAATCAACGTACCTGAAACGGATTACAATTCACTTAGCCATTTGTAACACAGACTTGCCCATTGAACCAATAGGAACCTAATAGGATACTCAGAAAGCTCGAAATAGTAGTACAATGCCAACGTCCCAGACGATGTCTTACATGCACTCAGATATCGATGCCACTATCCCAGACAGGGTCTTACACGAATCAATTCAATGCCGATGTCCCAAACATGGTCTTACACGTAAAGATCATATCGATGCCAACGTCCCAGACGTGGTCTTACACGAAAATATCAAATCAACGCCAACATCCTAGACGTGGTCTTACATGAATAAACAGAACAGATACCTATGTCATGACATATCTAATCCTATCTATTTCTAGGTTCGTACGGGACTTCTTGGACATTATCTCTATATCGATCTTATCTTAGAATTCATATACATAACATCTCATAAACATTCACTGTTATCAATAGTCATATGAATATGCACAATTCAATACAAATACGTTTATTTGCATAATGAATTACCTCAGATTCGATTTAACGGAAATGAAAACGGCTACTCGGTTACTTTCAATTTCTCGCGATCTAAGTCTGTTTTCCTCGGTTCTTGATCTATACATATTCAGAATTAACCCTTTTATTCAATAACTCATTCAATTCAATCCAAACACATATATTTATGATAATTTTCAACTTAACCCTCACATTTTCACAATTTATCAATTTAGTCTATTTTTCTCAAAACATGAAATTCACAAAATCATCATTTAACCATGCTTAGCCGATTGTTCATACACCTCACACAAGCCCATATTTTCCATCAAATTTTCAATTTAGTCCTTCAAGTTACTAGTTTCTCAATTTAGCCCTAATTAACTAAATTCATCAAAAATTCAAGAACAAATTATGTTCATCTAGCACAAACCTTTCAATTAACACCATAAATCATCATAAAACATATGAGTTCATCCATGTCTCATCTCAAAAACATCATCAATTCTCAAAATTGAAGCATGGGTTTTGTAGTAGACAAAGTAATGATTGTAAAAACGTAGAAATTATCGAAAACTGACTAAAAACATACCTTGAATTTGGCTTGTAAGTAGCCAAATATGCAAAGCTTCAAAACTTTTCTTTTTTTTTTTTTTGTGTTTTCGGTGGATGAATGCATGAAAATAATGTCCATTTTCATGCTGAATCTTATCATATTTCATTAATAAACAATTTCCAATTTTAACCTTATATTATAAAATTACAGAACATAATTTCCAAGGTTATTATGGACTATAATCGTCCACTATCATAAATAATAGCCAAATTGCCTCGTAAGGCCCTTACAAAAAAAGCCACATCAATTAACCACTTAATCAAATGAAAAGCCACTTTTAAACTTTATGCGATTTAGTCCTTTTGTCAAATTAAGCACACATATGGATGAATTAATACACAGAAATTTAGCACATGCTTAAACACATATCAAAAGCACAGAAAATAATATTAAAATATTATTTAGACTCAGATTTGTGGTCTCAAAACCACTGTTTCGACTAGGGTGTAAACCAGACTATTACAGTGCTATTTAGGCCATTGATGTTTATTGAGGATAATCAGAGAAGGCAGTTAATGATAGTCAAAGCAGTTATGCATTGGTTAAGATGTTGTTAGAGTTAGCTTCTTGATAAATCATTAGTTCATTCTCTATATAAATATGAGGTTTAAAACCTTGAATTTTAGTATGGCTTTTACTCTTTAATAAAATGAGTAAACTAGTTATTTTTATTTTTTTGTTATATTGTTGATCTGAACATGGTATCAGTGCCAGTTCATATTCTTTTAGGAGTTCTTAGATCTTGCTTTTCATAATCTTGTATTCATGGTTCCAGAGATAATTTTTAAGATGGTGGTCATTCTTCTATGAATGTAGGAACACAAGAATAGTTCCCAGCATCACCATTTATGGCTAGTTTGAATGGTTTGGGTTGTCAAGTTTAGTAGTTTCCCAAGCATGACACAGTTAAGCTCAACGAGAATAATTTTCTCTTATGGAAGCATCAGATCATGCTTATTCTTAAAGGTTATGGGTTGTGAAGGTATGTGTTGGGTAATTTTTTCAATATTTCTCAATATATAATTAGTGCAGATGGTGTTCTTGTGGATAATTCAAATTTGTTGTTACATAAGCAACAAGATAAAATTTTAGTATCATGGTTACTTTCTACTATGTATGATGATGTTCTTGTGTATCTAACGAGTGCTACTACAAGTTTTGATATATGGTTAACGATATAAAGAAGGTTTGTAACTCGGTTTAGTGTTAAACTGTTTAGTTTAGAACATATGCTTTATTCTCAAAAGAAGGGTCAAACGACTATTAAAGAATACATGTCTAAGATTAAGCAGGTGTGTGATGTGTTAACCACACCTAAGAGTGGTATTTCTAATTAAGAACATGTTAGTACCGTTCTTGCTGGTCTTCAAGTCAAATATGAATCTGTTCGGGTAGTTACTTTAGCTACTAGTGTTTCATTTGAGTTTCTTGCTGAGTTGTTGGTGGGTTGTGAGTCTAGACAGCTTGAGTTTGTAAGTAATCTCCCTATGCAAGCTAATGTAGTTCAACAACAGGGGAATGAACCTGATCAATCTAAGGTCTCTCATCATGGATAAAATAGAAATGTTAGGTTTAGAGGCACAAGAGGGTTTTATTGTGGTTGCGACTCTAGAGGGCATTTTTCAACCAACCATCCTCAATGCCAGCTCTGTAGGCAAATTGGACATATGGTGCAGAAATGTTATTATCACTTTGATGAAACTTTTTCAAGAAGTGTAGATTCAAATTCCAAGATAGGTCTCAATTATCATCAATTTCATGAAAATGTGGAGGTATCTAAGTCTTGTAAAGGATGTCATTATCAATGATGTGGCTTGTCTAATTCAAATGGTCATGGTGTTAGTTTTCCTCAGTCTAAGTGGCAATCTTCCCATTTTCAGGTAACAAAATTTTTCGTCAGCAAATTCAGAATGTAATCTTGTTATTATAGGTTTTGTTCCTAATAATGGTCAAGTTTGGTATCAAGACTTCGGAGCCACACATCATGTGACTGGTGATGTCTCTAATCTAAGTGAAGCTGTTGTTTATACAATTACTGATAGGTTAATTTTGGGTAATGGTTCTAGTATACCTGTTGATCATGTAGGTTTTTCTACTATTGTTTCTGGACAGAGGGTTCTTTATCTCAAGCATGTTATTCATGTTCCTATTGTGTGTAAAAATTTATTTTCAGTAGCACAATTTGCCAAAGATAATCATGTTTTCTTTGAGTTTCATCCGTTTCATTATTTTGTAAAGGATCTACAGATAAAGGAAACTTTACTAACGGGTCACATTCATAGAGGTTTATATCGGTTTACAGTTGCATTTCAACAAGGCATTTCTACTAAGAGATTTTCTAATGACACTTCCATGAGATCATTGCACCACACTGAGTTTTATTCCAATATTGATTCTATTTTGTGGCATAGGAGGTTAGGACAACCTTGCCATAGGGTTCTTCAGCAAATTCTTCAAACTTGTAATATTTCCTTTCAGCAATATAAGTCTTTGTCTGTTTGTTTAGCTTGTCAACTTGGCAAGTCTCACGAGCTACTATTTTTTGATTCCAAGACTGTATTTTCTGCTTTTTTTGAATTGGTTGTATCTGATTTGTGGGGACCTGCTAGTGTCTCGCCTGAAGAATGTATATATTATGTATTCTTTCTTGATGCATATAGCAGGTTTACATGGCTCTATTTGGTTCGAAATAAATATGAAGTTGTTTCCCAGTTCTTGGCTTTTCAAAAATTAGTTGAAGTTCAGTTTAATTCTAATATTAAGGTTTTTCAAAGTGACTAGGGAGGAGCATACAAGTCTTTATCACCGCTTCTTGCACATTTTAGGATCCAAAATAGGTTAACTTGTCCTCATACCTTTGAGTAAAATGGTATTGTTGAAAGGAAACGCTGATATGTTGTGGAGACTAGTGTCACATTGTTGGCTCAAGCCTCTCTTCCTTTACATTTTTGGACTCATGCTTTTGTTAACACAATGTATTTAATAAACAGGCTTCCCACTTCTATTTTGCAAGATCGATCTCTATATGAGGTATTGTATCATAAACAACCTGATTATTGACACTTGAGGGTTTTTGGTTGCAGTTGTTTTCCCTATCTCAGACCATACAATAACTACAAGCTTCAATATCGGTCAGACAAAATGCACTTTCATTGGCTATAGTCCTTTACATAAAGGCTATAAGTGTATTGATCCTACATGTCAAATATTTGTCACGTGACATGTTGTACTTGATGAAACAAGTTTTCCTTTTGCCTCCATAGGTGTTCTAGTTACTTCATCACGATAGTCACAAGTTTACCAACGATCGTTTCTCCTTCTTTTGTCTACCTCATCTGTCTCAAAAAATATGTTGAGCAGATCTCTTTGTCATTGCAACTCTCCTCCAAGGTCACCTGATGTTTCTTACCCTGTTTACAACAATAATATGCCTGATTGGGAACCTAATTCAGCTACTGCAGCTACTGCAACTATTCTAGACTCTTATTTGGAACCAATTCCTGATGTTGTTTTAGGTCCTATAGTTCCCATCGCTTCTACAGACTCTTCTACTGTAGCTGTAGTTAATGATGTCAGCTTAGTTACTACAAATGTTCATCCTATGCAAACACGCTCCAAAGGTGGTGTGTTCAAGCCCAAGCTTTATGCTACTACCTTGACTGAACATGAACATCTGATAATTGAGGAGGCGTTCTTAAGTCCCGAATAGACCAAAGCTGCCTAGGAGGAATATGATGCCATATTGACGAATCAAACATGAGAGCTGATACCTTTACCTCCCAACAGAAGGTTGGCAGGCTGTAAATGAGTTTTTAAACTCAAAAAGCATGTTGATGGTACCATAACTCATTACAAGGGTCAGCTTGTGGTGAAAAGTTATCTTCAAGAAGCCTATATTGATTTTCAAGAAACCTTCAGTCAAGTGGTTAAGCCAACAACCATTAGGGTTATTCTCACATTGGCACTTACCTAAGGCTGGCAGCTGAGACAGGTAAACATTAATAACACTTTCCTTAATGGTGATCTTACAGAAGAAATATATATGCATCAGCCTCCAGGTTTTGAAATCGCAACTGTTGGCACTACACCTTTTGTGTGTAAGCTCAAAAGGCTCTTTATGGACTTAAGTAAGCTCATCGAGCTTGGTTTCATAAGCTAAAGGAGTTTCTCTTAGCTACAGGGTTTGTTTTGTCAAAGTTAGATGCTTCATTAAGGTGATTGACCAACAAACTTTATATGTCTTGGTGTATGTTGATGACATTATTGTCACTAGGAGCCAATCTACTAGTGTTAACCACTCTGTTCAAACTCTAAATTTTCAATTTTCTTTTAAAGACCTGGGATAGTTAAATTTTTTTCTAGGTATCAAGGTGATGCACATAGCTACTGGTTTGTTTCTTAGTCAAAGGAAATATATATTCGATATTTTAAAGAAGTGCAAGATGGATCAGTCTAATGGTTGTCCTACGCCTATGGTTAGTTCATGCAATCTCTCTGCACATGTTGGTAGTCCACTACTAGATGATTTTGAGTATCGAAGTGTTGGTGGTGCTCTTCAATACATAATTATTACTCATCTGGACATTACCTTTGCAGTAAATAAGGTATGTCAGTTTATGCACAAATTGTTAGATCATCATTTCAAAGATGTCAAATGATCTTAAGATATCTTCAAGAGATAATAGACTTAGGTCTTTTGTTTCAACTAGCTTCTAGTCTTTCCTTGGTTAGTTATGCTAATGCAAATTGGAGAACAAGCTTGGATGATAGATGCTCCACAATAGGGTTCTACATTTGTCTTTGTGGCAATCCTATTTCCGGGGGATCGAAGAAACAACAAGTTGTTTCCAAATCTACTGCTGAATCTGAGTACAGGGGTCTTGCACATGTAGCTGTTGAAGTTACCTGGTTACAATCCTTACTGTTTGAGTTACATGTCTCTCTTGTTGGAACACCAGTTTTGTGGTGTGACAACTCAGGAGTAGTGGTTGTTTCAACAAATCCAGTCATGCATTCAAAATTTAAACATGTTGAATTAAATCTTTATTTTGTCCGAGAGAAGGCGGCAGCTTGATAACTTTTGAAAATAGTTATATATCATGACTTTAGACCTAGCTAATTACTTGTACTTGGGTACATTTAATTGTATTTTAGGACATTTCATTAGTATTTTTATCATTGCATTAGGAGCTTGGACTGTGTTTAAAAGCTAGGTACTTTTAATTGCGTGTGGAAGGGTTGTGTTTGGTGGTTTGGCAGGTGTAGGATGTGGAGAAAGAAATAAAGGAATAAAGATTTGCCGAGGTAAAAGTTTGGATAGTTTGCCACCTTGTATGCAGTGGCAATTCCAAGAATATGACCAAGTCAACACTCAACGCATACTAGTCTCAACCCAACTTTACTTGTACTAGAAAAATCTGTCTAAAAAATATGAAAAGATATTGTGGGCTGTTGGATTTACCCTAGGAAGAAAAGCTTATAAAAAGCCAAAGGAGGAAACCCTAAGGAGGGGGAGATCTGTAGGCAAAAATAGAGGGTAGCAGTTGAGTAGAGACGGGAAAAGGAAACTGAAGGCAGTCCCTCTCAACTACCACTGGACACTGTGCTGCTAGATTGTGGATTGGTTTGGCGAAAGCCATTTTCCCAAAGTTTTTCCATTATTTCTTAATCTGTTCACCCATGAATTAATGATAAATCGTAATATGTTCATATTTTAATCCCACATTTAGCATACTTTTGGATGATTTATTCCCTGAATTGTAGAATTTGGTGCTCCTAATCCTTTAATTTCATGTTTTATACTTAGGAGAGCACCGGAGGATGAAAAGAACGAGAAACGGGCTAAAAACAGAGAAAATGGGCCAAAGTATGAACTCAATATGGCCTGGGCCCGAGACACACAGTCGTGCCTTTTTAGCAGATCCGACCACGGCTTGGATTCGATTCACACGGTCGTGCAACACGGGCGTGTCCTTGTCGCAGCAAAGAAGAGTTCCATTTGGATTAAGGTACTTAGAGGCAAAGAAATACATTCAAAAATCCTATATAAACACCCTAGAGGTCAACCTTAAAGGGGGCGTTCAGCTAGGCCAAGGAGCCAAGCCAGAGAGGCCGAATTGTGGGATTCACTCGAAGAAAGCTAGTTGATCCATCCCAGAAGCCGGAATCACACTCAAGACTGAGGATCTCTCCTTCAATTCCTTTAGGGGGTTTTACGGTTTTCTTTATGTTTTGTTATTTTTCTTCTGAGATGTATTCTTTTATGATTATGAACTAAACCCCTCAAATACCTGAGGGGGATGAAACCTAAGACAGATATTGTTATTATTTTTTGAACTATATGATAAATACTTGATTTACTCTTAACTATGTGTTCTTAATTCTTGCTTTGATATTTCAGGATATTAATTCAAGTATTGATGTGCTTAGGTAGAGGAGGAATATTCCCTGTTTAAGAGTAGATCTAGCATAGTTAAGCAGAGTTGATCGCCACCCTAGAGATAGGATGACGAAAATCTACTGGATTAGGGTCAAACCTAATTTGGGAGTCCATAGATTGACTTAATGCAATTGTAGGGGTTTTAATTAGAAAGTGATTTCAATTAATCAACCTAGGGTTAGACGTTAGTAGCCTCGAGATAGGTATTAATATAAATTAGGGAATCCTACGGATCAAGCCAAATGAATAAATCGTCTGGTTCAGAGTTAGATAACAAGTGAAGTCTAGGTGGATTCTTCCTCGGGTATTGTCTTAATCAATTGGTTTTTCCCACAGGTATTTCCCCAATTCCTTCTCTGTGTCTGAGCATCTTTACCTTAGTAGTTAGTTAATTTTAGATTAAACGACAATTCTCTTGATTCTTAGGCTAAATAATAAAAAGAAAGTTAGTATTAGTACTTTTGGTTCTTTTGGGTTCGACCATCTGCTCTTGCCATTAAACTATACTACTGTTTGATAGGTGCGCTTGCCTCAATCGTGGTGATAGATTCTAGGCTCGATCATTTATTATATAAATTTTTAAGACTTTTTCCACCACCATCAAGTTTTTGGTGCCGTTGCCGGGGAACTGAAATATTAAGAACGCTTAATTTTTATTACTTTAGCCATATTTTATTTTTTGCAATTGAATTTTATTTTTCCTTTTCTAATTTTATTTTTCTTTTCCTGGCAGGTACCTCTAGTTTATGACTAGAAGGAACCCGACAAGACCATTAGTTTACGATAGTGATATTGAAGGTACGATTCGCAGAAATCGTAGAGAAATAGGGCAAAGCTTAAACTAAAAACAAGAAGAGCAAGGAGACAAAATTAATACTACCGAAGAGATGGCTGAGAATAATATGCTACCTCAAGAGGTGGCCGAAAATCATGCTCCTCAAACTATGTATGATTATGCTAAACCTAATTTAACATGGACTGAATTGAGTATTATTAGGCCTGCTATAGCTGATAATAATTTTGAACTGAAACCTAACACTATACAAATAATTCAACAGTTTGTTTAATTTGATGGTTTGCAGGACGAAGACCCAAATACTCATTTAGCAAATTTTTTAGAATTCTGTGATACCTTTAAAATAAATGGCGTTTCTGATGATGCCATTCGTCTTCAGTTATTTCCCTTTTCATTAAGGAATAAAGCCAAACAGTGGTTGAATTCTCTTCCACGAGGATCAATCACTACATGAGATCAAATGACCGAAAAAATTTTATTAAAATATTTTCCACCGGCCAAGTTGAGGAATGATATCTCTTCTTTTGTGCAGATGAATCTATAAACACTATACGATGCATGGGAGAGATACAAAGATCTATTGAGAAGATGCCCACACCATGGATTACCCTTGTGGCTATAGGTCCAAACTTTTTACAACGGTGTGAACCCCTCAACCAGGTAGTTGATTAATTCAACTACCGGCGGAACCCTGAGTAATAAAACACCTGAGGCAGCCTACGAATTCATTGAAAAGATGTCACTGAACAACTATCAGTGGCAAGTCACAAGGACAAGGCCAACAAAAGTAGCTGGAGTTTTCAACCTCGACGCAGTCACCATGCTATCAAATCAGGTAGAGATGTTAAATAAAAAAATTGATGGTTTATGTGGTTTTTCGCAGGTACATCCAGCTATACAGTATGATATGAATGGAGGAGGGATGAACAATACAGAATATCCACCTTACAACCCGAGCGCTGAAAATGAGCAAGTTCACTATATAAGTAACAATTTTAAATCTCAAAATAACCCTTATAGTAATACTTATAATCCAGGTTGGAGGAACCACCCCAATTTCTCATGGGGTGGTCAAGGAAATCAGAGACAACAACCCCCTCCAAACTTCCAACAATAGCCCTACCCACAGGAAAAGAAGCCGAACATTGAGGAGATGCTGACAAAATTCATAGCGGTGTCAGAAACACGTTTCCAAAACACCAAAACAACACTTAAAAGTCAACAAGTATCGATTCAAGGGATCGAGAACCAGTTAGGGCAACTTGCTAAGTTGATCTTTGAACGACCACAAGGTAGTTTGCCAAGTAACACTGAGACTAACCCAAAGGAACAACTTCAAGCCATAACAACTCATGACAGTGAAGGGTTAGTGGAATCTGAATCTGAGCCAAGGCAAGAACCTGTGGTAAGTGAAGGTAAAGTTGACGAAAGCCAAGAAAAACCAAAATCGGTAATTAAAGAGTACCAACCCCAAATACCATACCCTAATGCGATGAAGAAAGACAATATAGATGAACAGTTCGGTAAGTTTCTTAAACTTTTAAAGAAATTACATATTAACTTATCGTTTCTTGAAGCTCTTTCACAGATGTTAGATTCAAGGAATTTTTTAAAAAAGCTTTTAACAAACAAGCAAAAGTTAGACGAGGAATCGCATGTGGAACTAAATGCAGTGTGCTCAGCAATGTTGCAAAATAAACTACCCCGAAAATTAAAAGATCCAGAGAGTTTTACAATTCCATGCTTAATTGGTAGTTTATCTATTGATAATACTTTAGCTGATTTAGGGGCAAGCATCAATGTTATGCCTTATAAAATGTTTAAACAACTGAGTCTAGGGAAACCCAAACAAACTAGGATGAGTATTCAATTAGCTGAAAAAACTATTCGAAGTCCTAATGGTATAATTGAAGATATACTAGTTAAAATTGACAGATTCATATTCCTAGTAGACTTTGTTGTTTTAGACATGGATGAGGACAATAGTATCCCCTTAATTTTAGGAAGACCCTTTTTAGCAACTGCCAGAGCTAAAATTGATGTTGGTACAGGTGAACTTATACTTCGTGTAGGTGACGAGACGATCACTCTTCATGCTCTTGACTCGACTAGGACATCAAGCAATCAAGGTGAGAAAATAAATTCTATTAATGACCATTTGGTTAAACCTTCTTTTCAGGAAACACCACAGAACCACACAACTGAGCTAGATCCTATACCTTATGACAAAAAAGAAATAACTCACGAGGAGCGACGGCTTCAGATCGATGAACTAGACGAGTGGAAGACACATTTCAAGGATAAACTAGGAATACACGAAGCAAAACCAACGCCATTCCATGGGGAAAACAAATTTAAGATCGGAGATCAAGTACTGTTAGATAAAACAGACCCTCAAATCATCACTTCAGACCTTAAGACAAACGAAGAGATCCCTTTTAAGGTACTTAATGTATTCCAATACGGAACAGTCGAGGTAAGTAATCCTATATTCAGCACTTTTAAAGTAAACACTACTCGACTCGAACTATATACTGATAATATAATCGATAGCATGAGAAAGGAATTTTAACTCCTCAAACCACCATAATTATATGAATGAGAGGTAAGTTTAGCTTGAGACTTTAAACGAGCGCTTCTCGGGAGGCAACCCGAGTATTAACCCCACTAATTAGTTTAGTTTATTTCTTTTCATGTTTAGGCGCAGGTTTTCCATACCCAAACGGCCGTGGCCGTGGCCGTGTGAGCACCACAGGTAGGAGCACGGGCATGGGCTGCATCTCTATTTAAACCCCCTTCTTCCTTTCCTTTTCCCGTTATCTTTCTTATTTCATTTTCCATTATTTACTTTTATTCTTATTTCTATTTTTATTATTTTCTTCTTATTCTTCATGCCATTTAGATTTAGCTTAAGATACAATAAAATCAGACCGGCTGATTTGAGGATTCAATTTCAAACTGCTCAAGGCGCCACCCCACGTTCAACTCTACTCAATCATACCCAGTTTCTCTTCATTAACTCCATTCAAAATTTAGGAAGTTTCACTTCTCTCCCTAAACTTATAATTTTCTTACTAATCATTATTTATCCTTGTACATTGAGGGCAATGTACATATTAAGTGTGGGGGGTGAATTTTATGCCTAACTTTTTAAATTCCTGAATTATATCTTGTTCTTAAGTGAATTTTATCATGTTACGGTTAGAGTGAAATTTCCTTTGATTTATGATTTTTATCGATATGTTTTAAATTAAGGCATAGATAATTGTGCATTGATGATTTAAACTTTAAGATACTAGAGAATCAAGCATGATAAGTCTATTTTCAAAATTAAAATTTTTGTTAAGTTGTCTACCTGAATCTAATTATTACCTTGAAGTTTGAAATTTACAAGGTTGATATAAAAAACCCATAATTTTTGTGAGATTTTGAGCCTTTTAGAGCATACATTCTTTCGTGCTCACTTTATTGATTATGAGTGTGTCAATATTGATTTGTTGTTCTAGAACTTGCTTCGATTATACATGTTGAGACCACACCTTTGATTTGATATACAGAGATGATAAATGCACTTAGGATTTAACCCACTCACTCCACTAAAAGCCTACCCTCACAACTAACCCTTAGTGAACCCCTTTGATCTTAACAACCCTTTTATTGATTCACCCACTAATATTAATCTAAAACCCATCTTGTATTTGTTATCACCATTTCTCTTGACTACCCTTCTATCGAGACTTGATTTGATCAGTTGCCTAATTATTTTATTTAGTAGCTAAATTCATCTTATATTATGTATTTACTTGATTTGTTCTTAAAAAAAATCCATTATTAGTTCTATAATTAAGTGAGCTTATATGTTTAAATTCAACATCTTGAAGAAGAAGCTCGTATTATTAGTTTTCAATTGATATAATTATTCAGGATTAGTTCATTTTTCTAGTTAGGTAAATTGTCAATTCAATCTCGATTTTAACCTTCTAATTCAGCCTTTATCCACACCTTTAACCATGTGTATCACTTCATTTTATAGTGGTGGAGATTTGATTTTCATGCAAGCCTAGGATTAACTTTTCATGTTCGACTTTTGAGAGCTTCATTTTGAACCTTAAACACTTTGAGTGATTTGAGTGAATCTTTAGTGAGGATGTCAACTCTTGTCGATTTTGAATTAAAGGTAATTATTCGGATAAGGGGAAACACCTATGTTTTTTTACTACAAACTTATGACTTTGATTGATTGAATCTTTAGGACTCTTTGATTTAAATTATCTATGTATAAATTATCCATGAATTATGATGAGACATTGTTGATGGGAATTATGAATTGAGGGAAGTTAATTCTGATTGTAAGTTGAGAATTTTGCTTGAGGACAAGCAAATGCTTAAGTGTGGGGGTATTTGATAAACCGTAATATGTTCATATTTTAATCCTACTTTTAGCATACTTTTGGATGATTTATTCCCAGAATTGTGAAATTTGGTGCTCCTAATCCTTTAATTTCATGTTTTATACTTAGGAGAGCACCGGAGGATGAAAAGAACGAGAAATGGGCTAAAAACGGAGAAAATGGGCCAAAGTACGAAATCAACACGGCCTGGGCCCGAGACACACGGCCATGCCTCTTTAACAGATCCGACCACGGCCTGGATTCGATTCACACGGGCATGTCCTTGCCACAACAAAGAAGAGTTCCATTCTGATTAGGGTACTTAGAGGCAAAGAAAGACATTCCAAAAGCCTATATAAACACCCTAGAGGCCAACCTTAAAGGGGCGGTCAGCTAGGCCAAGTAGCCAAGCCAGAGAGGCCGAATTGTGGGATTCACTCTAAGAAAGCCAGTTGATCCATCCCAGAAGCTAGAATCACACTCAAGACTAAGGATCTCTCCTTCAATTCTTTTACGGGGTTTTAGGGTTTTCTTTATGTTTTGTTATTTTTCTTCTGAGATGTTTTCTTTTATGATTATGAACTAAACCCTCAAAGACCTAAGGGGGATGAAACCTAAGACGGATCTTGTTATTGTTTTCTGAATTATGTGATAAATACTTGATTTACTCTTAACTATGTGTTCTTAATTCTTGCTTTGATATTTCAGGATATTGATTCAAGTATTGATGTGCTTAGGAAGAGGAGGAATATTCCCTATTTAAGAGTAGATTTAGCATAGTTAAGCGGAGTTGATCGCAACCCTAGAGATAGGATGACGAAAATCTGCCGGATTAGGGTCAAACCTAATATGGGAGTCCATAGATCGAGTTAATGCAATTCTAGAGGTTTTAATTAGATAGAGATTTCAATTAATCAACCTAGGGTTAAACGTTAGTAGCCTCGAGATAGGTATTAATATAAATTAGGTAATCCTACGGATCAAGTCAAGTGAATAAATCGTCTGGTTTAGAGTTAGATAATAAGTGAAGTCTAGGTGGATTCTTCCTCGGGTATTGTCTTAATCAATTGGTTTTTCCCACAAGTATTTCCCCAATTCCTTCTCTGTGTCTGAGCATCTTTAGCTTAGTAGTTAGTTAATTTTAGATTAAACGATAATTCTCTTGATTCTTAGGCTAAATAATAAAAAGAAAGTTAGTATTAGTACTTTTGGTTCCTTTGGGTTCGACAATCCGGTCTTGCCACTAAACTATACTACTGTTCTATAGGTGCGCTTGCCTCAATCGTGGTGATAGTTAGTTTCTAGGCTCGATCATTCATTATATAAAATTTTAAGACTTTTTCCACCACCATCAATTGATTTGATTGAAACGATGTTGGATGATATTTTGGTTTTGAATTTTACTTGCTAGCCCATGAACTAAATCTCATAGGGTTGGAATTACTTGATGAAACCTTTATTTTCTTTAATGGTTGAAGCATAAATCTGAATTGATTTATTGTTTCATTCAATTATTTTTATGTCTAAAGTGTATGCGTGTAATCCCTAGACATAGACGATTGTGCAGCATGCCCATAAACTAATCTAATTCTGAAAAAGTTGGATTAGTTGGACTGAAATTGAATGATTTGAGAAAGTACTCGACCGATACTTGTAGTAGACTCTAGACATAAAGCAATGTTTATATCGAAAGAAAACAAAATAGTGCAGGATACCACGCTAAAGGCTTATAGACATATATCGTTTGAGGCAAGGTAACTTGAGGTTTTGCTCTCAAAAGAAGTAGACCACTTTAGAACTCTTTTGAGCAATAGATTGAGTATGATTTTGCTGAGGCATTATTGATAGGTAGGGTAGATTCTTAGTAATCTTGACCTTCCAAAACAATACCGTATATCCTTTATCCTTTTCCGTAGCATCTTTCCAACACATATTTAGTTGTTTACTTGTTCGTTACATATTATACTCATAGTTATTCTCGTAATTGCCATTGCATTTTTACTTTTGCTTTGCCTGAACATTTTCCAGTATTAGGCAATACACATTTAGCACACATTATTATCCCTCTAAATTACCACATCATACTTATCTTTGTTTGTCATAACAGTTATCATAATTCGTTATAATAACTGATCACTTTTATACCTAATCCGATCCTTGTGGAGACGATCTTACTTATCACTTTATTACTTGATCCGACATGTATACTTGCACAATTCGCATATCGTATTCACACGTGATACAACTGGGATGCTCATTGTTGGTCATATACCTGCACAAGAACAGGTTGCTGATGTTCTTACAAAACCATTATCTGCTCCATTTTTCTATAAGTTCAGATCGTGTCTTAATGTAGTCTGCAAATACGATCATCATGTTTTGAAGTGCAGAGATTTGCAGCAGAGAAATTGATGAAGGAATATTGAGGATAGTCAGAGAAGGCAGTTATTGATAGTCAAAACAATTATGTGTTGGTTAAGAAGTTGTTAGAGTTAGCTTTTTGATAAAACATCAGTTCATTCTATGTATAAATATGAGGTTGAAAACCTTGAATTGTAGTATAGTTTTTACTCTTTAATAAAATGAGTAAACTGGTTGTTTTTCTCTTTTCTGATATATTGTGGATCTGAACAAAGTTGCACACGATCCGCTAGACCTTAGTATAATGTTGACATAGGGGTTTGCGGCTATGTTTTATGTTTATTTATAATTTTTATAATCCTTCCGGTGACTCTTTGGAGCGTTTTAAGGAGCAATATCGTGCGCCAGTGATGCTCCCTCTTGCTACTCGGGAAAATATTTCTAAAGCCATTGGGGGGAATGGGGGAGATGTTACTGTTTGCCTACTTTTTAGTATTCATGGATTGTGGTTTTTGACTTGGTTTCTGGCTTATGTATTTTTTGAATATCTATAAAATGGGTCTTTTAACTTTATTGACTATACTTTCTTTACAAGACTTTTAGTCGAATGTACTGAAAGTAACACCTATGTACCTTGATGGAATAGCTAAGTTCACGTTCACCACCTTGAAGGCAACATGGAGGTCGCTTAAAGGCAAAGCTTAGAAGTAATTAGTATAATCACCTTTAGTTGTTGAGAGACAAGACATATAATATCTCAAAGATTTTTTTCGAAGAAATCAATCTCAACAGGAATAATTAGTTAAATTTTTTTTAAAATATGTATTTACATTTAATATTTTTAAATTAATTTTCTTATGTCATTTTTAAAAAATATATAATGACATACCAACTCTTTAAATAAAATCTTGAAAACTTGAAAGTTTCAACTATGCTTATGTTGGAATAATTTTTTTAAAATTTGTATTAAACTAACTAAAACAGAATAAAATTACTTTCTTTAAATTTAATAAAAAATATTTTTAAAATCGTGAAATGAGGTGTTGGGTAGCTATAATAAACCGTATAACTACCTTAAAATTAAAGGTTGATTGTTGGAGTAGATACAATGCTCTTTTCTCTCACTTTCGTCTCATACAAATCAGGTTGGGAATCTAGCTAACACAATCTTCCATAGATGATGGCAAATCCTATGAGATAGTGACCTACTTTCTTCTTATTATTTTTTTAAAATTGGCATCTAAAAGATTTAGAATTTTAATTTTAATATCTATATATATATATTTTTTTTATTCTAAGACAACAGATTAATTGCAAGCATATATGAATGAATATGAGCTTTTAGTTTGCAACAAACTAAAATTGGACTCCACTTAAAAAGATGTTAAACATTGTTTTGCAACAACTCAATGCTATTCCTATTTGCATAAAAATTTGATTTTATCTCTATACCCATTCAAGAGTTAGATCAGCTCTGAGATTTGACAAGTTAAGATTATATCCCTCAAGCTTTGGACTGATCCAAATTTATATTTAATAATTAACAAATATCATTAAATTTAGTTATAAAATATTTAATTACTTTTAGGTTGAAATTAGGGTATTTATCGCTTATAGTAGACGTGGCTAATTTTCTTGTCACTGATGCTCTCTAAAATGATAAACAGTTGGCCACAAAATGTGCTTCATCCCCATTAGTAAGAATCGAATCTACAATCACACAATTAAGGGACAAAATTAGCAACCACCATGTCACACCTTATAGTTTAATAATTTTATTTTTAAATATCAGACTATTGATAAAGCTCAAACAAAGTTTGAATATGAACCTTCAAAGAAATTTAAGCAATAGTGGATGTTAAGATTAAGTTTTGGGGTTAATTAAAAGTTTTCAAAATTTTTAAGAGTTTAATGAGATTTTTTCAAAAATTGGGATCTAATTAAAATTTTAAAAAATTTTGTGAGATTAATAAAAATTTCGAAAAAATGGAGTTTAATTAAAATTTTTCAAAAAAAAATTAAAAGGCATAATAATTTTTTTTAAAATTGAAAGATCAAATTAAAATTTTCAACAAATTTTTAGAAAAATTAAATTTTGCAAAAATTTTGGGGAGCAAGGCCCTCTTTGCCTCGGGCAAATTACTAATAAATGCCATTTTTTAAAAAAATTTACAGAAAAGTACATGTTTTTCAATTATTTACCGAAATGGGCTATTTTTTCCAAAACGCGCCCACGCCAACACAAGTCGTGAATGCAAGAAGAAAGCGCGTTCGAGGAGCGTTTTCTGCCACATTAGCAAAAATCACGTCCTTGAGGGCGTGCTTTGCTGATGTGGCAAAAACGCTCCACCAAGGATGCGTTTTAGCCCGTATTTTTTCCCAAAAAAATACTATTCTCAAATTAAATTTTCAAAAAAGTTCATTTTTTAGATATTATAAAAATAGACCGATTTTTTTTTAAAAATTTACAAGAATAAACATTTATAAAGGCTCAAAGTGACAACACCATTTTTTTTTTTAAAGTGTCACCAATTAATATGAAAATATAACTTACAAAGCAAATCTTTATATAGACCCAAAGTCTCATTTCCCTTGTTTTCTTAAGCAATGTGGGATGTGATACATGTGTATATATAGACTCATGAATAGGTTTGGAGCTTGTTTCTAAACAATGTGGGATTACTTCCTCTTTTAACTAACAACATGAGATTAAATGCTACACTATATTTGATAATTTTTTACAAAACAATTTCTATTTTTTTATATTTTGTTAACATTTTCTCATATTATAAAATTATCTTTTGAGATATTCAATCTTGTTACATTTTAGAATTGTTAACATATACAAAAAACTATTAAAAAAAGAGAATAAATTGCACATATGAAACTTGTACATGCAATAATCTTCTATTTAATTTTAAATGTTTGAAGTTAATATCAATGTAATTCTAATTTTTAAAATAATTTTCCATTATTTAAATTTAGAAGTTATACTTTTAATTTTTTATTATTTATTTTATTTTCTATTATGAATGTTTGATTAATAAATAAATGGTAAGTATTTGGTACTCAAATAGTATTTTTTTGTAATTTTAAAAATTGTTATATCTTTTAAATTTTATTTATTTTAATATTTTATTATACTAATCAATTTTTTAATTCTAATTTTAATTTAATTTCTATCACCTAATGAATGCCGATAAATTTATTTCGTATATATTTTAACTAGATAGATAATATATTTAAATATAGTATATAATTATGTTAAATAAGTTTTCTTTATAGAAATATATAATATACATAAAATATAATAATTATTTTCATATTTTATATCTAGATTAAATTACATTAATAGTCACTTAACTATATTTTCTAGGTATCGAATTATAAAACTTACAAAATGATCACTCAACTATTAGTAATTTTAAAATATTTATTTTTAATATTTTACCATACTCATTTTATATTTTATATTTTTTTACTTATAAAGTTTTAAAGTTTTATTTATAATGTAAAAATGTTAACTTTTGTAAAAAATTTAAACTCTAAGTAAAAAAATCAAATATAGTGTAGCATTTAATCTCATGTTGTTAGTTAAAAGAGGAAGGAATCCTACATTGTTTAGGAACAAGCTGCAAAACTATTCATGAGTCTATATATACACATCTCTCATATCCCACATTGCTCAAGAAAATAAGGGAAATGAGACTTTGGGTCTATATAAAATTTGTTTTGTAAGTTATATTTTCATATTAATTGGTGACACCTTAAAAAAAATGGTGTTGTCACTTTAAGCCTTTATAAAGGTTTATTCTCGTAAATTTGAAAAAAAAAATTGGTCTATTTTTATAATATCTAAAAAATGACCTTTTTTTAAAAATTTAATTCAAGAATAGTTTTTTTGAAAAAAAAACACGGGCTAAAACACGTCCTTGGGGGAGCGTTTTTGCCACATCAGCAAAGCCCTCAAGGAAGCATTTTCTCATTGATGTGACAAAAACGCCCTCAGAACGATTTTCCCGCAGATCCTCGATTTAAGATCGACGTGGACGCATTTTCGGGGAAAATGGCTCATTCCAATAAATAATTAGAAAACATGTTATTTTCCGTAAATTTTGAAAAAAAATTGTATTTATTGGTAATTTACCCCTTGGCCTCGGCCCTAAATTTAAATAACTATTTTTAATAATTATTGGACAATAAAAAGTGATTAATTAACTTTTAATTCATTGTATATAATTAGATAAATTAAAAAGATAGAAAAAATACATATATTATATATTATATTAATTATTGTGTACATTTTTAAAATTATTATCACTTAATTTAATTTTATATTGATATTTAATTAAACTTATTGTTTTGAATTGATTATATTAATCAGTGTTAAACTTGTATACAAACTAGACTAAGATTTAACACTATAAATATATGTTTTAGTAAATCATTTTCATTCAAATAGTATTTATTGAATCATTGGAAAAAAATATAGCAACTAAAGTATTTCAAAATATTCAATTTTATTATTTATTTATTTCCTTTATTACTATAAAGAAAAAAAATGACCGAATTTCATTTTTATTTTCTTAAAATAGAGGAAAGAGGGTCAAATTGAGAGAAAATTGAACATATATTCGATTTTCTATATGCATTTTCAGGTACTTCATTTTCGTTTCAGTGGTTTTTTTTTCCGCTTAATTTATCGTTATTTTAATTTTTCTTTCTAATTGTTAGCTTTAGTTGGAAATATATTGAAATTTTTTATTTGTTTTAAAGTTCATTTGCCTTTTATTGCTCATATTTCTAAGTTAAAATGCAATATTATATTATTACTTAATTATGAATCAAACTTCTTTTATCTATATAATATTATTTATATTGATTACATTATACATTGTATATTATTTTTGTACAAGCCCATTTGCCCGGCCTATTTTACAAACCAAACCCAATTTTTAAACCCAAACCCGAAGCCCAAATTAAAAACCCCTCAGCCCATTACACCCGGTGGCCCAATGGCCCAAAGTCATAGACTTAGGGTTCTAGGAACCCTAAGGAGCCCTAGCGGCGCAAGCCTAGGCCACTTGCCCCTGGCTTTCTGACGCCGCCCCTCTGCCACCACAGGTCTTGTCCACCGCCCTTCCACCGCCTCTGGCCCTGCAAGCAATAAAAGAGAAAGGACAGAACAGCAGCAAGTTGTAAAATAAAAGGGCTATAAAAGCCGATTCTAAAGATGGTAAAGGAATTTTTTTTTGGTGGTTGTTTTTGACCGAATACAAGCAAAATTTCAAACAGATTCAAACAAAAAAAATAAAGAGCAGCAGATTCTCAAACACGAAAAGAACGGACATTAAGCAAAGAAAGGGAGACGAACCAAAAGGAATCAAACCCAGTAGCTTTAGGAGGTGATTTTTACCCTTTTCAATTTTTTTTATTTCATTTCGGATCTTTTTTTTACACAAACATACATATATATTAAGTAAAAAAGGAAAAATAAAAAAAAGGAGAAAAGATAAAAATTTTACCTTTTTTGGCCACCGTGAGCTGGTGGCATGACGGCGCCAATGACGGCACACTGACGGCGGCGCAAGACGGAATCTGGACCTGACCTCCTCTGCAGAGAAAAAAGGAAAGAAGAGATTTTTTTTTAAAAGGCAACAAATGATTTTTTTCAAAGATTTAGGGTTTTAATAGCCCTCAAAACGACGTCGTTTTGGGGGCTGGCCCTAACGCCCAAAACGACGTCGTTTTGCCTCCAGGATCCGCGTGTTGACCCGACCCGCCTCAGGATCCGCGTGTTTTTTAAGCCAAGGGTTTATTGCGCGATTGGTCCTTCCGCGTTTTTAGCTTTTTTAAATCAAACTTTTAATTATTGCAACATTGGCCTAATAATTTTTTGCGGTTTGCGATTCGGTCCCGCAGTAAACGTTGCGTTTTGGGAGGGTAGGGAAAATTTCCCTTTGGGTCCCCCATATAATTTGCGCGTTTCAAATAGGCCCTTTTCCTTTTATTTTATTTCAAATTGACCCCAAACTTTCATTTTAAATGCAATTTGATCCTGTTTTAGTTATTTTGCAATCCTTTTTAGTCCTTTTATTATTGTATTATTATAGTTGTTACCATTATTATATTATTTTATGTACATATTTTATCATTATTTTGTTTCACTAACTTCTTTATTATTATTATTATTATTATTATTAATATTATCGTTGTTATTATTATCATTTTTGTATTATTATTAGTACTACTATTATTACTATTTTACTACCTTATTATTATCCTTATTTATTTATTACTCGTATATGTATATATACTTTTTCTTTATCGCTTTGTTTACCGATTGTTACTATTATTATATTATTATTATTATTATCATTATTAAATATGTTATTATCACCATTCTTTATATTATTATTACTATCATCATATTTTCTTTATATATATATATATATATTACTATTATTTTGCTTGCTAATTGATATTTCATTATCATCATCGTTTTGTTATTATTATTTGTATGTTATTATTATTACTATTATTTATATTTTTACTATTATTTGTTTACTATTATTTTTATATTATCACCATTGTTATTACCGTTATTTTCGTTAGCATCACTATATTATTTTTTTTACCTATTATTATTTTTCCTTTACTGTTATTATTATCAATATCCTTATCGCTTGTCGGACTAATCTTCCTCGATGTCCCAGTTTTCATAACGACCAACATCCCTTATTAGTGATTCGAGAAGATCGAGCCCTAACTTACTGGGTTCCGGATTTTCTCGTTTAAACTAAACAACAGGATACCCCTTTTAAAATCGCAATACGAGTTTTGAATAAGATACTTGTTCTCGAAACTCAAATGTCGCTACCTAACTTCATCGGACTCGACATCTAGATACTTCGAGATAAGCTTTTTTTCCTAAAATAGAGGCAATCTTCCAGTATTTGAAATCTCGAGAAATCGAGCCCTAACTTATCGGGTTCCGGTTTCTCATTTGATTTAATAACTAAGATCCTCTTCAAAACGAAAATCAAGTTTTAAAAGACGAGCTTAGTTTCGGAGTCTAAAGTATTGTGCCCTAACTTACTGGACATGATGCTTTATCTCTTCGAAAATAAGAGAATCTTAACGTCCCTTCCAATGCCTTCAAATTTTGAAAATAAAAAGCAATGTATTTTCGAACCATTTCAAAGTTTTCAACAAATAGGACATCAATCAATCGGCTTTGGTACCGATTTGGGCGTGTCGAGGGTGCTAATCCTTCCTCGCACGTAATCGACTTTCAAACCGCTTTTCTCAAAGTTCGTGGACCAAAAAGCACTGTTTTAGTAAATTAAATATTTTATTAAAACAAAGGTGATCCGATCACACCAAATAAAGATCGGTGGCGACTCCTTCCTTTTCTTTTTCAAAATCGAGTCGATCGCGCTGCTTACTATTTCATCAAAAAATGGTTACGACAACTTGGCGACTAATCGGGGACCCGAGGGTCGTGCCATAGATTGATTGATTTTTGTCCTTTTGATTAAAAATGATTTCAGAAAATCATGCTTCTTTTAATGCACTTTCAATATTGGTCTCAGAATACTTTGGCATTGCATTGCATGACCGTTGTGGTCACACCTTTAAGTGGGAGCGAAGCTATGCCTTCGTGAGGTTTTCACCTCCGCATGGGCTAGTGGATCGCCGGATACATCCGTACCTATGTCTTCGTGAAGTTTTCACTTCCGCATGGCCATAGGGAAATGTATTCTCCTGAACCGAACTCAGTCCGTATGAGCCTATAATGGGTGAGGATCGAGAAATCTGCTGGTTCGGGTACCTCGAACTTTAGAACTAAACCGCATGTAGTAAACCCTAGGAGCCCACCTTAGGTAGAGCTATGTCAAACCTTAGTGGTCACCCAGATAGGTGTTTGTTTATTTTACTTGCTTTATATTCCATGGTACTAACTTGTTGTGTTTCATTCTTTTGTGCATATCATTTCATATTTTAAGAGGCATCGATTCACGGTCAGTTTCTGAGTTAGAAAGCTAGTTATGGAAAGCGAATTCCTTGATAAAGTAGAAGACAATGCAGCCGCCCGCACATGGTTAGAGCCAAGCCAATTAGAAAACAAGAGACTAAAAGCTAGAATAGATGAGCTTGGGCGGTCTCTACACCACTATCGAAGTCAAGACTCGGAAAGCCAACTGAAGTCAAGCCTGAACAGAATCGAGGAAATGAAGGGTAAGGTTAAAGAGCTAGAATCGGCATTACACAGTAGTGAGTTCCGGATTGAGCTTCTGGAAATGAGAGAAAGGCATTGAGAGGAGGAGCTTTGCCATTCTTGCGAGCAAGTTAGAAGTCGAAACTACCTCATGGGTGAAGCGACAATCCAGATTCGAGAGGTAGCTGATCACCTACAGACTTTGGCTACGAAAGCTGACATATTGAGCGTGAGATATGAGCTACCACCGGGTCATGATCAAGAGCTAATCTCCTTGCTTGGGAAAATCAAAACCTTAGGCCTTAGGGCGAAAGCATATTTGTAATCTGCTTTATATAAAGGGTTTTGCCTTCTAATAAAGTTTTCTAAAATGAAGTTGATCAGAATCGATGTCTTCTTCCTACATTCATGCATTTGCATTGCATTACATCATATGCATTTAAGTCCATAGAGAGAGCCTAATTAGTTAAAATTAATACAGAGAGAAAGAAAAGGAAAATCTGGAAACTGAGAACCATTACAGTACACGTGCCAAGACAAAAAAATGGATCAAAGATTTGAACAATTCCAGAAAGACCTGCAAGACCAAATGCAAGAGCAAATGGCAAAACTCCAACAAGAGATGAGGGATCATATGTTGGAGGCTCAAAAGAGCACGATGGCTCAAATGGCCCAAATGCTGAGTGGGGCAATGGACAAAGGAAAAGGTCCTATAAAAATTATAGGAGAAGAGAGCGAAGGCATCCCTCTGGGTTTTACCCCACCACATGCGCCAGCACAGCATGAAGAGTATCCCCAAAGGCCATCCGTCATGATTAGGCCTCAACAAGAGCAAAATGATATTAGACCACCCACGAACTCTCACGCAAGTTCTGGATACCAACCAGGAGATAACCCGGCCAATCCTGTTGTACCTGATTTAGATATGGCAGAGAAAATGGGGTCGAGGGAAGAATCTTCAAGGCAGTTAGAGGATCGTTATAGATGGTTGGAGGAAAAGTTCAAAGCTTTGGAAAATACTGATCACCACCATGGTATTGACGCAAAAGACTTGAGTCTGGTTCCAGATTTGGTGCTTCCTCATAAGTTTAAGATGCCAGAATTTGAGAAGTACAATAGGACCAGCTGTCCTGAAGCCTACATCACTATGTTCTGTAGATGAATGGCTGGCTACGTGAATAATGATCAACTCTTAATCCACTATTCCAAGAAAGTTTAGTGGTATGCAATGCTAGATGGTATAACCAAATTAGTCGGGCCAACATTAGTTCTTGGAGAAGTCCGCTCAAGCATTTCTAAAGCATTTCAGCCACGTTACGGACATGGCACCGGATAGAATTACTTTTCAAAGCATGGAAAAAAAGACAAAATGAGAGTTTCAGACAATACGCGCAAAGGTGGAGAGAGGTCGCCATGCAGGTCCAACCACCCCTCTTAGAAAAGGAAACTACCATGCTCTTCATCAACACCCTGAAGGCTCCTTTCATAACCCATATGATAGGAAGTACCACTAAGAGCTTTGCCAACATGGTAATGGCAGGGTAAATGATCGAACATGCAATCAGATGCGGCAAGATTGAAGTAGGGGAAACTAGTAGAAGGCCTACTCTTAGAAAAAAGGATGACGAGGTGAATAATATAAACATGGGGGACCCAAAGTTAATTACCGTTAATCAGCCAAAAATGATGACTACTGAGTATCAAGATTCATTAAAGAAAGAATCTCGCACAAGGAAAAACACTGAAAAACTCTAATTTACGTCAATCCCTATGACGTATAAGGAGTTGTATCAAAGTTTATTTGATGCACACGTTGTGTTCTCCCAATATCCAAAATCGATGCAACCTCCATACCCAAAATGGTATGACCCAAACACTCAGTGTGAGTACCACGCGGGGATCACAGGCCATTCGATAGAAATTGCCTTACTTTCAAGAAATTGGTGGAAAATCTTATCAACATAGGTATTGTGAAGTTTGATGATGGAGCAATGGTATACCCGAAGAGAACCGAGGAATAAAAGTTTTCCGAGCATCTGCCTTTATGTACTTGGGACCATTTTGAACAATGAGACTATGGAAGAAACATGTATTTTTAAAACTAATCTAGAGTAATGTGTAAAACACACTTGTTGCTTTAAGCTTGGAAGCAATAGGATTTTTTTTGAGAAGTAGGCTTGTGTCCAGAATTTTTATTTCAATAAAATGCATCTTTCTAAGTAAATATTTTCATTCTTTACATTTCATACTAAATATTTTTCACTCATGACCATATCATACGAATAATCATCCTTAGGATCATTCATTCTTTGGATTTTCTGCCCACAATGGGCCCCAAGATATCAATGACATGAGCGACACTGTTGCTGACTCCCTTTTTAGTGAGATATGTATCTAGAGGGATATAAGGGCTTTAAAGATGACAAAGATTGCGACTTACTTCCCCAATGGTAGATCCTACCTTATGAAGTGTCAGCAGACGCTATGAACTAACGAAGGAGATGAAGATGGAAGCGTAGCTCCTCGTAGGAATAAGGCAAGGCATCGTTGAGCTATTTTCAGGAATTCAAGATGTTTTTGCACGATCATATCGAGGCATGCCAAACTACTTAAACATGGGTATGCTGTTAAGGTTGGGGTTTAGAGAACCCATGTTTTACAACAGCCTAGCTAATCAAGAGGTCGGGCTATTGGTTTACCAAGAAAGGGAAATTGCATCTGTTATACCATAAAATGCTAAGTCGAGGAAGACTGTGCCTTCTCTATTTTCCCTATATGAAGCATGGATATTAACAAGCCAGTCTCCTCAAAAGCTTTTAGCCAACGTCGATTCATATTCATGGTCGTTGGTTACCTCACTGAGAGGGTGAAGGTTGCTTCATGTGCCAAAATTACAAAGTCGGCAGTTATCAAATTCAAAAAAAAAAAACATTCAAGATTTTTGAAAAAATGGCTGAGACTTGTAAAGGTTGGCATAGAGAAGTTACCATTTATCCTTTAGGTTCCTTGAACGTTGGCCAGGACTTTTGCCGGGGCATCTTTCCTATTGGTTTATGAAAGGGAAACAATTGTTGGAAGATAAGATTCCTTTTCCCAAGCTTGGATTGAATTAGATGAAGCAGAACGCCTCAAGTAAGCTTGATTGAAAGTACTCAGCATGGTCAAATGTACCAAAAACGGACACGGGTTTATGACAAAAAGGTTCATTCAAGAGAATTTCAGGAAGAGGACCTAGCATTAAGAAAGATTCTTCTTATCCAAAAGAACTCCAAAGAAAAAAGTAAATGCCTTATACAGCAAATAAGGCCTGTTCTAGGGAAAAATGGGTGTTAACCAAGATGGATGGCAAGGACCTGCCCAATCCAGTGAGTTCAGATTCAATAAAAAAGTTTTCCAAAAAAAACAAAAACAAAAACAAAACATAAAAAACATAAAAAATGAAAAACACGAAAAAGTAAAAGAAAAAATAAAAAAGGAGAGGCTAAGGCGAAAACCCGCAAAGGGCACTTTGAGACCAAAGGGTATTTGAGTTGAAAACCCGAGAGGGGCAGCTCAAAATTTTGATCGAAAGTAGGGCATACAGTAGTCTTGCTACGCTCGAAGAAGTATGTTACATCTTGGGGCATCGACAAAGTACTCTGGATCCCCTAAACACATATTATACTCAAAATGGTCCTCAAGAAGTTGGAACAGAGAAGCTCAAGCTGCGATATCTGGGGCACTTAGTTTCCATTTTACCCATTTTTGTTACTTGTGGTTATTTTATTCCTTTCAAAATACCACCGATAAATTTCCTTCTTAATTGCATTTGCTAGCTTTGATTAACTTGTTTGTTTTGGGCTATGCTCCCAATCAATTTCCTTTTTGTCCATTGTTATAATCTTTTTCAAGCATTTTGCATTGAAATAACGATTAGTGGATTAATAACACTTTCATAAAAGGAGTTTTGCATATTACTCTGGAAGCTTCTGAATAATACAAGGACCTGAAACAGGACTATTGTTTAAAACTCACTCAGCTCAAGGTTTGGAAATATTGGAGAAAGATGATTATCTCTTTGGACCTTTTATTGGTTGAACAAAAAGACAATACATTTCACCGGTGATACGACCTTGACAGATAACGAGCAATGACAACCCAGCAGTACAAAGGAATCATTCTCGAGAAAAGAAAAATGATACTTTGCATTCATGCACATATCAGGCCTACACATCTGGTCATTACACCAATGAATGGTGTAACAGATCAAATTGATCCTATACCTCGGAGTTATAGCAGGATGGATAGAAGAAACCAAATGTTATTCTCCTAAAGTTGCAGTGAGAGATGCAAACTTTATGTCCCAGAAGGTACAGTGGAAGGGACTCTGAAATCACGGCGGGGCAAGCTTATTGAGCAGAATATGATCGTTTTTCTGGGTTTTCTATCAAAGATACTGGCTAAACAAGAAAGCATGATGACGCATCAGTGATAGAACCTTAATGAACTACGAGCAATGACGACCCCAAGCATTTAAAAAGGGATCATTTCATTTTGCATTCATACATCGTTTCAAAGCACGTTTAGTTAGGAGCATTTGACTCATTTTGATCATTGCATCCTAATCATCATAAAAAGACCATTCTCATGACATTCTGCATTCATGCAAATGTCATCCATTGTCATTTTGCTAGGAGCATTCGATTCATTCTGATCATTGCATCCTAATCATTGTAAAAAAAGACCATTCTCATGACATTCTGCATTCATGAAAGTGTCATCCATAACACATGTAGTTAGGAGGCTTTGAGTCATTTTGGTCATAGCATCCTCACCATTTGCATAAGCATAAACACATAAAATTAATTCCACAGGACAGGTTCCTCAAAGAACAGTGTAGCAATATCAAAGTTCAGATTTTGTTCCCTAGAGATGATAGTGGAGCAGATCAAGATTGAAGTCTTCCGAATATAGTAAGGAAGCACATTAGAAAGTTCAGATTTTGTTCCTCAAGATGGTAGTGGAGCGATCAAGACCAAGTCTTCTCAAGATAGTAAGGAAGCAAATTGGAAAGTTTAGAATTTTATTTCCTCAAGTTCTCGTGGAGTAGGTTGAGATAACAAATCCGCCTCCCGAAAGTTAACAATGAGGATAAATTCTTATTTCTTTGAAGTTTCAGTAGAGAAGATGGAGATTACAAATCTCTTCTCCCTGAATTCTTATTTCTCGAAGTTCCTGTGGAGTAGGTTGAGATTACAAATCCCGTCCCTGAGTTAACAATGAGGATAAACCCTTATTTCTTTGAAGTTTTAGTAGAGAAGATGGAGATTACAAATCTCTTCTCCCTGAATTCTTATTTCCTTGAAGTTTTCGTGGAGTAGGTTGAGATTACAAATCCTGTCTCCCTGAGTTAACAATGAGGAATCAATCATTATTTCTTTGAAGTTTCAATAGAGAAGATGGAGACTACGAATCTCTTCTCCCTGAATTCTTATTTTCTCAAAGTTCCAGTGGAGTAGGTTGAGATTACAAATCCCGCCTCCCTGAGTTAACAATGAGGATCAGCCCTTATTTCAGTAGAGAAAATGGAGACTACGAATCTTTTCTCCCTGAATTCTTATCTTGAAGTCACAATGAAGCAAGTTAGAGATCAAAAATAGATCTGGTCTCCTTGAGTTTGCAGTGGAGCAGATCGAAAATATCAGTTTGGTGATCCCCGAGTTTGCAGGGATCAGATTGAAGATAGCAGATTTGACCTTCCTGAAGTTGTAGAAAGCAGATCGAAGATTCAGTCTGGTGATCCCCGAGTTTGTAAGGATCAGATTGAAGATAGCAGATTTGACCTTCCTGAAGTTACAGGAAACAGATCGAAGATTCAGTCTAGTGATCCCTGAGTTTGCAGGGATCAGATTGAAGATAGCAGATTTGACATTCCTGAAGTTACAGGAAGCAGATCAAAGATTCAGTCTGGTGATCCCCGAGTTTGCAGGGATCAGATTGAAGATAGCAGATTTGACCTTCTTGAAGTTGTAGGAAGCAGATCGAAGATAGCAGATTTGAACTTCCTGAAGTTGCAGGAAAATCGAAGATATCAGTCTGGTGGTCCCTGAGTTTACAGGGATTAGATTGAAGAAAGCGGATTTGACGTTCCTGAAGCTGCAGGAAGCAGATCGAAGACATCAGTCTGGTGGTCCCTGAGTTTGCAGGGATCAAATTGAAGAAAGCAGATCTGACATTCCCGGTTGCGGAAGCGATCAAGACATCGCTTGGTGGTTCCTGAGTTTGCAGGGATCAGATTGAAGAAAACGGATTTGACGTTCCTGAAGTTGCAGGAAGCAGATCGAAGACATCAGTCTGGTGGTCCTTGAGTTTACAGGGATCAGATTGAAGATAGCGGATTTGACATTCCTGAAGTTTTGGGAAGCAGGTCAAAGACATCAATCTGGTGGTCCTTGAGTTTGTGGGGATCAGATTGAGGATAGCAGACTTGGCGATTCCTGATGTTGCAGGAGCAAATCACAGTGAGCGGATTAAAAACAAAAAATCCTATACCTCTGAAGTTGCAGCGAGAGAGTGGATCAAAACAACAAGATGCGATGGACGAAATGAGGCTACAAAAGGAGTCGGGACTTAGCAGGCCCGGGCAAAATGGGCCTTGTGAAAGTCTTTGCTCCATTCTCGTTACACGACAATGAGCAAAGAGGGGTAGCTGTACAAGCCCATTTGCCTGGCCTATTTCACAAACCAAACCCAATTTTTAAACCCAAACCTAAAGCCCAAATTAAAAACCCCTCAGCCCATTACACCCGGTGGCCCAATGGCCCAAAGTCATAGACTTAGGGTTGTGGGAACCCTAAGGAGCCCTAGTGGCGCAAGCCTAGGCCACTTGTCCCTGGCTTTTTGACGCCTCCCCTCTGCCACCGCAGGTCTTGTCCACCACCCTTCCACCGCCTCTGGCCCTGCAAGCAATAAAAGAGAAAGGACAGAACAGCAGCAAGTTGTAAAATAAAAGGGCTATAAAAGCCGATTCTAAAGATGGTAAAGGAAAGTTTTTTTCTTGGTGGTTGTTTTTGACCGAATACAAGCAAAATTTCAAACAGATTCAAACAAAAAAAAAAAAGAGCAGCAGATTCTCAAACACGAAAAGAACGGACATTAAGCAAAGAAAGGGAGACGAACCAAAAGGAATCAAACCTAGTAGCTTTAGGAGGTGATTTTTACCCTTTTCAATTTCTTTTTTATTTCATTTCGGATCTTTTTTTTACACAAACATACATATATATTAAGTAAAAAAGGAAAAAAAAAGGAGAAAAGATAAAAAATTTACCTTTTTCTACCACTGCAGTGCGGTGGGGCATGACAACGCCAATGACGGCACCATGTGGCGTGGCACCGAAATCCTGGACCGGACCCCCTCCTCTGCAAAGAAAAAAAGGAAAGAAGAGATTTTTTTTTTAAACAGGCAACAAATGATTTTTTTTCAGCATTTAGGGCCTTAAATAGCCCCTCAAAATGACGTCGTTTTGGGGGCTGGCCCTAACGCCCAAAACGACGTCGTTTTGCCTCCAGGATCCGCGTGTTGACCCGACCCGCCTCAGGATCCGCGTGTTTTTTAGCCAAGGGTTTATTGTGCGATTGGTCCTTCCGCGTTTTTAGTTTTTTTAAATCAAACTTTTAATTATTGCAACATTGGCCCAATAATTTTTTACGGTTTGCGATTCGGTCCCGCAGTAAACGTTGTGTAACATCCTGAAAAGGGCCTATGCATTTTGGCCTAATTGTACAAAAAGGCATCTTTTATGTGTTTTGGAATAAATTTGGAATGATTTTTGGAAACCTGAGAATGCATGGAAATGTTATGTTGGAAATAGGAAAATGAACATTTTGGAAACTTGAACATTTTGGAAATGAATCAAAATGGAAACCGAACATTTTGGAAACTTGAACATTTTGGAAACCAAACCAAAATAGGAAACTAAACATTTTGGAAACCAAACCAAAATAGGAAACTAAACATTTTGGAAACCAAACCAAAATAGGAAACTAAACATTTTGGAAACCAAGCCAAAATAGGAAACTAAACATTTTGGAAACTTGAAAATACAGAGTCATGAAAATTTTAGAAACTTAAAATGACCCCTAATGTCGAATTTTGGAGCCCAAGGGGAACTTAGGGCCAAATGACCCTAAAATATAAAGTACATGAAATTTGACCCAATAACGGACTTGGAAATGTGGCTCAAGATGCCACCTAAGGCCTTGGCCCAAATGCAAGAGGTTTTGGGCCTGAGTTTGAGTCATCTAGGAAGCAAATAAAAGAAGTTTTATTTTGCTTCCATGAGTGGGGAGTTGACGGCACAAGGAATCTAAGAGGAGGAGTTTTATTTCTGTTAAAACTTGATTAATAAGTGATAAATAAGGATTTTAAATTTGGATTATCCGAGGAGATAATTGATGGATTAAATGCTTTTATTTTTAGATAAAGGAGATAATATTATCTTAAGGAGAGTGATGGCCAAGTCAAGGACTCTTGGCCTAGCAAATTTGGCTATAAAAGGAGAACCCAAGGTCTTTTTCTCTCATCTTTCCAAGTAGCCGAAAATCCCTTGCTCTCTCCCCTCTTTCAATTTCTCTTTAAGCAAAATCCATCTCTTCTTCTTCTATTTTCTTCTCCTCTCCTTTGTCATTGTTAAGCCAAAACCCTTTTCTTTTGATCCTGTTAAATCTCCATAGTGAATCTCGTGACTCTAGGCAAGGAAGCAATCGATTAAAAGCATCAAGGTTTCTACAATTATCAATATAAGGATCAAGGATCTAAGGTAAGGAATATAAATATTCGGTCAAGGTTTTGATTATGTCTCAATATTAAAATAAATCTGACATGAAGTTATAGGGATTTCGACAGATATTCAAGACAAAGGAAACTTTCGGGATTTGGAAACTATAAGTGGCTAGCCGATTTAAGGAAGGAGTACTGTCAATTTTCGGCATTTGATTTACAATCTTTCTATTCGGCAACAAGGTAAGTAATACAAATCCTACTAGGATTTGGTTTTGTTTTAAGCCAAATAGGTTTATTAATGTGACTTATATGATGGCCGAATATAGGAGTTAACAGATCTAAAGTTAGATCGGGGTTTTCGAGATCTCAAGGAACCTTTTTAAGCAAATCAAGTGTGTACCCTTACTAACCTTCGATATTTCATATGGCTATTATTTTAATATATGAATATGTATAAGAATGTGAATGTGGCTAAGTACTACAAAAGTGGTACAAAAGTACTCAGGTACGTTTCCTACTTCTGATAGGATTGTGAAATATGTTATTTTATAACATGCGAATATATGTATATGAACATGAAATTAAGTTATGCATAATATATAAATTTTTGGGGCATTCGGGTTTTATGTGAAAGGGGGAGAGTAGGTGTTGACTTGGTCTCACCAACTAAATATGTTGACTACTCACATTATGGAATTTTGGTAACCGGTTACAATATTTGAATATAGTGTCTAATGACACAACGTATAAATTTGACTATAGTGTCTAATGACACAACGATATGGGCGAACGCCTTCGATGGTGTGTAGCGGATGGAGGGTTGACTTAGTAGTCCTCACTGTGAATGGCGTGTACGGTGGTGTGTAGCGGATGGACCATTAGGATTGGGTTTGGGTTGCATCATAACTTATTTTATATGAATGTGAATTTGATATGAACGTGTATGCCTGATTTGTTGAATGTTAGTACTGTGTGCACATTGAGTCTGTTGACTCACCCCGTTGTGGGAAATATTTTCAGGTGATGAACAATGACGGACCGGGATGGTAGACCTCGAGGTGGCCATGTTCCATTTGAAGATTTTTATTCAGTTTGGACTTTGTTATTTTTGTTGGGTTTTTCTTGATGTAATAAGGCCATAAGGCCCAGTGGATTTTTCTTATTCTGCTTTACTTTAAATTGTTATGTTACAAACTATTATGACTAAAAGTTAAATGTTATTTTCTTTAAAACCCTAAAAATTATTTTTGTCACCTTAATAAAAATTGGATTTACAAGATTAATTAAATGGGTTTCCAATCTAAGCCCAACTCAAAATAATAGTTTTCTAAAATTTTACAAATTTTCTCTAAGTAACGAAAATCTTTGAGACCGGTTTACTTTAGGAACATACCAGATCCGGTCCATTCTCGTGGGTCGGGTGTGGGGTGTTTCAATTTGGTATCAGAGCCCAGGTTTAAACTCTCGGCCTGTGGGCTAAGGCCCAAAACGTTTTGAATTCGAGCCAAATGATTTTCTTTGAAAATAAGCAGGCTTCTGGCATGGCCCCTAAGTCTCCGACCCGCAGTCCACCAGGTAAGTACTTCTATCCAGTGTGTGATTTATATTATGACTTGTAGAAGGGTAGAAATAGAATGGAACGTAGAATAGAGATTAAGTACTTGAACCCTAGGATTAGTCTACTCAAACACAAATACATAAGACTTAATACACTAGACAAACCTATGATTAAGTCACCGAGCTAGGTGTGTAATCTGTTGTGCGCATGATGTTCACGAGTGGATTCAAGAAGAGCTTGGTATTTAAGCAGTCCTAGTGACTCACCTCCTCTTTACTCGAATCCTACCGGTGCATAGTAACTGCTCACCCTAACCAAGAGGACTTAGTCACTGCTAAACCCAATAACTAAAACCCGAAAGGGACTAGCCGTATTTTTATGGAAACCCTAATTTTAAAATTTCTAAATTACCCTCTTAATTTGAAAAGAATATTTTTATAAATTTTCCTGAAATATTTCTGATTTACAAATTTACTAAAATACCCCTAGTGGTAAAATTACAAAAAAATGCCCTTGGTTTATAAAATGCCCAACTACTCAACAGTTTTGCCAAAATTTCATTATTTCATAAATGTTCAAAAACCCTAATTTGCAAACTATCGAAAAAATATATATACCTTGATTTATGGAAAATTACAAAATTGCCCCTAACTCACTAAAATTACCAAAATGACCCTAATTTCCAAAATTTTTGCAACAGCACTGATTTGGAAAATACAATTCTCAAAAAGAACCTTCAAAATGTTGCAACTTCTAAAATATCCCTGATTTATTAAAATTTTACAATTTACCCCGGTTTGTGGAAAAATTACCAAAATACCCCCAAGGTCTAAAAATTTCTGAAATACCCTCGGATTTCAAAAATTTTCCAAAATACCCCAGGAACTTAAAAGGACCAAAAATACCTTGTGACAAAATCACCAAGGAACCTTATTTTGACAAATTACGAAAATACCACAGTAGGATAAATTACGAAAATACCCCGGGTAGTGGAAAACAACAAATGAAAAATTACAACGTTTCTCCTGAATGAACTAAGGTTCATAATTGTTTGATGGATGTGAATGAATGAAAAGACTGTGTGCATGTATGAATACTGAAAGAACCACTCCTAAACTCTTTTTCATAAAATTTCTTCATGAGTAATAAAGTGAAACAAATTTTTTTAATACATAAAACTTCTTAATCGATTAAATCGCGACGTTAGAAATGAGTTCTAAGGGACTTAAACTTAGAGATTGTGCCTAGAAAGTATGATAGTTCTTTAAGATCGAGTCGCAAAGAATAGCGTAGTGTGGTGAGTTAGATATGCACGGATGAACGATAGTAAGTAATTTCGAGGACTAAATTATTTTTAAGGGGTAGAACGTAACATCCCGAAAAGGGCTTATGCATTTTGGCCTAATTGTACAAAAGACATCTTTTATGTGTTTTGGAATAAATTTGGAATGATTTTTGGAAACCCGAGAATGCATGGAAATGTTATGTTGGAAATAGGAAAATGAACATTTTGGAAACTTGAATATTTTAGAAATGAATCAAAATGGAAACTGAACATTTTGGAAACTTGAACATTTTGGAAACCAAACCAAAATAGGAAACTAAACATTTTGGAAACCAAACCAAAATAGGAAACTAAACATTTTGAAAACCAAGCCAAAATAGGAAACTAAACATTTTGGAAACTTGGAAAATACAGAGCCGCGCGAAAATTTTTGGAAACTTAAAAATGACCTCGGAATGTCAAATTTTGGAGCCCAAAGGGGAACTTAGGGCCAAATGACCCTAAAATATAAAGTACATGAAATTTGACCCAATAACGGACTTGGAAATGTGGCCTGAAGATGCCACCTAAGGCCTTGGCCCAAATGCAAGAGGTTTTTGGGCCTGAGTTTGAGTCATCTAGGAAGCAAATAAAAGAAGTTTTATTTTTCTTCCATGAGTGGGGAGTTGGACGGCACAAGGGAATCTAAGAGGAGGAGTTTTATTTTGGTTAAAACTTGATTAATAAGTGATAAATAAGGATTTTAAATTTGGATTATCCGAGGAGATAATTGATGGATTAAATGCTATTATTTTTAGATAAAGGAGATAATATTATCTTAAGGAGAGTGGTGGCCAAGTCAAGGACTCTTGGCCTAGCAAATTTGGCTATAAAGGAGAACCCAAGGTCTTTTTCTCTCATCTTTCCAAGTAACCGAAAATCCCTTGCTCTCTCCCCTCTTGTCGAATTTCTCTTTAAGCAAAATCCATCTCTTATTCTTCTATTTTCTTCTCCTCTCCTTTGTCATTGTTAAGCCAAAACCCTTTTCTTTTGATCCCGTTAAATCTCCATAGCCAATCTCTATGACTCTAGGCAAGGAAGCAATCGATTAAAGGCATCAAGGTTTCTACAATTACGAATATAAGGATCAAGGATCTAAGGTAAGGAATATAAATATTCGGTCAAGGTTTTGATTATGTCTCAATATTAAAATAAATCTGACATGAAGTTATAGGGATTTCGACAGATATTCAAGACAAGGGAAACTTTCGGGATTTGGAAACTATAAGTGGCTAGCCGATTTAAGGAAGGAGTACTGTCAATTTTCGACATTTGATTTACAATATTTCTATTCGGCAACAAGGTAAGTAATACAAATCCTACTAGGATTTGGTTTTGTTTTAAGCCAAATAGGTTTATTAATGTGACTTATATGATGGCCGAATATAGGAGTTAACAGATCTAAAGTTAGATCGGGGTTTTTGAGATCTCAAGGAACCTTTTTAAGCAAATCAGGTGTGTACCCTTACTAACCTTCGATATTTCATATGGCTATTCTTTTAATATATGAATATGTATAAGAATGTGAATGTGGCTAAGTACCACAAAAGTGGTATAAAAGTACTCAGGTACGTTTCCTACTTCTGATAGGATTATGAAATATGTTATTTTATAACATGCGAATATATGTATATGAACATGAAATTAAGTTATGCATAATATATAAATTTTGGGGCATTCGGGTTTTATGTGAAAGGGGAGAGTAGGTGTTGACTTGGTCTCACCAACGAAGGTGTTGACTTTGGTCTCACTAACGAAATATGTTGACTACGGTCACATCATGGAATTTTGGTAACTTCGGTTACAATATTTGAATATAGTGTCTAATGACACAACGTATAAATTTGACTATAGTGTCTAATGACACAACGATATGGGCGATCGCCTCGATGGTGTGTAGCGGATGGAGGGTTGACTTAGTAGTCCCCACGGTGTGAATGGCGTGTACGGTGGTGTGTAGCGGATGGACCATTAGGATTGGGTTTGGGTTGCATCATAACTTATTTTATATGAATGTGAATTTGATATGAACGTGTATGCCCGATTTGTTGAATGTTAGTATGTGTGCACATTGAGTCTGTTGACTCACCCGCTGTGGGAAATATTTTCGGTGATGAACAAAGGATTTGACCGGACGGTAGACCTCGAGGTGGCCATGTTCCATTTGAAGATTTTATTCAGTTTGGACTTTGTTATTTTTTTGGGTTTTACTTGATGTAATAAGGCCATAAGGCCCAAGTGGATTTTCTTATTCGCTTTACTTTAAATTGTTATGTTACTTAACTATTATGACTAAAAGTTAAATGTTATTTTCTTTAAAACCCTAAAATTATTTTTGTCACCTTAATAAAAATTGGATTTACAAGATTAATTAAATGGGTTTCCAATCTAAGCCCAACTCAAAATAATAGTTTTCTAAAATTTTACAAATTTTCTCTAAGTAACGAAAATCTTTGAGACCGGTTTACTTTAGGAACATACCAGATCCGGTCCATTCTCGTGGGCCGGGTGTGGGGTGTTTCACGTTGCGTTTTGGGAGGGTAGGGAAAATTTCCCTTTGGGTCCCCCATATAATTCGTGCGTTTCAAATAGGCCCTTTTCCTTTTATTTTATTTCAAATTGACCCCAAACTTTCATTTTAAATGCAATTTGATCTGTTTTAGTTATTTTGCAATCCTTTTAGTCCTTTTATTATTGTATTATTATAGTTGTTACCATTATTATATTATTTTATGTACATATTTTATCATTATTTTGTTTCACTAACTTCTTTATTATTATTATTATTATTAATATTATCGTTGTTATTATTATCATTTTGTATTATTATTAGTACTACTATTATTACTATTTTACTACCTTATTATTATCCTTATTTATTTATTACTCGTATATGTATATATACTTTTTCTTTATCGCTTTGTTTACCGATTGTTACTATTATTATATTATTATTATTATTATCATTATTAAATATGTTATTATCACCATTCTTTATATTATTATTACTATCATCATATTTTCTTTATAATATATATATTACTATTATTTTGCTTGCTAATTGATATTTCATTATCATCATCGTTTTGTTATTATTATTTGTATGTTATTATTATTACTATTATTTATATTATTACTATTATTTGTTTACTATTATTTTTATATTATCACCATTGTTATTACCGTTATTTTTGTTAGCATCACTATATTATTTTTTTTACCTATTATTATTTTTCCTTTACTGTTATTATTATCAATATCCTTATCGCTTGTAGGACTAATCTTCCTCGATGTCCCAGTTTTCATAACGACCAACATCCCTTATTAGTGATTCGAGAAGATCGAGCCCTAACTTACTGGGTTCCGGATTTTCTCGTTTAAACTAAACAACGGGATACCCCTTTTAAAATCGCAATACGAGTTTTGAATAAGATACTTGTTCTCGAAAACTCGAAATGTCGCGCCCTAACTTACTGGACTCGACATCTAGATACTTCGAGATAAGCTTCTTTTTCCTAAAAATAGAGGCAATCTTCCGTATTTGAAATCTCGAGAAATTGAGCCCTAACTCATCGGGTCCCGTTTCTCATTTGATTTAATAATGGAAGATCCTCTTCAAAACGAAAATCAAGTTTTAAAAGACGAGCTTAGTTTCGGGAGTCTAAAGGATTGCGCCCTAACTTACTGGACATGATGCTTTATCTCTTCGAAAATAAGAGAGTCTTAACGTCTCTTCCAATGCCTTCAAATTTTGAAAATAAAAAGCAATGTATTTTCGAACCATTTCAAAGTTTTCAACAAATAGGACATCAATCAATCAGTTTGGTACCGATTTCGGGCATGTCGAGGGTGCTAATCCTTCCTCGCACGTAATCGACTTCCGAACCCGTTTTCTCAAAGTTCGTAGACCAAAAAGCACTGTTTTAATAAATTAAATGTTTTATTAAAACAAAGGTGATCCGATCACACCAAATAAAGATCGGTGGCGACTCCCTTCCTTTTCTTTTTCAAAAATCGAGTCGACCGCGTCGTTTACTGTTTCATCAAAAAAATGGTTACGACAATTTTTATATAAAAATAAACAGATATCTTCACCTGCAACATAGGCGAGGAAGAATACATGCCAAGTTTAAAAAAAAAACACAAACAGGAAACCATGGGATATTTTAATACAAAAAGTTAATTATATTAATTATTTGAACTATTTAATAATATTATCAATATATAAAAATTAAATTATGATAATAAAAATAGAAATTAAATCTTAAATTTAAGCATAATAATCGAGATACGATCATTTTCAAGTAGTGAATATGAAAATAATGATGCTCGAAATTTTAATTTGACTCTAAGATCAAAAGTTAATATGTAGGTTTGTTAATGTTCAAGTCTAGCATGTTAATGAAGAAGTAAATTTAGTTGCAGATTATATGATTAAAACATCAAGACATCAGGCACCAGACGTCCAGTAGTATAAATGGCATTTGAATGATGTACGAGTGCTATTAAGGAAGGATCTGGGAATAGACACCGTTTAATGATCTGGTTTTTCTACTAGCTAATTATTCAAGCTCACTTTTATGTATCAAAGGAAACATACGTGTTTTGGACCTTCCTTTTATATATAGTTTATAGAAAAGCTACTTGAAATACAAAGCCAAAAATGGAAAGAAATGAGTACTTTTTTAAGGTTAATTTTTATATATATGCTGAAAAAAATTATTTGACAAATTAGGCTGAAATTTTAAAATTTTACTAGTCTACGTTGATCTACATTGTTCTACAGTAGTGTCGTGGAACTGGGTGACCTACAAATTTCATCAACCATGTGAGTATGAAGCCATCACCTAAGGAAGTTGGATTGTGTTGCAACTCAAGGTCCTAGTTGACAGTGATTATACAGTCTAGGGTTGAAGTGTAACTAGAGCTTCAAGTTTATAAAGGTTATGTTGTTCAGGGATGGAGCATAAATGGGGCTGTAGTTGATGGTGATTATGCGGGCACGACAATGAGTTTCTCATCAGAAAAGGATGCTTTATAAAACTCAAACATAAATACAAAAGAAGAAAAACGCAATGATGTTTCATTATAATCAAGTAATGCTTCTTATCCACCACCACCGAAGGCAGTGACCCCATTATTATAACCTATGACAATATTAGGGTGTAACATGTTATACTAACAAGGTCACTGCCTTCAATGGAGATGGACAACACGAATAACTTGATTATGCTAGAAGGCCCCTTGCGTTTTGCTTCCTCGCATCTATGTTTGAGTTTTATGAAACATGCTCTTCTGATGAGAAGACTCTGTAACACCCTGAATTAGGGGTTATTTGTAAATTAGATAAATTCCATGTGGGCTTCAAGAAATAAATAAATATGATTTTATTTGGCATAATTCAGGGTCTAGAAACAACCCCGTTTTAGGTAAAATTTGGATTTTAAAAATATTTTTTTAAAGGGTCTAAAAGGAAGGAAGCTGGGGAATAGGGGTTAAATAAAATTTAAGAAAAACTTGACACAAGAATGTAATTGGCACAAGTGGCTTGGTGCGCCTAAGGGTTTGCAAGGGGGTCTTGGGTTCCTCGGCTGTAGCAAGGGAGAAATATTTTTTTTTCCTTATGGGCTTTTGGGCGTTAAGGCTAGGAAGGCTCTAAGTAAAAATTCGGGTAAGAATCGGACATGAAAGGCAGGTAGCGGGAGTGGCTTGGGGCGCCACTTGAAAGAGAGAGGTCTCGGGTTCGAAACGCAAGGGAAGCAAGGAAGAGATTTTGTTTTTGGGCTGGTGGCGTTAAAAGAAAGAATGCCAGGTATGAAAGCCTTTTATTTAAATCATGAGGATATTTGACATGAAAGTCAAATGAGGAGTAGTGGCCTGGAGCGTGTTAGGGGGCTTTGCTTGGGGTCATTGGTTTGAGTCCCGGAAGCAGCGATTGAGATTTTATTTTCTCTTCTCTTTTGTCTTCTTTGGCGTGAAGGATAGGAGAGTTGGTGCACAATGGACTTTTAATTGAATGAGATAAAGCTCATTATTTTTGCATATATTTGGCTGGAAGGGGGATTGTATTAGTGGTTTAATTTTGTTTAAATTGTTTAAGATAGGGTAGAAGATAAGTGCTATTATCTTAAGTGATAATTAATAGCTCAATTATCAGCATAGAGGGGGGAGAATTGGCCAGCTTTGGGACTCTTGGGGGCTATTCAAAATTAATCTTTTTGTACAGCAAGTAGAGCAAAATTCCAACAACCTTTTTCCCTCATTCACATCGCCGAAATTCCCTAGGGAATTCTTCAAAAAAATTTTAGCTTTCTCTTCTTTTATTTAGCCAAAAACCACCTTTGATCTCTCCTACTAATTCTCCTTTTTTCTTTCTTCCACCATTGGCCAAATATCGACCACCTTGCTGCCAAAAATTCTTAGACAAACTGTCCAAAATTTTGCAAAAATTTCCAGCATCTCTTCACTCCCTTGGTGTGCCGATTTTCCTTCTCCTATTGGGTGCAGTTTGGCCGAATATTAGAAGAAGGTGAAGGCTTTTCTTAAATCGATTGGAAAGGTAGGCCGAATCTTTTTCTTTCTTGTCTCATTCTCTGTCGACTTGGATGTTGGTAAGAGCTAATTTCGGCAATGGTTGTTAAGGGTGCTAATCACATGTTGAAATCGATTTGTCATAGGGCCTTCGGGATTTAGAAGCGAGCAAGTGTATCCATCATCTTCGATCGATCAGTTTTGGGGTAAGGTGGTAAAGATCTATTTTTATTTTGGTATTTAATTAGTGTTCAAAGCCGAAGGCTACTAATAATGATGATGGCCGATTGTAGGAAGTGAAGCAGATTCGCGAGCCGTGTGCTGAGGTTAATACTTAAGGGCAAATAGGTGAGGTTTCGGGTTCAAATGATAACCCCCTTGAGTTGGTTTTAGTTTGGCCGAATGGCCTTGGTACTAATATTTGGTAATGGCCGAATATAGGGCAAGGAAGGCTAGTGTGGCCGATTGACTTTTCGAGACTTAGAATTATCATCGGTGACAGGTGTGTACATACACACTTTATGATTGATTAACTGTGCTAAATATTGTGTGTGCTAAATCTGATTTATGTAGCTTTGGATTTGATACCGTAACGGTATAAGCGATGGTTCAGGTAAGTCTCTGTCAATATGAGTTACTATTTGATGCTTTTGGGAAGCATGGCATATTTGGTATATGTGATTTAATTATATGTTGGCATGAAATCTGTTGTATATCATGGATTGATGTGGGATATATGAGTGGAGGGGGAATTGATTTTCGTGTCGACGGACACCAGTGATTTGGTATCACATTGTGACTACGGTCACCAGAGGTTTGGCACCTCCAGAGGTTTGGCACCTCATAGCGTCTCGTCCCAGTGGCTTAGCACCACAGTGGGTTGGCCCCACAGTTTATATTACGGGATTGGTGCCAGTGATTTGGTATCACACGATGGGTTGGCCCCATCATTCGATTTGTGACTATAAGTCACCAGTGGTTTGGCACCACAACATGGCGGCTTTCGTGACAATAAGTCACCAGTGGTTTGGCACCACCAATGGTTTGGTACCACACGGGGTAGAGTAAGGCGTTTGGATGGCTAGGGTGGGTGCATGATCTAGTGCATGTTAATTTGTTATAAATTGTGTATGACTGTTGCACTAAATCGGGGAAGGGTTACACATTGAGTCTTGGTGACTCACCTTCTCCTTTAATATTTTTCAGGTGACTCTTAGAATGCGAATGTGGAGCCGGATGGACTCGTGGTGGCCATGCAGTGAAATTATAGACGAGATGGACTTTTTTGTTTATGTTTTATTTCGGTTTTATTTATTCAAGTTGTAATAAGGCCTCCCTAGATTAATTTTATTATTTTATCTGTTGGGACGAATTATTTAAACTGTTTTAATAACTTTAAAATGATTACACAAAATTTTCCTAAAATCAAACGAAAATGTTTTCTTTCGTACCATCGGGTACAATAACAAAATTGGTAACAACTTGACTTAAAATTTTGAATGAACTCTTGATACACCACAACTGTATTAAAATAGGACAACATCTTTTACTCTAAATGAAATCGGCTAAACAAGGGATTTCAAAATATTTTCATCTGTAACATACCGAATTTGGCCATAATGTTTGGGCCGGGTTTGGGGTGTTATAGACTCGTTGTCGTGCCCACATTAGCACCGTTAACTACAACTCCATTTATGCTCTATCCCTTGATAGCATAACCTTTGTAAACTTGAAGCCTTAGTTACACTTCAACCAAAGACAATATAATCACTATCAATTGAGACCTCGAGTTGCAAAGCGACCCTACTTCTCAGGTGATGGCACCATACTTTTACAATAAGTGAAATTTGTAGGTTACCCAGCTCCATGGCATCATCGTGGACCCAAACACAACTTAAAACTATGATTGCATCTCCATCAAAGCGAAAGAGAAATAAATCTTTAAACCTAAAAATTTCAACACACAAGAAGAAGAAAAAAACAATTTAGAGGAGATTTTTATGTGGTGAGTAGGGGACGAAGAAGGAGCGTTTATATAAGGGTTGGGGCTGGATATAAAGGGGAACAAAATTTTTCGAGAATCTTGGGTTGCAGGGCTCAGAACCAATCAAGCTGGAGTGGTTGAAATGGCCAGAGAGAAAATGCTCTCCACAGGAGGCGTTTTCATCAGACATGAAAGTGAAAACCCTTTTTGCAAGGGGCATTTTCCACTAACATGTCAGACATATGGCTTGAAAACACCCCCTACAGGAAGCATTTTCACTACCATGTAAGATGAAATGCCCCTTGCAAAGAGCGTTTTCTCTCTGGCCTTTACAATCACCCTAGCTTGATTGCTTTTGAGCCCTATAATTCGGGATTCCCAGGATAAACTTGATCGAGGAAAAATGTAAAAATCACATGTGTAGAACTCACATGCCAAAGTTAATATTAATTATTGAAGTGTAGAAGAGCTAATTAAAACACTAACTTATTCATTTATTCATTAATTTTTCTTGTAAAGTAAGGGTGAGCGTTCGATCGAATCGAGTGAAAAAAATTCGAGTTAATTGAGTTGACAAGTCCTATTTTATCATCCTAACTTGACTTGAAATTTTTCTAAATCGAGTCAAGTGAAATGAAATTCGAGTCGAGTTGAATCGGGTGAAATTGTTCGAGTTAAATTAAAAAATTAAACATGTCAAATTAAAATCTTGTTACAAAGTATAACTAATTATATGTTAGAGCACATAAATTTGAAACCATATATATTTGAAAACTTTTTCAAAACAAAATTAAAAAATTACTTTAGTATGATAAACTTGAATTATTAATTAACTTAGTTAGGTCGCTAAAATTATTATTCCGTAAAGTTTTTATTTTTTTAACTTTCTTTATATATTTTAGGATGTTTTTGAAATTTTTATAATTTTAAAAAATATATAAATTTTGGAATTTCTATAAATATTTTGAATTTTAAAATTATTTTGAAATTTATTTTGAAACTTTTGTAACTAACAAATGGACAGAGAAATACTTAAATGAAAAAGTAACATAAATAATTGTAAATTTTAAACTCACAACTTGATTGTGCACAGATCAAACCAATTTAATAAATTTGTTTCATACATTGTAAATAAGTGTACATTTCATATGCAAAATAAAGTATATAAAACTAATAAAATTTAAAAATAATGTAATCATCAGCGTCCCGAATATGTGCCACAATCGGGTGGTCGTCAGGCATGTCTAGGGTTCCGTCACACTATTTGGTTTGGCGACTCCTCGTCGACTTCGACTTCACCTTGACGTGCACGTCGGGGTTGATCGCTGACTTCATCTTCTTCCTCTATGGTTGGCTACAATCGTGTCCTAGCTGCCTATGGTGGACCCCCTTATTTGAATCGGCGGTTGCGAGGATGACCCATCTTGGTAGAACAATGATGCTAGGGGTGTTTGCGACACTATTGGTGTGCCACTATATGGTGTCGCATGACCCGATTATGGATAGAAGGTGGGAATCATCGGTGAGCCCAAATGCGTCGGTGTTACTGGCGGGACCAGCATGTAATATGGCATAGAGGGTGGTGGTCGTGCATAATAAATCCCTAGAGTAGGTGTTGATGCAGGAAATGATTGTGTGTGCTGTGGTGGTTGTGTAAAATAAATCGAAACTGAAGGTGATGATGCGAGGAATGAGTTTACGTGTTGTGATGCTTGTGACAAAAAAAATATCTAGGTTAGAAACAAAAATAAATGAACCACACTGATCGGGATGTTGCATGAAAATTGGGTCCTCTAGTACAAATGAAGCAGATGTCGATCCCGCTGTGTCTCCATCTTTCGATCTAGGATTGATGGTCTCTCATCTTGGCCTGCCTTCTCTTTTTTTAAGTCGGCAGTAGATACGACTTGTCATTATGCCTGAACCAATCCATGTAATCTAGAGATGTCCCTAACTCTGATGTGAGAAATGGTTCACGCATTTGCAAGTAATCATACCTACATTTCCACATCTCGATGTATTGCTTGTGGAATATTGGCCAATCTTCCTCGAGTCTCCCCCGCAAGTCGATCTTGCGCAGGTCATCGAGCTTCTAGGGTGGCAAAAAATATGTTGCATACACCCGAACTGCCACATGACTTGGTTGGATTTGTGCATCTCGACTGTTGCAAAGATGAGCAATGGCACTTTAACATGCTAGATGTTGTGATTGGCCAAAAATTCGACTAGGATGTATTCTTGAATCCTCTGATCTGCATATGGCATCCTTACAAACTGCATTACAAATTTATAATTTTTAAAACATGCCTAATATTTAATTTCAAGTTCTATAGTACATATTATATAACTTTGAAATTCATACACTAACCTCCTCAGTTTCTTGATCTAGAGCTAGTCGAATATCCTCGAGCTTGACTGGTATACCGTTGTGTCTCACGGGGTTGTTCCACTTATTCAAATAATATGTTATTTCAAAATTATAACAAAGAAAAATAAAAACCGTAATGCTATTGTCAAATGAATTTTACCGTATGACAAGTGAGAATTTGTAAGGGAATTCCACTCAGGGGCAAAAAAATGGTAGTCGATATGATGCCCACTATTGAAGAAGGAGCATGCAACCGTCGATTTTAGTTTTATCCGGTATCATCGCTTGACACATTTCTCGATACGTGTCGCTAACACCGTTGATCCCCAACTAAGTCATTTTGATTTTTTCAAGTTGACTAGTAGTAGTAGTCACCTTAAATATACCAGATTGCGGATTTATCTAGCATTAGTAGACCTCTGGTCAACCTTAAGATAAATGCGCGCGCGAATTATTCCTTTTCAATGTCCTCCAACTATTCCATCTTGATTCGACTACCTCTAAACTTGTTCGGCATCTTCTCTAGTAGTTTCTCGCATGTTGCACTTCAATCGACAGTAATAATTGGCCTCGTAACGACATTCCCATCGACTGATAGATTGAGTTGTATATTGGTGTCCTCGAGTGTAATTGTACCACTCGCCACAGGGAAGATGGAATGTGTGTGTCTTTGGTCTCCATCTCTGGACCAAAGCACTGATGAGTGGGGGATCCAATTTAGTCCCCCTGAGCACAGTAATAATTGGCCTCATAATGACATCCCCATCGACCGATAGACTGAGTTGTATATTGGTGTCCTCCAGTGTAATTATACACTCGCAGCAAGGAAGATGGAATGTGTGTGTCTTTGGTCTCCATCTCTGGACCAAAGCAGTGATGAGTGGGGGATCCAATTTAGTCCCCTTGAGCATGCGAGCCATATATAAAAGGTTTGCATCTCGCAAGTGTCCATGAATGACCTCCGATGCACCTTCGCTTAAATTGTTTATGTAAATCTCCAAAATCTGATCTTGGGTTGAGTATATAAACATAAAAATTAATAATCTAAACAAAGGTAATAATTAACTATTTAAAATAAAAAATTTAATAAATTTTCTTACCATTTGTAATTGAACATCGGATATATCTTGTCATCCAAATGAATAAGTTGATTTTCCATTTAAAATTATAAGAAAAGAAAAATTAAAGATAATAAAATTCAAAAAAAATTGTAAAAATAATCGAGGATTGAAAATTTGAAATTGAAAATTGGAAAGTGAAAATTAAAATTTAAAGATCGAAAAATATAAAATTAGAAAATGGGGATTGGAGATTGAAGATTGAGGATTGAGAATTGAGGAAGGAAGAATGATTATCGAATATTTGGTTGAAAAGAATGAAGTTTTGAGGGATTTATATAGGAATTTTTATGGTTGTTGGAGCCCTAATAGTCGTTGGAAAGGTTACCGTTGGAAAAGTGATCGTTGAAAGGAAAACGCGTCCTACAAGGAGCGTTTTCACTAATGTGGCAGTGAAAATGCGCCCTGTAGAATTGGTTTGCCACAATTTATTATGGAAAATTAAGGTCTTTCCGGCACTTAACGAGCTTATTTTATAGCATTTTTATATGTTTTTAATATGTTTTCGGTTTTTATCGTTTGTGTTTAATTTATGCAAAATAAATGTTTCTACACAGTTTTTAGTGTTTTGAAGACTCGTAAGGCCAAATCGGGCCTCAAGAAGGACTAATGGGTTATTTGAGTGTGTAGAGTATCGATTTGGGCTTAAGTATGCAAGGAACGACAATCGTGTCGCGACATCAACATCCGACGTCGCGACACTGAACTTCAAAGCATAAAAGGCTGAAAATAGGGATAATGTTGTAATTTGGGAACTTAACGTCACGATGTCATTACGTAAGCGTGAATGAAAAGATGAAATCAGTGGCCGCGTGATCAGAATTTAAAGTTGTAGTTTGGTTATTAAACCAGAGGTATTTTAGGAATAAATGCCTTAATGTTGCCCTAGGTTTTGCCTATATATACACTCTTATTAATCTCATTAGTTAGGTTGTTGATAGCTAGACAATTAAATAGTTTTATTTTATTTTTCTTTGTAATTTATTTACATTCGCTTAGTTGAAATTCTTCTTGTTCCGATGTGAAGACGATTGCAAATGAAGGATTGCTCCAGTACCGCACCTCAATTAATTATCAATGAGCAATTTCTTTATTTATATTTTATTCTTTTATTTATATTCTGTTTCTCTGGCCAATTAACGTGTGTATGAATATTAGAATAAATGTCATGTTTATTTCATATCTAGCATGTTTCGATTATGAATCTGATTTATTAATTAAGTAATTATTTATCTAAAAATGGATGTTTATTCAAGCGTGCTTAGTATATTAGGGAGTGACGCCCCTAGTAGAATATCGAGACAGGTGAGACCAAGAGGGTATCCTGTCGAGTATAACTTGTGCCAAGAGATAAGACCGAGAGGGTATCTGTATGCCTAGGAAGAAACCGAAAGGGTGACTTAGGTGGTAATCCCTAGTGAGGATGAGACTGAAAGGATATTCTTAGTTAAGGGTGGAAAATAACTTAATTGAGGGTAATTAGAGACTTAATTGATAATTAGAGATTTAATCGAAAATAAGCCAAGAACTCTCATCGTCGACATTAGGAATAAGAAATCCCAGTGTGTTATTTTAGATTAATTAACTTAATTAGTTTAATTAATATCTTAATTTGGATTTGCACTACTAACTTGTAAATCGATTAGATTAGAAATTATTTTTGGTAATTAATTTAATAATATATTTCTCCAATTTGTAATCTCTTGGGTATGATCCTCAGAATACTTACCAGTGTTCCGTTGTAACACAAATCTATATTACAATTTGACTTGTTCGCTTGCAGATACCACACTTATTTTATATTTATTTATTTGTACGATTTTAACTCTAAACGTTCACAAGTTTGGAGGCGATCAAGTTGTTGGCGCCATTACCGGGGATTGCGGTGGTGAAAATTATTATTAAGTTAATTGCTTTGTAAAATAATATTAATTGAAATATGAACAAGTTACATAGTGTATTAATTTTTATTTTTCACTATTTTTAATTATTTTATTTTATTTAGTTAACCTGGTTGACTAATTAATTTAATGATGGATCGAGTTGATTATGAATTCAATGATAATAACAGTTGGGATGAGGACGCGAAATGTGTACATTGTACAAAGATGAAGTGTACAAGGAAGGATTTTACAAAGAATGGAAGATCGAGGAGAACCAAAGATTGCTCATGATGGTGCTGCAACAAACCACATTTGATGAGATCGTGCATGATTTTCCTAACTTAGATCATGAAGACCCATGTTTTGCTGTCAACCATCTTGAACCAAATTGTACAAAACCATTTGATGGAACCAGTAACGAAGCATCAAGCTGGACGAATGGAGCCTCAACAAAAAAGAAAATGGAGTTATGCTGAAAAATACAACATGCCTGGATATTCAGTTCAATAGGAATTGGATTTAATTATGGATGACGATATATATAGGTAGTTGCTGAGCAACATAGGAGTAACCAAAGATCAAGAAAATCAACTGTAGCCTCAACGAGCCAATGGAATTGTATGCCGTATGACCAAGAGGAGGATATGCTTGAATTTTCAAATGAGATCTCGTGCAATTCAAATGAAACATCTTTCTGCAAAGTGATTAAGCAGTCCATATCCGAACAACTAGAGGTAATGCTAGATCAACTAGCGCTAATGATAGAGTTACTCCAAAAAAGGTATGAATCAATATCCCATTGGCTAATGTTATACGTGACGCCCCTAATTGTGATTATGATACTTACCATAACATCATTGACCATCTAGAATTCAAGTGTGAAAGTCAGCAAGAGGTTGGAATCGGGGATGGGAAAGAATTGAAGATTGTCGAAGAAGTATCCAATCCAATTAACTTATTTGTAAATGTAATAATAAATGTAGAAGTAGATGTAATATTAACCACTAATTTGGAGTTTAAATAGATTTTGAATGAAAGCGTGTACGAGCCGGCACACCTTCTGGCCAAAGTTGAGAAAACGCCAGCCGAAAGAGTCAAAGAGTTGATTTCGTTCTCATTCGACGACGGAGATAAAATTCGAGTAACCAAAGCTTCTCGCAACATAAAGGGGAGGTGGCTTGAGTCAATAATACCCCAAAAAATAATTTGGGGTTGTTTGAATTTGGTGTTAAATGGCTCGTAATGTGGAAATTGTGCGGTCAAAGATAATGTGACAACATTGGAATCGATCTAGTGTGCTGGTTCAGATTTATCGATAGTGGAACAAATGACAGATCAAAGTATCGAGGACCAGTTGGAAGTTCTTCTTCGGGGGCGATATGGATCGTCCTGAGTCAGAAAAAGAGCTTCTTGTTTAAATTTGTTTTTATTTTAAATCTTTTAGCTTTTATTTTAGTAATTTTAATCATTTAATTAATTCTATAGTTATAGTATTTTAAGTGTATTTGTAGGGGTGGGTGAGTCTATAAAAAGGGGGAGCAACAAGCAAATTGAAAATTTGAAACTTTATGAGCGAGGTGATTGAAACATACGCGATAAGCTGCCCACGTCCCAATGAAGCTTCATAATGTCACAACAAGGGCCACAACGAGGAAACAAACAATGAGTGACGTCATAACGGGAAGGCCTATGTCACAACAAGACTAAGTTGTCGTTGCGATGAGTTGTGATATAACCACATTGGAAATTGTAACAATGAGGCGGTGTTGGGATGAACCCTAAATCCCACGTCACGACGATACGACAAATATATAAGGTTCTCGTCATGACGAGCCTTAATAGTGTTGCCCCTAAACAAGTTTTCCTTCATTTTCTTCCTCGTTCTTCGCTACCGCCACTTCTAAACCCTTGTTTCTTGAGTTTTTATTTAGTTATTCTTTAGTAGTAAGCAATAATCCCCCATTTTAATCAAATGCCCTCCCCATTTTATGATTAAACCTGTCCTTCATCAAGTAGAGCAAGTTTCTCCAATGGACGATGGTATCGACGGAGGAAGCACAGTGACGCCAACATTTCGACGACACAAAAGCCTGATGATACTTGATCCTTTCTTTTCTAACCTTTAAGTATTCATTTTAAATATTGATAATTAGAATAGTGAACTAAGAAATTTATTTGCATAGATATCATTATATCATTGGCTATTGAATTGATAATTGATTGAGCAAGCCTCTTCACAAACGACCCGCATCTTGGAAAATCAAGGAACACGATGTTCGCGATAAACCAATGAGACTTTTTGTCTCTATCGACGTTGCTAACTGAGCCAAAAATTTCATAGGTAAACCACTGATTCCTAAACGTGGCTTCGATTTTACCACGCAAAATTTTCACGATTATATAATTATAAGGATTGATTGCTTATGGTGGAACACATTTTGTCGATACCCCCAAAAACCATTATATACGAATTTCTCTGAAGCATGAGACAATAAAGTAATTGTGAGAGGCATGTACCTAAACGCCTCTCCTACTGTAATCGAGGGATTTCATAAAACACCTCACTACAGTCACAATTTTTATGAAAATTTACAAGATAGTGAGGTGGACTATAATGAAATAATAAATTTTCTAATGGAAGGTAGATGTACTTAACTCACCACACTACACTACTGCTGCGCACTCTGATCTTAAAACTAACACATCTCCTATGCACAATTCCAAAGTTCACATCTAAGGTTTCATACCATTCACTAGCAATATAAGAACGAATTAGCTCTATAATAAACAGGGCAATAAAGGCACTTCGGAAATAAGAAACTTACCCGTTGTCATATCTGGCACATCACTCTCCTCACGATGGCCAACTGCATAAGCCAACCTTGGTTGCCTTGCATCAGAACCTTCAGCACCTCGGCTTGGTGCTCCACGACCACGACCGGAACCATTTCCTCCATGGTTCGGACCACGACCTCACCGAGGTCGTCTTTGTCCACCTCTACCAAACCTAATTAACATTACGAGTCACGATCGACTTTCTTCTGGTTTCTTAGGACAATCTTTGAGCATATGGTCCTTGGACCCACACCTAAAACATCCTCCTGTCTTTTTCCAGCATTCCCCTAAGTGCTTCTTTCCACAATGATCACAAGGACGATACTGCCATCCTGTACCCGACTTAGCGACCCATGACCCATCAATTCGGGCCTTTTCTGCACATTTCCCGATGATCCTGACGACTCATAATCCCTCTTGGGTCTATTCCTATTAGAGTTCTGCTTAACCGAGTCCTTGATTCCCTCAGCTACCTTAGCCTTTTCTACTAACGCGGAAAACTCCCGCTCCTGATGTGGAGCTATCAGTAACCTTAGGTCATCCCTTAAATTGTTTTCGAAACGGACACACTGCTCATGTTCCGTTGCCACTACTCCTCGAGCATATCGGCTCAACCTCAGAAATTCAGCTTCATATGCTACTACTGACTTGTTCCCTTGAACCAGCCCTAGAAAAGCCTTTCTCTGCTCATCAATATAACGTGTGCCGACATACTTTTTCTGATATGCCTCCTTAGCATACTCCCAGGTCAGATCCTCAGCCATGGCACCATCCCAGACAGTTAACCATCATTGGTACGCTTCATCTCGTAGTAGTGCCACCATTCCTTTCAACTTCTCCTCCGGGGTCAGATCGAGCTCATCCATAATGCGCTCGGTTGCTTCCAACCAGTATTCAGCTGTACTGGGTGCCACACCAGACACTCCACGGAACACCTCAGCTCTGTTGGCTCGGAGTCGCTCAGGTATAGACTTCCGAGCCCCCATATTTCCACCCGCTCCAGCCACCATTTCCAGAACTCGTAGTACGACTGCGATCAAACATCATCCCCGTCCGAGCTCGCCGACGACAAGCGAAATTGGGGTGGTGGTGGCGATGGTAACTCATTGTCAGACTCTTGACCCGATCTAACGAGTTCTGACACAGCCATTCTTCCTCTACCGCGTCCATGACGGCCGCGTCCTCTAGAACTCATATCTAACGACGCGCTTTAATCTGATTAAAAAAGTTTTTATAAATTAGCCTTTATTCCACTGATTAACCGCGAAGAAGTTTTATGAAAAGAATTTTAAGAGTGGTTCTTTCGTATTCATACATGCACACAGGCTTCGCATTCATACATTCATCAATCAATTATGAACTTCCGCTCATTCGAGAAATGTTGTAGTTTCCATTGTTGTTGTTTTTCCACTACCCAGGGGTATTTGCATAATTTGTCCTCTGAGGTATTTTCGTAATTTGTCAAATAGGGTTCCTTGATAATTTTGTCAAAATTATTTGAAAATTTTATAGTCCGGGGTTCTTTGGTAAATTTGGAAATTCAGGGTATTTGGTAATTTTAATTTTGGGGTATCTTGGTAATAAACCGAGGTAAATTTGTAAAGTTTAATAATTTAGGATATTTCAAAATTTGCAAACTTTGAGGGTTCTTTTGAGAAATTTATTTTCCAAAACGATGAAGTTTCAAAAATTTTGGAAATCGAGGTCATTTGGAAATTTTGGTAAGTTAGGGGCAATTTTGTAATTTTCCAAAAATCAAGATATTTTGATAATTTGCAAATAAGGGTTTTTGGATTTGGTTATAAAATAATGAAAATGTTGATTAGAACTATGGGTATTTTAGACATTTTTATTAACCAAGGGCATTTTGTAATTTTACCACTAGTGGTATTTTAGTAATTTTATAAATCAAAATTTTTCAAAAATTGTGTAGAAAAGATAGTTTCCACAATTAAAGAAAAATGATTTTAAGAGTTTTAAAATTAGGGTTCTTATTAAAAAACATGGCTAGTTCCCTTTCGGGTTTTAGTTGTTGGGTTTAGCCTATGACCGAAGTCTTCTTGGTGGGGTGAACCAAAGCTACGCACTGTAGGATTCGAGTGGAGAGGAGGTGAGTCACTGATCGCTTAAATACCAAGCTCCCATCGAAACCATTCCTAGGCATGCTTGCAGAGGTTGCCACACCCACTAAGTCCTCGGGTTAGGGTGAACCGAAGCTACGCACTGTAGGATTCTGTGAAGAGGAGGTGAGTCACTAGGATCGCTTAAATACTGTGCTCTTCCGGATCCAATCCTAGACATGCGTACCATGGTTGCCACACCCTAACTCGATTGACTTAGCCATAGGTTGTTTAGTGCATTAAGTCTTATGTATTTGTGTTTGAGTTGACTAATCCTAGGGTTCAAGTTCCTATCATGCTATTCTACATTTCATTCCTTTTCTACCCTTCTATGATTCACATAATCACACAGATAGTTAGGGGTACTTACCTGGTGGACTGCTGGTCGGAGACTTAGGTGCCATGCCAGAAGATCCTGCTTATTTCATAAGATACTTTATAAAGCTTATTTGGGCTCGATTTGAAAATGTTTTGGGCCTTAGCCCACAGGCCGAGAGTTTAAAACTGGGCTTTGATACCAAATTGAAACACCCCAAACCCGGCCCACGAGCCTTGATCGGATCTGGTATGTTTCCCGGTGTAAACCGTTTCAAATTCTTTTGTTACTTAGGAAAAACTTGTGTGTTTTTAAAGAAAGTTTGTTGTGGGTTGGGCTTGAGTTGAAAACAGGTTTATTTCGTTATTAAAAATCCTTTTGATTTAGGTGACAAAACGTTTGGGCTTTGAATTAAATTAATTTTACTTAATCTTTTAATAAATATAATGATTGTATGCTCAATAAATAAAAGTAAAGTAAATGCTACTACGGCCTTATTACATCAAATAATTTCCCAAAATTAAAACCAAAATAAACTATAAATTACTTAAAATTAAATAAAAGTCCAAGTCAGTAAATTTCTTCTTGTGCATGGCCATCCCTAAGCTTCTTAGAACCGGTCCATCACGCCGTCACCAAACATGTTCCCACAACGGGTGAGTCAGACTCAATGTGTACACAAACACTAAGTCTTAACAAATTCAGGCATAACAAATCATACTCATGCATATCATAATTTCACATTTAATGATTCAAGATGATGATTCAACCCAAACCCAAACCTAGATGCCATCCGCTACACATCCCCGTACCAACCTGCACACCGTGGGGACTACTAAGTCAACCCTCCATCCGCTACACACCATCGAAGGCGTTCCTTGCATTGACGTGCTCATCGCCCATATAAAATTCGTGGCATAGCCACCAGATAATTGTGTCATGAGACACCACATTCAGATAATGTAACCGAAGTTACCACATTCAGATAATGTGACCGAAGTCACCACATTCAGATAGTGAGACCGAAGTCTCCACATTCACTTCCCCTTTCTCATAAAACCCGAATGCCCCAAATTATTCATATCATGCATATCATACTTAATTTCACATTCATGTCACTTTTCACATGTTAAATATAACATATTTCGTAATCCTAGTAGGAGTAGGAAACGTACCTGAGTACTTTGTACCATAACATGGTACCTTAGCCATATTCACATTCTTATAAACATGCATAGATTTATTATAGCCATAATCTTATTAAAAGTAGTGTAGGGTACACACCTGATTCGCTTAACAACTTCACTGAAATCTCAAAATCGATCTACTGCTTTAGGTTTTTAATGCCTACATTCGGCCAACATGGTAATATTTAGCAAAGGCCTATTCACATAAAACCAAATCCTAGTAGGATTTGTATTCTTAAACTTACCTTGTTTCCGTTTAGATGATTAATCAAATCTCTAAACTTGTATTCTTCCCCTTTGAAATCGGCTAATCACTAGATCCCTTGAATCGCTTAGTTTTCGGTTAAAACAAATAGATCTAAGTACTTTAGATAGGGCCTTGACCAAATATGTGAATACACTTACCTTGGAGTTCTCAAATCCCGAAACTTTGCTTATGCTCCTTCCTTGTATTCGGCCAACTCTATATCCCTTTAACATATTAGTTTTCAGCTTTTAAGATAATAAAAGATAGATCCAAACACTAAGATAAGCCTTGGCCGAATGCTATAGAGACTTACCTTCCAAATCTTAAATCCCGAAATTGATCTTTTGTCTTAGGTGCCTGTCGAAATCCTTATAATCATATGTTAGATTTGGTCTAATATTAAAGTATGGAAGAGACCTTTGGCCGAATGTACATATATGTACTTACCTTATTTTTAAATCCCGAATGATCCTTAGTAATAATCGGCTATGGCTCTCATATGTAACACAAAGTTTCGACTTTTGTAACTGTGAAGGAATCGGCTAGGGCTTTGCTTATTTTCGGCTTTTGAGGCTATGAAGAATTTTGCTTGAGAAGAAGAAAATCTTGGAGAGGAGAGGAGAAAGAAATTCGGCAAAAGGAAAGAGAGCGAGAATGAATGAAGAATAGCCTTGCTCTTCCTTTCTTAGCTGAAATTTCTAGGCTAGAGCCCCCCTACTTGGCCACCACTCTTCCTATGTGATAATTATCACTTAATCAAAAAAATTAATCCAATAATTATCTCCTATTTAGCCGAAATTCTAAAGGAAATAAAACTCCTCTTTTGCAAGCCTTGTGCCATCCACCTCTGTGCTTCTAGAAGCAAAAATAAAACTTCTTTTATTTGCTTCCCATGTGACTCGAACTCAGGCCCAACACCCTTGCATGTGGCGCCATTTCCAGAGGCCCTAAGTGGCATCTTCAGGCCACTTTTCCAAGCCTGTTTGTGTGTCAAATTTCACATACTTTTTCTCTTAAGGCACCTTGCCTTAATTTCCTCTTTTAAACTTTAAAACTCGACATTCCTAAGTCATTTCTAAGTTTCCAAAAATTTTCATTTGGCTCTTTAAACTTGACATTTCCTTACATTTCCAAGTTTCCAGAAATGTTCACTTTCCTCTTTAACTTAGGTTTCCAAAATGTTCACTTTCCTATTTTACTTAGGTTTCCAAAATGTTCACTTTCCTATTTTACTTAGGTTTCCAAAATGTTAACTTTCCTCTTTTTAACGTAACATTTCTATACATTCCCAGGTTTCCAAAAATATTCAAAATTTATTCATAACACATAAGACATGTCATTTCGTACAATTAAACCAAAAATGCATAGGCCCTTTTCAGGATGTTACATTTGGCCTCATTAGTGATTAAAATAGGATAAAGATGAGAAAAATTCACTCATCTTCTTCCTTGTTGCTATCGAAAATTAGGAGACACCATAGCTAGGGTTCTTCATTTTTTTCAAGCTCATAATCAAGAAAAACGAAGCCTGGATCGAAATCGAGGCAAGAACAAACTCGAGGACTAAATTGTACATCTACATACATTTTGTATATTGAGGTAAGTTTGTATGATTTCTAAGCTTTATGATTATTATCATTAAATTGCTTAATATAATGTACAATAATTGTATGAAATGATCATGTTATGTTAAATCAAGAAATCATGATGATAAGTACGAGCAAGTCTCGATGGGAGATGAATTTCCCAGGATACTCGATTTACCACCAAGTTATCATGTAAGTCCAAGGCAAGCTTGGCATTGATCAAGTTATCATGTAAGTCTAAGGCAAGCTTGGCATTAATCAACTTATCATGTAAGTCCAAGGCAAGCTTGGCATTGATCAAGATATCATGTAAGTCCAAGGTAAGCTTGGCATTGATCAAGTTGTCATGTAAGTCCAAGGCAAGCTTGGCATTGATCAAGTTAGCAAGCGAGTTATCATGTAAGTCCAAGGCAAGCTTGGCATTGATCAAGATATCATGTAAGTCCAAGGAAAGCTTGGCATTGATCAAGATATCATGTAAGTCCAAGGCAGGCTTGGCATTAATCAAGTTAGCAAGCAAGTTATCATGTAAGTCCAAGGACTCAAGCTTGGCATTGAGTATGTTATCAAGAGCAAGACTTCATATAAGTCCATGCCAAGACATGGCCTTGAAACCAAGATGAGATAACCTATGTAAGACCGTGTCTAGGATATGGCTTTAACATCATATTATGTGGGAAGAGATTTAGTATCCTCGGCTATTCACAGAAATTCATCGGGCAAATGAGTAAGCTAAAAGAAGATAGCAAGAAAGCTAAGAAAGTAAAGTTAGTATCAAGATGAAGTTAGATGAAGTTGAGTATTATTCATGTTGTGAATGAGAAAGTAGATATCATGATTATTGTTATTATAGTATACTGATCAATGTGATCAAGTGATACAGGTATCATGGTTACCTTACAAGTATGATAATAGTAAGTGTCATAAGACATGTAAGAATCTATATGAGTAAGTAAGCTCTTTAGCTGAAATTCATGATACCATTGTTTAGGTGAAATGGTTTATATTAAGCAATGATGATGCTAAGAGTTGTTACATGCAAACTTACTAAGCTATATGCTTACGTTATGATTCTTTCTTTCTATAGAGTCTCGCCAAGCTAACTCATGGATCATTAAAGTCGGAGCTCGCAACACACTATCAACTCTTATTTTGATATAACCAAGTTACTTTACTAAGTATGGCATGTATAGGAAACATTCATTTTGTGGACATGTTTTAAGAAGGGCCTTTGTAAAGGCTATCAAGTTTATTAGTCTTTTGTATATGGCTAAGTGATTGGCCAAATTTGACTAAGCATGTATGTTAATTGAGATCAATGAAGCATGTAGTATTATTCATAAAATTTGGTTGTTATTGTATCGTTGAATTGGTAGGGATATGATCTTCATTTCAGGGTGGCTAACGGCTTGGTAAATAGCCAGTAAGTGCCCACACGGTTGGACACACGGGCGTGTGTCAAGACCGTGTTAACCCTGCACCTTAGTATTATTAATCATAATAGGCCACGGACAAATCCCACGGCCGTGTGTGTGTGCCGTGTAAGACACACGGTTTGGACATGGGCGTGTTCCCAGACCGTGTTAATTTAGTCAGTATATCAAGGATTAGCACACGTTCTAAGCCCACGGGCATGTCATGGCCGTGTGAAATTGGTCAGTAACCTCCCACGGTTGGTAGACACGGGCGTGTCTAAGCCATGTGGAAATAGTCAGTAGCCCTACACGGTTTGAGGGCATAGGCGTGCTTAAGGGTACACGGGCGTGTTCCAAGGCACACGAACATGTGAACTCTGCTTCAAAAAAAATGAGTTATTTGATTTTAATTTCGAAAGTTTTCTGACATGAGTTAAAGGCCTCGTAGGCCCTTGTTACAAGTGTTGACTAAGGAAGTGAAGTTTTTAAGTTGGAACGAAATTTTATAGCCGTAAGTACATGTTTCAGTGAGTTCAAGCACAGTAATATCTCATATCTAGACCCAGTATCGGTCTTGGGTGCGGGGTGTTACATGTTATCACTCATTTATTCATCCATCCCATTTTGCTCAACCAGCTTTCCCCATTGTAATTTTTGAGTCAGCCCTGCTTGGATCTTGAGACATGAAATTGGTTCTTCCCACTACAACTTTGGGGAAATAACATTTGGTTTCTTCCACCATTCTGTTACCACTCAGAGGTGCAGAACTTGTATCACTTCCAATCAATTTGATCTGTTACACCATTCCCTGGATGACCAAATGTATATGTCTGAAATTTTCAATGAATGTAGGGTATCCCAACAATGATCCCCTTTTACATTTGGATTGACCTTATTCGTCATTTGCCAATATGGTATCACCAACAAAATTGTCTTATCCAATAAGAATCTAAAGAGATAATCATTTTTCAATGTTTTCAGCCCTTAGGCTTGGTGAGTTCTAAACAATAGTCATGTTTCAGATTCCTCATATTATTTAGAAGCCTCTAGAGTAATATGCAAAAATCCTTTTATGAAAGTGTTTTTAATCCAATAATCATTATTTCAATATAAATGCTTGAAAAAGAACACGAGAATGGACGAGAAAGAAATTATTCAGGAGCATAGCTCAGAAAAAATAATTTAATCAAAGCTAACCCAGGCAATAAAAGAAAATTGATTTGGGTGTATCTCAAAAGAATAAAGCAATCAAAGATAAGGAATCCAAAAATGAGTAAGATAAAAACTAGGTGCCCCAGATATCACAGCCTGAGCTTCTTTGTTCCAACTTCTTGAGGACCATTTTAAACTCAATATGTATTTTAGGGGATCTGGAGTACTTTGTCAATGCCCCAAGAAGTAACATACTTCTTCTTTGCTAATTCAGAAGTAGCAAGACTACTGTATGCCCCGCTTTTATTCAAAATTTGAGCTGCCCTTTCTGGGATTTCAACTCAAAGCCCCTTTGGTCTCAAAGCGCCCTTTGCGGGTTTTCACCTTGGCCTCTCCTTTGTCTTTTTTTATTTTTATTTTTACTCAAGGCACCCTTTGTGGGTTTTCACCTTGGACCTTCCCTGTAACATCCTGAATAGGGCCTATGCATTTCCAGTTTAATTGTATGAAATGACAAGTTTCAAGTACTATGAATAAATTTTTGATACTTTTGGAAACCTAGAAATGCATGAAAATGGAAATGAAAATGAAAATGGAAATGAAAATGGAGATGGAAATGAAAATGGACATTTTTGGAAACTTAGACATTTTTGGAAACTTAGACATTTTTGGAAACCTAAACATTTTTGGAAATGATCCAAAAATGGAAACTTGAACATTTTAGGAAACTTGGATATGTAAGAGAAATAAAGGAGTTTTATTCACATAAATATGTGAATAATAAGAGATAAATAAAGGAGTTTTATTCACATAAATATGTGAATAATAAGAGATAAATAAAGGAGTTTTATTCACATAAATATGTGAATAATAAGAGATAAATAAAGGAGTTTTATTCACATAAATATGTGAATAATAAGAGATAAATAAAGGAGTTTTATTCACATAAATATGTGAATAATAAGAGATAAATAAAGGAGTTTTATTCACATAAATATGTGAATAATAAGAGATAAATAAAGAGATAAATAAAGTTTTATTCACATAAATATGTGAATAATAAGAGATAAATAAAGGATTATTTTCTAAGGAGATAATTGAGGAGATAATGGATGGATTAAAGGCTTTTATCTTTTAAATAAAAGAGATAATATTATCAAAAGAGAAGTGGTGGACAAGTAAGGGACTCCTAGGTGATAACTTTGGCTATAAAAGGAGGCGGGAGGGCTACTCAATCACTTTTACTTCCTCTTTGCGAAATTTTCCTAGCTCTCTCCCCTCTCTGCGAATTTTTCTTCAAGCAAAATCCATCTTTTCTTCTTCTATTTTTCTTCTCTGTCTCTACTGTCAAAGCCGAATCTTTGTTGATTCTAAGTAAAGGAGCAATCAACTACAACATCAAAAGGGTTTCTTCAACTGTCAAATACAAGGATCAAGGATCTAAGGTAAGATAAATTTATTTGATTAAAGGTTATGATGTATATGTTAGATTAGATCTAACATGAAGATTTTAACAGACATATAGGGCAAGGAATCCTCTTGATTTGGAATTTGTATGGTAAGTGATATTCGCAAAGGCTTAATTTTGGTATTTGGAATTATTTTCATTATTTCAAAAGCGAAAACTCATATGGTTACATGAATTAGTGTTAGCCGATTTCAAGGAAAAGGATACTAGCAATTGTGGGATTCGATTTACAATCATCCAATTCAGCAACAAGGTAAATAATACAAATCCTACTAGGATTTGGTTTTAAGCCAAATAGGTTTGTTAATATGTTTTAATAATTGGCGAATATAGGAGATAAAGATCTAGATCGGTAGATCGTTCTTGGATTTCAAGGAATCTATTAAGCCAATCAGTGTGTACCCTTACTAACCTTCGATATTTTATGGCTATTATTTTAATATATGAATATGAATAAGAATGTGAATGTGGCTATGTACCACAAATGTGGCAAAAGTACCAGTGCACGTTTCCTACTCGATAGGATTGTGAAATATGTTATTTTATAACATGCGAATATATGTATATGAACATGAAATTAAGTTATGCATAATATATAAATTTTTGGGGCATTCGGGATTTATGTGAAAGGGGGAGAGTAGGTGTTGACTTCGGTCTCACCAACGAAGGTGTTGACTTCGGTCTCACCAACGAAATATGTTGACTACGGTCACATTGTGAAATTTTGTAACTTCGGTTACAATATTTGAATATAGTGTCTAATGACACAACGTATATGGGCGAATGCCTTCGATGGTGTGTAGCGGATGGAGGGTTGACTTAGTAGTCCCCACGGTGTAAATGGCAGGTACGGGTGGTGTGTAGCGGATGGACCATAGGATTGGGTTTGGGTTGCATCATAATTTCATTTTTATATGGATCTGATGATTTGAACATGAATGCCTGAATTGTTGAATGTTAGTATTGTGTGCACATTGAGTCTGTTGACTCACCCATTGTGGGAATTATTTTCGGTGATGAGCGTTGTTGACCGGTAGGTGGACCTTGAGGTGGCCATGCTACATTTGGAGATTTTATTTTATTTGGACTTTATTTCATTTGGTACCCTTAATTATATTTCTTTTGGGTTTTATTTGATGTAATAAGGCCATAAGGCCCGATGGATTATTCTTTATTTTTACTTTACTTTTAAATATTGTGCTAAGAACTATTTTGGACGTAATAAATCAAATTGGATTTACAAGTTTAATAAAATGGGTTTCCAATCTAAGCCCAATCCACAACAACATTTTTCTAAATATTTTACAAATTTTCTCTAAGTAACGAATGATTTTGAAATCGGTTCACTTTAAGGGTAGAAAAGGAATGGAACGTAGAATAGCATGATAGGAACTTGAACCCTAGGATTAGTCTACTCAAACACAAATGCATAAGACTTAATACACTAGACAAACCTGTGATTAAGTCACCGAGCTAGGGTGTGGTAACTGTTGTGCGCATGTCTAGGAGTGGATTCAGTAAGAGCTTGGTATTTAAGTTGTCCTAGTGACTCACCTCCTCTTTACTCGAATCCTACCTGGTGCGTAGTAACCGTTCACCCTAACTAAGAGGACTTAGTCACGGGCTAAACCCAATAACTAAAACCCGAAAGGGACTAGTCGTATTTTTATGGAAACCCTAATATTAAAATTTCTAAATTACCCTCTTGATTTGAAAAGAATATTTTATAAATTTTCCTGAAATATTTCGATTTACAAATTTACTAAAATACCCTAGTGGTAAAATTACAAAATGCCCTTGGTTTATAAAATGTCCAACTACTCAATAGTTTTGCCAAAATTTCATTATGTTATAAAAGTCCAAAACCCTAATTTGTAAAATATCAAAATACCTTGATTTTGGAAAATTACAAAATTACCCCTAACTTACAAAATTACCAAAATGACCCTGACTTCCAAAACTTTTGCAACATCCCCATTTTGGAAGGAACAATTTTCAAAAGAACCCTCAAAGTTTTACAACTTTGAAATATCCTTGACTTATAAAATTTTACAAATTTACCTCGATTTGTGGAAAAATTACCAAAATACCCCCAAGGTCCAAAATTTACGAAATACCCTCGATTTCAAAATTCTCCAAAATACCAGGAACTTTAAAATCTCCAAAAAAATACTTTGTGACAAAACACCAAGGAACCTTATTTTGACAAATTACGAAAATACCCTGTAGGACAAATTACGAAAATACCCCTAGGTAGTGGTAAAACAACAACAATGAAAACTACAACATTTCTCTGAATGAACGAAAGTTCATAATTGATTGATGGATGTATGAATGTAAAGGCGTGTGCATCTGAAAGAACCACTTCTAAAAAAAAAATTTCCATAAAACTTCTTGGCGGTTAATCGGTGAAACAAATTTTTTAATACATAAAACTTCTTAATCGATTAAATGGCGTCAGAAATGAGCTCTAAGGGACGTGAACTTAAAAATTGTGACTAGGAAGTATGATGGTTCTATTAAGATCGAGTCTTGCGTAAGCATAAGTGCGATGAGAAGGATTATACTGTTTGTTAGTAAGTAATTTCGAGGACGAAATTATTTTTAAGGGGTAGAACTATAACATCTGAATAGGGCCTATGCATTTCAGTTTAATTGTATGAAATGACAAGTTTCAATTACTATGAATAAATTTTGATACTTTTGGAAACCTAGAAATGCATGAAAATGGAAATGAAAATGAAAATGGAAATGAAAATGGAGATGGAAATGAAAATGGACATTTTGGAAACTTAGACATTTTGGAAACTTAGACATTTTGGAAACCTAAACATTTTGGAAATGATCCAAAATGGAAACTTGAACATTTTAGGAAACTTGGATATGTAAGAGAAATAAAGGAGTTTTATTCACATAAATATGTGAATAATAAGAGATAAATAAAGGAGTTTTATTCACATAAATATGTGAATAATAAGAGAGAATAATAAAGGAGTTTTATTCACATAAATATGTGAATAATAAGAGATAAATAAAGGATTATTTTCTAAGGAGATAATTGAGGAGATAATGGATGGATTAAAGGCTTTTATCTTTTAAATAAAAGAGATAATATTATCAAAAAGAGGAGTGGTGGACAAGTAAGGGACTCCTAGGCTGATAACTTTGGCTATAAAAGGAGGGCAGGAGGGCTACTCAATCACTTTTGCTTCCTCTTTGTCGAAATTTTCCTAGCTCTCTCCCCCTCTCTGCTGAATTTTTCTTCAAGCAAAATCCATCTTTTCTTCTTCTATTTTTCTTCTCTGTCTCTACTGTCAAAGCCGAATCTTTGTTGATTCTAAGTAAAGGAGCAATCAACTACAACATCAAAAGGGTTTCTTCAACTGTTGAATACAAGGATCAAGGATCTAAGGTAAGATAAATTTATTTGATTAAAGGTTATGATGTATATGTTAGATTAGATCTAACATGAAGATTTCGACAGACATATAGGGCAAGGAATCCTCTTCAGATTTGGAATTTGTATGGTAAGTGATATTTGGCAAAGGCTTAATTTTGGTATTTGGAATTATTTTTCATTATTTCAAAAGCCGAAAACTCACATGGTTACATGAATTAGTGTTAGCCGATTTCAAGGAAAAGGATACTAGCAATTGTGGGATTTGATTTACAATCATCCAATTCGGCAACAAGGTAAATAATACAAATCCTACTAGGATTTGGTTTTAAGCCAAATAGGTTTGTTAATATGTTTTAATAATTGGCGAATATAGGAGATAAAGATCTAGATCGGTAGATCGTTCTTGAGATTTCAAGGAATCTATTAAGCCAATCGGTGTGTACCCTTACTAACCTTCGATATTTTATGGCTATTATTTTAATATATGAATATGAATAAAAATGTGAATGTGGCTATGTACCACAAATGTGGCAAAAAGTACCAGTACGGTTCCTACTTACGATAGGATTGTGAAATATGTTATTTTATAACATGCGAATATATGTATATGAACATGAAATTAAGTTATGCATAATATATAAATTTTTGGGGCATTGGGATTTATGTGAAAGGGGAGAGTAGGTGTTGACTTGGTCTCACCAACGAAGGTGTTAACCGGTCTCACCAACGAAATATGTTGACTACGGTCACATTGCGAATTTTGTAACCGGTTACAATATTTGAATATAGTGTCTAATGACACAACGTATAAATTTGACTATAGTGTCTAATGACACAACGTATATGGGCGAATGCCTTCGATGGTGTGTAGCGGATGGAGGTTGACTTAGTAGTCCCCACGGTGTAAATGGCGTGTACGGTGGTGTGTAGCGGATGGACCATAGGATTGGGTTTGGGTTGCATCATAATTTCATTTTATATGGATCGATGATTTGAACATGAATGCTGAATTGTTGAATGTTAGTATTGTGTGCACATTGAGTCATTGACTCACCCCATTGTGGGAATTATTTTCGGTGATGAGCGGTGTGGATCGGGCGGTGGACCTTGAGGTGGCCATGCTACATTTGGAGATTTTATTTTATTTGGACTTTATTTACATTTGGTACCCTTAATTATATTTCTTTTGGGTTTTATTTGATGTAATAAGGCCATAAGGCCCGATGGATTATTCTTTATTTTACTTTACTTTTAAATATTGTGCTAAGAACTATTTTGGACGTAATAAATCAAATTGGATTTACAAGTTTAATAAAATGGGTTTCCAATCTAAGCTCAATCCACAACAACATTTTTCTAAATATTTTACAAATTTTCTCTAAGTAACGAATGATTTTGAAATCGGTTCACTTTAGGAACATACCAGATCCGGTCCATTCTCGTAGGCCGGGTGTGGGGTGTTTCGTTCCCCTTTCAGGTAAAATACTTCTTGTTTGAACCTGAATTCACCAGATTAGGCAAGTCTTCGCCATTTATTTCGGTCAATATCAATGCTCCTCTAGAACAGGCACTACATAAGACCTTCCCAGTTTGGCACATGCTTTCCTCTAAAATCATTTTGTAGAAGAAAAATCTGTTTCAACATCAGGTTCCCCTTGTGGAATTCTCTAGGATGAACCTCTTTGTCATAACTTTAACCTTTTCTTCAACTAGGTTCAATTAGCAGAATGCTTCATTTCCATAAACCAATAGGCAAGACGTTGCTCCCAGCGAAGGTCCTGGCCGACATTTAATAAGACAGAAGGTAACAGTAGCTTCTTATGCCAATCATTACAAGTCTAAGTCACATTTTTTTTTGTTTTTTTTTTCAACTTTTGCTATACAGTGATACGCTGTCTGGTCTTTGGACAAACTGTAAACTTTGACTTTGTACAGTTATGCATTCTATGTTGACATCTGATCCTTTTTTTTTTTTGAATTTGATGACTTCGACATTGTAATATTGGCATACGAAGTTACTTCCACTCTCTTAGTGAAGTGAACGATGACTATGCCGATGAGTTAATATTGGCTAAAAGCTTTTGATGAGATTAACCCCATCACATCCATGCCCCACATATGGAAAATTTGTGAAAAACTGGAGTAGGCATATGAATCTTATCTCCTTATGTTCGGCATAGTTGATACCACCCCTTTTTATATAGATCGGTAGTGCTTGATTCTTATGTTTAGCCCACATCTTAGTATCCCAAGCATGTCCTGATATGATTGTGCAAAACATCTTTGAGTCTTTTTGAAAATAACTCAGTGATGTCTCGCATTATTTCTATGGTAAGTTGGGCTTCGATTTTCACCCATTTCCTAGGCTCGCAATATCCAATGACCCTTTGTAGAGTAAGGTCTGTTTTTCATCTTGTTAAACCATTCTTAACAAGTCAAAAGATATGTCAAAACTCTGTCATCTTCAAAATCCTGAGATCCCCCTAGATCCATATCTTGTTCAAAAAGGGAGTCAGTAACAATGTTGCTCATGACGTTGATATCTGGGTACCTAAGCATGAAGGCAAGAAACCCAAAGAATAAATGATTCTAAGGATGATTACTTGCATGGTAATGAATAAAGAATGAAAAAATATTCTAAAAAACAAAAGAATGTACAGTATAAAATAGAAAGAAGAATATGTGCTCAAACAGATGCATTTTATTGAAATAAAATTTTGAACATAAGCCTATTTCACAAAAGAATTCTTGTTGTCTCTAGGCTCAAGACAACAAGCATGTTTTGAACATTACTCTAGATTAGCCCTAAAAGTACAGGGATTTCCTCCACAGTTCATTATTCAAAACACTCCCAAATATATAAGGGTTTGGAAACTTCGTTCTTTGATTCCCTCTTTGATTTCTTCAAGGAGTAACAACTTTCTTGTCTCCTCCTTTAATCATTGCATTCTCTACCTCATTAAAGTGACCAGGCTTTGATGGATCGTTGAACTTCACAACTCCCATTTTAATAAACCTTTCAACCAACTTTTTAAACGTATTGTAGTTTTCGATTGAATGGCCCTTTATTCCCGCATGGTACTCACATTGGGAATTCTTGTTATACCATTTTGGGAACGGAGGTTGCAACGGTTTCAGATAAAATGGAGACACCATGTGTGCGTCAAACAAACTTTGATATAGCTCCCTATACGTCATGGGGATTGGTATAAATTGGAGCCTTTCAGAGTTTTGCCTTGGGGAAACCTAATTACTGGTAACTACCATCCTTGGCTGATTTATTGTAATCGGCTCTGAATGACTCTTGTTGTACCTATCGGCATTATTCATTTTCTTTTCCTTCTTCTTCAGAGCTTTTGAGGTCCCCTCTCCTCTTTCCTTCGTTTTTACCAGAGCAATTGGTTTGGCTTGATCATCATTCGGCCTAAAACCTGAACCCATTGGAGAATTTAATAGGGTCGAAGTATGACATTGGGGTCCCATAATGATGGGTCCCCTATGCAGATGCGTGTCTAGCTGAGTCGGGATACCCATTGTAGAATAAACGATGTCTTCCTAATCATCCTCACTATTGTCCACTGGGCTACTCCTTTTTTCAAGTCCTTTGGCTAGTAACTAACTTAGCTGGCCTATCATATTCTTTTGGAATTCCTGTATTTCTTGTTGGATCTCGGTCAATTGCCCCTGCATCTGTACTTACATTTGCTCCATTCTTTCCAACCTTTGCTCCATGTTTTCCAAGTTGACTGAAATATTTTTACCTAATTAGGATTCTCTTGTAAAAGTCTAATGCAAATGATGCAATGTAATGCGAATGCATGAATGCAAAGAGGTATCAATTCTGATCAACTTCATTGTAGAAAAATTTATTAGAAAACAAATTCTTTTACATAAAATGGACTACAAATAAGCTTTTGCCCTAAATCCTAAAGTTCTGACTTTCCTACACAACAAAGCCAACTCTTGACCACGATCTGACCGTAGCTCATACTTTGTGCTCAATGTATCAGCCTGTGATGCAAAATCTGAATATGATCAACTACCTCTCAAATATGAGCCGTTGCTTGACCCATGAAAAATTCTAACTTGGTCATGGGAATGATGAATCTCTTCTTTCCAATGCTCCTTTCTTATTTCCAGAAACTTGATCCGAAGTTCACAACTGCTGATTCTAATCCTACCCTTCATTTCCTCAATCTTGTTCAGACTTGACTTCAACTCGATTGCAGAATTACAGCTTCAATGGTAGTGAAGAGACTGTCTAAGCTTAGCATCAATCTTCAAAAAAATATTGATCATTCACCCTAGCTAGAGCCATACTCAGAGAGATTCTTCCACTTCCATGGCTCATAAAGATCAAAATTAGAGTTGACAAAACATTCATCCTTTCTTGTGGCATCTGCCTCAATTTTCCAACCAGATAAGCTCTTTGGGAAAGTTGATCAATTATTGGACCAGTTTGAATTATCATGGTAGTTGATACAAAGGCCTCCTTGAGTGGCTCTGAAACTTGAATGAAAACCCCTATCTGTGAAGTTGTTCTGATTGAAAGATTGGCGAACAAGTAGGCACCGCATGCTACCTTAAAATGATATCCAGCACCCTCAGTGCTTCTTGAGAGTTTTGATTCATCCCATGAGCATTTTAAATGGCTTGTATGAGAATCTTTGCAGCAAATTTGATCTTCACCTTAAAGGTCTTTGATTGATAAGGCCATTTAATTCTCTTCCTGTCTTGCCCATCATGGACATTAGGTCTTGCATTACCGTTGTTTTTGTTAGATGTAACATCCTCAAATACAACTGTAAACTCATACTTGTTATTTGGAAGAGCACCTGTAACATCCCAAAATTGGGCCTAGTAGGATTAGGCCCAATGGGCCTTGGGGTAGGAATGTTTAAAATTTTGAGAACAAGAGAATGACATTATTACAAATTGGACTTGTTAGTTAAGTGAATTTGGAGTTTACGGGGTTTCTATGAAGTCTCGGGTTTAATGGGGCCTTAGGAAAAATTTGGTATTTTAGCACTTTAAGGAGAGATGGTAAGTAGCTTCAATGCTTATTGAAATAAATGAATAAATGGTTAGCACAAGTGAGCAATTAGTAAAGAGGTTATGGCATTAAGTGAAGTACCTTGAGGGAAGAGGTTCAAATCCCTTTGTGTGCAATGTTTGGCTAATATTTTTGCACTCTTTCCTTAAGTGTCGTCCAAGGACTATTTATGGCAAGGGTGGACTTCATTATTTTTGGTAAGGTGGCTATAAGAATAAGGCAAGGTTGAAGTTAGGGAAAGGAATCAAGAGAAATAGGTAAGTAAGGGGGACAAGAGGCTTATTTTGTGGATGGTGATTTGGAAAGCTTGGGTGGCCAAACTCTTATCCTAAGGGGGGATGCATGTGGACGATTTTGAGGTAGATAGGTGGTTGAAAATTTTACCTTGGCATTTGGTAAGGTCTTGGTTTTGTTTTGGAAAAAATTTCCCTTTGACAACTTTGTGTCATCTTCTCTCTTTTTGCTACTTTCTTTGCCGAAATTTTCTAGCACAATAGTTCATTTTCTCTTCTCTTGAATTGGTCACATATTCATCTTTTGTCTAATCTCCTTGATAGCCAAATATCATTGTTCATTCTCCTCCATAACCGAAACCTTTCCATCGTTCTTTCTTTCTCATTCCTTAAGCAATTGTGATATAGAGGGAGGCCGAATACCACAACATCGCCTAATCATCTCTAGTCATAGGATGATCGTGAGAAACGAGATTATAATCGATTAAGGTAAGGAAGATCTTTCATAGTCCATTCGATATCTCCATTTCGTTATTGAGTTAATCAGATTGAAGGTTGGCTAATTGATATTGTTGGTAGGATCGATTCTTGGTGCATCGAGGGAGATCACAGTCGTAGTAAATGGAGTTAGCCTAATAAAGTGTTTCTAGTTACGATTATCGAAGTTGAGACTAATCTTCTATCAACTATCAATATAGGTGTTGAAATCGGTAGAAAGCACAACTCGTAATCAAGGTGTGTAATCCCGTATCCTTCCGAATATATGTTTGAAGTGGTGAGTAAGTCTCACATCTCTTTGAAAGTTCATAAGAAATATTCTGTGATTCGGTAGAAATACCGAAGAAAACCGATAACCGGCATCCGTGATCACTCTGACGTGCGTATGCTCGTAGTGGTAATCATGTTTTGTAATAAAATAGTTTGATCAGAAACAGTGACGTGTATTTGAAAAATTACGAAAAATTGGATAAAAGGAATTAAAAGTGAGTAAGATATCAGAATAAAAGCTTACTGTGTCTATTTTGATAAGGAAGAAACGGAGAAGAAAAAGTAATTTTATATTCTGAGATATGTTAATTTTAGTGAGACTGGTTCTGAATGACTTCGAGGTATTCTGTTCTGTCCTGGAAAAATCGTATAAAATTGTAAAAAGTGAATTATAGGACATAATTTATATGTATAGATTCCTTAGTGAGCCTATTATTAATAGAGACAAGTGGGAGCAGTATATGAAAACTGTACAGTGAGATATTTGGATTTTGGGTAAGAAAGGTCAGAATTGTTGGACAGTGAAACAATGGAAATTTTAAGGAATAAACTGAACTAAATGGTTAAGGTAAAAATTCTGGAAAAATTGTAGTAAGAAGAAATATGAGTCTATTTCAAGGAAAATTTACGGATTTAGATTTCGAGATTCCTAACATGAGTTATGGTCAATTTAGTCAGTATGACGCAGATGGACAGTTTCGATTTTATGCCCCAAATTAGTAGTTAAGCCTAGGTTGCAAAATTACCATAATACCCTTAGAGGGTAAATTACCGAAATACCCCTGGGTTGCGAGATTACCGAATTACCCTCGACGGGTAAAATTATGAAAATGCCCTTATGGGCCGAATTACGAAATTGCCCTCAATGGACTAAATCGATAAAAGTGATATATGGGCCAATTGTGATATTTGATATATGCGCCAAATGTGATATTTGATATATGGGCCAAATGTGATATTTGCTATATGGGCCAAATTGTGAAATGGGCCAAATTGTGAAATGGGCCAATTTGTAATATGGGCCAGATTGTAATAATTCTTTTATGGGCCTTATGTTGAAATTATTATATGTATGAATTATTATGCATGTTGTTTACATGATTGCATGGGTTGGGATATTTGACGAAGAGAAGTTCTGGTAGCTTTGCTACAAAATTCTGATGGCTTCGTGCCCAATTGTATAAATGGCTAAATGCCTGCGATTATAAATGGCCACTGGCCTGCGAATTATTGTTATAAATGGCTAAATGCCTGTGATTATAAATGGCCACTGGCCCGCAAATTATTATTATAAATGGCTAAATGCTGCGATTATAAATGGCCACCGGCTGCAATTATTATTATAAATGGCTTAATACTGCGATTGGTGTGTTGGCGGGGTGGGTTGGTGATGATCCCACAAGTGTGTTGGTTGGTACGGGTGGTGTTTAGCTGATGGATTACTAGGTTTGGCTTGGGAATTGCATACATTGCACATACATAAATATGTTCTGTTGTGTAAATGGGCTTCGGGCCAAGATTTTGCTTTATGGGCTCAGGCCCAAGTTTTTGCTAATTGGATTCAAGCCAGCGGATGACGATAAGGGGATTATATCTGAGTTCTTGTAACTCACCCCCCTTTTCTCTTAACCCTTGCAGGTAATACTCAGTGACGAGGACTTGGGGCCATGGATGACTCGGTGTAGGCCATACTTCAGAAATGGTTTTATTTGGACTTTAGTTTCTTACTTCGTTTACTTTATTACTTTACTATTTTGGGTTATGTGTTGTAATAAGGCCTCTGGATTATTTTATTTTGCTTTATGTTTGACGTGTTTATATTTTACTCAAATTATTTTAAATGGGATTTTCTAAAATCATAATAAAGGTTTTCCAAAATAGATTAACAAATGAATTTCAAAATAAACTTTTACAAATATTTTTAATATGGAAATTTCTCTCGAACTATCAACGACATTTCCAAAAATCACAGTTTTAGAGAATTATTACTTCAAATTTAATTGATCAATCTTCAAAATTAGTAGTATTTTATTAAATATCTCAGGTCAAACTTGATTTTCTTGATGTTAACAAATCAACATCTATTTTTATACGAATAGAAAAGGATCTAACATTTTTTTTATCTCATTTGACATGTTTTCTTTATACGTTATCGAAAAACTTTTTAGTGTGACACACCGGATTCGGGCCTAACTTCTAGGCCGGGTTTGGGGTGTTACATTTTATGGTATTAGAGCCCAGTTGCAAAACTAGGCCGTGGTTTGGGTTCAAAAGCATTTTCCAAAGCTGTTTAGAATTTTGATTTATAAATATATGTTCTAAAGGAAGTATGGCACCACGAGTATCCGGGACCAAGTCAAGTAAGTATTTATTTTCATTTTATAATTTTTGTGATACAAAAATTCTACAAAGTAGAATACTCTAGAACTGTTAGCTTTAGGAGTTGAAACTATAGAGACTGAGACTCTAGGATGCGGATTTGACTCTCGAAAACAACTTTTCTACTCATACTCCATAAAACATCGTTTAATAAACATCGAATAGCATAATGATTCATAAAACTCTTAATCAGATTATATCGACTTAGTAAACATGAGCGCTAGAAGACGTGGACGCGGTAGACATAGACGTGGTAGAGGCCGAGGTGCTAGGGCTAGATCTTTGGCACTAAGGCATGTGCCCGAAAGAGAGGCGCAGACATCTTAGTGGCTGAGACGGGATCTCATGATCGAGTTGGGGTTGATGAGCTGACTTAGATAGTTAAGAAGGTATTGAAGGAGGTTAAGGGAATCAATGAAGCACTACAAGTTGGGTGCATGGACTATAAGAAGAAAAGAGATCGTGGTTCTTTAGGGTCACGGTCTCGTTCTGTGAAGCGTGTCAAGGCACGTCCAAACTTTTCGGCTTGCGATTATTGCAAAAGGCATCACCCAGGAGAATGCTGGAGGAGGTTAGGAGCATGCTTGAGATGCGGGTCTAAGGAGCATACGGCTCGGGATTGTTACATCACCATCAAGTCAGATATGTATGGTTGGACGTGAAGATTGAATGTAGAAAATTCTAAGGATAAATGGTAGACAACTGTTTGCTTTTGTGGTTAGATGTTTGGTTGTGCAAAAGAGGATTCAAGATTTTGTTAAAAGTACATTGTGATTTTTAAGATTAGAGTGCACAGCGAAAGCTTAGTGATGTGATTTGAGCGATGCATTTAGTAGTTGATTGGAAATTTCGAGGACGAAATTTCTTTAAGGAAGGTAGAATTGTAACATCCCAAAATTAGGCCTAGTAGGATTGGGCCCAATGGGCCTTGGGCGTAGGAATGTTTAAAATTTTGAGAACAAGAGAATGGCATTATTACAAATTGGACTTGTTAGTTAAGTGAATTTGGAGTTTACGGGGTTTCTATGAAGTCTCGGGTTTAATTGGGCCTTAGGAAAAATTTGGTATTTTAGCACTTTAAGGAGAGATGGTAAGTAGCTTCAATGCTTATTGAAATAAATGAATAAATGGTTAGCACAAGTGAGCAATTAGTAAAGAGGTTATGGCATTAAGTGAAGTACCTTGAGGAAGAGGTTCAAATCCTTTGTGTGCAATGTTTGGCTAATATTTTTGCACTCTTTCCCTAAGTGTCGTCCAAGGACTATTTATGGCAAGGGTGGACTTCATTATTTTTGGTAAGGTGGCTATAAGAATAAGGCAAGGTTGAAGTTGGGGAAAAGAATCAAGAGAAATAGGTAAGTAAAGGGGACAAGAGGCTTATTTTGTGGATGGTGTTTTGGAAAGCTTGGGTGGCCAAACTCTTATCCTAAGGGGGGATGCATGTGGACTATTTTGAGGTAGATAAGTGGCTGAAAATTTTACCTTGGCATTTGGTAAGGTCTTGGTTTTGTTTTGGCAAAATTTCCCTTTGACAACTTTGTGTCATCTTCTCTCTTTTTGCTACTTTCCGAAATTTTCTAGCACAATAGTTCATTTTCTCTTCTCTTGAATTGGTCACATATTCATCTTTTGTCTAATCTCCTTGATAGCCAAATATCATTGTTGATAGCCGAATATCATTGTTCATTCTCCTCCATAACCGAAACCTTTCCATCATTCTTTCTTTCTCATTCCTTAAGCAATCATGATATAGAGGGAGGCCGAATACCACAACATCGCCTAATCATCTCTAGTCATAGGACGATCGTGAGAAATGGGATTATAATTAATTAAGGTAAAGAAGATCTTTCATAGTCCATTCGGTATCTCCATTTGGTTAGTGAGTTAATCGAATTGAAGGTTGGCTAATTGATATTGTTGGTAGGATCGATTCTTGGTGCATCGAGGGAGATCACAGTCATGGTAAGTGGAGTTAGCCTAATAAAGTGTTTCTAGTTACGATTATCAAAGTTGAGACTAATCTTCTATCAACTATCAATATAGGTGTTGAAATCGATAGAAAGCACAACTCGTAATCAAGGTGTGTAATCCCGTACCCTTCTGAATATATGTTTGAAATGGTGAGTAAGTCTCACATCTCTTTGAAAGTTTACAAGAAATATTCTATGATTCGTAGAAATACTGAAGAAAACCGATAACCGGCATCCGTGATCACTCTGACGTGTGTATGCTCGTAGTGGTAATCATGTTTTGTAATAAAATAGTTTGATCAGAAATAGTGACGTGTATTTGAAAAATCACGAAAAATTGGATAAAAGGAATTAAAAAGTGAGTAAGATATCAGAATAAAACCTTACTGTGTCTATTTTGATAAGGAAAAAATGGAGAAGGAAAAGAAATTTTATATTCTGAGATATGTTAATTTTAGTGAGACTGGTTCTAAATGACTTCGAGGTATTCTGTTTTGTCTTGGAAAAATCGTATAAAATTGTAAAAAGTGAATTGTGGGACATAATTTATATTTATGGATTCCTTAGTGAGCCTATTATTAATAGAGACAAGTGGGAGTAGTATATGAAAACTGTACAGTGAGATATTTGGATTTTGGGTAAGAGAGGTCAGAATCGTTGGACAGTGAAACAAGGGAAACTTTAAGGAATAAACCGTACTAAATGGTTAAGGTAAAAATTCTGGAAAAATTGTAGTAAGAAGAAATATGAGTCTAGTTTTAAGGAAAACTTGCAAATTTAGATTTCGAGATTCCTAACATGAGTTATGGTCAATTTAGTCAGTATGACGCAGATGGACAGTTTCGATTTTATGCCCCAAATTAGTTGTTAAGCCTAGGTTACGAAATTACCATAATACCCTTAGAGGGTAAATTATCGAAATACCCCTAGGTTGCGAGAATATCGAATTACCCTCGACGGGTAAAATTACAAAAATGCCCTTATGGGCCGAATTACGGAATTGCCCTCAATGGACTAAATCGATAAATGTGATATATGGGCCAAATGTGATATTGGCTATATGGGCCAAAATGTGAAATGGGCCAAATTATGAAATGGGACAATGTGAAATGGGCCAATTTGTAATATGGGCCAGATTGTAATAATTCTTTTATGGGCCTTATGTTGAAATTATTATATGTATGAATTATCATGCATGTTGTTTACATGATTGCATGGGTTGGGATATTTGACGAAGAGAAGTTCTGGTAGCTTTGCTACAAAATTCTGATGGCTTCGTGCCCAATTTTATAAATGGCTAAATGCCTGCGATTATAAATGGCCACTAGCCCGCGAATTATTGTTATAAATGGCTAAATGCCTAAATGCCTGCGATTATAAATGGCCACTGGCCTGCGAATTATTGTTATAAATGGCTTAATGCCTGCGATTGGTGTGTTGGCGGGGTGGGTTGACTGATGATCTCCACAGGTGTGTTGGTTGGTACGGGTGGTGTTTAGCGGATGGATTACTAGGTTTGGCTTGGGAATTGCATACATTGCACATGCATAAATATGTTCTGTTGTGTAAATGGGCTTCGACCCAAGATTTTGCTTTATGGGCTCAGACCCAAGTTTTTGCTAATTGGATTCAAGCCAGTGGATGACGGTAAGGGGATTATACACTGAGTTCTTGTAACTCACCCCCCTTTTCTCTTAACCCTTGTAGGTAATGCTCAGTGACGAGGACTTGGGGCCATGGATGACTCGGTGTAGGCCATACTTCAGAAATGGTTTTATTTAGACTTTAGTTTCTTACTTCGTTTACTTTATTACTTTACTATTTTGGGTTATGTGTTGTAATAAGGTCTCTGGATTATTATATTTTGCTTTATGTTTGACGTGTTTATATTTTACTCAAATTATTTTAAATGGGATTTTCTAAAATCATAATAAAGGTTTTCCAAAACCGATTAACAAATGAATTTCAAAATAAACTTTTACAAATATTTTTAATACGGAAATTTCTCTCGAACTATCAATGATATTTCCAAAAGTCACAGTTTTATAAAATTATTACTTCAAATTTAATCGATCAATCTTCGAAATTACTAGTATTTTATTAAATATCTCAAGTCAAACTTGATTTTCTTGATGTTAACAAATCAACATCTATTTTTGTACGAATAGAAAAGGATCTAACATTTTTTTATCTCATTTGACATGTTTTCTTTATACGTTATCGAAAAACTTTTTAGTGTGACACACTGGATTCAGCCTAACTTCTAGGCCGAGTTTGGGGTGTTACAGCACCAACAGTAAACAAACTTTTCTCCCCATCATAATCAAAGTCTTTTCCAGCCAATTCATTGCCATAAGTCTCTTGCACCCTCTCTATCACTTTTCTTCCAACACCCTTGCCATCAACTGGACGACCATCTTCATATGAAAGAGAAACGCTGTAATGGAAGAAGTGCCCATTTGTACTCCCCATACTCACTTTGAAGTGATTGGTGAATATAGTTACCTTCTACATTTTAGTTCCAACACCACGCCTTGCCATAGAGTGTCGTGCAATCTTCTTCGCATTCAATTCAGCTTTGATCAGAACAACAACAGGAAGCACAGGTGGTTGAGATTTTAGCACTGTCCCATTTCCCCTTGCTCAAATGGATCCATACCCTTCTAACTGCCTATGTTCTAACTATATACGAACGACTGCATTGTCTTCCACTTTATCAAGGAACATGTTCTCCATAACCAGCTTTCTAACTTAGAAACTGACCGTGAATCGATACCTCTTAAAATATGAAATGACATGCACAAAAATATAAAACACAACGAGCTAGTACCATAAAATAAAATATAAAGCAAGTAAAATAAACAAAAACCTATATGGGTGACCACTAAGGTTTAACATAGTTCTTCCTTACGGTGGGTTCTTAGGGTTTACTTATATGTGGTTTAGCTCTAAAGTTAAGGTACCTGAACCATCAGATCCCTCGATCCTCACCCATTATAGGCTCATATGGACCGAGTTCGGTTCAGGGGAATACATTTCCCTATGGCCATGCGGAGGTGAAAACCTCACGAAGACATAGGTACGAATGTATTCCAGAAGCAATCCACTAGCCCATGTGGAGGTGAAAACCTCACGAAGGCATAGCTTCTCACTCCCACTTAAGGGTGTGACCACGACGGTTATGCAGTGTAATGCAGAGCAATATATTTCAAACCATATGCAATAAAAGGATCATATTTTTAAAATCAAAATTTTAAATTCGAACAAAAGGACATGAAATTATCAATTTTACGGCTTGACTCTCTAAGTCCCCAATGGAGTCGCCAAGCTGTCGAAACCATTTTAAAATCAGTTTTGAAAAATAGGGATCGACTTTGAAAAACAAAAATGGAGTCGCCACCAATCTTTTTTACTTAGGTGTGATTGGATCACCTTGTAAAACGTTTTATTTTAAAACATTTGATTTTGTTCCTTGAAAATGAGAAAATAGGTTCAGGAGTCGGTTACGTATGAGGACGGGTTAGCACCTTCATAACGCCCAAAAATTGGTACTTGATCGATAAAATCATGTCCAAATATTTGAAATTTAAAAATATTAAAAAAATATGATTTCTTTAAAAAATTTTGAGATTTTCTTGTTCCAAAGGAATATAAACATCACATCCAACACGTTAGGACATGATATTTTAAAACCTTTGTAATCAAAATCGTCTTACATTTTACAAAACTTGTTAAAAGGATATTTAGTTATTTAGCCAAACGGAAAATCGCACCCAACACGTTAGGGCACTACTTTCTGAATTTCTAAATACCTAAACATTGCCTTATCGTTTTTTTTTAAAACTTTAAATGAAAAATAGTAATTTTTAAAAAATGCATTTTATACTTCAAATAATAATAATCTATGTGACAATATCGTATTTATAGGCTATCATACATAAATATTAAAAACAATTATAATACAAAAGTATACAATATAGACAATATAAAATACAATTAAAATAATTACACAAAAGTAAAAATAATAATACAATAAGAATACTAATATAGGTTTATATAAAATAATAGTAAGATGAAAAACAATGGTAATGAAAATAATATTAATAATATTAATAATAAAATAATAAATAATAATAATAATAGTAATAATACTAGGGTTAGTTATAAATAAAATAATAGTAGTAACGATATCAAAAAATAATATATATATATATTGTATAAAAAAATATTGTAATAATCTAAAAATAAAAAAATGTATTATAAATAAATTTTATACCAAGTAAAATTTTAGAAAATAATATAATAAATAATATATAAATTATAAAATAATATATAGAATTTTAAACAAGTAAAATATATATAAAATAATACATATAATATATATATGAATTTCAAAATATTAATAAATTAATAAATATAAGAAAAAAATATAGAATATTTAATATAATAAATAATTAAAATATAAGAGAATAAAATAAAATAAAAAGGATGAAAATAAAACTAAAACAAAGAAAGCCAGGGTTAAATAGCAATTAAAACAAATTAAAAGGATTGAATCAAAAACACGCGTTAAAATACAACGGCCAAAGTGGCAATTATGCCAGATTTTGAAACGACAACGTTCTGATTTTTAGATTTCAAAGAGCCCGAGGACTAAATTGGAAAATAATTAAATTCTTGGGGCTAAATTAAAAAATGAAATTAAACAGAATTAAAAATAATAAAAAATGAGGAAGGTCTGAAATAGCAATTAAACCATTTAACGAAAACACGCGGATCCTGCCTTCGGGTCGGGTCAAAGCATAGGTATGGCCTGCTAAACGGTGTCGTTTTAACGCTTATTGGCTTAAGCGAAAACAGTGTTGCTTTCAATATATTATATAAGCCAGTTTTCTGCCCAAAAAATTCATTTAACCCTAATTCTAAAAAAAAAAAATTAAAACTCTCTCGATCCCATTTTCCTCTGTTAGGGTTCGGCCATCGGAACCATGGACCCCGTGCACACGCGCCTTACGCGCCGCCATGGTCAGTGGTTAAAACCACTCTGTTTTACACCCCAAACGCAGGTAACCTTCTTATCTTCTTCTCCGTCCTTAACATTCGTAAAAAGAGTATTATAAATCTAAAAAAATAAAGTGGAAAATCACCGTGGCAAAGAAATGGTCTCTGTATTTTATTTTCAACGTATTTTTGTCCCTGTTTTCTCTCTGTTACAATGAGTATCTTCCCGCGTATTACAAATTACTATGGGTTTTTATAACCCATAAAATGAAACAAGAAAAGGAAAGAAAGATTTCTTTCCATATTTGCTATGATCTGTTGCTGCCTTTTTTCTTTCTGCTTTGGTGCTTTCCTTTTTTTTTACAGGTTAAAGGCGACGAATCTGGCAGTGGCGAGGCGCGCTAACTACGGCGCGAATAGGTGGCGTGACGATTAAGCCATGATCGGAGGCTATTGGAGCAATTGCGGCACAACGAATGGGATCCTGCTAGCTTGCGACGATTTCGCTTCTACTATTGCGGCGCCTAGGGTTTCTTCTGAAACCCTAGGTCTGAAACTTTGCTTAGGCGTTGGGCTTTTTGGGCCTTGAGTGTGGGTCTGATCTATTTAGGTTTTGAGCTATGTAAATGGACTGTTAAAACTGGATTTTTTATTTTATTTCTGTTTTGGTTTGTCTGAACGGGCCCGGGCAAAATTGGGCTCCTACAGTGAGTGTTGCCATTGTATGTGCTATGATTCAATTATTCGCGTTTTCATGCTATCGTTGTTCACTCGTATAATATTTTATTCGTGTTATTGTTCTATGTTCATTATTATATCTTTATTTCATGACATTGTATCGTGAATTAAATCCCAACATATTTATCCAATTTAGATCGTTTCATTCTATTTCAAACAAAATCAATGTATGCCTTTGAGTGTTACACTCGTGATTATCCAAAAGCAAAAATCTTTCAAAATAAGGTCTGTGTTTGGAAATCCGAGAAATCGTGCCCTAACATGCTGAGTTTCGTTCTTTTGTTTGGCCAAATAATCGAATATCCTTTTGACAGCATGAGTCTCAGGAATCATGAGATGATCTTGGATTCAATGATTTAAATTGTCCTATCCTAACGTGTTGGATGTGATATTTTATTCCTTCGGAGCGAGAGAATCTTAATATCCAATTCGAGAAAATTCAAATAGTTTTAAAAGAGATCGTATTTTATATTTTTTTCAAATTTTCAACTTTCAACATTAAGACATTAAATAATCAATAAGGTACCAAGTTTGGGAGTGACGAGGGTGCTAACCCTTCCTCGCACATAACCGACTCCCGAACCCAATTTCTCAAAACTTCATAGACAAAAAAAAAAATCGTCTTTTTAGTAAATTTTAATTTTTATTAAAATGATTGAATAAAGAGGTCTCCTGGTTACACCTCATCAAAAAGGATTGGTGACGACTCCCATTTTATTTTCGTTTTCAAAACCTTAGTTGATTCCTATTTTTCAAAAAAATGGTTTTGACAGCTTGGTGACTCCGCTGGGGACATGAGAGAGTCGAGCCGTAAAATTGATTATTTTCTGTCTTGTTGTCGAAAATTGAAAATATGATTTGAAAAATTACTATCCTATTATTGCATTTGTTCGTATTGTTATTTCATAATTACTGTGGTTTGAGTCTCGCATCATATTACATATGGACCATTTTGGTCTTACCCCTTTAAGTGGGATGAGAAGCTACGCCTTCGTGAGGTTTTCACCCCCATGCAGGATAGTGGATCGCTTTCAGGATACATTCGTACCTATATTTTCGTGAGATTTTCATCTCCGTGCCATAGGGAAATGTATTCCCTTGAACTGAACTCGGTCCGTATGAGCCTATAATGGGTGAAGATCGAGGAATCTACTGGTTCGGGTACCTCTCTTTAGAGCCAAACCACATATAGTAAACCTTAGGGTCCCACTTTAAGTAGAGCCGTGCCGAACCCTAGCGGTCACCCATTTAGGAAATCTATTTTGTTGTTTATTTTTCTTGTGCTAACGTGTTTTGTTTTGTTTATGATTGTATTGCATTGCATCGCATCGCATCATCTTAGAAAAGAGGGGTCAATTCATATTCGATTGCTAAATAGAAGAGCTTGTCATAGGAAAACGAATTTTTTGATAAAGTGAAATGTAATACAGCCGTCTGAATATGGTCTGAGTAAACAACAAGAGAAGGCTGATAGTCCGTGGAGGAATACGCGACTTTGCATCGTTGCCCAAAGATACAAACCAAAAAAGATTATTCGAGAACTGTCACACCCCGACATTCTTGAAGAAACTAATGAGCATCACGAGGATAAGTAAGCAATGAGACGTGGCTCGGATCAAGCAAAAGGAGCCAGTAGAGACATCCATTGGAAGGTTCGCGAGATTTGACCTTACATCCAAAAATGAAGAAAAGGATCAATGCCTTCACTTTGAATATTGGGGCAAGGTAGTATGTGTAATCATCCACTTTATGTAAAGAAATTTGTTTTCTAGTAAAGTTCTTCTAACAGAATTGAATCAAAATCAGTGCCTCTTTATGCATTCATGCATCTGCATGGCATTACATCATATACATTAAGTTTCATAAAAAGACCCTGATTAATTAAAATTATGACAGTTACCCTAGAAACCAACCAAAATCCACCAACTACATATCGCCACAATACCCGCCGCAAGATGAAAGCAATGGATCAAATAATAGAAAGACTAGAAAAAATGCAAAGGGATATGTAGGATCGATTGCAAGCACAGATGCAAGAGCAATTAGCCAAAATACAACAAGACATGAGGGATCAGATGCTGGAATCTCAAAGAAATACGATGAACCAACTGGCCCAACTATTGGCTAGAGGTCCCGACAAAGGAAAGAGCCCTGTGACCAATCCTAGTGATGACAATGAATAGCCTCCCTATCCTCCAGATTTTACCCCAACAAACATCCCACCACAACCAGATGAGAATCCACAAAGAGTACCAGTTACCATTAGGCCCCAATATCAGGCTGGTGTTTCGGCACAGATAAACTTTCCAACGGGCTCGGGGTCTAACCCAGGGGATAATCCAACTAATCCCATTGTCTCGAATCTCGACGATGTGACAGAGATGGAGAAAATAAGGAGGGATTTTCCAAAAAACTTGAGGACCGATACTGATTATTAGAAGAGAATTTTAGGGCAATGGAGAATTCGATCATCATTGCGAATCGATACAAAAGATTTAAGCTTAGTCCCTGACTTGGTACTCTCGCCAAAGTTTAAGACTCCAGAGTTTGAGAAGTATAATGGGACTAGCTACTGAAGCTCATATTACGATGTTCTGTCGAAGGATGACAAGATACGTCAACAATGACCAACTGTTAATCCACTGTTTTCAAGATAGCCTGATCGAATCTACGGTAAGTGGTATAACTAGTTAAGCCGTGCCCAAATTGGTTCATGGAAGGACTTGGCACAAGCTTTCCTGAAACAATATGGCCACATGACAGACATAGCACCCGACAGAATCACGCTACAAAATATGAAAAAGAAATCGAGTGAGAGCTTCAGGCAGTATGCCTAACGATGAAGGGAGATAGCGACGCAAGTCCAACCACCCCTCCTAGAAAAAGAAACCACAATGCTTTTTATCAACACTTTAAAGGCCCCATTCATCACTCACATGCTGGGAAGTGCCATACAAAGTTTTGCAGACATAGTGATGACTGGTGAGATGATAGAAAACACGATAAGATGCGGGAGGATTGAAGTAGGAGAAAGAACCAAAAGGTCATCCTCGAGAAACAAAGAAAATGAAATAAATATCCTGAGCGTGTATTCTAAATCGGTCACCGTAGGCCAACTGAGAGCTGTAACCACTAGCTATCAAGGCTCTTCAAGGAAAGAATCCAACTCAAGGCCAAATACAGAAAGGCTCCAGTTCACACCCATCCCGATGACATATAAGGAGCTTTATCAAAACCTATTTGATGCACATGTGGTGTCTCCTTACTACCCAAAACCAATGCAGCTCCCATACCCCAAATGGTATGACGCAAAAGCTCAATGTGAGTATAATGCAGGGATTACAGGGTATTCAATAGAAAACTGCCTTGCTTTCAAAAAGTTGGTCGAAAGGTTCATTGAAATGGGAATTGTAAAGTTCAACGATTCCTCAGAACCTAATCGCTTGGACAAAGCAATAAACGCCATAGTTGAAAGTGGGGGCAAAAGAGTTATAATGCCCAGAAGGAATATCGGGAAATCTTAATGACATATCCGAGGAGGGAACTGGAGAATAAAAATTTCCAAGCCTTACATACTGGGGAGGGTTTTGAACAAAGGGACTGTGGAAGAGATCCCTATATTTTTAGAAATAATTTAGAGTAATATTCAAAACACGCTTGTTGCCTTAAGCCTAGAGGCAATAAGAGCCCTTTTGTGAAATAGGCTTGTATCCAGAATCTTTATTTCAATGAAAATGCATTTTTGTGTCTCACTTTGAGCAAATATTCTTTTATTCATTTATTTCATTCATGTTCATACCACATAAATAATTATTCTTAGATTCATTTGTCCTTTGAATATTCTTTCGTACTTACAACAGGTCCCTATATATCAACGACATGAGCCACGCTGCTACTGACTCAGAGTCTACTTTTGAGCAAGATATGTGTCTAGAGAGATCTCAGGACTTTGGAGATGACAGAGATTGTAACCTATCTCCTGATTTGTTAGGATGGTAAAATAAGATGAGAAACAGATCCCACCCCACAAATAATAAGTAGAATCTATGACTTCCTCTTTGTGGGGCATGGATGGCAATGGGCCAATCATGCCAAAAGCTTTTGACGGGTATCGATTCACCTCTGTGGTCATCGATTACTTCACCAAGTAGACGAAAGCTACTTCATATGTCGATGTCACAAAGTCAACAGTCAGCAAATTCTATGTCGGTATAGAATCCCAAAAGGGGATAATGTCTGACGGTGCATTAAATTTGAACAACAGCGCGACATCAAAAGTTCGTAGTTTGTTCAAGATTAAACACAGAATCGACCAAAACGAACGGTAAAAAAAAGATTGCGGGAAAAATGATTGAGGCTCATGAAGATTGGCATCCGTACTTGTTGAACGTTTGCTAGGACCCCACCGGGGCAACGCCTTTCTCATCGAAATTGAGGTTCTTTTTCTTCAAGTCTTGTCGGAGATGAAGTTGGATCTAATTTTGATATGATCAAGTAAACCTAATTGAAGAAAAGAGGTAGAAAGATGTCCAAGATTACAACAAAAGGTTTACCCTAGTAAATTTCATGATAGGGCTTTGAAGAAGATTTTTCCCATGCAAAAGGAACTTCCAGGGAAAGTGGACGCCAAACTGGAAAGGACCTTATGTAGTAAAGAAGGCCTATTCTGGAGGAGCATTGGTACTAATCGAGATGGATATCAAAGATCTGCCCAATCCGGTTCAGTCAAGAAGGGGAGAAACAAAGGTGAAAACCGCAAAGGGCGCCATGAAACCCAAAAAAAATCAAAAATCAAAAATCAAAAAAATCAAAAAATCAAAAATCAAATCAAAAGAATAAAAGAAAAAGGAGAGGTGTAACACCCCTATCCCATGTCCAATCACCGGATTAGGGTTAAAGGCATTACCAGACAGATCGAAAACATTTTCAGAATTAATCGTACAACCATTCATCAATATCAATCATAATGTCCCTTAAGTAGGTCATCGAGACCTTAATCATGCTTATAAACCGAGTCGGGACTAAACCGAAACACATAAGAAATTTCATAAAAATTTTAAACTTTTCTAACATACAGGGGACACACGGCCATGGGGGTAGGCCGTGCCTCACCCACGGCTACTGGACACTCCCGTGTGTCCTCCTTGTGGTGGTATACTGTCAAATTCAACACGGTCACCAAGCACGCCCATGTGATAAAGTCGTGTACTACTAGATCACATACTACCATTTCTCACACGGCCATTAAGCACACCCGTGTCGAGGCCGTGTGCAATTTCAGCCACATTCTGCCAATTTACCCACGGTCTTAGGCACGCCCGTGTGCCTCAACCGTGTGACATTATAGGCCATTTTACAAGGCCAATATGCCACCCATTTTGGGTCTCACCTACAAGCAATACATATCAAAACATAGTATGCATATATGGCAACCAAAACATATCAAATGGTTCACTTCACCCATACATTCAGTACCAATTCCATTCATACCAAATTTCAAACTAAATCCTACATCATTTCAAACATGTAACATCCATTTGCTTAACCAAAACTTAACCATTCCATATGCATCAAGACATACTAAATATATATTCTTCATAACTCATTCATTCAAAAAATTATCAACTCAAAAGCTTGTCAATACACATGGCCATGCTCACTTCATAAACATATACACATATCTAGCCTATACATGTCATATTTAGCTATATACATTTACAAAAGGGTACCAAAATAAGTTTTTTTTTGTAGTGTGATGATGATCCTTGACAATCCCGAGCCTTTAGTAGCTTCGACGACCTATAAAACAAAGAAAACACACATACAGAGTAAGCTTTCCAAAAGCTTAGTAAGTCATATACAAATAAACTTGGCATAAAAAGCATAAATGCAATTTGAAACTTTTGCACATCTCATCCACTTAACAATTTATCATGTACATGCTTGATTCATACTTATGACTACATTGGTCACTTTTATCCATTCAAAACTCATTTGAAGCACATGGCTCATTCATAATCTTCCTTGCATCTTATTCACATTATCCTATTCAAACATACCTTTCTTCAAATCAAAGTCATATGCATACTTACCATTCATAAATACTTAATGCACATTCAACGTACCTGAATGGGGTATTAATTCACTTAATTGATCATAACTCGGATATACCATTCATATTGCAGACTTGCCCGTTGAACCCTTAGGAACCTAGTAGGATACTCAGAAAGCTCGGAATAGTAGTACAATGCCAACATCCTAGACGAGGTCTTACATGCACTCGTATATTGATGCCACTATCCCAGACAGGGTCTTACATGTATAGATCATATCGATGCCAACGTCCAAGACGTGGTCTTACACGAGTCAATATGATGCCGATGTCCCAGACATGGTCTTACTCATAAAGTTCATATCAGTGCCTATGTCCCAAACGAGGTCTTTTACATATAATTCATATCGATGCCTACGTCCTAGATGAGGTCTTATACGAAATTTCAAATCAACGCCAACATCCCGGACGTGGTCTTACATGATAAAACCGAACAGATACCTATGTTATGACATAGCTAGTCCTATCTATTCCTAGGTTCATACAAGACTTCTCGGCTTTATCACTATATCAAACTATTTTTAGAATTCACGCACTTATCATCTTATACTAATTCATTTTCATCAATAGACATATGAATACATATATTCAATTCAATACAGATAAGTTTATTTGCATAGTGACTTACCTCGGGTTCAGTTTATCGGAATGAAATCGACTACTCGGTTATTTTTGGTTTCCCGTGATCTAAGTCCATTTTCCTCGGTTCTTGATCTAAACATATTCAGAATTAACTCTTTTATTCACTATTCCATTCAATTCAATCCAAATTTGCAATTTAACCCTCATATTTGCACACTTTAACAATTTAGTCCATTTTTCACAAAACATCAAATATACACAAGTTGTTAACACATATGCATAGCCGAACCTCCCTAAGGACTATATAAGTCCACATATTTCATAAAATTTCACAAATTAGTCCTCCAAAATAACAGTTTCACATTTTAGCCCTATTTAGCTAAATTCATCAAAACTTCAAGAACATAACATGTTCCTCTAGCTCAAATCTTTCATATATCATCCTCAAACATCACAAAGCTTGTAATATCATCAATGGCATATTTCACATACATCATCAAAACACAAAATCAAGACATGGGTTTTGTAGCTCTCAAAGCAACGATTGCAGAAACGTAGAAATTATCAAAAACTGAAGTAAAAATCTTACCTAATCAAGCTAAAAGCTAGCCGAACTTTAGCTTTGTTTCCTTTCTTTTTCTTTCTTTGATTTTCAGAAAGAGAGGATGATACCATCATCTTTTCTTTGTTTGTTTAATTATAAACATATTATTATTCCATTTACTAAAATGCCCTCTCACTTAATAAAAGAAAACATATATAACAAGGGTATACTTGACTTTCATTCATCCACTATCTATAATTTTGGCCAAATTACCACATAAGACCCTCACTTTTACAAAGCCATGACACATTAGTACTTTAACAAATTGCAAGCAACTTCCACATTCAATGCAATTTAATCCTTTGCTCAAATTAAACACGCAAATAGACAAATTCACTTACAGAAATTTACCACATGCTAATTCACATATCAACGGTACAAAAAATAATATTAAAATATTATACGAACTCGGATTTGTGGTCGCAAAACCACTATTCCGACTAGGGTATAAATCGGACTGTTACAAGAGGCCAAGGTGAAAACCCGCAAAGGGTGCTTTGAGACCAAAGGGGATTTGAGTTGAAAACCCGAGAAGGACAGCTCAAATTTTGATCAAAAGTGGGGCATACAGCAGTCTTGCTATGCCTGAATTAATAATAAAAAAGTATGTTACATCTTGGGGAATCAATAGAGTACTCCGAATCCCCTAAACACATACTGAGCTTAAAATGGCCCTCAAGAGATCCGTACAGAGAAGCTCAGCGATATCTGGGGCACCTAGTTTTCATCTTACCCATATTGAATTTGTTATCTTTGATTACTTTATTCTTTTCAAGATACGCTCCCAATAAATTTCATTTGTTATCTTGATTAATTCATTCTCATTCTGTACTTTTTCAAAATTTGATATCTTGATCAATTTATTCATTTCGAGCTTTGCTCAATAAATTTCCATTTTCTCCATCATTATGATCTTTTCAAGCATTTTTCATTGAAATAATGATTAGTGGACTAATAATACTTTCATAAAAGGATTTTTGCATATTACTTTGGAAGCTTCTAAATAATACAAGAACCTGATACAGGACCTTTGTTCAAAACTAACCAAAACTAAGGGTAGGAAAGGAGTCTAATTTGAGACTATCAGTTAAGATTTTTGTCAAAAGTATCAGTTGAATAAAAAGATGAGACATTTCATCGATGATACAACCTCAAAAAATAACGAGCAATGTCAACCCAAGTGTACAAGGGGAATCATTCTCGGGAAATGCATTCATGCAAATATCATGCACATACATCTGGTCATTATACCCAACGAATGGTGTAACAGATCAAATTGATTGAAGATGATACAAATCCTATACCTTGGAGTTGCAGTAGGATGGATGGAAGAAACCAAATGTTATTCTCCTGGAGTTGTAGTAGGAGGTACAAACTTTATATCCCAGAAGGTATAGTGGAAGGGACTCTGAAATTACAACGGGGCAAGCTTGTTGGGCTGAATATGATTGTTTCTTTGGGTTTTCCATCAAGAATACTAGCCGAACAAGATAGCAGCATAATACGTTAGTGATGATGCCTTGATGAATAATGAGCGATGACACCTTAAACATTTAAAAAGGGATCATTCTCATAACATTCTGCATTTATGCAAATGTCGTCCATAATACATTTAGTTAGTAGCATTAGATTCATTCTAATCATTGCATCCTAATCATTTGGCATAAATATATGAAATCAAGTCTACAGGACATGTCCTCTAGAGGACGGTGTAGCAATACCAAAGATTGCAGATCTTGTCTCTCTAAGCAGTAGTGTAGCAGATCAAAGACGACGAATCTCATCTCCATGAAGTAGCGGAGAAGCCATCAGCCTTATCTCCCTGAAGCGACAGTGGAGTAGATTGAAAATTATAGATCTTGTTTCCCTAAGTAGTAGTGGAGCAGGTCAAAAATGACGAATCTTATCTCCATGAAGCAGCAGAGTAGATTCAAGCCACCATCTTCGTCTCCTTGAAGATACAGCAGAGCAGGTTGAAATTACCAATTTTCATTTCCTTGAAAGTTTCAATAGAGAAGATCGAAGCTACAAATCTCTTCTCCCAAAATTTTTATCCCTTTAAGGTTCCAATGGAGTAGGTCAAAACTACAAATCCCTTCTCCCTGAAACTCTTATTTCCTTAAAAGTTTTAGTAGAGAAGATCGAAGCTACAAATCTCTTCTCCCTAAATTCTTATCCCTTTAAGGTTCCAATGGAGTAGGTCGAAGCTACAAATCCCTCCTCCTTGAAATCCTCATTTTTTTGAAGGTTCAGTAGAGAAGATCGAAGCTACAAATCTATTCTCCCTGAACTCTTGTCCCGTTGAGGTTCCAACGGAGTAAGTCAAAGCTATAAATCCCTCCTCCCTAAAATCCTCATTTCCTTAAAGTTTCAGCAGAGAAGATTGAAGCTACAAATCTCTTCTCCCTGAATTCTTGTCCCTTTGAGGTTCCAACGGAGTAGGTCGAAGCTACAAATCCCTTCTCCTTGAAATCCTCATTTCCTTAAAGTTTCACCAGAGAAGATCGAAGTTACGAATCTCTTCTATCTGAATTCTTATATCCTTGAAGTTTCAATAGAAAAGATCGAAGCTACAAATCTCTTCTCCCTGAACTCTTGTCTCATTGAAACTTCAGTGGAGTAGGTCGAAGCTATAAATCCCTTCTCCCTGAAAATACAGTGAGGATCAATTCTCATCTCCTTGAAGTTCCAGCGGAATAGGTCGAAGCTACAAATCCCTTCCCCCTGAGATTACATTGGAGCCACAATTCTTACTTTTTGAAGTCCAGCGGAGTAGATCAAAGCTACAAATCTCTTCTCCCTGAAATTACACTGGAACAAATAAAAGCCATTAACCTTATCTCCTTGAAGTTGCAGTGGAGTAGGTTGAAGTCACAAGTCTTATCCCTGAAGTTGCAGTGGGGCAGGTTAAAGATAGCGAATCTTATTTCCCTAAAGTTGCAGTGAAACATATTGAAGCTATATGGATCTTATCTCCCTGAAGTTGCAGTAGAGTAGATCATGGCAAGTTTTATCTCCCTGAAGTTGAGAGCAGATGGAAGCCATTAACCTTATCTCCTTGAAGTTGCAGTGGAGCAGGTTAAAGATACAAGTCTTATCTCCCTGAAGTTGCAGTGGAGCAGACTAAAGACAGTTAATCCTATCTCCCTAAAGATGCAGCGAAGTAGATTAAAATGACGAATCCTATACCCCTGAAGTATTAGTAGGCCGGATTGAATTTACCACAGAAAGTTTCATCTCCCTAAAGTTGTAGTGGAATAGACTAAAGATAGCAAATCTTATTTCCCTAAAGTTGCAGTGGAACAGATTGAAGCTATAAATTAGATATTATCTCTCTGAAGTTACAGTAGAGTAGATAACATCAAACCTTATCTCTCTAAAGTTGTAGTAGAGCAGGTTGAAGTTACAAGTCTCATCTCCCTAAAGTTGCAGTGGAACAGACTAAAGACAACGAATCTTATTTCCTTGAAGTTGCAGTGGAACAGATTGAAGCTATAAATTAGATATTATCTCTCTAAAGTTACAGTAGAGTAGATCACATCAAACCTTATCTCTCTGAAGTTGCAGCAGGGCAGGTTGAAGTTACAAGTCTCATCTCCCTGAAGTTGCAGTGGAACAGACTAAAAATAGCGAATCTTATTTCGTTGAAGTTGCAGTGGAACAGATTGAAGCTATAAATTAGATCTTATCTCTCTGAAGTTGCAATTGAGTAGATCACATCAAACCTTATCTCTCTAAAGTTGCAGTAGAGCAGGTTGAAGTTGCAAGTCTTATCTCCCTGAAGTTGCAGTGGAGTAGACTGAAGATAGCAAATCTTATTCCCCTGAAGTTGCAGTGGAACAGATTAAAGCTATAATTACAGATCCTATCTCTCTGAAGTTGCAGTAGAGCAGATCAAAACAAACCTTATCTCCCTAAAGTTGTAGTGGAGCAAGTTGACGATTCAAGTCTTATCTCCTTAAAGTTGCAGTAGAGCAGACTAAAATCACAAATCCCATATCACTCTAAAGTTACAGAGAAGCAGATTGAAACTACAAAGTCCTATCTCCCTGAAGTGGTGGTGGAGTGAATCAAAGCAACAAGATGCAGAAGAGGAGCACCAAAAAAGTCGAGACTTGGCGAGACCGGGCAAAATTGGTCCTTTTTGAAAGTATTTGATCTGTTCTCGTTACACGACAATGAGCAAAGAGGGGCAACTGTACAGGCCCAATTTAGCCTGGGGCCCATTAAAACCCAAATCAATAAAATGTCCAAATTCAAAGTCCAAATTACACAGCCCAAATCAAGACCCAAACCCAAACTAAATACAGACCCAACTTAGCCCAACTAAAACAGGCCCAAAACATTAAATTTTTTTTAGAAAATTTTAGGGTTTCTAAAACCCTAAGTGGCCTAGTCGCCGCATGCTAGCAGCCTAGGCCTGTTTTGGCCAGCGCCGCGCATTCGTCCGTCAACTCCACGCCTCTCTGCCACCGCCCCAGCCACTTGCAGAACAAAGGCAACACGCAACAATGGAGGACAACATAGAACACTACACCAAATCAGACTTTTAGCGGCATTTTTAGTGGCGTTTTAAACAAAAACGCCACCAATATTACACAAAAGTGGCATTTGAAGGAAAATGCCACAACAAAACGAGCAATAGCGGCATTTATTTAAAAAATGCCGCTAAAAATGATATATAGCTAGGCATTTGAGAAAACGCCGCTAATTCTCAGACATTTAGTGGCACTTTTGAGAAAACGCCGCTAATGCTCTAACCTATAGCGGCGCTTTTGAGAAAACGCCGCTAAATCTCCGACCTATAACGGCGCTTTTTATAAAACGCCGCTAATGCTTGGACCTTTAGCGGCGCTTTCTACCAAACGCCGCTAATGCTCTGACCTTTAGCGGCGCTTTTGACCAAACGCCGGAAAATATTTTTTATTTCAAAACAAAAACGATGACGTTTTAATTGCAATGTGAAAATGGGAAAAAATTAGTGGCGTTTTTTACAAAAACGTCGGTAAATGTGATCTTTAGTGGCGTTTTTTACAAAACGCCACTAATTTATTTTCTTTCAAAATAGAAACGACACCGTTTTAATTACAATGTAAAAATGGGATAAAATTAGCGGCGTTTTTAAGAAAAATGCCACTAAAGTCTGACTTATAGCGGCGTTTGTTATAAAAACGCCGCTAAATGTGATCTTTAGTGGTGTTTTTAACAAAAACGCCACTAATTTAATTTCTTTCAAAACAGAAATGATGTCGTTTTCATGTAAATATAAAAAGAGTAAAAAATTTACGGCGTTTTTTTTATTCAATCTATTTGAAAATAAAAAAAAGTGTTGTTTTGATCATTTTATAATAATTCAATTTTAATTTACGTTGAGTGTTGAAAATTTTTGCCTTAGTGTTAAGGGTTTAGCATTTAGGGTGTAAGGTATAGGTCGTATGGTTTAGGGGTTAATGTTTATACTTTAGTGTTTTAATGGTTTAGAGTTTTTGATTTAAGGTTTAGTATTTGTGGTTATAGGGTTTATATATTTGTAAGGGTTTATGATTTAGGGTTTTATGGTTTATGGTGTTTAGGGTTTAGAGTTTATAAAGGTTTGTGGCTTAAGGTTTTAGGGTTTATTGTAACACCCCAAACCCGACCCATGAGTCCTGACCGGATCTGGTATGTCACGAAGTAAAATAATTTGTTTCATTTTGAAAACTTAGTGAAATCTTGATAAAATTTGGCTAAGGTATGAAAATTTTGTTTGAAAACTTAGTTGGGCTTTTTATAAATATAGTTGGGTTGATAACCCCTTTTTGAAAACGGTTGATCATGTAGCATTTTAAAATCGTCAAAGTTGTAGTTGACTTAGTTTATTTTTGTCACCCGATGGTAACGTCTTTTAAAAACCCGTAGAAGTTTATTAAGGTTGAAAAGTTACTTTTAACCGGTTCATTTAACATTTAAAAACTTCGTTTGTAACATAACATAGGTAAAATAAAACAGTGAAATGATCATCCAAAATAATAATAGCGGCCTTATTACAATCCCAAAATAAAAGACTTAGGAAATAAATAATTTTAACAATAGCAAATTAAATCAAAACCACCGATAAGCATGGCCGCCTCGAGTCCTCTCCGGCTCCATCTCCGCAATCTACTCCGCAAAATGGTAATGGAAGGGGGTGAGTCACCAAGACTCAGTCCGGTAAAGTAACTCATACACAAGTCATTAATAAACATGCACATGCAACCCAACCTAACCATCCATACTCCTTAGCTACCCCGTGTGGTCAAAACCACTGGTGGTCAAAACCACTGATGACTTAGAGTTACAAATCAGATGATGGGGCCAACCCATCGTGTGGTCAAAACCACTGATGACCATAGGTCACAATATATCAAGTGTGGTCAAAACCACTGGTGGTACCAAACCACTGGGACTTAGTCACAATTTATCAATCGGTGTGGTCAAAACCACTGATGACCATAGGTCACAAATAATCTGATGGGGCCAACCCATCTTGTGGTCAAAACCACTGATGACCATAGGTCACAAATAATCTGATGGGGCAAACCCATCTTGTGGTCAAAACCACTGATGACCATAGGTCACAAATAATCTGATGGGGCCAACCCATCTTGTGGTCAAAACCACTGGCGACAGTCCATAAAATCATCCCCCTCCTCTCATCAATCCCACCATCACATGATTATATATCAATTATCATATATCATGTCATAGCATTTAACATCATGTGATGGCATGCAAATCATATATCAAAAATCACAAGTTAGGGGACTTACCCGGAATCCATGCTTAGCCATAAGCAAAACACTACCAAAAAGGTGAATAACAACAACAATAATCATGTAAATTAATAAAGTGTGTAGTGAGTTCTTACACACCTATTTACTAGCAAATCCCGAATATACTAGCAAAATCCCGAGACGTTGTTTCCTCTTACAATCGGTCAACACATGAATTTTTAGATCTATTAGCCAATTGGCTAAACTAGAGATCCCGAAGGATCAATTGTACCAAAAGTATGGCCTTTGGCCAAATATGGCTTATTCACTTACCAAACTCACCGAATTCCCGTATTTGTCACTTGTCCTGTCGAGACTCCTACCAAAAACACTTGTTAACAATTGGCTTGCACATCTATACATAACCAAAGCCTATAGCCGAATGTTACTTACCACCTTACCTTAGGAGAATTAATCCCGAAAGCTTCCCTTAATGGCTATGGCTTCCCTACAATTGCTTTAACCGTATTAATAAGGGTCTTAGGCCATTTGGCCATAATTATAGATTCAAAAAGAACCATTCGGCCATGTCCACATACCTCTTACTAATGATTGAAAAAGAATCCCGAAAAGAAACTTGTGTTCCCTTGATATTCGGCCAAAGTAACTCTAATGGAGGAGGAAAGATTTCGGCAACAAGGGGATGAAAGAGATTCGGCTAACTCAAGTTTGAAGGGCTGGAATTTTGAGAAGAGAAAGAGGTAGGTTGGCTAATAGGAATTAGAAAAGAGAAAGAAGAGATGTAGGGAAGTGGTGGTGGTTTGACTTAGTAGAAGAAAAAGAAGTGGAATTTTTGAACAATTTAGGCAATGCAACAAGGGAAATTCAAGACAGATAATTTGGAGAGAAAATTGATGAGTTTGGCACTTCTTTGCTATACAAATCAGATATGGACAGCCCTAGAGAGTCCCTATTTCGGCCATTGCCTCCCATGAGATAAAACTTTATCTTTTAATCTTTATCTCCTATCCACCTCTTCAACAATTCAAAAGAAAATAAACTACTACACACACCCTTCCAGCCGAAAATATGCAAAAAGAATAGCTCTCCCTTATCAAAATAAGAGTCCATAATCGGGCCATCACCTCCCTTCCCATGCACGCCAGCCTTGAAAAAAAATAAAAACCAAATTGTAGCTCCCGTGATTCGAACACCAGACCACACTAACGCAGCCCCCTACAACGCCCCTTGCCATCTTTCCCATTTGACTTTCATGTCAAACAACCCCACCATTTAATTATAAGGCCTTCTTCCTGGCCCTCTTTCCTTTAACGCAAAAAAACCCAAAAATAAAACACTCTTGCGTCCATCATGACTCGAACCCGAGTCCTTAAACCAAAACCCTTTAAGTGGCGCTCCAAGCCACTCCACCAACCTGTCTTTCACGTCCAAACCTTGCCCGAAAAATCTATTAAGGCCTTCCAACCTAGCCCCTATCTTAACGTCCCCAAAAAGCCCAAAAATAAAAATACACCCCCTTGTTTCTCCCATGAATCGAACCCAAGACCTCCCTTGCAACACCCTTAAACGCACCCTTGTAGCACCTAAGTGGCGCATGGAAGCCACTTCTCCAAGCCATTTTTCGTGTCATGTTTCTCCCAAATTTTTATTTAACCCCCATCTCACCTTACTCCCTTCCTTTAAACACTTAAAAATAAATTTTTCAGCCTAAATCCGACCTATTTTGGGGTTATGTCAAGACACTAAACATGCTTAGAAATCAAAATATTTATTTCTTTAAGCACACACATGGGAAATTAATTAAATTTTCAAACAACCCCTAATTTAGGGTGTTACATTTATAATGTTTTAGGGTTTAGAGTTTGGGGTTATGTGTTTAGAGTTTTATAATGTTTAAGGGTTTAAGGCTTATAGTTTAGGGTTTAGAGTTAAGGGTTAAGGGTTGATAGTTTAGGAGTTATGATATAGGGTTTAGGGTTTAAGGTCTAGGGTTTAGGGTTTAAGGTATATGACCTCAATTCAAACAAAATCCTTGAAATCGGTTTCTCCTAATTCAAATCCTAGAATCTCAGTAACTTAAGTTGTTGGATCCAACGTAACCATCGTTTAATCCTTCCTTTTATTGTATTGAAGCTGTCTTCCCATAACCCCGAATGGTATATGTATCCATTACCCCAATGTTTATTTCTTTAAAATAGGTTCAAATTTCTATCCTTAATTTATATATTATATAATTTATTATATAATTGTAAAATAGATAATATGAATTACATTATTAAAATTATTATATATATAGTTTGGGGTTTGGGATTATGTATTAGATATTAAGGTTTGAAGTTTGGATTTGGGGTTATATATTGGGAATTGCGCTTAAGTTTTTTAATTTATATATTAAATAATTTATTATATAACCGTAAAAGAGATATTATGAAATTTTTATATAAAATTATTTTATTATTATTAACACTAATACTATTATTAAAATAATTTTAAAGATTTATGGGTATATAGTGATATATTTTAAATTTACAAATATTAAAAATAAGTAATTGGATTAATTAATAATAGTATAAAATATATAGATTAAATGATATTAAAATTACATGTTTTACACAAAACGCATATAAAACCCATAAAAAGATTCGAAGATGGCGTCGTTTGAAAATTTGTTGTATGAATTAGTGGCGTTTGTGAATAAAACGCCACAAAAATATATCAGTACAATGCAAAACAACGTCTTTTAAAGCTTTTTTTACTGGCGCTTCCGTAAAAACTCCACAAATATCTGTCAAGTATTAGTGGCGCTAGTCATAAAATGCCACTATAAGTCTATAGTTAGTGGCGTTTTCCTAAAAACGCCGCAAATATATTTTTACATTAAGCTTCACGACATCATTTATCAACAATATATAACACGCATTAATGTGGACGACGTCGTTTTATCAACAGTTAGTGGCGCTAGTATAGAAACGCCGCAAAACATAAATTGAATTTGAGCAAAACGTCGTCGTTTTGCTTTGCTCGGTTTTATCCCCTCCATCCCCGAAATCCCTAAGTCTTTTCTCCTAAAACACTTAGCCAGAAATCCCTAAATCCTTTTGTTCTCTGCTATAATTTTTCCCTAAATCCCTTAGAACTTCCTAAGTCCCCAACATTTCACCAATTAAAAATTTCCCCATATACCAAAATCCATCTCTGGAATTAGCATTTCCACGAGTCTTGTCTCTTAGAATTCAAAGAAACTTTCTTGCTCAATCAAGGCGACAACAACATTTTGAGCACCATTTGTTTATTGATTTAGGCATTTCTGTTTATTTATATACTTTTGTTTATTATTTTGTTTAACTTCTTTTTTTCTTGATGTAAAGGTTTGAATTTGGAAAGATCGAGGTTATTAAGTGAAACACCCACACCCTACCCACGAGAATGGACCGGATCGGTATGTTCCTCAAGTAACCGGTTCAAATTCATTCGAATACTTTGAAAATTGTGTGTTTTGGAAGATAGTTTGTTGTGGGTTGGGCTCGAGTTGAAAATAAATTTATTTTATATCAAAAACCCATTCGTTTTGGTGACAAAATGTTTAAACTTATTTTAAATTAAATGGGCTTATTCTTTAAATTCATAACATAGTAATTAAAGCGTAAATAAAAAAATAAATCACGATGGCCTTATTACATAACACAAAACCCAAAATAAAATTATACAATTACTTAAAATAAAATAAAGATTCAAATTAAATTAAACTTCAAGTGAACATGGCCACCACAAGTTCTGCAGTCGATCCATTCTTGCTCATCACGAAACATGTTCCCACAACGGGTGAGTCGATAGACTCAATGTGTAACCAACACCAAAACATAATAGAAATAGGCACACCATACATATCATATTCATATAAAAATTCAAGATAATGATGCAAACCCGAACCCAAACCTATATGCCATCCGCTACACTCCACCCGTACCAACCTGCACACCTTGGGGACTACTAAGTCAACCCTCCATCCGCTACACACCATCGAAGGCAGTCGCTGCAGTCGACGTGCTCATCGCCCACTTATAATATTGTGGCATAGCCACCACTTTCAGATAATGTAACCGAAGTTACCACATTCATTTAATGTGACCGAAGTCACCACATTCACTTAGTGAGACCGAAGTCATCACGTTTCACTTAGTGAGACCGAAGTAAATCACGTTTCACTTAGTGAGACCGAAGTCATCACATTCACTTAGTGAGACCGAAGTCATCACATTCACTTCCCCTTTCTCAATTAACCCGAATGCCCCAAATTATACATATCATGCATATCATATTTAATTTCACTTTCACATCACTTTTCACATGTTAAATATAACATATTTTGAAATCCTAGTAGGAGTAGGAAAACGTAGCTGAGTACTTTGTACCATAATATGGTACTTTAGCCACATTCTTACACTTTCATATTAACATATATATCATATTTAAGCCATAAATCTATTAGGATTAGTGTGGTGTACACACGGTACCTTAGCCATATTCTTACACTTTCATATTAACACATATATCAAGTTTAAGCCATAAATCTATTAAGATTTAGTGTAGGGTACACTACGATACCTTAGCCATATTCTTACACTTTTATATTAGCACATGTAATAAAATTAAAGTCAGTAAATCTATCAAGATTTAGTGTAGGGTACACACCGATTTGCTTATGATTTCCTTGAGATCCGAAAAGCTTGATCTAATGCTTAGATCCTTAATCCCTACATTTGTTTTATCACTTATTACTTTAATAAAAAGCCATTCGCCATAAATCCAAATCCTAGTAGGATTAGTATTCTTAAAACTTACCTTGTTGCCGATTTCAATACTAATCAAATCTCGAAATCTATGCTATGCTCCTCCTTGTATTCGCCAAGCACTAAATCTCATCGGGGTTAGTTTGGCTTTTAAACAAACATGAATTAGATCTAATTATCAAAATAGGCCTTAGCCGAAAGCTATAGACACTTACCTTGTGGATTTTAAATCCGAAACTCACCGAATAACTAGGAAACGCGCCTATGGTGCACCTTCGGAAAAGAACTTCTCCTTCCTTGTAGCCTACACTTAGTAAATCCCGAAAGATCTCTTCAAAGTTTTGGCAACCATGAACATTAATGGGATTAGCCTAGAGATTGATAAGTCTAAAATATAAAAGAATGGAAACCAAACTTGGATCTTACCCTTATTTGAAGGAATCGATTGCACCTTCACTTCAACCTTGAGAGATTCGGCTTGGAGACTTGATGAACAATCGGCTATGATTCCCCGATGTATTCGGTTTCAAAGATGAAAGAAGAGAGGAATAATAGGCTTAGAAGAAATCGGCTAGGAGGCTAAAAGAAAAGAAGAAAAGAATGGAGGCTCAAGAAGAATATTCGACGAGAGGAAAGAGAGAGGAGAATGAATAACGAATGGCCCTAGTCTCATCCTTTTATAGCCGAAATTACTAGGCCAAGAATCCTTAACTTGGCCACCACTCTTCCTTATTTTCCTAATTAAAGAATAATTCTTCATTTATCCACCTATTTAGCCGAATTTTAAAGAGAGTGAAACTCTTCTTTTGCAAGCCTTGTGCCATCCACCTCTTAAGCTTCTAGAAGAAAAATAAAACTTATTTTATTTGCTTCTTATGTGACTCGAACTCAAGCCCAACACCCTTGTATGTGGGCCATTTCCTGAGGCCTTAAGTGGCATCTTCAGGCCACTTTTCCAAGTCCGTTAATGGGTCAAATTTCACATACTTTATATTTTAGGGTCACTGGCCCTAAGTTCCCCTTGAACTTTAAAATTCGACATTTTGGGGTCATTTTAAGTTTCCAAAATTTTCATGACTCTGTAAACTTGACATTTCCTAGGTTTCCAAAATGTTTAGTTTCCTCTTTTAGCATAGTTTCCAAAATGTTTACTTTCCTCTTTTGGCTTAGTTTCCAAAATGTTTACTTTCCTCTTTTGGCTTAGTTTCCAAAATGTTCACTTTCCTCTTTTACTTAGGTTTCCAAAATGTTCACTTTCCTAATTTGCTTAGGTTTCCAGAAATGGTCATTTTCCTACTTTCAACATAACCTTTCCATACATTCTCAGGTTTCCAAAATCATTCCAAATTTATTCCAAAACACATAAAACATGTTTTTTCGTACAATTTAGGCCAAAATGCATAGGCCCTTTTTAGGATGTTACAATTCGTTCTCCAGTAGCTTCTTTCTGGGGTTTTTCCCCTTCCCTCCCTTTTTGGAAAGACCAAGGCTATTCGTTCTCCAGTCAGCTTCTCCAAGGCTATCATTTTTGGGTTTTGGATTGTTGTCTTTAAGGTTTGACTTCTTTTTGGTAATTTCTTGTTGTCTTTATGGTTTAGCTAAAATGAGTTTGATGTTGATTAGTATTATTCTAAGGTTTTCTGAACCTCCAATAGTCTGATGCCACTAATTTTTGATATTAAAATTTTTGCAATTGTGGATTCATTAAAATTTGTTTCGATGTGATAGAAATTTGCTAAGTGTGCACTTCATTGGAGGTTTAATATGAGGCTTCTATTTAAAGGACAGTCAAGCATTTGCTATGTTTTCTTTTGTTTGTTTGATTGATTTTTGATTGATTTTGGGTTCACTAAAATTTTAGCAATAATGTTTCACTAAAATTAGATCTCTTGTTTTTTACCATAATCCTAAATCCCTAAGTACTTTCACCAGTTGACATCCATTTTGACATCCTAAATCCTAAATGTTTCCCAATTGACATCCGTTTTGCTCTCTTGTTCACCATTTTCCCATCCGTTTTGCTCTCTTGTTCACCATTTAAATCGTTTCGCTGTGAGCTCATCTCTCTTAACGCATCCGCGCCGCGACCTCTCTGTCCCAGCTTCCTCCAGTGGCTGATCTAATCCCTTTCTTGCATTCAAGTTGCCGACAGACCCAGCAAATTAAATAAGGTAAATATTGAAACCCTAATCATATTTTGAGGATTGATTTCTACTTGAGATTTTGAGTTATTTACTCTCGGCTATATTTTCTGTTTTCGATCCTACTTATTGCTACTCCTTCTCATTGATTTTTTTTAAAAGCTACAAGATTAGTTGAAATAGCAGACTATTATAGTCGTTTTTCTCCTTACACTGCTATTTGCTACCATTGATGTGATTTTATTCCTCCCAGCTGTTGAGGTATTTTATTAAACTAGACCGGATATAGGCAAAAAAGTGAACTTATTTTTAAGATTGAAGAAAACAAACTTAAAAAATTAATCTAAATACTTTACATAAGTCCGATTCAAACTCGATCCGACCTAATTCATTAACAGCTCTGCTTGCACCTATGACTGGTACTCTATTCCTGCAAGCCGATTTCATAGTCCTAATCACAATAACTAGATCAGAATCCACTATTTTCTTGCTGATTAAGTGAATTGTTCTTCAGTGACATCAACTATTTTAATATCAAACTCAATACACTAGGGATTTTGTAATGCTCATCGCCATTATCCTTTTTGAGTACTGTACTCATTGCTTCATCACCTTATTGGGTTTTGTTCAAACATGTTGATTGCTATGATTATTTACCAAGATTTGCGCTTGAAATTTGAAACCATTTTTTGTAACATCCCAAAAAGGGGGTTATTTGGAATTTAATCATTTTTCTTATGTAAGAACTGCTGAGATATTATTTATGGAATAATAGAGTTTAATTAAAGGCCTTGAGTTGGCTCGGAATGGCAGAAATAAATATATTATTTGGATAAAAGGTGGATAGCCTTAGTGAGTAGGGGTTATAAGAATAAATAAGGGAGCTTTTGTCATAAAAAGAGCCTAGAATAAGTGGCAAAGGGAGGGCCACTTGGGAGCTACACTTGACGCCATCAAGGAACAAGGAGAACCTTGGTTCGAGTCACAATTTTCCCCTTTTTGGCATTATGTTGGACGGCACTTGAGGGAGAGTCCTCTCTCCCTTTAAACTCTTCAATTATTATTATTATTAATAGATAATATGAGCATTTTGTTTTAAGGATAATAGGGATATCACATGGATTATTAAGAGATTATTATTTATTATTAGAGATTAAATCATATTAGTTTGAATTAAACTAAATGGGTGGTCTAGAGTGAATTAAGGAAGCAAGTTGAATCTTGGACTCCTTGTTGAGGAGGAGTGGAATGCAAGGACTTGTGGAAGAGGGGGAGTTGCGAATGCTTATAAAAGCACCTAAGTGATCACCTTGATTTTCTTTTTTCAATTTGCTTAAGAAAATTCAAAGCACTTTCTCCTCATTTTCTTTTATCATTCCATTCTCTCAAAACCATAGCGAAACCCTCACTACTTCTCCTTGTGAAACCTCATTCTTTAAATCCTTCTTCTTATATTTCCTACTAGCCGAATCACCAATTCCTATTTACCTTTCTTCTTTCTTTTCTCACTAAAAGTCGCCTTGCTTAAAGCCAATCATAGCCGAATTTAGTACCTATCAAAGAGCCGAAAAGTTTTTCTCTTACTTGAAGGCACTTTGGCCGAATATCAAAGGTGATACAAGACGTTTCGGGACTATCTTTCCAATCGGTTGAGAAGGTAAGGGTACTAACAAGAATGTTTTAGTATTCACTCTTATGACTGTCGATTTGGGCTTAAGGAAAAGTCGAAAATTTGGCATAAACTAATGATGGGCTAATCTTGTTGGTTGAAGCCGATTTCACCTAGGACTTGGGATCTCCAAGCGATGAGGTTGAATCCTCCAAATCTATAGCAATCGGTTTTGGGGTAAGGTGGTAAGATCAACTTTCTTTATTCTTGATATTCATTTAAGCGAAGGCTACTAATTTAGTTAAGTGCGATTTTAGGGTGGTGAAGCAAAAGGTTGATACTCAAGACTTTCGGGTAAGGATTCGGGTTCAAAGGAGAACCCTTTAAATTATTTAATTTGGCGAATAGGCCAAAGGGCTAATCCATGGTTGGTAGAATGTAGGCACCAAGAGATCTAAGGTGGTCGACTCCTTCATTCGGATTTAGATCACTCGGTGGTGACAGTGTGTACACACACTTATAGTAGTTAATATGTGTGATAAATATTTGTTGTTTGTAAATCGCTTGATGTAGATATGGATTTGGTACCTTAAAAGGTACAAACGAGAACCTCGGTAAGTCTCTGTTTATATGAGATTATTGTGATGCTTTTGGGAAGCATGTTTATGTTAATACATATGATAAATGTATAAACTCTGTTATGGTTGTGATATGGGTTGATGAGTGGAAGGCGGTATTAATCGTGCCGGCGGGCACCAGTGTTTTAGTAACACACCGTGACTATATGTCACGGAGGTTTGGTACCTCCGGAGGTTTGGTACCTCAATAGCGACTTATCCACGTGGTTAACACCACAGTGGGTTGGCCCCACTTGAGATATGGGATAAATGCGCGGTGATTTGGTATCACACGATGGGTTGGCCCCATCAAATGATCGTGTCTCACGGACACCGGTGTTTTAGTAACACATTATGACTATATGTCACGGTGGTTTGGCACCACCGGTGGTTTGGTACCACAACAGGGTGAGCGATGGCGTTTGGATGGCTAGGTCGGAATTAAATATTTCGCATATTAATTGCTATATGTTGTGTATGAAAAAAATATTCTAAAAGCGGGAAGGGTTACATCTTGAGTCTTGGTGACTCACCTTCTCCATTATTTTTTTCGGTGATGCCTAGATCGCGGACATGGGCCGGAGGGACTTGAGGAGGCCATGCGATGGATTTAAAATTTAATGGACTTTAATTTTAGTTATTTTAAATTTGGTTATTGGGTTGTTTTATTTTGGATGTAATAAGGCCTCATCATACTTTACTTTAGTTACTTTCTTATATGTTGGATATTTTGTTTTAATTATAAATTTGAATCACACGTTTTCTAAATTAACACGAAAAATGTTTTATCGTGCCATCGAACACATCGAAGTTGGTATAATAACTTGACTTAACTAAATTTTCAAATTTGGACTAAGTATGATTTCAACGAGATAGCTAAAATGAGAAGTTTTCAACAAATATTAAATGGGTTTTTAAAATGGGTTTCAAAAGTTTTCTCAAGTAACGACCCATATTCGGTCCTAACATTTGGGGCGGGTTTGAAATTTATTACAAATTAGTATCGAGCCAGTTCAAAACTCTATTTGTGGGGCCCAAGGCCCAAAAATGTTTTAGTAGGCCTTATTAATTGATTTTGGGTTTTAAGCGGCATGGCCGAGTCTCAGCACCGGGTCCGCCCTGTAAGTACATCTAAACCTCTGTGTGAATTATATTACGTAGAAGGGTAGGAAGCATGGGCGTAGATAGACTTATAGGAACTTGAACCTAGGGTTAGATTACTCAAACACACAAGCAGAACATAAGACTTAAAGAGCGAAACCAACCTATGACTTAGTCATCGAGCTAGGGTGTGGTAACCCCTGACGCATGTCTAGGATTGGATCCAGGAAGAGCACAGTATTTAAGCGGTCAGAGTGACTCACCACCTCTTGCAGGTATCCTACACAGTGCGTAGCTTGGGTTCACCCTAACTCGGAGGCTCGATGGTGTGGTAACCTCATGCGCATGTCTAGAAAGGTTCGGTGGGAGCTTGGTATTTAAGCAGTCCATGTGACTCACCTCCTCTCCACACGAAACCTGCACAGTGCGTAGCTTGGGTTCACCACGACCAAGAGGGTTCGGTCATAGGCTAAACATAATGACTAAAACCGAAAGGAATTAGCTTGATTTTTTTTGAAAAGGAAGGAAACAACAAAATTTGGTTTTAAAAAACTTTTCAAATCACTCCTTCAAACGTAAGAACAACTCTTTTGCAATGTTTTCCCGAAAAGTTTGATTTGTGGAAAATTACGAAAATGCCCTTGGGGTAAAATTACTAAAATACCACTTGGTTCATAAAACATCAACTCAATGATTTTGTCCAAAATTTTAACTACTTCTCAAATATTCAACTCACCTTGAAATCATCAATGAAACACTTTGGTTTTGGAAAAATTACAAAACGCCTAACGTGTAAAATTACCAAAACGCCCCGAGTACAAAATTTTGCAACATCACCGTTTTAAGAAAAAAAATCTCAAAGGGACCCTCAGAGTTTTACAATGGTTAAAACACACGGATTTACAAGAAATTACAAAATTACCCCGATGGACAAAATTACCAAAATACCCGGTTTAGAAATAATGCCATAACTTCAAACCTTATCAATTTTAATGATACCCTCCGGTGTTGGGAATTGAAAAAAAACAACCTACTTTACTAAAGTTTTAAAATCTCTTTATTACGAAAACACCCGCAGCAGGAAAAAAGCGAAAATACCACGGGTTAGAAATGGGCGAAGTGTCAGAAGGCGAATAGGTATGGAAAGTGTTAGGGAATGAATGTGGCCTTTTGTGTGAACTAGGATAGAATACTTAAAACATTGTTTGATCGAAAGAACCCTTATTCAACTTTTCATAAAATTTCTTGCGAGTAATAAAGTGGAACAAATGCTAACGCATAAAAATTTTCTTAATCGATTAAAAGCGCAAGTAGTTAGAATGAGTTCTAGAGGGCGTGGGCGCCGTGGGCCTTGGTAGGGGTAGGATGATGGTGTCTAAACCCGTCAGTCGGGGCAAGGTTCGAAAATGATGTACCACCGCCACCACCACCTCCAAACTTTTGGAGCGAGAGGAGGCGAGATCGGGGCGGGAGGAGGCGATGATCGCAAGTAGTGTTGCGAGTCCTCGAATTGGTGGTGGGGTGGTGGAAATTTAGGAGCTCAATCTATTCCGAGCTTAATTCGGTCCAACGGAGTGAGGTGTTCCGGTGTGTCGGGAGTGGCACCAGTGTAGCGAGTATTGGTGGAATCTCTGAAAGGATAATGGATGATCTTGACTTGACCGAGGAGGAAAAAGTGAAAGGCGGTGTCGCTTCTAAAGGATGAAGCGTGCAGTGGTGGTGACGATTCGGGATGGAGCCACGGTGATGATCTTACGATGGGACTACTTTAAAACCGCTTTTCGGAAAGTATGTGGGCACCAGCTACACCGCAGCGTGCAGAGGAAGGCTTTTGGGTCTAGTACAAGGAACTAAGTCCGTGGTAGAGTATGAGGCGGAGTTTTAAGGCGAGTAGGTATGTAAGAGGCATCGTGTCTCACGGAACACAATACTGTGTCCGCTTTGAGGACGGACTCGAGATGATTTGAGGTTCTTGATTGCCCATGACAAGTCCGTGAGTTTTCATCTCTTGTGGAAAAGGCTAAGGTAGCCAGGGGATCAAGGAGGTGTAAGGCAAAATTATAGTAGGAATAATCAAAAGAGAGGATTTGGGTCATTTGGATCCGATGGTAATGATCGAAGAAGGCTAAGCGAGTGGGCCGTCGAGCTGACAAGGCCGTAGTCGCTAATCGAGACCCGCTCTGCAATCATTGTGGGAAGTCCCATTGGGGAGGTTGTTCGACCGTGACGAGAGGATGTTTGAGTGTGGGTCTTTAGACCATCGAATCGAAGATTGTCCCGAAGCGAGCTCAAAATCGGTCGGAGGCGAGCCGTACACAGGATAGAAATGTGGGACCCAGGAGGGCGTGGTAATGGCAGAGGAAGCAGCGGTCCTAACCGAGGTCGTGGAACTTCGAGGCGGAGGTTCGAGCAACCAGAGGCTAAGGCGACTGGCTTAGTCTATCTGGCAAGGCGTCGCGAGGAGGGTGGCCTTGCCGGATGTCATAAGAGATGCGTTTTTGATTTTGGTCTTCCTTACTATGCATTAATTGATGTGGGGTCTACACATTAAATGCGTAGCCGATGGTGTGGTAGAGACTTTGAACCTAGATTCGAGGCTGCTGCTAGGGAGATGGTATGTAGTGAGTCCTTTAGGTCACTCTGTAGTAGTAGACAAACTTTTTAGGGATGTACCCTAGAACTCCAAGGGTCGATTTGGTCGATCGATGGAACTACCATTGGAGAGTTCGATTTGATCCTTGGAATGGATTGGTGGTTAGGTACAGTGCGAAGTTGGATTGCGCTGCTAAGCGCATGGTTCTCCAAACGACCAAAGGGAATGAAGTAGTTATGATTGGTAATCGAAGAAATTACCTATCCAACGTGGTGTCTGCCTTGAAGGTTGAGAGGATGGTCAAGAAAGGTTGTAAGGCGTTCTTGGTTCAAATCTGTGCTTTGGAAGTTAAGGAGTCAGTAGTTGAAAGGGTCCGAACGGTTGGGGAATTTTCTGATGTGTTCCTAGAAGAACTTCCAGTCCGCCTCGGATCGGAAGTCGAATTCGATATAGACTTGCTACGGCTTGACACGTGTCTATAGCACCTTCAGAATGGCACCAAAGGAATTGGTGGAGTGAAGGCTCAAATTTAGGAGCTATTGGATAAGGGATTTATTCGACCTAGTATATCTCCGTGGGAGGCGCTGTATTGTTTGTCAAGAAGAAAGCGGTTCTATGCGGATGTGCATCGACTACCGTCGATTAAACAAGTTAACGATCAAAAACAAGTACCTATTGCCTCGGATCGATGACTTGTTTGACCAATTGAAGGGAGCGTCGGTGTTTTCGAAGATAGACCTTAGGTCGGGTTACCATCAACTTAAGGTGAAGGAGGCCGATGTTCACAAGACGGCCTTTCGAACTCGATATGGGCATTACGAGTTCCTAGTGATGCCATTCGGGTTGACCAATGCACCGGCGGCGTTTATGGATTTAATGAACAGAGTATTTCAACAGTACCTAGACCAATTCGTCGTGGTGTTCATCGACGACATATTGGTTTACTCAAGGACGGAGGAAGAGCATGACAAGCATTTACGGATAGTTCTACAAGTGTTGAGGGAAAAATAGTTGTATGCCAAATTCAGTAAGTGCGAATTCTGGCTAAGGGAGGTGACTTTCTTAGGTCACGTAGTGTCGGTGGAAGGGATTAGAGTGGATCCCGCAAGATTGAAGCGGTATTGGAGTGGAAACCGCCTAAGTCGGTTGGCGAGATCTGAAGTTTTCTAGGTTTAGCGGTATTATCGGAGATTTGTGGAAGGGTTCTCTCGATCGCAGCCGATTGACTAAGTTGCTAAGAAAAGGTGTTCCATTTGTATGGTTGGAGAAGCGGCAAGAAAGTTTTGATAAGTCGAGGAAGATTACGGAAGCTCGGTTTTAGTATAACCCGAGGGGAAAATTATTCACGATCTATTGTGATGCATCTCACACCGGTTTGGGGTGTGTGTTGATCTGAGATGGGAAGGTAGTAGCCTATCGTCCGTCGGTGAGACCGCATAAGGTTAACTACCCAACTCACGACTTGGAGTTAGCGGCGATCGTATTTGCCTTGAAAATATGGAGACACTATCTTTATGGGAGAAGTCGATAATTTACGGATCACAAAAGTTTGAGGTATCTTACATCACGAAGGATCTGAATTTGAGGCAATACGATGGATTGAGCTGTTGAAGGACTCGATTGTTCCATCGAATATCATCCGGGTAAGGCTAACGTGGTGGGCCGCGTTGAGCGAAAGGTTGTGGCAGATTTAAGAGCTATGTTTGCTCAGTTAAGCCTATATGACGATGGAAGCCTTTTGGTAGAGCTTCAAGTTAAGCCAACGTGGATCGAGGAGATTAGGAACAAACAGTTAGTGGATGAAGGGTTAAATGCGAAGAGAATACAAGTTCATGATGGTGGTTTAGAGGGGTATAGTGTGACTAGTGATGGTGTGCTATGTTTTCAGGGACGGCCTTGTATGCCAAAAGATATGGAGTTGAGGCGGAAAATTCTCCAGGATGCTCATAGCAGCCCATACGCTATGCATCCGGGAGGAAGCAAGATGTATGGAGATCTACTGAAGCAGATTACGGTGGCGGATTGAGCGTGAGATAACGAAATTCGTGAGGAAGTGTTTGGCGTGTCGGCGAGTTAAGTGAACACCCGTTACCATCAGGGCTACTTCAACCGGTAATGATCCCTCAATGGAAGTGGGAGCGGATCACTATGGATTTCGTCAGCGGGCTACCCCTTACGCCCAGCAAGAAAGATGCAGTTTGGGTAATCGTAGACCGTCTGACTAAATCAGCTCACTTCATACCGGTGAGAATGGACTACTCACTCCAGAAGCTAGCAAAGTTGTATGTGGCCGAGATAGTCAGATTGCATGGTGTACCCGTATCAGTTATCTCAGATAGGGACCCAAGGTTCACTTCGAGGTTTTGGAAGGCGTTACATCTAGCGTTGAGTGCAGCGGTTGGATTTAAGATGACTTTCCATCCTCGAGACAGACGGGCAATCCGAAAGGTCATCAGATCTTAGAAGATATCTTTGAGGGTTGTGTCACGGAATTCGAGGTAGTTGGGAGAATTCTTACCTCTAGCTGAGTTCGCCTACAACAATAGCTACCAAGCGAGTATTGAGATGGCACCATACTGAAGCCTTGTATGGACGGAAATGCGAACCCGAGCGTGTTGGACGGAGTTGGGTGAACGACAAGTGTTGGGCCCAGAATTGGTAGCGAGGCGAAGACAAAGTCAAAGTGATTGGTCTCGTCTCAAGGAAGCATCGGATAGGCAGAAGTCTTATGCCGATCTCAAACGCAAGGAAATGGAGTATGCTGTGGGAGACAAGGTTTTTCTGAAGGTGTCGCCTTGGAAGAAGGTACTAAGGTTTGGGCGAAAAGGGAAGCTAAGCCCAAGGTTCATCGAACCATATCTGATTGTAAAGCGAGTGGGTCCGTAGCCTATCGACTAGAGTTCTTGCGCAGAATCGAGTCGGATACATGACGTCTTTCACGTATCAATGCTGAGACGGTATCGGTCAGATCCATCACATGTGGTGCCTGTGACTGAAATCGAGGTTAACGCAGACTTATCTTTTGAGGAGGAACCGGTTCCAGATCTTGGATAGGGATATAAAGGTTCTACGTAGGAAGTCAGTGCCCTTGGTGAAAGTGCTATGGTGGAACCACGGTCTTTGAGGAAGCTACGTGGGAACACGAGGATGTGATCTGGCGACAATACCTCATCTATTTTAGTTAAGTAATTTCGGACGAAATTTATTTTAAGGGGTAGAAGCTGTAACATCCCAAAAAGGGGTTATTTGGAATTTAATCATTTTCTTATGTAAGAAGCTACTGAGATATTATTTATGGAATAATAGAGTTTAATTAAAGGCCTTGAGTTGGCTCGGAATGGCGAAATAAATATATTATTTGGATAAAAGGTGGATAGCCTTAGTGAGTAGGGGTTATAAGAATAAATAAGGGAGCTTTTGTCATAAAAGAGCCTAGAATAAGTGGCAAAGGAGGGCCACTTGGGAGCTACACTTGACGCCATCAAGGAACAAGGAGAACCTTGGTTCGAGTCACAATTTTCCCTTTTGGCATTATGTTGGGCGGCACTTGAGGAGAGTCCTCTCTCCTTTAAACTCTTCAATTATTATTATTATTAATAGATAATATGAGCATTTTGTTTTAAGGATAATAGGGATATCACATGGATTATTAAGAGATTATTATTTATTATTAGAGATTAAATCATATTAGTTTGAATTAAACTAAATGGGTGGTCTAGAGTGAATTAAGGAAGCAAGTTGAATCTTGGACTCCTTGTTGAGGAGGAGTGGACGGCAAGGACTTGTGGAAGAGGGGGAGTTGCAGAATGCTTATAAAAGCACCTAAGTGATCACCTTGATTTTCTTTTTCAATTTGCTTAAGAAAATTCAAAGCACTTTCTCCTCATTTTCTTTTATCATTCCATTCTCTCAAAACCATAGCGAAACCCTCACTACTTCTCCTTGCGAAACCTCATTCTTTAAATCCTTCTTCTTATATTTCCTACTAGCAGAATCACCAATTCCTATTTACCTTTCTTCTTTCTTTTTCTCACTAAAAGTCAGCCTTGCTTAAAGCCAATCATAGCGAATTTAGTACCTATCAAAGAGCGAAAAGTTTTCTCTTACTTGAAGGCACTTTGGTCGAATATCAAAGGTGATACAAGGCGTTTGGGACTATCTTTCCAATCGGTTGAGAAGGTAAGGGGTACTAACCGAATGTTTTAGTATTCACTCTTATGACTGTCGATTTGGAAGCAAGGAAAAGCGAAAATTTGGCATAAACTAATGATGGGCTAATCTTGTTGGTTGAAGCCGATTTCACCTAGGACTTGGGATCTCCAAGCGATGAGGTTGAATCCTCCAAATCTATAGCAATCGGTTTTGGGGTAAGGTGGTAAGATCAACTTTCTTTATTCTTGATATTCATTTAAGCGAAGGCTACTAATTTGGTTAAGTGCCGATTTTAGGGTGGTGAAGCAAAAGGTTGATACTCAAGACTTTCGGGTAAGGATTCGGGTTCAAAAGGAGAACCCTTTAAATTATTTAATTTGGCCGAATAGGCCAAAGGGCTAATCCCATGGTTGGCCGAATGTAGGCACCAAGAGATCTAAGGTGGTCGACTCCTTCATTCGGGATTTAGATCACTCAGTGGTGACAGGTGTGTACATACACACTTATAGTAGTTAATATGTGTGATAAATATTTGTTGTTTGTAAATCTGCTTGATGTAGATATGGATTTGGTACCTTAAAAGGTACAAGCGAGAACCTTGGTAAGTCTCTGTTTATATGAGATTATTGTGATGCTTTTGGGAAGCATGTTTATGTTAATACATATGATAAATGTATAAACTCTGTTATGGTTGTGATATGGGTTGATGAGTGGAGGGGGCAGTATTAATCGTGCCGACGGGCACCAGTGTTTTGGTAACACACCGTGACTATATGTCACCGAGGTTTGGTACCTCCGGAGGTTTGGTACCTCAATAGCGACTTATCCACGTGGTTAACACCACCGTGGGTTGGCCCCACTTGAGATATGGGATAAATGCGCGGTGATTTGGTATCACACGATGGGTTGGCCCCATCAAATGATCTGTGTCACGGACACCGGTGTTTTGGTAACACATTGTGACTATATGTCACCGGTGGTTTGGCACCACCGGTGGTTTGGTACCACAACGGGGTAGAGCAATGGCGTTTGGATGGCTAGGTCGGAATTAAATATTACGCATATTAATTGTTATATGTTGTGTATGAAAAAAATATTTTAAAGCGGGGAAGGGTTACATCTGAGTCTTGGTGACTCACCTTCTCCATTATTTTTTTCGGTGATGCCTAGATCGCGGACATGGGCCGGAGGGACTTGAGGAGGCCATGCGGTGGATTTATTTTAATGCAACACATATTCGGTCCTAACGTTTGGGGTAGGGTTAACTCCTCCAATACTCCTCCAATACCACACTAATTTTCAAAGGTTCGCACTTGAAAATTGAACTACCTCCTCCTTCTTGGACTTTACCAACATTTTCACCACTTTATATCAACATACATTAAAGTCATGAAAAATAAAATAGAGTTATTATATTATTTAATATGCTATCTTTTATATTTTATTTATAAAAATAAATAAATTATTATAACCATATTAAATGAGCAATATTTAATTAATGTTAGTAGAAGAAGATTAGAGATTCAGAGATATTGTTCTAGTTCGAGTTAAGGAAACTTGAGTTTATGCATGCGTATTTGATCTTGTGAGCGCTATAGAATATCTAAAATTAGAGACTTGTTTAGTTCTTTTATGGTTCCAACTTTTGTTCCTTCTCTTTTGGCAGTATTTTTAAGTCTTTAATTTACATTAGCTTTTGTTTGTCCTAATCTATATTTATTTCAATATCAATTATTAAAATATCAATTATATAAAGAGATATAAAATGTGTAAAATTAAAGTAGTTTTATATCGGTGTAAGTAGATTTCTCCTCTAATGAGAAATTTAATTTTAAATTCAATTTGGCATTTATTATTATTTTAGCTAAATTTAACTATTAACTTTTAAAGGAATAATTTAATCATCAATCTTTCCAAAATAGTCTAATTATGAAGTACACGGATTGCCATGTTAATATTTTAAAATATTATTTTTTAGTCAACATTTTTGTTAAAAAAAGCAATTTGATTGTTTTGGAATATTAATAGCTAAATTTAGCTAAATAATAATAATAAAGGCCCAATTAACAAAAATTGTAAACATTAAGGGATTAATTTAGTTTTAAATATGCCAAAGGTCCCTATGCTATTTTGAAATGTAAAATTTAATCCTATACTTTAGTTTTGAGACATTGAGCACTGTATTTTTTTATTTAAAAATCTTGGTATCTCTGTCTAATTTAACCGTTAAAGTTAATGGTGTCGAATGTAAAATAACTTTTTAGCTCTCAATATTTACAATTTTTTCAATTTGGTCATTACGTAAAAAATTTATTTTTTATATTTTAAATAAAAACATAAAAATTATAATTATAACTTTTACAAAATAAAAATTATGAAAAAATAAAACTCCTTAAAATTTAAAAATAAAAAATAAAAATGATTTTAAAATATAAAAAATCCAAAGATTCATTGTTATCTAAACTGGACTGGACCAGTCAATCAGATTGGGAACCGATTAGGGTATTGGTCCGATGTGAGGTAAAAAATCAATTGGCCCATTAACCGATACGAATTGATTGAACCATAATAAGAAATCGGTTGATCCGACAGTTGAATTGATTTCATCCCCGAGCACTTCCGAATATGAAATATCGGTTGTCGCCTGCTATTTTTTCAATGTCGAAGACGGAGAAAGAAGTGTTTTGTACGGTGTTGAAGGATATAAAGGTCCCGGATGCATATGCATCAAATATATCGCGATGTGTGAGTCTTAAGGATCGAAGACTATATGGCTTAAAATCGCATGACTATCACATCTTGATGCAAGACTTACTGCCAGTTGCTATGCGGTGCTGTATGTCGAAAAAGGTGACGACTCCTGTAATTGAACTGTCGAATATTATGAAAGGCATTTGTGGTAAAGTTTTGAATGTTCAAGAATTAGAGAGACTACAAGAGGCGAAATTGCATTGACTTTATGCAATCTGGAGAAGATATTCCGCCTTCCTTCTTCACTATTATGGTGCACTTATTAATTCATCTCCACGTGAAGCACTTCTTGGTGGACCCGTTTTCTATTGATGGATGTATCCCATTGAAAGGTCTTAATTTATTTACAAAATATTCCTTCATTCAGCTCAATGCCCATAATAGTTGCAACTTTTGATAATGTTGTATACCGTGTTTAGGTTCCTTTCAAATTAAAGTCATATCTTGCAATAAGCGTTATCCGGAAGGATCAATTGCCGAGGGCTACTTGGCGGAGGAATGTATGACTTTACATTGAGGTATTTGGAAGATGTTGAAACAAGAATGAACAGGCCAAGTAGAAATCTTTGGGCTCACAGATCATAATTTGGCGAAACTTATTTATTTCAAAGTTTTGAGAACCGATCGGCAAAGTCGAAATTGCGAAATTAGGCGATAGATCGTGGGTCCAAGCACATCGATACATTCTTTTCATCACGATTCAATGGAACCATTTCAGAAGTAAGTTCTAGAATTTGATAAATACTCATCAATTATAATTTATTTGTCTTCTAACAAAGTAAAATCTTTTTTTACCGTAGTGAGTACAAACATGTATTGAGAGCTCGTTCACGATCCTGAAGATTAAATCGACAAGAAATTAATAAGTTGTTCGCAGGATCATTCCATGAATGGTTAAGCAAAATGGTATGCAATTTAAATTTTCATTGACAAGTAATAATGTTTTCTCATAACATTCATAATTACTTGATTTACTTTCGACTCAATAGGTTTGGAGTCAGAATGAAGTAAATGACGACGTTAAATGGCTTTCACAAGGTCCAAACAGAATAGTTAAAAGATATAGTGGCTTCCTCATCAAAGGATACAGATTTCATACAAGGTATTGCGAGAGATTGGGGAGAACCCAAAATTGCGAAATTGTTGTTAATTCTTCGATTACAAGTTATGCTAGTGCTAGGGACGAGAATCCGGTCGAGGAATTTGGAATATTACGGACTTATTATCGACATCATTGAGTTGGATTATTACGACAATTGCAAAGTTGTCTTATTTCGAGGTGATTGGGTGATGTGAATACGGCTCATGAATTAAAAGCGATCAATATGGCTTTACAATGGTGAATTTTCTCGATTGATTCACACGGAGAACAAGCTGACGGATGAGCCTTATGTGTTTTCTTCTCAAGTTAAACAAGTTTTTACTCGAAGATCCAAGCGATGAGGGTTGGTACGTTGTACTTCAAAACACCCTAGAGACTTGTTCGACATTGGCGGTGGAAGTAGAGATGACATAGTCGAAAGATCGAAACTTTGCCTTTTCGAACAAGACTTAAGCGAAAATATCCCTAGTACTAGTCAACAATTTTAATGGGTTTGTCGGGATGTGGACGAAGATATTTACGAAATATGATGTAGTAAGATTTAACGATTTATTATTTATATGTTATATTATAATTTTCATGTTGGTCATGTTACATAATTTAACTGTTTTAAATGTCTTATTGTTGTTGTTATTTGTTACTAAAATTTTGAACTATTTTATGTGTATTGTAGTGAAAATGCCTAGAAGACGATTACGAGGTTTAAATATTGTCCGGAATACTCCAAATCTAGAAGAAGTAAATAGTGGACAGGATACAGTTGTTGGATCTTCTAGTCTACCGGACATAGATGACGAGCATGGACAATTCCAAAGTAATGTTAAGTTTATTTTACATGCATGTTGAATTTTATTATTGATTCATTTTCAATTTTAATATAATAATATATCATTTTTCAATTTGAGGGTGGTGGCACGAAAGCGAGCTCGGGACGTACATTACTTACTGATTTATATGACTTAGAGCCAACCGAAAGCGTGTTGAAGTAAGGAGAAATAATCATGGTCACCTATCGGATCTGAAGCTCATTGTTGGCAGGCTATTTGGGCATTATAGCACGAAATGCGAATATGTTGCCCATTAACTACGAATCATGGCATCACGTGCCTGATGCCAACAAAAAGCAAGCTCTCGATAATATTAAGGTAATAAAAGGTGAATGTAATTTATGATACTTTAATTTAACCTTCATTTATATTAACTTTTTAAAAAAAAAATTCTAGGGTAAATTTACTTTAGAGGTCTCCGATGACTATGTTAAGAAGACGTTGGGTAAAAAATGGAGAGACAATAAAAGCACCCTAAAAAAACAATATTTTAAGAAAGACATAAGCCTCGAAGAAAAATTGCGAAATGTCCCACCGGGAATGTTGAGGTACCAATGGGAAGATCAAGTTAGATTCTGGAATTCAAAGAAAGGAGAGGTATTACGTACTTTCAAAGTCTTATAAATTTTTCAGTTTATCGTATTTACTATATACATAATTCAAATTCCATTATGTAGGATCATGAGCGAGTTGGAACAAATAGCAGACAGAAACAACAATTCATGCACATGGCAGGTTCCAGAAGTTTTGCTCGTGTAGCTGAGGCCGAGGTATTATAATTTATTACTTCTTTCAAATATTAATTACTTTATACTATTAAATTATATTTTTTCTGCTATAATGTAGGAAGTTTCGTCAGGTCAAAAAGTTGGACGCCTTCAGCTTTTTGACATTACGCATAGGAAGAAGGATGGATCTCCGATGACATCCGAGGCTGCAGAAATTTTGTTATATTTACTTACTAAAATTTGATTTATTATAAATATTTATAATGTTTAATTACAATAGTTTAATTCATCGTTTGTAGTTTTAAATTTATAATTTTAAGTTATGTTCCATTCCTTTTTATTATATATTTCGCTTCTAACTTTTTTATTGATTTATTAGGATAAACTAAAGGAGAAGAAGGCGGAGTATGAAGCGGTTGCTTCGTCTGACAGTTCTGTTAATCTCGAGGAAATTGATAACAGAATTACTACTGATGTTTTGGGTCCTGAAAGGTACGACTGCTTCGATTGATAGTTTTGTTAATCTTGAGTATATTTATAACAAAATTATCACTAATGTTTTGGGTCTTACAAGGTATGGTCGGGTTCGATGTCAAGGATCAGGTGTTACCCCGACTCAATATTTTGGATCCACTCCCGGCAATACATGCCTTCCGGGAGTCAATCTCGTGCTGAAGTTCAGAGACTGAAAGACCAGATATCTCTGATGGAAGCGAGCACAGCTGAGCAAATTTCTCAGCTTAGAGCGGAGGCAGCAGTGAGGGAGGCGGAGCATATTGCTCAACTTAGAGCGGAGGCAAGAACGCGGAGGCGAGAGCGTAAGAAAGTATGAAGAACTCCGGCTACATCTGCAGACTATGATCATGATTGTTCCGAATAACGATCGCAGAGGCCTCCTCTTAGACATTTGTTTTATTGTTGTAAGATTTTTTAACATTGTTACGTTAACATTATTGTAAAATTGTTTGAATTATGCTTCATTTATTAATAAATGTCATATATCTTTTATTAAATTTGAAGTATCGTTTAGATTTAATGCTTTTGGTGAGATTTAAATCTTTTATTTCTTGCCTTGGGTTGGAATTATATGCAATTCTCTTTGTTTTGGTTGGTTTTTAATGCGAGGAGGTAGGATATTGCAAAAAATAGCAAATGCAAATCTGTGCAAATTAGCGGCGTTTTTGTTAGAAGCGCTAAAGGTGTGGACGCGTTTTAAAGGCCGCTAAAAAGGTGGAGTTTTAGCGGCATTTTTAAAAAAGCGCCGCTAAAGGTGTGAACTTTTGGCGGCGTTTCTAATAAAAACGCCGCTAAAGGTATGGACTTTTAGCGGTGTTTCTAATAAAAATGCCACTAAAGGTATGGACTTTCAGCGGCGTTTCTAATAAAAACGCTGCTAAAGGTATGGACCTTTAGCGGCGTTTCTTATAAAAGCGCCGCCAAAAGTCAAGACTTCTAGCGGCGTTTTTTCACAATAAACGCCGCTAACTTTTGCGGCGCGTGTTTTAGCTGCGTTTTTGGTTTAGTCGCGCTTAAAAACGTCGCTAAAAGCCATAAAAAACACCGCTAAAAGTCTGTTTTGGTGTAGTGAAAGAAACAAATAGAAAAAAACAAAAAAATAGAAAAAAAACATTTGTAACTAGTTTATAAAAAGCCTTAGATGGCCATTTGTTTCAGCTTCTGCTTCGAAAAATTCAAAAAAGGAGAAAATACACATATCAAAAATCAAAAATCAGATTTAAAGGTCTCTATTCTTTTTTTATTTTTTTTTTTTCTGTAAATATGCATGCATACGCTTATGTTTTCTTCTAATTATTCTTTTTCTTCTAAAAAATGGGTACACAAACACGCAAATACAGCAAAAAATACATAAAAATCTTACCTTTTCAATTTTCTGCCACCATATATTGTGGCACCGATGACGAAGCAACGGTGACGCGTCGGAAGCCCATCGAATCCCCGATAGCCTCGGTGGCTGACTTCTGGGTAAAACCCAAAGAGGAAAATTAAAAATGGAGCAGGTTTTTGTAGAAAACGGAGCAAAAAATGAAATTTTCTCCAAAATTTTTTCTTTTATAAAAACACGAAACGACGTCGTTTCGTTCTGGTGGTTTAATGACAAAAACGGCACCGTTTAGAGCTTAAGATCCGGCGTTGACCCGACCCGACGGGGAAGATCCGAGTGTTTCTGGCTTTAGGGGTTATTTCCCCTTTTGGCCCTTCCGCTTTTTGACTATTCTATTTTAGTCCCTTTTTCTGTTTTTAATTCGGCCACGCATATTTTTATTTTACCTCAATTTGGTCCTTAGGCATGTTTAAAGCACAAACGCGAAGCGGTGTGTTCAGGGATTTGGGGAATAATTTCCTCTTTAACCCCTATTCATTTTCGCGCATTCCATTTAAGCCCATAATCTCTTTCTTTTATTTTTATTTATTACGATTTATGCCCTAAATTTTATTTCTGGCTTCAATTTAATCTTGGCTTTATTAATTGCATTTTTTCATTTGTTATTATTGTTTTTTATTTATTTATTAAACTTGGTTATTTAATTGCTCTTTATTTAGTTTTAATATCTTTTATTTGGTTTATCAATTTATTTTTTTACTTTTAAATTTAATATTATTTACATTTAGTTCACCTATTTTTTATGCTTAATTGTTTATTTTATATTATTTTTAGGGTTTATATATTATTTATTTTAAGTTTTTACTTATAATAAGATGTTTACATTATTTATCTTAAATTGTTTTGGACATTATTTTATTTCAAATTATTTAGCATATGATTATTTTAAATCATTTTATACATTATATTATTTCAAATTTTTTTATATACATATATATTATTTATTACGAATGGTTTTCCATGTATTTTATTTTGAATTTGTTCTCATGTATTATTTATTTGAAATTGTTTTATTATTTGAAATTATTTTATACACCTTATTTTAAACTTCATTTTGTTCATTTTAAAATATTTCATTATTATTTATTTGGTTTTTACACTATTCGTTTTACCCTTTTGTGTATACACATTATTTGTCTTAAATTTATATATATATATATATATATATATATATATATGTGTGTGTGTGTCATCTTGCATAAAAATTTGTTTTGTACATTATTGACTTCAAAATTCTTTTTCACATCTTTTTAGTTCATTTACTGTCATTGTAAATTGTTTTACATTTTTAATTTTAATTTTTCCTTACACTATTTCTTTTTAAATTGTTAGGTATATTATTCAATTCCTTTGCCTTTGATTGATGTTTGAAGGATGTATGTTTTGATTATTGTCATCATATGTATCATATCTCTCTTGTTCGTGTTTTTGAACATTGTCATTCACTTGTATAATATTGCGTTCTTGTATTATTATTCTATGCTCTTTAGTGTATTTTTATTTAATGTTATTGTATCGTAAATTAAGCTCCAACGTATTTATCCAATGTAAATGGTTTTATTTTTACTCCAAACAAAATAAATGTACGCCTTTAAATGTTGCACTCGTCGTTATTCAAAAAACGAAAATTCTTCAAAATAAGGTAATATTTAGTGTTTGGAAATTTGAGAAATCGTGCCCTAACGTGCTAGGTTTCAATTTTCTATTTGATCAAATAACTAAATATCCCTTCGAAATTTCGTCCATGTTTTCTTAAATTAAAAAAATGCAATATTTCGTATTTGAAAATTCGATAAATCGTGCCCGAACGTGTTGGGTATTAATTTACCGTTTGACCAAATAATTAAATATCCTTTTAAAATTTAAATGCATAAATTTTGGGAATTATAATATGATCTTGAATTTGAGGATTTAAATTGTCATATCCTAACGTGTTGGATGTGATATTTTATTCCTTCGGAACAAGAAAATCTTAATATTCGACTCGAGTATATTTAAATATTTTTAAAAGAGATCGTATCTTTAAAATCTTTTCAAATTTTTAACTTTCGACATTAAGAAAGTATTTAATCAATTTGGTACCAATTTTAGGCGTGACAAGGGTGCTAATCCTTTCTCGCACGTAACCGACTCCCGAACCCATTTTCTCGAATTTCGTAGACCAAAAACACCGTTTTAGTAAACCAAAATGTTTTATTAAAACAAAGGTGATCCGATCACACCTAATAAAGATCGGTGGCGACTCCTGTTTTATTTTCGTTTTCAAAACCCTAGTCGATCCCCGTTTTCGAAAAATGGTTTCGACATCTTTATTTATATTTTATTTTTTTATTTATATCCTGTTTCTCTGGCCAATTGACGTGTGTATGAATATTAGAATAAATCTCGTGTTTATTTCATATCTATCATGTTTAGACTATGGATTTGATTTGTTAATTAAGTAATTATTTATCTAAAATTGGATGTTTATTCAAGAGTGCTTAGTATATTAAGGAGTGACGCCTCTAGTAGAATATCGAGATAGATGAAACCGAGAGGGTATTGTTAGAATTAAGTGACCCGAATCCTTATTTAAATAAAATACAATGGTAAAATAAAATAAAAGAAAAATCCCTATAGAACTATACTTCTTTTATTTTATTTTAAATAAGGTTATTTAAACCTTATTAAACTCTATCTATTTGATATTGATTAGAATAAGGTGTTTCAATCTTACAACACTCCTATTAGAATATGGCTTTACAAGCCTATAAATAGACATAGTCTATTCCACTTGTAAAAGAATTCGAATTCGACATAGTGAATTTTCTTCTCATCTGCCCGTGTTTTTTTCCCGAAAGGGTTTCCACGTAAAATCTTTGTGTTCTTTAAATTTTAATTTTTCTCTTTTTCTTTGCAATATATTATCATTACCGACGTTATATTTTTCACAAATTGGTATCAGAGCTTTCAAATTTTTCATCTCGATCACGGTAATGGTGTCTTTAAAGTATAAAATTCTGCTGTTGGATCGCAACACCAAATTTGCGTTGTGGCAGATAAAGATGTAGGCAGTTCTTGCACAGATGGATTTAGAGGAAGCCCTGCTAAGGGTAGATAAGATGCCTTCGACATTGACGAAGGAAGAGAAAAAGTGCAAGGATCGAAAGGCGTTAATACAGTTACATCTGCATTTGTCTAACGAAATTTTACAGGATATGATGAATGAGAAGACCGCCGCTGTATTATGGAAGAGGCTAGAATAAATATGTATGTCGAAAACTCTAACCAGCAAGTTGCATATGAAGCAACGTCTTTATGCTCATCGTTTGGAGGAAGGTGCGTCTGTACACGAACACTTAACAGTGTTTAAAGAAATTCTCTCAAACTTAGAGGCCATGAAGGTTCAGTATGATAAGGAAGATCTAGGGTTGATTCTACTTTGTTCGTTGCCCCCGTCTTATTCAACCTTTAGAGACACGATTTTATATAGCCACAAGTCTCTCACAGTTGATGAGGTTTATGATTCTTTGACCTCGTATGATAAGATGAAGCATCTTGTTGTTAAAATTGATTCTCGGGAGAAGGCCTCATTGTTCATGAGAGACAAGATCGGAATGCTGATGATGATCGTGGAAGGACACAGGAACGGAATCATCACGATAAATTTAAGGGTAGATTGAAGTCTTCAAATAGAGGTAAAACTTGTAACTTCTGCAAGAAGAAAGGGCACATTAAATCTGAATGCTATAAGCTACAAAATAATATCAAAAGGGAGGCTACGAATCAAAAGGGAAAACAACCAGAAAATTTTGGTGAAGCTGATGTTGTAGAAGATTACAACGATGGTGAACTTCTAGTTGCTTCTGTCAATAATTCAAAAGTGAGTGATGAGTGGATCCTTGATTCAGGTTGCACCTTCCAAATGTGTCCCAATCGGGATTGGTTTACAAATTACGAAACAGTGTCTGAAGTTGTTGTTTTGATTGGGAAATAATGATTTGTGTAAAATCGCAAGTGTTGGAACAATTAAAGTTAAGATGTTTGATGGAGTTCTCAGAACACTAAGTGATGTACGACATGTTCCAGAATTGAAGAGAAATTTAATTTCGTTAAGTAATCTTGATTCAAAAGGTACAAATACACAGCTGAAAGTGGGATTTTGAAGATTTCCAAAGGTTCCCTCGTTGTGATGAAAGGGTAGAGAAAGACTGCCAAGTTATATGTTTTGCAGGGTTCTACTGTTATTGGTGATGCAGCTGTTGCTTCTTCTTCCTTGTCAGATGACGATATTACTAAACTTTGGCATATGCGCTTAGGGCATATGAGTGAGAATAGCATGGCAGAATTGAGCAAAAGAGGACTTCTTGATGGGCAAGGAATTTGCAAACTGAAGTTCTGTGAGCACTGCATTTTTAGGAAGCAAAAGAGAGTTCGATTCACCAGAGGAATCCATAACAACAAGGAAACATTAGAGTATATTCATCTTGATCTGTGGGGGCCATCAAGAGTGCCTTCAAGAGGTGGAGCTAATTATATGCTAACTTTTATTGATGATTTTCCAAAAAGTTTGGGCATTCTTCCTGAAGCAAAAAGCGATGTGTTTTCGCATTTAAGTCTTGGAAAACTATGATTGAAAAATAGACAAGAAAACAAATAAAATACCTCCACACAAACAATGGCTTAGAGTTTTGTTCTGATGAGTTTAATAAACTGTGCAAGTCAGAAGGGATCATGAGACACTTGACAGTTCGTCATACTCCACAGTAAAACGGCATTGCAGAATGAATGAACAGAATGATCATGGAGAAGGTTCGATGTATGTTGTCAAATGCCAACTTACCAAAGTCGTTTTGGGCCGAAGCAGCCTCTACTGCATGTTTTTTGATCAACCGATCTCCATCCATTTTCATTGAGAAAAAGACTCCACAAAAGGTATGGTCTGGTAATTCTGCTAATTATTCTGATTTAAATATCTTTGGGTGTCCTGCGTATGCTCATGTTGATAATGGAAAATTGGAACCGAGATCCATTAAATGTGTTTTTCTTGGTTATAAAGCTGGTGTAAAAGGGTATAAGTTATGGTGTCCTGAAAATAGAAAAGTTGTGATTAGCAGAGATGTTGTTTTTGATGAAACTGCTATGCTACCTAACTTATCTCTTAAAGACTCTTCCAATAAAGAAAATCAAAAGCAGGTGGAGCATTAGATTAATACAGAGTTGACTCCTCAAGCAGTACAAAAATTGAGAATAGAGTTGATTCTTCACCACAATACTCTATCGCCAAAAATAGAACTAAAAGAGAAATTAAACATCCAAAGAAGTATGCGGAGGCTGACCTAGTTGCTTATGGTTTAACTGTGGCCGAAGATAATGATGCAAACCAAGAGCCGTCTAATTATTCTGAGGCGGTTAGCTGTGAAGACTCAAAAAAGTGGATGTTTGCTATGCAAGAGGAGATGGAATCATTCCACAAAAATAGAACATGGGATCTTGTGAAACTTTCTAAAGGTAAAAAGGTTGTTCGCTGTAAGTAGGTGTTTAAAAAGAAAGAAGGGAGTCTAGGAGGTGAAGAACCCAGATATAAAGCATAGTTCGATTCGAGCTTTGCTTGGTATTGTGGCCATGCATGATTTGGAGCTTGAGCAGTTAGATGTAAAGACTGCATTTTTGCATAGAGAACTTGAGGAAAATATTTACATGCAACAACCAGAGGGTTTTACAGTTTCAGAAAAAGAGGACTAGTCTCAGAAAAAGAAGACTATGTTTGCTTGCTGAAAAAGTCTTTTTACGATTTGAAACAGTCATCAAGACAGTGGTATTAGAGGTTTGATTCCTTTATGACTTCTCATGATTTTAAAAGAAGTAGTTTTGACAGCTGTGTTTACTTTAAGAAAAACAGTAATAGTTTTTTTGTGTATCTACTTCTTTATGTTGATGACATGTTGATAGCAGCAAAAGATAAAAGAGAGATAAGAAAGGTCAAAGCCCAACTAAGTGAAGAATTTGAGATGAAAGATTTGGGACCAGCAAAGAAGATACTTGGTATGGAGATTCTCAGAGATAGAAAAGCAAGTAAATTGTACCTAAGTTAGAAGGGGTACATTGAGAAAGTTCTTTGCAGGTTCAATATGCAAAGTGCTAAGCCTGCTAGTACTCCTTTAGCAGCCCATTTCAAACTTTCATCGGCTTTGACTCCACAATCAGATGATGAGATTGAGTACATGTCACATGTTCCATACTCTAGTGCAGTGGGATCTCTCATGTATACTATGATTTGTTCACGTCCAGATTTATCATATGCAGTCAGTGCAGTTTGCAGATACATGGCGAATCCCAGTAAAGAACATTGGAAAGCAGTTCAATGGATTTTAAGATACTTACAAGGTACTATTGATGTTTGCTAACAGTTTGGAAGAACTAAAGATGGAGTCATTGGGTATGTTGATGCTGATTTTGCTGGAGACCTTAATAGAAGAAGATCTCTCACTGGTTATGTCTTTACAATCGAAGGTTGTGAAATCAGTTGGAAAGCTACTTTGCAAACTACAGTCTCTTTGTCTACCACTGAAGCTGAGTACATGGCGATTACTGAGGCTTGTAAAGAAGCTATTTGGTTGAAGGGACTCTTTAGTGAGCTTAATGAAGACATTCAAATCAGCACATTATTTTGTGACAGTCAGAGTGCTATCTTCCTTACAAAAGATGAAATGTTTCATGAGAGAACAAAACACATTAATGTTCAGTATCATTTTGTTCGTGATATTATTGCTCGTGGTGATATTGTTATGAGCAAAATTAGTACTCATGAAAATCCTGCAGATATGATGACTAAGTCACTTCCTATAATCAAGTTTGAGCATTGCTTAGACTTGGTTGGTGTTCATTGTTGAAGTTAAACCCTTAAGGTGTTTTATGAAAGAGGTGGAGAACTTGTTCGTTAAGAGTTCGCGATGAAGAACTTGTTTATTGAGAATTCGTGTCAAGGTGGAGATTGTTAGAATTAAGTGACCCGAATCCTTATTTAAATAAAATACAATAGTAAAATAAAATAAAAGAAAAATCCCTATAGAACTACACTTCTTTTATTTTATTTTAAATAAGGTTTTTAAAACTTTATTAAACTTCATCTATTTGATATTGATTAGAATAAGGTGTTTCAATCTTACTACACTCCTATTAGAATATGGCTTTACAAGCCTATAAATAGACATAGCCTATTCCACTTGTAAAAGAATTTGAATTCGACATAGTGAATTTTCTTCTCCTCTGCCCGTGTTTTTTTCCCGAAAGGGTTTTCACGTAAAATCTGTGTGTTGTTTAAATTTTTATTTATCTTTTTCTTTGCAATATATTGTCATTACCGGCGTTATATTTTTCACAGGTATCCTGTCGAGTATAACTTGTGCTTAGCAGTGAGACCAAGTGGATATCCGTATGCCTAAGAAGAGACCGAAAGGGTGACTTAGGTGGTAATCCTTAATGAGGATGAGACCGAGAGGGTATTTTTAGCTAAGGGTGATAAATAACTCAATCGAGGATAATTAGTGACTTTATTGATAATTAGTGATTTAATCAAAAATAGGCCGAGAACTCGCATCGTCGATACTAGGAATAGGAAATTCCATTAAGTTATTTTAAATTAATTATTTTAATTAGGTTATTTTAGGATATTTAATTTAATAATATCTTAATTTATATTTGCAATACTAACTTGTAAATTGATTAGATTAGTAATTATTTTCTGTAATTAATTTAATGAGAAATTTCTCCAATCTGTAATCACTTGCGTATGATCCTCGAGATACTTACAGGTGTTCCACTATAACACAAATCTATGTTACAATTTGAAATATTCACTTGCAGATACCACACTTAATTTATATTTATTTATTTGTACAATATTAACTCTAAACGTTTGCACATTTGAAGGCGGTCAAGGATTCGTTTTTGTTCTCTTTCCTAAAAATGCGTCCTACGTGGCACATTTTCATTGATGTGACAGTGAAAACGGGCCCTGTAGAACGCGTTTTCTTTTCTCTCTCCAAAAACAGTATAAATCAATAAATTTTTAAAATTTCAGCCTAATTGCTCAAATGAATTTTTTTTCAACACATATAAATAAATTAACATTTTTTAAGGTTAAAAAGATAATTCATTAATTATTCAGAGCTTCACATATAACGGTGTCATGGGTTACATCAAAATAATAAAAAATAAAATATCCAGATAACTTAGCAGGGTCTTTAGAGGGATCAAAGTTTCCAACACCATTTCCAACTATAAATGAATTGAAATCAGTATGTGAACTTGGAAAGATAAGCAGACTACCTTTTCCTATCAACAAGGCTTGGAGAGCTTCTAAAAAGCTGCAATTGGTTCACGCCGATGTTTGTGGGCTATTAAAAACTACATCCTTACATGGCAACAAATTAATATTTAATTATTTTTATGGATGATTTTATCAGAATGTGTTGGATATATTTTATAAAACAAAAATTTGAGGTAACAAATGTGTTTTGAAGGTTAAAGGCCTAAATTGAATACACATCTGACAATTTTAATGAGTTTTGCAGAATTACTAGTATTGGAGGCTACTTGATTGTTGCTTGTTCTCCACATCATAATGATGCTGGCGAGAGGAAAAATAGAACCATTATGGAAATGGCTAAATGTACATCCAAGAAGCTTTGGGCAGAAATGACCAACACAACTGTCTACCTACTCAACAAGTTGCCAACCAAAGCCTTGAAAGGAAAGACCATTGGAAAAATCGATTTAAAAAATAATGTTTTAGAAATAACGAATGTTTGAAATTATCTTAACATCGAGCCTTGTATCATCTATATAAATAAACTCTTAATTAAAATTATAAATGTGTTTTGTATCAAGAAGTTAAAATCGACCCAACTTTCTACCAAATAACCTTCTATGCTATTCTTAAAGCCCGAATTACTTTTTGGCGGGCTCAAATAACACGAACTAAGTGCACAAAATCAAAACTTTACTTAACTTTCAGTGAGAAAATTAATTCTCTCTATAACCGAAAATTATGAGTTTTTCTCGAAAAATATAATTTATTTTCACTATTTTTCAACAGAATAACGGTGCTCTCAAAGTTATGTAAATACTTTAGCTCATAGCTCTTATTTATAAAATAACAATACAAGAGTTTTGTTCGAATAAGATTAAATTAAATAATAATATTTTAATACAAAATACAATAATTTCTGTAATAGGCCAATTTTGGCCCAAGACAATTAAACCAAACCTAAGACCCAAATAAACAGAAATAAAAACTAAAATAAAGTGTCTGAATCTAGAGTCCAATTACAACAAAAAAAAAATACAATCCGAATCAACAGACCCGAAGCCCAAAAATCAAATCAGCCCAACGAGCCCACTTAGCCGAACTAGGGTTTCAGAAGCTTAAACCCTGGCCTACCCTCAGCGCCGCAGCCACCTCTGTCATTGGCCACCGCACGTCTGCCTCCTCCACGCCTTTGACCGCCTGCAAATCAAAGAAGACACGCAAGAAACAGAAACCAGCAACCAAGACAAAGAGCAAAACAACAAAAAATGACAGAAAAACAAAGCGAAAGAAGACAAAAACGAATCAGTAAATCGGTTATATAAACCGAAGCAAATAGATTCTGTATTTTTCTCTTCTTTTACGAACACTTTACGAACAATCAGAAATCGAAAGCAAAAAGATTAAAAGGTTGATTCCGATTTGGTTTCCCTAGTTTCGTTTTCGGCTATTTATTTATGTATCTATTTTTTTTTTAAAAAAAAACTTTTACAAATAAAAAACGAAAGAGAAGAAAAAGAGAGTTGACCTGAACCACAAATAAAAAACGAAAGAGAAGAAAAAGAGAGTTGACCTGAACCCCGGGGCGCGGTGTCGGAATCTCCCAGTCGTCGGAGCCGAGCCCAAAGGCGAAAAAGGGGGGTTTTCTTTTTCCCTCCTTTCTGTTTTCGGGACACCAAAGGGCTAGCCTTCAAACGGTCTCAAAACAGGTCTACAAGCCTATCTCTGCGCACCATCGGCCACCAAACACGGTGGTGGTGAGATGAGCGGCCGGCCCAATCGTCGATCGACAGAAAAGGAAAGAGAGAATGGTGCAATTTTTTTTTTAAATAGAGGATCTGAAAAAGGAAAAAATTATGAAATTTGGGCCTTTATACATCGAATGAAACGGAACCGTTTCATGCCCTTGCCCCAGACGTCAAAACGGCGTCGATTTGTAGGACGACCCGACCCGACCCGACCCGACCAGATTTTGAGGGATCCGCGTGTTTTAAAGCCCAAACGGGATATTTTCGGTTCTAGCCCCATGATTCTGTTTTGACTTTCAATCAGCCCTTTTCATTATTTTAGTCTTCATAGATTTTACCTAATAGCTTTATTCAGTTTTCAATCAGGTCCTCGACCCTTGGATGTGCATAAGGGCTGGGATATTTTTCCAATCGGTCCCTCTTTCTTTAAAAGTGCGTTCTATTTTGGTCCCTAATAAACCCTTTTATTTATTTACAATTTAAACTCCCGAATTTTAATTCGATTTCAATGTCATCCTTAATTCATTCAATTTATTCATTTAAAAAAAAAAAACTCTTCTATTATTATTTATTTTAAGTTTTCTTTTTATATATTCTTTGTTTTAAAAGGGTTTTACATATTATTTATTTAATTTCTTTTTATACTATTCATTCTAAACTATTATATATTGTCTTTTAAATCTTATATGCTTATATATACATTTCTTTTCTTTTTTTAAAATGGTTTTATATATTATTTTTATTTATTTTAATCTGTTTTATCATTATTTATTTTAAGCTTCTTATATATTGTTTATTCAAAATTTTATTGTCTATTTTGAATTGTTTTTTATAACTCATTTATTTTAGACTATTATTTATTTTAAATTGTTTTATATATGTTTTTGTTTCGTTTTCTTTGGTTGTCAATATCGGTATTTAAATAGTGCAAGTTAAGTGATTATCATTCTTGTATGTATTATAATTTGCTCACTCGTATTTTCGTACCATTGTTGTCCATTCGTGTATTATCTTATTCATGTATTATTGTCCCTTGATCATCATTGTTTTCGTATTATGCCATCACATTGCGCATTAAATCCCAATGTATTTATTCGATACAAGTTGTCATCTTACTTCAAACAAATGATGCATGTTATTTAAATATTACACCCGCGATTATTTTAAAAGAAAATTTTTTAACATAAGGTAATATTTCGCGTTTTGGAAATTCGAGAAAATCGTGCCCTAACTTACCAGGTTTCGACTTTTCTCGTTTAGCGTAAATAACGGAATATCCTTCTAAAACAAAATATGGGTTTAAAATAAAAAGCTTATTCTCGAGAATACAAAGTATTGTGCCTTAACTTATTGGGTGTGACATCTCATTACCTCGAGATAAGAATTTCTAAAAATGACAATATTTCGCATTTAGAAATTCGAGAGATCGTGCCCTAACTTACTAGGTTTTGTTTTTCTCGTTTAATCTAAATAACCGAAAATTCTTTTAAAATTAAAATACACATGCTTTTGAAATAAAAGGCGAGCTTATTCTCAAGAATTCAGGGGGCCGTGTCCTAACTTACTGGATGTGGCATTTCGTCGCCCCGAGATGAGATGGTCTTTTATGTATATTTCAACGCACTCAAGTGTTTTAAAATCAACATTAATAAAAAAGGATCGTATTTTAAATTTGTTCTCGGTTTTCAATTTTCGACATTAAGACACTAAGTAGTCGATTTGGTACCAATTTTGGGCATGACGAGGGTGTTAATCCTTCCTCACACGTAACTGACTCCCGAACCCATTTTCTCAAATTTCGTAGACCAAAAACACCGTTTTAGTAAACCAAAACGTTTTATTAAAACAAAAGGTTATCCGATCACACTTAATAAAGATAGGTGGCGACTCCTATTTTTATTTTTGTTTTTAAAACCCTAGTCGATTTCCATTTTCAAAAAAATGATTTCGACAATTTCTACTTGAAGTAGAATTAGGGGGGGATGATATGCCCTAGAAAATACTAAGGTTTGCTGACCCTTGCATTAACTAGGCCAATCATGAATTGAATACTATTATATATATTTTCTGGACTTTTATTTGACTTAATAATTATTTTTTATTTCAAAAAATATTATTTATTTTTTTGATTAACTTGATTAAATAACTAAATTATTTTGTCAACCAAAGTTTAATTTTGTTAAAGTAATAACGATTTTATCATATTAGAATTTATGAAGAAATTAATTTAATTTTCTTATTCAACAAATCTATGATAACTAATTAATTTAATTCTTATTTTGAACTTCAATTATTTAATTACAATCAATTAAATAATAATTTGAATAAATTAAATTAATTTTTAAATTATCTTTTGTACTTAGCGAGAAAATAAATTTAGTGCAGATAGTAATTCATGCGATTCATTTCTCTTATTATTTTCATTCACGACAACTATCAATGCTTCATACAATTCATTTTAGGTTATCTCGAAATAACGGAGCAACCGATTAAAATATATAATTAAAGTTCAAATAATTTATAATGAATTTAGACTTTTCACCTGGTAATTACATCATTATTTAATAATTTCAATATACTACCATGACTAAACTTCTCTTATCATAAGGAAAGCTACTTAATTAATCATTTGAAAAACATTGTCTTGCTGCTCATGGAGGCTCTCCAATGTGTTTTGTGAAGCGTTGCAAATCCAGAAAATGAAGGGAAAATATATGGAGCAAGTATGTAAAACTTCATTGATGAAACTTGGTATCTTATAAATTGGGGAAACAATCTCAAACAAAGCATTTAGATCATGTGATATCTCCTCCTCAAAAGAATAGCCTGAAACCAAAGATGAAATAAATACATAAAATGTGGGAACAAATTCATTGTTCCTCCACCGGGAGAGAAGTGAAAATGGTTTTAACTATGTCTAGCAAGGTGGAAGGTCCTTTGGTGGTGGTATAATAGATTCTTCAGGTGACTTCCCATTCTCAACAACAAAGGCCATCTTTAGACCCCACATCGTATGCGACTCCGGTGACAATGCATAAACCAAACACCGCAAGTGTAGACACAAAAACGAGTAAATTCAATGACCTTACATTACATGGACCATCTCTGCGAAAAAGTTACGGATTATCACTCGAAATCTAATAGTGTCCATCCCGGTTGGCACTCGACAGTATTTCTCTCGGGAGGATCGACTAGGTTAAACTTAGAGGTCTTTGGAAGGAGCAAAGTTTCCAACACCACCGCCAACTATGAAAAAATTGAAACCATGAAGATGGAATGGATGTGACTCTACTTTGAGGAGGTTAGTGTCTGCAATACCACTCGATGGTGGAATTGAAAGCCACCTTCTCGAGCCTTGTTCCTAGTGAAGTTCCTAGGTTCATTGTAAGTGGTACACCGTGTAGTTAAATGGGACCGGAGGTCGGTCGGAAAGTCGTTTTGAATACTCCTTTGATGTGGGAATAATGAGCTGCAGAAGACCGGCCTTTGGCATCACAAAGGTTATGTTGTTCAATGAAGCGATTAGTTGTGTACCATTTTGACAACTTGAACATGGGTTCGCACCCAAACCAACTGTAAAAGCAGGATGACGGTCCACTTTAAGTGGGACTTTTGCTAGAAATTGTGGGGTATTTAGGCTTCTAAGCCGATTGTTATATCTCAATGCAACATTGGTGTTGTTTGAGGCGAGCAATTTGGGCATAGATGGGAGAAGCGTGTTTGGGACGCCTTTGTAATGTAGAATTGCAGTATGAGCTTTGTTATCCACGAGGCTGGTGAGTCCATGAAAGGCACGGCGCCATGAAGTATCGACTCGAGGTTGATCGGCTTTAATAAGAACATTGGTGGTTTGACTGGCGCGATTAGTATAACCACAGTTGTGAAGGGCTTTGTGTAGATCGCATCAATTTCTACCACAGTCATGTTGTGACCGGCAATTGCAAAAAATAGTTCATCATTGAGTGCAGCATTGATAATCCTCAACAGGTAAGTCTTGCCTGCCTCAACCTCCATGGAAAAGGTATCTAAAATTGAAACAAGTCAGAGTGATGACAATTTCTTAAATTTGTTTTTCTACTCTAAAGCAAGTACTTACGTTTCAAAAACACGGTAAGAGTGGCCTCGGTTTCCCGTTGATCGTATGACTATCAAAGGTTGGTGTTGGATTTAGAAGCACCTGGCAGCTAGTGTAAGGCAGTGACTTGCTGTGCAAGTGTCGAGACTTGCTGAAGAAGAAAGAAGGAAACGTGACAGAATATTAAAGAAGAAACGAGAGTCAAGGAAATGGAACTTAAAAATGGATGAAAAGCATCTGATTTTCATTACATTACATCAAGGATACATTGCCATTACATATATAGCACATGGTCAAAGTAAATTTCAACAAAGCATTACCTAAACATACCTAATCCCACTTAAGCTTATGGAAACTTGAAATAATAACTTGTGAACTTAATCTTGCTGATTTGATCAGCTTTGTCAACATCAAAATGACATGAAATATTAACCTAACATGGTTCAAAATGAACCAAACTAAGTTACATTGTCATTAGATTACAAAATAGAAATAACTGAGCTTGGTTCACATGAAATAGTAATGACAGCATAGCTGGTTCTCTAGGACTTCACTCGCACGTTGCATGGGCTGCATGGAGGCCATACTTCAACACTCCTCCTTGGACTCCATGCTGCAAACTCCCAATTTCTTTCTTAATTAATTAAATCTTGTTGTTTTGAGGGCCTTGGTGAAGATGTCTGCAATCTGATTCTCTGAATTGCAATGAATCAGCTCAACTCCTCGAGTTTGCTCCATTTCCCTTATCATATGCAGTTTAATATTAAAGTGTTTGGTTCTACCATGGAACACAAGGTTCTTTGCAATTGCAACAGCAGACTTGTTGTCACAATAAATCTCTGTTGCTCCCTCCTGATACAAGTTTAAATCAGCTAGGATTTTTCTTAACCATACTGCTTGATTGATAGCATTTGCCATAGCAACATATTCAGCTTCTGCTGTTGACTGAGCTACAAGGTTTTGCTTCTTTGAACACCAGCAAAACAGTGTTGATCCAATGGTGAAACCATATCCAGATGTACTCCTCATGTCATCACTCGATCCACCCCAATCACTGTCTGTATAACCTTTTAACTTTAGCTGTTGAACCTTGTTAAATTTCAATCCATAGCTCAAGGTACCTTTGATGTACCTAAGCACCCTTTTTTTGCTTGAAGGTCTTTGCATGTTGCAAAGATGCATGAATCTTGACAACATGCTAACAAAGAAACATTAAATCGAGCCTAGTAGTCATTAGATACAACAAACATCCAACTAGGCTTCTGTAGGAGGACTCATCGACCTGCTCATAAGCCTCTTGACATGATAACTTCATTCCAACAGCCATTGGTGTGCTTGTTGGTTTGCAATTTTCCATTGAAAATTTGCATAAGACCTTCTTAGCAAATGTTTGTTGGCTCAAGAAGATTTCTCCTTTGGATTGACTAACCTCCATTCCAAGGAAGTAAGTCATGTGACCCAAGTCTGACATCTCGAACATCATCTTCATTTTGCTCTTGAAATCTGTTAAAACATTGATGTCTTCTCCTATAACCAGTAAATCATCAACATAAAGGGATACAATGAGCTGAGTTTCAGCTTCATTCTTCTTAACATACAATGTGGGCTCACTGATGCTCCTTTGAAATCCCAAACTAATGAGATAACTGTCAATTCGAGCATACCAAGCTCGGGGAGCTTATTTCAGACCATATAGAGCCTTCTTAAGCTTATAGACCATGTGCTTTTTGCCTGGCACAGCAAAGCCTTGAGGTTGGTCGATATAGATCTCCTCTTCAAGCAATCCATTTAGAAATGCTGATTTGACATTGAGTTGGTGTATGGACCATTGCTTTTGTGCTGCTAAAGCAATTAGTAATCTGATGGTGTCAAGCCTGGCTACTGGAGCAAAGGTTTCCAAGTAGTCCAAGCCATATTTTTGACTAAAGCCCTTCACAACCAGCCTTGCTTTAAGCTTGTTTAGTGTCCCATCTGCATTTTGTTTGGCACGATAGACCCACTTGACACCTATGACCTTTCTGTCTTGTGGCCTGTCAACTAAATCCCAGGTTTGATTCTTCTCAATCATCTTCATTTCCTCTTCCATTGCAGCCTTCCAGCCCTGGTGTGCTTGTGCTTCTTCAAAGTTTGTTGGCTCCATTATGGCAACTTCAGCCCTTTCATAAACATCTGCTAATGACCTGGTCCCTCTTACTGGAACATCATCTATATCCATCTCTGGACCAGCTTGTTCAGGTTCTGTGTGCCTTACTACAGACTCTTATGGAGTCTCCATTGGTTAGTTGTTATCCCAGTTCCAGCAGGCATTTTCATCGAAGACCACGTCCCTACTCACTTGTACTTTCTTTGTGGTTGGATCCATGATCCTATAGCCCTTTTTAATTGAGCTATATCCCACTAAAATGCCAGGAGCTGCTCTTTTTGATAATTTGTCCCTTTTAACTGATGGAATCTGCACATAACATAGACATCCAAAGACTTTTAAATGAGCCAAGGAAGGTTTGAAGCCATACCAAGCTTCAAAGGGTGTCTGTCGAGCCAAGGCCTTTGTTGGAAGTCTATTCTGAAGGTAGACAGCTGTGTTAACAGCTTCAGCCCACATGAACTTTGGCACATTCTTCTCGAACAGTAAGCATCTTGCCATATTCATAATGCTTCGATTCTTCCTTTCACTTACTCCATTTTGCTGAGGTGTATACACATTAGTTAGTTGATGTTGAATGCCTACTTCACTGTAAATTGCCTGAAATTGAGCTGAAATGTATTCAGCCCCATTATCTGACCTGATGATCTTTAGCTTGCAACCTGTCTCAGTTTCTGCTTGAACTTTGAATTTCATGAACACTTGTGGAACTTCAGACTTCTGTTTCAAAAAGAAAATCCAACAGAATCTTGAATAGTCATCAATAAAGAGAATGAAATACCTGTTTCCACTAACTGATTCTGTCTTCATAGGGCCACAAACATCTGTGTGAACAAGTTGAAGATTTTCTGTTGCTCTCCAGGCTTGGTTCGAGGGAAAGGGTAGCCTGGCTTGTTTTCCAAGTTGACACACTTCACAAATTTCATTATTGCATGCTGAGTTAGTAAAATTCTCAACCAGTTCTTCATGGATCATTCTGGCCATTGTTTTAAAGTTTGTATGACCTAGCCTTTTGTGCCAGATCTTTGAGTCACTTTCTGAGGAAGTGTAGGCTATATTCAAGCCTTCTGACCAATTAACCTCAAAGGACTTATCAGTCATGGTGACTGTCATAAAGCATGATCCACTTGGATCAGTTATTTGACACACTTTGTCTTTAAACAATAGTGAGTACCCTTTGTCAAGGAGTTGAGGTATGCTTAGCAAGTTCTTGTCAATATCAGGTACAAGTAACACATTTGAAATCACCTTATTGCCTCTTGAAGTTGATATTAGAACATCACCCTTGCCTACAGCATTGATGAACTGACCATTTGCGACTTTGACCTTGGTTCGAACACTCCTGTCCAAGGTTTTAAAAATAGCTACATTAGGTGACATGTGATTTGTACATCCACTGTCCAGGAGCCAAGCTTCTGAGCCTCTTTTCTGGTCACTTAGGCATGACACAACAAAAACCTGTTCTTCTTGATCACTTCCACCCTCAGCCACTCGAGCCTCAGTCTTTGATTGTTGTTGAGTGTGCCTCGGTCTGCCTTTATTCTTACAGACCTTTTCAACATGTCCTTTTTTCTTGCAATATTGACATACTGCATCAGGCCTAAACCAGCATTTGTCTTCTGGATGACCTGGCTTCTTGCAAAATCTGCAAAGGTGGTCATTTGTCCTTGCAGCATCAGGCTTAGGCCTGTTTTTCCAGGTCTTCTTGCCTTTGTAGGCAGTGTTAGATGAGGAGGTCCTGGCTTTAGCTTGGAAAGCACCTTCTTGATGCTCCTCATTCCTGCTTGCCCTTCTTTACTCTTGAGCATAAAGGGCATTGATCAGCTCAGTCAGAGTGATGCTTGAGAGGTCTCTCGAGTCCTCGAGGGAGGATATTTTTGCTTCATACCTTTCAGGTAAGGTTGACAGAACCTTCTCCACTATCCTTGCTTCATTGAACTGCTCACCAAGGAGCCTTATGCTGTTTACAATAGCCATTATCCTATCTGAGTACTGTTTTACAGTCTCTTCTTCTTTCATCTTCAAATTTTCAAAGTCTCTCCTTAAATTCAAAAGCTGCTGCTGCCTGGTTCTTTCAATACCTTGAAATTCCTCCTTAAGCTTGTCCCATGCCTGTTTTGGAGTCTCACAGGCCATAATCCTTGTAAAGATAACATCCGAGACACAATTTTGGATGCATGACAAGGTCTTATGTTTCTTGGTCTTCTTCTCAGCATGCTGTCGTATTTGAGCCACAGTTGGGTTGGCTCGAAGAGGTTCTGGTTCAGCATCAGTGTTCACAACCTCCCATAGATCAAGAGCTTGTAGGTAAGTTTTCATTTTAACTTGCCATATATGAAAACCTTCTCCATTGAAGATCGAAGGTACAGCAGGTGAGAAGCTTGATGAAGCCATTCCAATTTGATTGTAGCAGTAACAGGTCCTCCAAGAATAAAGCTCTAGATACCAATTGTTGGATTTAGAAGCACCTGGCAGCTAGTGTAAGGCAGTGACTTGCTGTGCAAGTGTCGAGACTTGCTGAAGAAGAAAGAAGGAAAGGTGACAGAATATTAAAGAAGAAACGAGAGTCAAGGAAATGGAACTTAAAAATGGATGAAAAGCATCTGATTTTCATTACATTACATCAAGGATACATTGCCATTACATATATAGCACATGGTCAAAGTAAATTTCAACAAAGCATTACCTAAACATACTAATCCCACTTAAGCTTATGGAAACTTGAAATAATAACTTGTGGACTTAATCTTGCTGATTTGATCAGCTTTGTCAACATCAAAATGACATGAAATATTAACCTAACATGGTTCAAAATGAACCAAACTAAGTTACATTGTCATTAGATTACAAAATAGAAATAATTGAGCTTGGTTCACATGAAATAGCAATGACAGCATAGCTGGTTCTCTAGGACTTCACTCGCACGTTGCATGGGCTGCATGGAGGCCATACTTCAACAGTTGGCGGTGGCAACCCCAACTTATTCGCTTGGTTTACAAGCGTTTCAACGTCTGAATTCCACCATTCCCCTGCATACAAAAACTTAGCCTGTTACACATTCCATGTCTGCATAGCAATGACCTTAGAAATATCAATTCCTCCAACCAATTACAACCTAGAATTATTTTAGTTTCTCCATGAGGTTGAGGGAATGGAAACATCCTCCCTTCTTTCGGCATGATGACAATGGCACCGTAGACAGTAGCTCTTAGCCATAAAATATGTGCATGCCACCATAGTGTTCCTCGTTGTCCCGTGACATTAAAATCATAGGTGTAGCTATGTCCAGTCTTGATGGGGCATTGTGTTATGAATGCAGGTCCATCCGCCCAACCATTACGAAATTGCTTTAACCCATGCCTGCTTAGTTACATGCAAACACAAGCTGATTCAATATATATATATATATACACATTGTGCATAAAGATAGATTGCAAATGAATGCAAATAACATGCCAATGAATGGAGATGTTATATTGTGCATAGTTGGTGACGTTGACAAGAACTCGATCTCCTTCTCTTGCGTAGACAGTCGGTCCTGGAAACCTTCCATTCACGGTGACAATTGGTTTTGCATGGCAAAGCCTGCTTACATTCTTCACTCTTATCTGAAGACCAATGTAAGAGTTATATAAAAGCCATTAACCAATCCTTCATATTAAAACAAAGTTATGCAGTCAAAGAAAACACCCACATCAAACTGATACTTCCTCACAGCAGCTTCAGCTGGAGAACTCAATAACCAAGAAAAGTAAAAGCAGCCGAGAAAAAACAACTGCAAGTAACTATCAAGCTTCAATGCCATTTTTTAGATTCGAGTTCTGCTAACTAATTATTTTGTGCCGAAATGGGAAGAGAAGACGTTGATATTTATAGAATTAGAAACATAAGGTAGGTTAATGGAAAGCAGTGTATGATTCTAATTTGGTAAATAAAGCAAATGCAAGTGCTACACAAACCTTGGAAGCAACTGTTTAAGAAGTTGAGATATCCATATATGACCAGCAAAGCTGATGGTAATTTGTCTATCACCAACAGTATAACTTAAAATTTTATAACCCATATTATTATACCAAAAATGCTAACCAGCTACAGATGGCAGTCACCAGAAAACTTTTCCTTTGCCTTGACATCTTTGATTGGTTAGGTGCTGGTTTTTGCCTACAGGAGGTTAAGATGTTGGGTCACCAAAAGCGACCTCTTCTATAGTCCGCTTAACATAAGCATTACCGGCTAATTATATTATGTATTATAACTGCTGTTCCCAAGGTCTGATATTGGGTTAATTATTTGTTTATTTAAAATTTTAGAGTAAAAATTTGAAGATTAAAATATACCTTAAATCTTATATATTTATGTGCATTTAGAATTTAGTTCTTATACTTTTGAACTTTTTAAAAAAAAATCTAATTATTACCACCATTAAATTCTTCTATTAAATTTTGGTGTGACAAATTTGAAATTAAAAGATATATATTTATTTAGTTGGCATGTTAAAAAAAAAACCCTTACAAGCATTGTTTAGGAGTTTTTCTTAAAACTCGCATTTAAACTTGTCATGAAATAATAATTTTTTGTTAGAATAGTATTTTAAGAAAATTGGTGTCAACATTTTGATTGAAATAGTTAATAATATTAATTATTTAAACTAACTAATGATATTATAAAAGACATGAATCAAATTATGTCAAGAATTAAAATATATAGATTAAATATCAAGTTTCAACAATCTAGTAGCTTAAATTGAAATACGGTCATTGTCTTATAATGTTAAGAAAAGCAACGCATAAACTAAGTGAAAAGTCATGTGTTAGTAAACCATGAAATATTTTATTACAAAAGTTAATGATATTAATTATTTAGACTAATTAATGATATTGTAAAAATATAAGGGCTAAATTATGTTAGAAATTAAAGAATAGAGATTAAATATCAAATCTAGACATAATAAAGTACCAAAACTAAAATTTTACCATTTTTAAAGTATTTATAAAAAAAAACGTATCTTAGACTTATATAGTTCATAGATATGGTACTTGAAATAGAAAGCCAACAAAGTGTCAGTTGTAACGGTATCGTAGTCGTAGATTACATGTGGATAGAAAAAAAAAATAATCCAGACAACTATGTGCCCATCTAGCTTAGTTATTAGAACATAAGAAAATCAAGAGTGTAGAAAAAGAGCAGAGGTCCAACAAGTGCACACCTAACAAAGACAAGTTTATGACTCTCATGCGGAGCCTGTTAACCATGACCATAAAATCTTCCTCCATCATGACGTCCGGATGACGATAGGTTTATGCCATGACGACGGTGTTAATTCCGATCAGCTCTGTTCCTTCCTAATGCAGATGAGGGGTCAAGGGTTTGGTCTGGGTTGGGATGGCCTTGTACTTTATGGTTTTATTTCTCTGGGCATTGGGCCTTGCTATCTTGTACCCTATTGGATCGATGAATTGCTTGGCTTCTGTCAAAAGCTAATAATCCAATGTTTTAAAGCCAAATTCTGATTAGAAAATCATTTAAAGTTGAACAAAATTAAAAAAGAATCTGTTCAACCAATTGTTTACGGTTTAACCAATTTAAAACCATTGATATCCAACTAGTTTCCAAACTAACCATTGATTTTGGTTTTGTACTAGTTTTATTTTCCTACATATTTTTGAATTGTGTTTCATGTTTACACTCAGGTCATGTCCGGCATTATCAAATCTAATTTCCAAATATCATGTTCAATGTGTTCTTATTTGGGGTCTTCAAACGAATGTGCTTTAAAAAGAAAAATAAAGATCCAAAGCACTCAGTAACATAGGAAAACTAAATGAGATCAGCATTTTACATATCTATTTAACAGAGTTTTAAACAAAACTATAAATAAAATGCCTGCATTCCAATATCATGTAAGAAGCTTTCACTTCATGTCACCATTTGGGAGGAAACCATAAAAACAAAAACACGAGGAAAGATCAAAAAAAGGGGGTGAAGGGATGGGCAAAAAGAAACGAGTCATAGCTATGCTTACAATAACGAGAGTTGCTTATAAAGCATCGAAAGCTAATCTTAAAGATGGCTATCTTCTCCATAACCTTAGTTAGCCATGGCTTGGAGACAACTTTACACAAGTCCTTACTTGAGCAAGAGAAGCAACTACTATGATTAAGGCTGTTAAGTGATTTAGTCCTCATCGTCGTCGTCATCATCCTCGTCTTGATCATCATCAGACTCCTCATCATCATCATCATCATCTTTACCCTGTAAATGGACACATATGAAAGCAGGAGACATTATCTAGCCTGTACTTTTAAATTATGTCATCATTATCTTTTCCCTGTAAATGCGAATATAAATGATTTAAACATAAATGCTACAAAATTCTACTAGTCTCATATTTCTTCCCTTTATAAACAGAATAGACAATTAGACCATTCAGCATCGGACAAATTTCAGAATTTCCAGAAGCAGCAACAAATTCCAAAAGAGGTATTACCTGAACTTTGATCTAGATGCAAGTACTCCCTAACATTAAAAAGAAAAGACATAATGCATCCTTAAATAACAAAACATCTTCATTATTGAAAATTCAACCTCATTCCCCCACTTTCCTTTATACCAGATTATGAACATCTCCATTCTGAAACCTGAATCTCTAATTTAGTCAATATGATACACTGGACAACAACCATTCTTTCTCTACATGAAATGTTCTCCAAAAAATTACCTTAAGCATCTCAAATTATATTCTCAGACACCTGTCACCTGCAATCTCAAAGTGCTTCTTCGTCCAATATAAGATTTAACCTTGTTGAATTGGGTGGAGTTCTAGAGCTAAACTTGTCAGAGATAATCTAAAAGGCACTCGTATAGAACAAGATCCACGCATCAACTCCCCCTCATTTGATTATGGTTAACCCCACGCTCCATATTGCTCTCTGAGGCATTCAAGTATACTTGGGCCAAAGCATAGAACACATTGTTTTGAGATACATAAATCACAAATCTCACTCCTCTCACTATCCAGTTTCAGAGGGCTTCTCCAGGATTAATATGGAAAGCATTGAAATCCTACGTATTTACATAATCCAATAGGTTAAACAAGTAGGATTACAAGAATTTTAACAAAAAACAGCACCTTGTAGCATTACCTATACAATGTAGGAATTCTTTTGAGTTAATATAATGCATTATAAAAAAGAGGAATAGTAATTTACTGCATAAACCTAAACATCTTCAATAACAAACTAACATATGATTATTATTAGAGCCATTTAATAGTTAAGCCTATGAACAAGTAACTTTAAACCTACAACAGTGCATTTTTTACCTGAAAAGAAGAAACATACACGGTAAAAATGGCACTTGAAAGAACATATTCAATTTCCCAAAGAAATGAAAAACAGAAAAAAAATATACCTCTTCATCCCCCTCATCTCCATCAAAATCCTCTTCATCAGCCTCCTGCATCAAGAAAGTTCCAATAACAATTAGCAAAGGGAAACAAAACATGATCACGAAAAACAGTATGTATAAAATATCATGAGAAGAAGAAAGAAAAAAGAGGTTACATTGTTGAAATAAGTGAGAGGATTGGGCCATAAATCCTCCTTGATAATCTCTGCTACCTGCAACGTTCATCAAGTGAAAGCTTAGACCAGCTCTGTTACAGAATGGGTAAAATAAACTGATAGTACATGCACAGAGAATTTACCTCATCATGAATTTCATCCATGTCATCTTTTTGCTGAGCATCAGCAAACCAGGTAAAGAAGCTGCGTTATATGTTTATAAAATTTAGCACAATACAGAACTGGTTTGCAGTATGACTGAGAAATGAAGGATCAAATTCAAGTGGCATAAATCCATATGAACTTTAAAACACGTTATAAGAAATTTCAAATATATACATACATAGATATATAAATACATAGCAGTTATAAAAACACCACCAGTATTGTCAGAACCGGACTGGACTAGCCGGTTGAACTGGGAACCAGTGGTCCAACCAGATCAACAGTGACATATAACCACAAATAGAGCAAACTGCTATAAACTGGTAAAAAAACTGGGAACCATGACTGGAAAAAGGCGGTCCAATCAGTTGTGATTTTTTTTATCCTTTTATTATTTATTTCTATTGCTCAACCGGTGGTTCGACTGGTTGAACTAGGAACCAGCAGTCTGACTAGTTCGACCACCAATCAAACTCTTATAACACTGCACACCACACAAAGTGACTGCATTTCACAGCATGGAGATATTAATAAACTGATCTCAAGTCTCATGTTACTCAAGTCCTAAGCCTGAGAAAAATTGATTGACGGGTATAATAAACAAACCTTTCTTCAGCAAGTTGTCGCTTGTTTCCTTTCTTCTCATGATTAACTCCATTTGGCAAGCCCTTAACATTTAAGGAAAATAATTTCATTTGATATCCAAGGAAAAAAAGAAACAAGAAGCAGAATAGTCATCAAAAGAGGAGAAGCTCTAACCTTGCCCTCTTTCCACTTGATTGGGGTAGCGGTAATTTTGGTTCCATCATCGAGGAAGGTAAAGGTCTTCGTAAGTGTTGTATTTTCAAAGTATGGATTGGAATTGAAGTTCTGAAAAATTAAAGCCGGTCAACAAACCATCAGATACATTAGAGCATGAATTATGTTTCTTCTAACAGTAGTTGAGTGCGAGCAAATGAAATTAAGAGCAACTTCAATAACCAAAAATAAGGTAAGAATAGGAATATGGATAAACTTACAAATGTGATAGTGTATCCAGATTTCAGATCTTTAAAATCCTCCACTTCAAGTGAGTTAATATATTTGAATATCTACCAAGAAAATAATTGAAAAGAAGAAGATTTATAAATAAGAAAGAATTCACAAAATTCAGGCATACATCAAGAAACATCTATAAGAAAAATAAAATCAAAAATCAATGTTGGAAAGTAAAATAAGTAAAAAATGATAATTTCACTTTGGGAAAGAAGAGACTTTAAACCTTCTGGTCCTCTTCAGTCAAAAGATCACCAAGAGCAGGATGGCTCAAGAACTGCACATGAAAAATGCAAGTCAATTTAATATGTTCTTCTGAATATGTAAACAAATTTAACAAATTGTCTACCTTATTAAAAAGGAAAGAATAGAATCACTTACAGCTGTTAACCAGAAATCAGGAATTGAATTGATGATTTCATTCCGCTTATCATAGACCGGCTTGCGAACCTCATTGTATTTCTGCTCCACTTCCAAGACTTTCTCACTTGCCTCTTCATTGATCTACAACCAAAAAAACAAAAAGGACCGAAAAACTTAAAATCAGAAACACCACATGTGACAATTTACCACTTCATCAGCACTCTCGTAAGCAAAGCATAGCCACATTAAATCACCTGCTCCAGAATAAGACATGATAATCCGAAGTAACTTCACAAAAAAAAAAAAATTTCGTGCTTAACAAAGCTAGGGGACACTTAGATACACGGAAGAAAACATTAAAGGACTCAATCATACTACATAGAAGATCAGATACAGGAATCAACAATCAACATTAAATCACCTTCTCCGCAATTAGACATAATAATCTAAAGTGACTACCAAATAAATATACAAATAAAACAAAGCGAAGAGACAACTCAAGAAAGAGAATCAAGCTTAGCACAATAATTCAGATAAACCCAACATAAAAACGGCATACAAAGTCGAAAAAGTACAAATATTAACGACCAGAGCAGTAAATTTTAAACATTTATGGCATTGACCCACAATTGAAATTACAGCAAATTCAATACTTTGACACTTAAAACAACATTCAATTAACATTATACCATAAAAAAAAAAGGAAATCCAAATTTTTATTAAAAAAATTCTAAATTTTGCTAATTTTCCAGCTCATACACCTTAAACAAGCGAGAAAGAAAAAGAAAAGAAAATCAGCGTGTATTAGAAATGAAAAAGCGGCATGTAGATAAAAATGAACCTTCTCAAGCTCATCTTGGATCTCTTGAAGCTTCTCGATGGAAATGACGAGGTCTCCATCTATTTGTTCATGGTTATCTTCCTCTACTTTCTCTGCTACTTTCATCTTCTTTCCTTTGTCGGCCACCATTTTCTAAACCCTAGAGAAGCAATATAATAAAACCCTACTCGTAAAAATTTCTGCCTCTTCTCTCTCACTATGGCTCCCGTTCTCTCTAAAACCCTAGTTTTTGTGTTTTCCCTCTGATATCTACGGGGGACAAAAGTGAGTGAGAGAGAGAGAAAGAGGGGAGAATGTTAGGGTTTTGGGAGTTTATATCCGCTCAGGTTGGATATTTTTGGGTATTTACAAATGCATCAATCATAAGCTGAAACGTGGCTGTTATGGGTATTAAGGTCATTTAGTTTTGAGAAATTGAGAGTAGTATGGTAATTCAAGGATGGATTCCGATGTTTTGACTTCTGATATTCGGATATGGAATCTTCTCAGAGCCTTGCCATAGATAGTACCTCAACCCATAGTGTCCATAGATAAGGTTGGTTGGCTTACATTAGAAACCTTGATATCTTTGTATAAATATAAAAAAACTAAAACCACTCCAATTTTTCATTTTTTATTCTGATTAAGTTAATGTTACAAGTCAATCCAATATCAATACGGTTAAAAAATTATGCAAATATCTTTTCATAATTATAATCACTTATGAAAATATTTTTACGTAATTAAAACAAATTATATTATCCAAAAATAATTAAAAAATTCTTTTACTATTTAGGTTAATAAAACATTAATCTTACCTCTAAACAATTTTAACATAATTTTGCATTTAAATTATATTATGCATGTCTTTACCTCCATCAATTATATACCTACACCAACTCAATTAAGAAAATTACGAAAATAACCTTTCATAATTAAAATAAGTTAGAGATAAATATCGAAATTATATATGAATTTTGATTCAATGTGCAATTTCATATATTAAATTTGATTTTGTGCGACTTTGTGTGATTTTAAATAAGAAAATTTTATTTGATTTAATTTTCATAAATCACTAATAATGTTATCCAATTACCACCATTTGATGTTTAATATATGACACACACAAACAATTATATTAATCCAACATAAAAATAAATGTGCACAATTAAATCAAAATCAAAGCTTCATATATGCATATGAACCATAATGCATCAAATCAAAATTTATGTATCAAATTATACATCGGAGAAAATTTTATTTATAAATTTAATATTTATTTCAATAAGTTATATTATTCAAGTGTATTCTAATTTTTTATTTAAAAAACAATAAAAATTTGCATATGATTGAATTTGAGCCCTTACTATTCACATCAATAAAACATCAACTATATCACTAAACTAAACTAAATTTTTATTTTATAATAATATTTATTGTTTAATTATATTATACAAACTTTATTACCTCAATCAATTGTATCTATTGATAATGTTATTGATAAATGACAACACCGAGATAAATAATTGTAGTGCATTTAGTATTCTTATTATAATATATTTACGTGTTTAAATTCCATTTTACTCACAATTTAATATGTTTTTCATTTTAACATTGTATATATTTCTTATGTTATTCTTAATTAGTTTTAAACTATATGATTTATTATTTATTGTATGTTACTTTTAAACTAATATCTATATTCTAAATACGTAGTTTTTACATGTGATAATTTTTTATTACATTATTAATAAATTTATATTTAGTTAATGCTCCTGAGTTTCAATATGTATATCATATTTGAGTCATGAAAAATTAAGTTACATTCTTTTTTCTTAAAAATGATGACAACCATGCAGATGCATGTGTACAATTAGAGGGTTTGACTACTCAATCCTTCATTTGTTCTCAAGTCAGTTAAAAAAGGCTCAAAACTTTGTTTGCTAAACACCTCATAGTAATTTTAGCTGATTGAGTCTTAACTCGATTGGCATCGATATTGTTATCAGTGTAGGAGGTCATGAGTTTGATTGCGCTGAAGTGCATACTCCTATTTAAGGGTTAGGAAAAAATAATTGATATAATAAAAACCTATAATAAAATAAATGTTCAAAAAAATATAGTAATTTTATGTTTAATATTTCATTTACCACTCTCTTTTGGCATAAATAAAAGTATTATAGAGATATTTTATAGATTAACTTCCAAAATTATAACATAAAGGGGAAAAAAAACAATTTAATAACAATAAAAAGTTAATATTTAAGATGCAATTAATTCAAACAAAATGTTAATGTAACTAAAAAGATAAAAATAGGGTAAATTATCAAAATAGTCACTTTTGTTTTTCTCGGGTTACATTTTAGGCTTAGTTTGGATAGGCGGTGTGTTTACTTCCAGTGAGATTAAAAATAGCGTTGGCGGTGAGATTAGACACTGTAGCAGTGAGATTAGAAACAGCGGTGGAATATGCGTTTGGATTTAAACGTAATTGTAGCGGTGAGGTGAGAATATAAATGACTATTAAGGACATTAGATTAGAATTGATATATAATAGAAATTTTAAATTATTTTACTTATATAAAATTATTAAAGTATGTGAATTTATAAATTCATTTAATAAAATATTAAAATGTATCTTCCAATATTTTATTATAAATATTTTAATGAATTATATAATCAATTTAAATTATTTATTAGATAAAATAAAATTATTTTTAATTTTTATAATTAAATATTCTTTAATAACAATGATAAATATTATTTTCTAAATAGTAACATTATACTTGAATCAAATTTTGAAGTATCTAAACGAATGATTTTTAATAAAAAAATATATAGTAACATAAGACATAACAAGTTTCATTATTACTAGAAATTAGGTTATGATACAAAATTATTTTTACAAATATTGATTCATTAAACTATTTGCAATGGTTTCCCTTGATATTGCAATTTCAAGGTCACTTTCACTATTAGAAGAACTCGATTTACCTCTATCAAAATGGCCTGAAGAGATTGGCACGTCGGGTATATTCTCGATGACTACTGCAGGACCAAACGACGGAATATATAAAAAAATGAAAGGAATTTGGTAAGTCCATTTTGCATGTTCTATGTAGAAGTCTATGACAAGAAATTAATGAAAAATACCTTCAAAAATCAAATTATTGCAAATGAAAGTCATATGAAGTTAATACTCATGAAAGGTTTTTTTGTCAAATATCATATAAAGCAATAATTTTGCTTAATCTCCAGTTACTTCCAAGATCCAACCAAAGAATAACATTTTTTCTTTTAAAGTATAAAACAACATAAAGGAACCAACTATAGAGGAGTGTATTTTTATTCTATTAATGTGAAATTACAGTACTCAAATGGCATTAGAGTCAAAGCCGAGAACTCTAGGCAGCTATGTAGCTCAACTCTTCATTTTGCATGAATATGAGTGTAGGACATGAATCTTCAAACACATGAAAAACTTATGTCAAAATTAACTAAAGGAGAAATTTTAAGGTCAGACAAGAACAATAGTGAACTATTTGTACCTAAAACAACGTAATAAGGCTTGTTATTTTTATTTTTATTTTGGAAAAAGGGAAAACCCACAATGTCCAAAACAAAATGCAGAGGATATACCACCAGCCTAGAAAATAAAAAGAGATGTAATAAAATTTACCACATAAACATAAATTAAAGACCCTACTTGGAAGGTATTAATAATGGGATGAAGAGCAAAAGAAAGCTTCCCCTGCAGTGGGTGACAGATTTGCAAGAGCAAGAATCGTAGAAGAGGGTGAAAGAAAACAAATGCAAACAGCGGGGGAAAGCGATTAAAGAGCAAAAGGGCGTGGCTCAAGGAAAAGGCGCACGAAAAAGAGAGAAATATACAGAGATATACATATACGTAGAGAAAGAGAGAGAGTATAAGCAATATCAGATGGCTCACTACGTACCTGCTGAACTTGGAAAGAATAAAAAGAAAAGGGTGAAAGGAACAATGACAAAAAGGAAAATAAATAGTAATACTCTCTTCATTAAATCATTTCTTGTGCTCATTAGCAGATAGAAGAGTCTGTGAAGCATCTAAAATCTGCAAAGAAATGATAAATTGATGAATATCTATCATAGAAAAAATCCAGAAATCACCTCAAACACAAGGTGTTTTTTTTATTTTTTTGGTAAAGAAAACCCACAACTCAAGAGAATCGCAGTGTGTTTAACAGTATACCAAAAGGAGTTACATCCTCTTGAATAAAGAATGAATGCTAATAGGTCATACTCTGATCACACTATATAAATGAATGTGGTTATGCATATGGTTCTTCAAGTGGATACAATTAGTCAAATGAATGTGGTTCCGTAGATGATCACTAATGTTACCATTTACATCCTCGAGTATCCTATCACTAACACCCCTGGTCATGATCAAAGCATCAATGTGTACCACTGTGGAATCTCTTTTGACTTAAACAAACATACCAAAACATATAGCATTTTCATTAAATCTCCTCTCCAAATCTCAAATTTCTCACATCCCATGTAACTTGAAGCTCTCACAGTCATTTCTCAAAACAAAGCATTCATTTTCAAGGACTAGAGCCCCATAACTTGAAATTTTCCAGTCAACCACAACAAGCCCTTTAAGCTAGCCGTCATCATGTACTCAAAGACATAAACCTACACAAGTATTAAGCTAAAAGTAAGCAAAGAAAATACCTTAAAAAAACCAAGCAAGCTTAACTCCATGAGAAGCAAGAAGAGCTCTTTGGACCAAAAGTTTTCAACTTCAATGCATGAGATTAAAGGCACAAAAACAAACTTTTGAAACATGCAAAATAAAAAGGCAAAGAAACCCACAAGTTCAAAATTCATGGCTTTAGATTCCTCAAAGTTAAAGCTTTTTGGAAAAGGGAAAAAAAAGGGAGAGGTGGAAACTAAAAATCCATGATTTTCAACGTCCTAAAAAAAGAGAAAATGGGCAAAGAGGATGAAGAAGAATAAAGAAAAGGAATAAAAAGAGGGTGTTTTCAACTGCCACTACAGCAAAACAGACTTTTAGCGGCATTTTTTTTTGCCTTTAGCGGCGTTTATAAGCGCCACTAAAAGTGTTCTTGCGCTTTTAAGCGCCACAAAAACGCCGATTAAAACAACCAAGTAAATTTTTGCGACGTTTATGAACAAAAAACGCCGCTAAAGGTCATGACTTTTAGCGGCGTTTTGGGAAAGCGCCGCTAAAGGTCATGACTTTTAGCGGCGTTTGTGGAAAGCGCCACTAAAGTCATGACCTTTAGCGCTTATCCCAAAAACGCCACTAAAAGTCTTGCCTTTTAGCGCTTTTTCCCAAAAGTCATGATTTTAGCGCTATTCCAAAAGCGCCATAAAAGTCATGACCTTAGCTACGCTTATACCAAAAACGCCGCTAAAGTCTTTCCTTTTAGCGCTTTTCCCACAAACGCCGCTAAAAATCATGAAAAAAAAAAAATTATTATACTTTTAGCGACGCTTTTTTTTAAAAACGCCGCTAAAAGTCATGAAAAATAAAAAAAAATTATAATATTATAAAACACCAAAATCCAATTAAAATGTATAATTTAATTTGAAGACATTAAAATGAAAATTATAGAAGAATACATATTTCTATAATTGAAAATCTCAATATTTGAGACCCTTTCCACTATCCTTTTAAGTGAAGGCTACAAAATTCATCAAAATGTGGTAGATCAAGTGTGAAGCATAATTAAAGCAAGATCAAACATTACTTCAACTTTAATAATAAAACAAATTGGTATTACATGGTTCCAAGTTGCATAATGCAATACACCCACTAACAAGTATATTAAACATGAATTAAAAAAGGTAAACAAGATAACAATAAACAAGCATATGCCGTGCAATGTTACGCCTTGAAAAGAACAAAAATTATAGACAAAATTGCCAAAAACCTTAATCGAGAAAACTCCTATGAAACTTATAAACAAACAAATGAAAGAAAAGCAGATATTCTCTTTCTCCACTTTCAAACTTGCATCGAATCAATATTTTTTTTTATTTTAACTCCTAAATTTAAAAAAGAAAGAGTAAGAACTATAGATAAAACAAAGGTTTAAACTAGAGATAGCATCCAAAGCAATTACAAGTTTTGGGAGTGAAAGAATAGAAACCAAAGGGTCTGCATTTGGAATGTTGCAATTGATAGCATAGCAACAAGGAGAAGGTAAGCAAGCACCTTTTGCTCCACCACAAGATGTACAAACAAAGACATATCCTGAAACTCCCCAACTTTCTTCGCTTTCATTGAACAACAACATCTTCTCTTCCACCTATGGGAACATTTCAAGACCCATTTACCTTCAAACAAACACACCAACTATGGATCCACAAAAAAAAGTTCAAAATCATTGAGATGGAAAGGAAAAGGGTCTATGCATTCAAATGCAAGGTTTTTGTAACTTACTTGGGCCATGCTTGTAGCTTCATTGTAATTGAAGACAAAAGTGAAAAGAAGAGAAACAAGAGAAAAGAGTGACCCCATAACCAGATTTCATGTTTGGGTCTTAAAATTTAAGTTTTAAGAAAACCCCATAACCATAACTTGAGCATGGAGAAAGAATCTCCATTATGAATTCTACCTACAAAATTTAGGGTGATCAAGTCATCAATAAGTCGTGAATATATTTTTTATCATGTTAAATTCTTTAAACAAGTTTATTTCTTTTCTTGAGATAAAGAGTAGCCAATAGAAGAAACTTTCTAATAATTGAGCGAAATAAATTCCTTACCAAAGGCAGAAAAGCACCAATGGCTTGTCCTACATGACGCATAAACAACAAAGGAAGAGGAATCTGATCAACCTATTGGGAAAAACATTCATCATCTATATTCGAGAGACAAGAGTAAATTTGGTGATTAAAACATAAAGAAGTGGTATAGCATGCACTAACCGCTTTATTAAAGAAGAATCACAATAATATAAAATGTGTAGAATGTAAATAGTGAAAACTGGATCGTAATTATAGCCCACCAATAAGACAGAGCACACATGAGGTAACAGACACAGCATTAATAACTCCGTGCCTAGGAATATATATGAGATCAAAAGACCTTCAATCTAGTCCACGTAAATCACATACAAGTTTGATCATCCTATCTGTCTCTACATGTGGACAACTATTGCCTAGGAATATATACGAGTTCAAAAGTCCTTCAATGAAGCTTTACTCTTTAGGATATGATAGTAGATAACAGGTCATAAACATTTTTTTTATATACTATGTAAAGGTAATCTTATCTGTCTAATATCTCGACAAAATTTACAAAGTTGTTCCTAAACTAATAACATGTTCAAGTAGACACTTATTTCATATTTGTAATAAACATCATCAGGAAAATCAATGATAATCCTATCAATATGACGTATAGAAGAGCTTGTAGGATGCTAATATGCTACATCACTTCGATGGTGAGAAGGAAAAATAATGAAGTACAAGTTTATATTCCCAACATAAACACAATAAAGGGCACACCGGTGAGCAATAAAAACACTGTAATTTACTTATGCCTTCTTGTCGAGCTTAAGTTATTTCCTTATATAAACATATATGTATATGAATCGGTTGGTATCTGAAAATACTGAATATGTAACAAAGCTTCATCAACAAAGACATGATGCATAGAAGGTATATTTTCCTGTGAACGATGAGCTTGGTACTACAAGCTAAAAGCAAAAGGCAAACTCGTTTACTTATGATGATAACAAAACAAGGTATACTCACCCATTCACCGGGACAAAGAGAACAATAATATTTGGCAAATTTCTCACATTGATTAGACTCTTCACCCTTTGCACCAAGCACCGCAATTGCTTCTAAGATTGTTTAAAGAAAGACGTGGGGCAAAAAACATTTGATAGTTCCATAACAAGCGAATCAAATTTTACAAGCAAGTGTACTTGGGTGAATTAAGAAGACATACTTTCCTAATCAGTCAATAGAAAACTAAAACCAAGAGGCATATCAACTTAATAAAATCATGTGACTGCAAAATTAGTAATAAAACCACAGCTTGACATGGCACACATGGATATATTTAAGACAGTTTTTTTATGCATTTCCAAGGACACTTTGCAATAGCGATACGTAAATCGACCAAAATCAAGGGATCTTCAATAAAATTAAATCAACTAAACAAAGGGCTCAATAATAATTCAAGCTCAATAATAACCTTTAAAAAATTAATTTTTCATATTTTAAATAAAAACACAAAGTTTTAAAATTTATATATATTAAAATCCATATTTTTAAATAAAATTATAAAATACTCTTTAAAATTAAAAACAATTTTAAAAATAAAAAATCAAAATTCTAACATGACAAGTAATTGGGAACCCAAAATAATTTTGGAAAAGGAAAACTAAAATTTCATAGTAGATGCATACCGTATAAGAATCGGATCGGTCCCCATCGACTCTTGACTCCAAACTTCACCATATTGAAGAATAGAAAATATGTTGAACCTTCACTAGGAAGAACAATGAGGCATTAGCTATAAACTATAGCATTACAAAAATGAGAACTTAATGGATAAGGACAAAATGATGATGATAACATAAACCACCAAGTAAAATTTTAATCTTTCTAGGGAGCAACAAAGACTACGTGACCTAATATAGATATAACATACATTAAGTAAAGCAAGCTAGCAACGAAATGGAAATTCAAACATTATAATAATACAACATAGATACAAAAGTATTTCATGACCATAGCAACACTTTTCATTTTGGTATACGTACTTATGACACGACCACAAGCAACTTTTTTCTTTCTAAAATTTCATATATTTGGAGCATTATATTTATACCGTATTCAATGTCCAAATATATGTCGGTAAAAGAAACAAAGAATTTACACAAAAAGTTAATAAAGGAAAAGAAATATTCGTGTAACGTAGCTAAAACAAATAAATTATAAGAATTGTTTAAAAACACAAACTTACAATGCGACATCGGTGGTTTGTGTACTTTGAGGAGTCGAGCAGTGCTCTGTCTAGCGAGCATTGCATTAAAAAAGCATTATAAGAATTTTTTTAAAACCCATAAATTGCCTAAAAGGAAGATAAAAAGATAAAAAAAAGAAGCAGAAAAGGTTTTTTCCTAGAAAAGTTAAGGATGGAGACAAAAGCTGAAGTAACAAGTATAGGACAAAATTCAAAGAAGAAAAGAATAAGCCAAAACTAGGAAATTGAAACCTTCTTAAGAGCTTCACCTCTTCCGAGCTTTTGTGCTTCATCCACCATTCTCTTCTCACCTAAACGATAAAGATAAAAGAGATATACAATTAAGTAAAATAAAGCAAAATAACAAGATGTTACTAATATCCATAAATGACTAAAATTGAAAATAACATAGTCCTAACCTCAAAGAATATATCCCGAATCTAAGTCATCAATGGGGTGGCTATGTGGTGATTTTTTTGGGGGTGGAGGGGACTGTTTAGTTATGTAATAACTATTAACATTTTGACATATCTTTGTAACCATAACAAAAGAGCTCACGGACCAAAAGCAATAAATAGCAAAATTATTAATATCAAAAACGGCTAGCTTGAGGAGTGAGGAATGCCATTGATCGATAACTTGTATATCAATTCACTAACATACAAGCTTAAGTTTGTTAAGCTCAAGTATCATTAAAAGATACTTTACCAAGATCTTTTGCTTTCTTTAGCTTCTAGTTTATCATCTCCGGATATGAGGATCAAAAGTGCATTCTGAGCAAAGGTGCCAATGGTGGTGGATTTGGCGGGGGTTGAGGCAATGATGCTCTATCTTTATTGAATGCATCCAAAAGTAATATTGACTATCACAATAAGAAAATGTCACATGTCAAAGAGCCAAAAGGTTATCACAGAATCAAGATTGCAAAATTTTCACCACAACTAAATCAAGAATCTTGCATCATGGGACTAATATTTTCATTTTAACTTCTAAACCTCCAAAAGCTATGGTATACCGCTTGCGCTCTTGTAGTTCTAAGCTCTTCTACTTCTTCCAAAGGTTTCGAATCTTAAGATCATCTTGCCTTCAAGATCTATATGGTAAAAGTAAACATGTAGAGATAGAAAGCATTTGGATATTCAATGCGCAAGTTCACCCCATAATTTCAGAGCAGCTAAATTGTAAGCCCTTGCTGCCGATACTTCATCATCATATCCACCTGCAAAACCACCAAGTTTTAAAAATCTGGAGAGTTGAAATATGTAAATTTTACAATAGATGGAAGAAGAAATTTGGGGATTTTGGTTTGGGAATTTTGAGAGGAAATTTTGGGTAGTTCGAAATTTAGGTTTTGGGAAAAAATTTTGGAAACGAGGATACTAAAGTTAGAAATTTTGTATGCTTTTATTAAACAAACGCGGTATAGTTTATTTTTGGCGTTTTTATAAACGCCATTATAGTTTTATATTTTTGCGCTTTTATTAAAACGCCGCTATTACATAATTTTCTATTTTAATATGTTTTTCTTCTAAAATTTGTGTCTTGAAATTATTATTTTTTGAATATTTATTTTATTATATTTTGAGTATTAAATTTTTAATTAAAACATTAAATATTAAAATTTTAAGTTTTTAAGTTTTAAATTTTAAATTTTTATTATTAAATTTTAAAATTTAATTACCATTATCAACTCTTTTACTAATTCCTTTTTCTTTCTTTTTATATCAACGTTATTCTTTTAAGTATGGTCTGCATTTAATTATATGTATACACCTAAATTTTGATATAGATACATCTCGTAATTATATATGAATTTTGGTTTAATGTGTAATTCTAGATGTGAAATTCTAATTGTGGTTTAAATATATAGTTGAAACTCTAATTTTGATTTAATCATACACATTATTTTAAAATATAAATACATCAATATATTTTTATATTGAATAAATATAAATTTTATGTATGCAATATATAAATAAAAAACGATGTTAATTATAATTATATCAATAATTGTGTTAATATTTTAAATTTCATCTCCAATTTTGCCTTCTTTGAACCGCTTATCTTGGACGAGATCATTGCTAGAATGACCGGATCTAAATAAATAATTAACAAATAAAATTTTTATTTTCTTTTTTGATCTTATAGATACAGTAAATTATTAGAGCCCCCAAATTAGAAATCAAGCTTTTTAGGGTTACTCATTTCATTTCTCACCATCTAAGAATCAACATGAGAAAGGGAAAAATAATAAAGACACTAATTAATATAAACCCTAAAACCCTATCATCTATCCCACAAACCCTAAATCATAAACCATAAAACTCTAACCCCTAACCCTTAACCTATTAACCACAAACTCTTAACCATTCACCTTTAAATCCATTAACCCTAACTTTTAACCCATGAAACCCTAACACATCCCCCTTAAACCTTAAATCGTAAATCATAAACCATAATCCCTAAACATTAAAATAGTAACTCCTAAATCTTACACCCTAAACTATATATGCTAAACCATAAACCCAAAACTATAATGATAATTAATTTAATATTTTAAAATTAATATTTCACTTTTACGATTATATAAGAAATTATTTAATATATAAATTTAAAAACAATCAGTCATATATATCCAAAAAAACTTTAAAATTATTTGCGTTTTTTTCAAAAGCGCCGCTAATGCTCAGACTTTTAGCGGCGTTTTCCAAAAGCCGCTAATGCTCGAACTTTAGCGGCGTTTTCCAAAAGCGCCGCTAATTTTAGACTTTAGCGGCGCCTACCAGACTTTTAGTGGCGTTTTTCCAAAAGCGCCGCTAATGCTCGAACTTTTGGCGTTTTCAAAAGCGCCGCTAATGCTCGAGCTTTAATGCGTTTTTCCAAAAGCGCCGCTAATGCTCGAGCTTTAGCGGCGCTCGAGCTTTTAGCGGCGCTTTTGAAAAGCGTCGCTAATGTTTCAGACTTTTAGCGGCGTTTTTCAAAAGCGCCGCTAATCGTTTCGAGCTTTAGCGGCGTTTTCCAAAAGCGCCGCTAATGTTCAGACTTTTAGCGGCGTTTTACGAATAAACGCCGCTAAAAGTCCTTTTTAGCGGCGTTTTGTAAATAAACGCCGCTATTGCTCATTTTTTTGCGGCGTTTTCCTTCAAATGCCGCTAATGTTTCTTTAAAACGCCACTAAAAACGCCGCTAAAAGTCTATTTTGCTGTAGTGTGCATTCACCTGTTAAATCCCAAAAAGAAAAAATGAACCGTTGCCATCATTAAGAACCTCCCATAGATCTCTCTCAACTTTTTTTTCTATCTTTTTTCTTTTGAATCTCTATCACTGTTTTGTCACCCCCCCATATGCATAAGCACAGATCATACTTGATTGCAAAACATAAATTTGATTGCAAAACAGAAGATCATAAGAGAAACCAAACAAAGCAAAGATGCCAATTATGCATGAAAATGCAGGTTTTTTTATTTCTAAGCATAGAGCCCAATCTTTTTAAGGAAAAAAATGTATGAAAGTCCTCCAGGAGCACAAGTACAGGATAAGTTAAAGGTTCAAGCTTCAACTATCCAAATTAACCAAAAGAAACAGAATAATAACAGAACAAATAAAAATGCTCAAGGGTAAAAAAATTAAGTAATGCAACAAGACAGATGAGGGACATAAGTCATGTCATCCAAGAATTAAAGGACCCTTGGCAAACAACTTAATTTGTGACTAGAACTAACCATGCAGCTTGAAAGATCCAGAGTTCCGTCAGCTTCATGCTCCAAAACAAGAATGCATCACCCATCTTTGGTCTCACGAAATTCCTCCTTTCCATATTCGGATAATTCATTCCACCAAGGCACAAAGACGATGTTCCCTTTTTTGAAGGAAACACTGTCTTTTCTCAATCTTCAACATCTAAGCTGTAAAATAGTTAAAGAAAGTAGAAAAAGAGCAAATAAGAACTTCCGCACAATGCACTAGGATAATAAAATACAGGAAAGGTATGTTACATATTCATGGTACTTACAGGTACATAAGGACAGTAGCTATGCGCTGGCCCCGGTTTCTAGTATTGACCTCATCCTTGAAGTAGTCATAGTGAGGCTCATATTTTTGGCCAAATTCATAGTGAAGAACTTGAAGTCCTTCCCCATGCTCTGCATATTATTGCGTTGCCATGAGTAACTTCACTACCATGGATAGCAAAAACAAAGAAACTGATCTAAAGCAGATCTTAAGGAAGAAATTACACTAGTAAAAGCATTAAAACAATTGAGTGTGGTGATAAATTAGGATAGATTCAGATACTAGTATGCACCAATCGGTATGACGGTAAAATCTGTAATCCTTTTCTCAATGCTCTTAATAATCTTATCACGTCCTCTAGGTAGAAATGTTCCAGAACTTGTACGTACCCTGCACGCAAACATTCATGACATCTAATATAATAGAATATTTAAAGAAGAAACAAAAACAAAACTATATATGAAATCACAGTAATAATTACATACCTACTATCTTCACTCTTGTCGGTTTTACTATCAACAACTTTTGACTTCTTCATATGAGGCTTGGCAAGATCAATTAGGTATTCACATTCCTCCATGGACTGCCAATTTTTTTACAACTAGAAGTTAGTTTAGGATTAGCTAAAAGATACATGTTAAAAGTATGAACTTTATATGCCTTCCCTTTCACCTTGGATTAAATCATCTTATAACACAGGGATCCGTCCGCCAAATTACTAAGAATATTTAAGATACATTTCTCTATACATAATTCTCATTGCATTTTCAGTTTCAAGTACTAGAATACAAGAAGTGTCACTAAGCTTGAAATTTGAAATAAAATATCTCAAAAGGCTAATAGCTTACAAAAAAAAAAAAAAAAAAGATTGCTTGCTTCACTAGTAGTTTCAATTCCAAAACTGTTTCGGTTAGAGTTGAATATAAAATTAAAGAGGAACGAAGAAAATAAGTGAAATATTCATCCAAAAATCTTGAGAAACTGACCAAGAAATTATGGTAGATAAAAGCTCTAGGCTCCCAAGAGATGGCTTCAACCCACTGCTCTCCTCTGTCTTCATCAACATAACTTCTGGCAATTCAAAAAAAAAAATGGCTTCAAAACAACCGCGATTATTATCGATCGCCTTCCAACACAACCAAAATTTAAAGAAAAAAACTAACTTTGTCGACGACGTTATGCACAATGGAGCTCAAATCGTTGAGCTTAGGAGAATTTCGGAGTCACCGCTAGGAATGTAAAAGATTCCGAGGCCCAAAAGAATCAAAATGAGGAAGGTAAAGATGACCAAGATGACTAGAAACATGATTGAGGATTAGGATTTCTAAGGCGAAGGCGGGAAGACACTGGCTTCGCCATTAGTACTGAAAACTGAGGAGATCGAGACCTGGAATTGTTTCGACTGGGTGTTTAATAACTAAATCCAGTGGCGAGTTATGTCTTTAACATTCTATAGGTTCCTCCCCTTACACCGATTTCCCACCACCCCACCTCCGTTACATCCCAAAACCAAAAAGAATCAGAAGCGGTGGCACCCCCTACAAAATTCTGAAATCTACCTCAGATTGCAGGCTCCCTAGTTCCAAAATGCAGAAGCAACCAAAAAGCAATGCAGCTTTGGGCAGTGGCAAGATTACTCGTCACACAGCATGCAGCCATAGTTCCCTTTGCATATGGAAAGTATGGGTATTTTTGTCTGTGAAAAATACCTACTGCCCCAATTGCCTTCAAGCTCATTCTTTGAATTCTCCATCCATTTCAACACACCAGTGAGTTTGAAACCAATTTTCTTTGACCGAAATGTGAACCAAGCAAAGATGCAAGTGAGATTGGTAGCTTAATCTCACCACATTGGAGGAAAACGGGCATCCAAAGGAGCCCCTAGTCATTTATGTTTGAAATGTGACGTTTTAGTCACTTACGTTAACGTGTTGTAACATTTTAGTCACTGAGCCGTTAATTGCCGTTAACGCTATAACGTAAGCTAATGTGGCATGTTAAACCATCATTTCAAACAAATATTTTAGATTAAATTATACAATTGATCCCCATATTTTTTTATCTTGAGCAATTTTTTTCTTTTATGTTCTTTTAACTTTACTTTTTTTTTTCTTTATTTTCATCCTCTTCTGCTTCTTCCTCTATTTTCTTCCATTCTCCATCTCTTTTAACGTAAAAGAAAAAAATTAAACTACTCAAAACGAAAATATAGGGACCAATTTTATGATTTAACCTAAAATTTTCGTTTGAAATGATGATTTAACGTGCCACGTCATATTACCATTACACCGTTAAGGACAATTAACACTCGGTGACTAAAATGTTACAATACGATAACATAAGTGACTAAAATGTAACATTTCAAACATAAGTGACTGAAATGTAACCTGAGAGAAATAAAAGTGACTATTTTGATAGTTTACCCTATAAAAATATTAACTAAGCGCTTTATTCTTTATTTTTACATAATGCTATCTTCTTAAGTTATTTTTGATTAATTTATTTTTAAATATATAGAAATAAGTTACGTAATAAAATAGAGTTATTCCTCATTTCATGTATCTTATTGTTTAGATGATAGTTTTGTTTTATCAAATGTTGGTTTTTTTTTTTTACCAATTTGTAAGTTAAAATCTTGAAATATAATTAATGGTAGATACGATTTTGGGACATTTTACAATAAGTTAAATAATGTTATAAGACTATTGGATTGATATAATATTAGAAATTTTATTACATATGTATGTGTCATGGACCGAGGATCAAAGTTTGTGACTAATATATAAAGAGCGTTTCATGGAGGTTAATTGATTAAATAAGACTCATTTATCCACTTAAATTGACCTAATTTGTAAAATATATGAAGAAAAACATTTACTTAAAGCCATGGTGACTCGATGAAACACTTGAGGAAAATAATGGTTGCCATGGTAAATATGTAAACTAATCTTAAAAGATTCATGATCGTAGAATATTTGATTTTGTAATTTTAGAGGATTATGTAAATCCTTTAATAATCTCAATTGTAGATTAACTTTAATCTCGATCATCAATATAAGGTGTGTACCGTTTGATTTGGGGGAGATCAATTATAAATAAAGACATTCTCTCTTATTTGTAATCATCTCAATGTATCTCATTGTATCCTCATTTATAGTAATTGAATACTATTGAGAGCATTTACTCAAACACCTTGTGAACGTTGCTTTCTTATGGCTTTTTTTGTTCTCCCATTGCTTCTTTATTTTTAAATTGCTTCTGTTTTATTTCCGGTGCCTTAGAGAATTTCTCTTGAGAATTCTCATTTTTTTTCGAGAGTAAGGCTGACTTAGGCAGATTTGAACTTAAAAATCGCCTAAGACCGCATGAATTACGAGATTAAAGTTTTAACTCGATGACATATGCATGTAGAAACTACGTATTTGGAACATATGGATGTGTTTAAAAATTACATATAATAAATAATGAAATGTATGGTTTGAAACTAATTAATAATAACACATATAATATCTACAATATTAAAATAAAAAACTAGATTAAATTATGAGTAAAATAAAAATTTCAACACATAAATAAACCATATTATTATTATTAAATGCACTACAATTGTTTCTCACAGTGTTGTCTTCAATCTTAGGTAGATGTTGAGATAACTTATGACATCAACTCAATTAATAACATTATCAACATATACAATTTTTGGAGGTAATAAAATGTGCATAAAAGTGTACAAAACATTTTAAGATAAATATTTGGTTGTGCGGTAAAGTTAAAGTTTTATTAATGCTAAATTTCATGGGTTCAAATCATTTTGTATGCAAATTATTTATTAGTTTAAACAAATAAAAAGACTAAAGCACCCTAAATAATATAACTTATTTTAAATACGGAATGACATTTTTGTATTTTTTCTAAGTAGGGATGGCAATGGAGCAGGACAAGGCAGGGTGAATAGTACTAAATCCATCACCGCTCCATAGTTGGCACGCTTTACTCCATCACCCGCCTGTTCCACTATAGATGTATAATCTTGAAATTCACTACTATTTCCATGGATATTGGATATATCCATCCTTGCCCCATCACACTCTGCTTCAATTTAAATTTTGCTACTTATCTTTAATATTTTCAATGTTTTTAAAGTTAAGTAAATATTTAAACACAATTCTTCAAAAAAATATTTAAGCATAAGATATATGGATTTTTTTCTATATTACATTATTACATTTTTATCATTTTAGTAATTTATATATACAAGGATAAGATGATAACTACATATAGTGGAGTGGGTCAAGGTGGGGCAAGCAATTACCCTAACCATTTCATACCCACTGTCCAAAAGAAAAAAAAATGCACCTCATCCCGACCCGCATCCACTTTTCAAAAGAAAAAATCCGCTCTATTTGTAACGGAATGTTTTGGAATCCATTAGGCAAGACGAGTTTTTCCACCCTATTTATAACCGAGTTGGTGCCTGATTGATTTGTAACACCAACTCAATTAGGGGTTTTAATAAGGGTTAATATTTTGTATACTAACAGTGTATTTTTTAACTCCACAAGCAAATATAAAAAAATGCCACGTGTCTCATTTATTATATGTATTTATATTTATTTTTTAATATTTCACTTTATCCAATTCTACACTTGTCATCACCCTAATCCTATTTGTGGAATTTAAAACTTTAATGACCATGTATCAAATATTTTCTCTTTAAATAATAGTATAGATACTCCCATCCTCCAATTAAATTTGTCACATTTTGACTTTAAGTGATAAAATTTTTAACTTTAACATTCTTTTCTTTAAAATTTATTATGAGTAAATTTTTAATAAATAAATATATATCATAAAAGTTTCATTGATTTAATTTTTAAATAAATATATATATTTATAAAATTTAAAACAAATATTTTATTAGTCTTGAATATTATACGTAGCGGAAATGTTAGAGGACGGAGAAACGATTGGTTGAACTAAATTTGTAGATGACAAATAGGATATTTAGTGGTATTGTTTAAAATCATACTTAAAATGTTAATAAATAATTAGAAATTTTATTGTACATGTATGCATATGTAAACCATATATTTAGAATACATATGTGTGTTTAAAAGTAATATACAATAAATAATGAAATGCATAGTTTAAAATAATTAATAATAACACATGAAATTAGATTAATATATGAGTAAATCAAACTTTAAACACATAAATACATCATATTAGGAATATTAAATGAAAATAATTGTGTATCATGGTGTTATCATCAATACTAAGTTGATGTCGAGTTAATTTGTGGTACCAAATTAATCAACAACATTATCAATACTAGAAATTAAATTACACGCGTATGTGTCAGGGGCCGCGGATCAAAGCCCGTGACCATTGCGCACAAAATGCCTCATATAGGTCAACTTATTAAATGGGGCTCCATTTGACTTGTCACACCCCGAATTGTCAAAGTTAAGTTGGAAAGGTGAATTTAAGGACTAATTTGAAAAGCTTACAATTTGTGCGGGTTCTAGTAGAAATAAGAAAAATTGGCAGACTAGATGTGGAAAGATTGGATTTCAACATTGGTTCCGTAGGGTTTAAATTAGGAATATTTTAGTGGGAGACATGATAATTATGGACGTGTACACTTAACTGTTGAGTTTAGGATCGGTGTAGGAAATGCATGAGTAATATATAAAGGAGAGGTGTTATTCTTCGATGTAATTCCTTTATTTTATTTTATTTTATTTTTGTTCTTCCTTCATCTTCTTCATTGGTCTAGTTGAAGGAAAGAAAGATTAAGAATGATATGAATGGAGGAAAGAAGATAAAGTTATGCATAAGAAGTTGATAATTTATTAAGCTGTTGCTGAAGGTTCTGGTAGCAACGGAAGAAGCTAAGTAGAAGGTTTTGACGTCAACTTCCAAGTGAGTTCTACAACTCAAGTCTTAAATGGATATTTATGTTTTGGTATTGTTTGTTGGTTCTGTAACTTTTTTCCTAAGATGATGAATTCTATGGCTGAATGATGATACATTGAGATGCATGTTGTGTGTAGATGTGAAAGTATATGGCTGGTTGTAAGTTTATTTATATGGTATAAATGAGATGTTTGGCATGATATTTGCTGGTTATGTTGGATGAATGTTGAGCAAATGATGCGTCACCTTATGGTTGAATGATGTGTAATTGATGAATTACTTCGTAATTGAATATTGTTGTATCTTAAGGTCTACTGTGTTGATTTGATGATGCATGAAATGTTGGCATAATGTGTGTCATGCATGAATAGTAAGGTTGATAGAATACTTGTGTATGAAATGCATGTATATGATATGCGGAGTGTGGAGGATTGTTCTAGCGAATGAAAGATGAAGAAATGTCACGTTGTGCACTTTGTGCCATGTGTTATCTGGCTTTGCAGAGGTTCGGGCAGATAGAATGGAAAATGTATATGCATGGTTTTCGGCTTTGCGAAAGTACAGTTGGATTGTACGAAAAAATATGCACAAAAGAATATGATAACCCAATGTGGGTTTTATGAATGTTTGTGACTCTATAGAGTCTAAGGCTTTAAGCCACTTATGCGTAAGCAAGTCCATGGGCATGGTATATGAAAGTTATGAAATATATGTAGAAGTTCGTAAGGACTATCTTATATGTGGAAGTCCACTAGAACTATCTTATATGTAAAAGTTCATCAGAATTATCTTATATGTGGAAGTCCATTAGGACTATCTTATATGTGAAAGTTCGTCAAAATTATCTTATATGTGGAAGTCCATCAAGACTATCTTATATGTGAAAGTTTTTCAGAAATATATTATAAGTGGAAATCTGTCAAGGCTATTTTATAAATAAAATTCTGCAAAGAAAGAATCTGCTCTTAATAACTCCGCCAAGAATGAACTATCAATTTATGTAAGTTGTAAATGAAAGATTCTATTATTGTGAGACCGAGGCAAAATACGACGATCTGCCATATTTGTCTTCTTGATTAAGATGTGTCAATCCTCTTTATTAACCTGTTATGGGAGTCTTTTTTATGAATCCGTTGGTATGTTTAGTAAAGCATAAATCTGCATATCTGAGTCCGTTAGGACAAGCCATTATGGCAGTCCACAATAGGAACTATCCGCCAAGATCTGTCTTATCTGGTTGCCGATATATTTTTGAGGAAAAAGGGGTGAGATGGATTTACTTTCACAAGTTCGCAAGTAAGAATTCATTAGTATTTCCTCTTAAGGAATGAGTTGCATATGGCATAGGCAATTGATGAAGATAAAGTTTGCAAGGATAATCCGTCAAGAGATCAAATGTTATCAAATTTGTATTTTAATATTACATCTATAAAATCTTCTCATATCTTCTACATCCAAAACGCTAGTAGTAGATCAAATGACATTGAGTAAGTTGAATTATTCTTTAAGATGTGCAAGTAAATAAGTAGTGGTGTCATTGAAGATAATGTACCCAGTACAAGTATGCCATTTGGTGGGATGTAATTAATGTGTCAATGAAAATGGCAAACCACTCTAATACCGACAGTTAGACTTAAATTCTATACAATAGAGAGCCAGTTTGATTAGCATTATGCTGATGCAAGGTATAAGTAACTCACTAAGTTCGATTCAACTTACATATGTGTCATTTTGTATTGTAGGTAAAAATGAAATTGTGAGGTTTCGAGGAGGGACCAAGCCAAAATTCGTCGGACTCAGTGAACTTGCTATTTAGGTGTAATATGCATACAATAGGGCGACCCAAAGGCAGAGTCTTAGGGCCAGGCGTAAATTGAAGTTTCATAGGTCTGTAGGATACACTCCTAAATCTGAATAAAACTATCTGTATAGTAAAGTTACTTTGTAAAATATAAATGTATTAAATTATTGCAATTGGCAAAGTTTATTACTAACGTAATTGGCAAACTTTGGTTGAGTGAAAAATTTAATATTTTACTAATGTAATTGGCACAAGTTTAAATCCCATTGTATGCATATGTTTATTTTTTTAATAAAAAGACTAAAGTACCCTTGAAAAATCTAATTTTTTTAAATACTGAAGAAAATTAATGTGATTTTCCTAACATAGATGGTGCGTAGAGTTGATTCATGACACCAACTTAGTTAGGAGGTTAAATAATAGTATAGCTACTTAAAATGATATTTATAGAAAATTGCAATTAATATATTTTTTTTGAATTTAGTAAAAGATTGTAGTAAATTAAACAAAATATTTTTTGGTATAATATTGAACACCAACCAATAGGCCATAACTTATAGTTTAAAAAAGTTATCTATACTATATTAGTTATTATTATTTATTCATTTTAATATCATACATATTTTATTTTTATTATTAATAAGTTTCAAACCATATATTTAATTATTTATAGTATACTATTTTTAAACTAATATTTATGTTCTAAGTACGTAGTTTTCACATGCATATGTCACGGGCTGCAGTTCAAAGCCCGAGACCAACGCACCAAATGCATCCAATGGAGGTCTATTGTTTAGCTAGGATCATTTGGCCCACAAGAACTGATCCGATTCAGTAAACTATTGGAGAAGCCTGTCAGATTGAAGCCTGGGTGGCTCAATAATGAAGATATAGCAACATAGGCTATTTTTAGTAAATATGGGAATCATATCTTGTAAAGATTATATTTGATATTTTGTAATCTTGTAAATCCCTAAAATCAAGGGATATGCTAATATTGTCCGTCGATGTAACTTAATCTAGACTGTCGGTTTTGGGAGAATTCAACTATAAATAGAATGCCTCCCCCTCATCTGTATTCACTTCACTTCATTCATCCATTGTTTCTTTATTCTTTGTGAATAAGAGAATATTGAGAACATTTACTCAAACACCTCTCGTGTGTTCTTTTCTGTGGCTTTCTGTTATTCTTTTGTGGCTTCTTTTGGCATAATTGCTTCTGCTATACAAATTGGTGCATTGGAGGAATTCTAAAGGAATCCTCACTTTACTTGTGGTGTTTAGGCTGACTTGCTTCGTCTAAGGCCGCATGGATAGCGAGACGAAAGATCTAGTCTCGTGACACATAAGCGTGTGATAGAATTTCTGTATTGATAATGTTGTTAATTGAGTTGATGTCACAGATAAACTCGACATTAACTCAAGATTATTGACAACACCATGGTAAACAATTGTAATGCATTTAGTATTTTTAATATGATATATTTATGTGTTTAAATTTCTTTTTACTCACAATTTAATCAATTTTTTATTTTAATATCGTGCATATTTTATATGTTATTATTAATTAATTTCAAACCGTATATTTAATTATTTATTGTATGTTATTTTTAAACTAACAAACATTAAGTATATAATTTCCACACGCATACGTGTGTGATAGAATTTCTAGTATTATTTAAAGCTTTGATTGAGTTGGTGTCGCTTTCAATTGAGTCGCTTTCAATTGAGTCCCAACTCAGTTATGATGATTTTCCAAAGAAAACCAATATCTTTATGAAGCAACAAATATAATCTTAAGAGTACTTTTATCTTTTTACGTACAATGTAGAAAAATACATACATATTATGATATTTGAACTTAAGATATCAAAATTTTATTCCCTCAACTTTATCATTTCAATAAATTTTATAGATTTGTTCTATAAAATTTTCGATATATATATTAATTTTAATAAGATAATACATTAAACATTGAAGTGTTTTATCAAGTAGTTGGATTTTGTTTAATTTGTTCCCGAGGCAAAAACACAAAGTAAAAAAGAAAAAAAAATCGACCTCTCAGATTCACAAGGTTTAATTTTGTCTCTAGTCTCTATATTCCTTGAATTTCTGAAATTTATATTCTTTTACTTTTATGTCTTCATCTGTTTGATTTTAAAAATTAAATCAAATTGATAATACGGAACCTGGAACATTTTATTATTTAAAATTCTTATTAAAAATTAAATTTCAATAATCTAAGTACCGAAGTGACTGAGTGCGGAATTCGACCAGAGAGAGCATTATAAGAGCAGAGGGATGGAAGAAATAAATCAAAAATTGACTGTTGAGAGTGGGATTTGAACCCACGCCCTTGCGGACCAGAACCTTAATCTGGCGCCTTAGACCAACTCGGCCATCTCAACACTGCATCACGTCGTATGTGTAATTTTAATTAGTTAATAAGATTAAAATTTTCACCTTCCATTCCTGACCTTAAACAACCGGTTTGTGAAGGGTAGTGATGGCAACGGGCGGGGCAGGTTGGATTTTTGGCCACCTAATCTCGACCTGAATCTTCACCACAATTCCCCGACTCTATATAAAAGTTTAACTTAAATCGTCAATTTTAGAAAGGTTTCGATCTCCAACCAAATTTTATTTATATATTTATTTTTATTCAAATCATTTGCCTGATATAAATCAATTAATAATACGTTGATATTGATAATCTTGCAAATATATATATATATATATATATATATATATATATATATATATGCACGTATTTTGCAAACAAATTTTGCTATACTTACAAACATATATATAATATTATATACGTATATTAGCTAGGCTATAATTTTGAGAAAGGAACCAGTACATGAGTTTTATCAAGATTTAAAGTTAGTAATTATAGGAAGACGGGAGATTAGAATTAGAGGTTGTTTTTTTTTTTTTCATCAACATTTCATTCAAAGCAAAAGAAAATTCAAGTTACTATACAAAGCAATCAAGAAAGAACACAAACCAGAAAATTTAATCAAGCAGGGCTGGTAGGCCATCCTTGTTTAGATATGGACCAAAGAAGATGGTGGCCGGCGCAACCAGTAAAAAAAACACATTTCCTTCTTATAATAAGAAACCACCCAATCAACAACCAAATTAGTAGATCGCCTTACAAACTCAAAACGCACATGGGGAATCCTAGCCAAGATAAAATTCAATTTTTGCAAGATAGGCTTGGGTTTCTATCGGCTACGCTTATCCTTCTTCAAAATCTCGTTATACACAATCATTGAGTCCGTAGCCAAAATAATTCTTTGATATCCTTGCTTCAAAGCAAGATCAGCCCCCAAGTTGATCACCAGGGGAGTCAACAAAAATCTTTGAGCCTCTTCCATTAACAAGAGAACTCGTTTCATCCCTAGCAACCACATCAATTCCAACAACCTTTGTCAAATAATCAAAAGAACCATCACGATTAATTTTGATTACCCCTGCCTCTAGTTTTTTCCAAAGTGAATCAAAAGTAACATCTGCAGCCTGAGGCCTTCTGTGAGTAGCCTGGACTCCATGGAAGTCCATAACCTCCAAGGTTGCAATTTTAATCTTATTGACTATGGCCTTGAAGTCCAATTTTTTCCTCCCGAAGTTACTTGGTATCGCATCTTCCAAATAAACCATAGTGTGTAAACCACTTTAAGCCTAAGCTCCTTAGATCCTTACTTCAACTGGTCAATTATATTCTAAATCTGTAAGAACTAGTGGTCGAAAGTGCTTATGCTCTCCTTTTGATGCACATTCTGTTAAGAATTAGTATGATTAACTATTAATCATGCGAAAAAACTAAAACCCATGCCCAAGATCCATTATTTGACATGTAATGAACATAACAAGAAATAGTTAGAAATTATACCTTTGTCACGTGAATCCAATTCCCAAAGGTACACTTTAAAACGGAGGACCGCAAGCGAAATCCCTCTATTGAAAGTCCACCCCGCAACGATTCACGAACGTCCCGAGTACTAGCTCGTAGTTGTAGGAACGATTCCTAAAACTATCTTGTGTGCACAACCTTTTGTGTTTTGATCTAAGTGCATGTATAATACTAAAAAGCACTTAATAATAAGAAAACTCCTTCTCTTTTTCTCGAAAAAAAAAAACTTTTCAGTTATACTAAGCAATCAATGCTAGAGCATTAGTGGGTATAATGACCCATTATTGAGGGAGATTTGTAACTCCCATAATAGCCCCAATAATAACAATTAAATAACTGAAAATTCTGCCCATATCTTATGTATATTTGACTGAAATTTCAGCTATGATTAAGCCTCATAAACACTACTAATGAGCATTACTAAGGGGTGTTACATAACATTTATATACATCCCTTTTAATACACTATACACTTAGTCTAATTAAACTCTTTTAATTAGATACATACATATTATCTAATCCAGCCAGACTAATGTACACAATAATTAGTCTTAACTAATTTCACACACAAAATGATATTCATATTGCATTAGGTGTAACCCAATAGGATTAATCGATATTGAGCCCGGACCATTATCAAATAACGTTCTGGTGACATTTAGAGGTTTCTAGTAAAACATAAACATTACCCAAATCGATTAACTTAACATCTCATAGTACACCTACAAGTAACGTATTATGACTTAGTAAAATATCCACTTGATTATTGAACATTTTTAACAATCTCCCACTTGTTCAAGAAACAAGTATAATAGTGCTATAGGAAGCCTCCCACTAGCTCAACTTGTTTCAACAAGTTGTGAATCTAAAATCCTTGTCAATTACTATCTCATTTAGACATAAGGTAAGAAATTCTGTCATCCTTATATAGTCTAAACATTTCTCGGATTCTAAGACGAACTGGAAAGACAAATGATTATCCCCATAATCCATTTGAGCATTGCCATGCATTTACAGTTCCGACTCTCAGAGTGGCCTGAGATATAAACCCTAAAGAAGGTTTGACAATCCCATCTTGTCCCTCCTCTATCTGTCATGTAATTCATAACACTCCCGAGCATAGCCTTTATAGTCCCCTTTACAAAGATAACGTTTGACTATGTCAAGGAATATTAATTCTCACATACGTAATCGGTGAGAAACTCAGGTCAAAGGATTCTATTTACTAGTCATTTTGAGTTATTCTTATGACAACATGTTCTTAAAGAATACTTAAAACGGATCATGTCCAAATAGAAATACTCCTATTCCTATCAACGTGATTAACTAGACATCCAATGTCCATATGATCTATGAACAAGATCATCAGCTAATCAACATTCTAACCATTAAGGGTAATTAGCGTCCATCTCAATTACCTGGTTAGGGACAAAAAATGTAATCTAAGTTATCTAGTTCACATTATAGGGTTCAATTACTAGATCAAATCTAATAACCTATATAGAAATTCTAGAATACATTTTAGACATTATTTGACTCTAAACCACAATCAAGTAATAATAAAGTTCTCAACTTTTATAGATAATCATAAAATGTATATTACATTCCAACAAAATAAATATACAAGTACCCAATATACCAAAACATACAACTTATTCAGCAATAAGTCTAATTCCCATCTCTGCTACGTGCAACTCATGCCTGTGCTGAGACAATGGTTTAGTCAACAGATCTGCTATATTATAATCCGTGTCAATCTCACATACTTTCACGTCGCCCCTGCCTATGATCTCTCGTATCAAGTGAAACTTCCAGAGTACATGTTTGGATTTCTGATGCTCCCTAGGCTCCTTTGCTTGGACAATTGCGCCATTATTATCACATAATAACTGAATTGGTCCAGCAACACTGGGGACCACACCAAGCTCAGAAATGAATCCAAACTGCTTTCTTTGCTACTTCAGACGCAGCAATGTACTCCGCTTCGGCTGTAGAATCTGGAATCGTGCTTTGCTTGGAACTCTTCCAACTAACAGCACCTCCATTTAGAGTAAATATGTAACCCAACTGAGATCGAAAGTCATCTTTATTTGCCTGAAAACTAGCATCTGTTTAACCCTTTACACATAGCTCAGACACCCCTCCAAAAACCAAGAACTTATCCTTAGTTCTGTTAAGATACTTCAGGATGTTCTTGACGGCCTTCCAATGGTCAATACCAGGACAGGACTGGAATCTGCTAGTCATACTCAAAGCACATGAGACATCTGGCCTAGTACAAATCATGGCATACATGATAGAGCCTATAGTTGAAGCATATGGAACTCTACTCATCTTTTCTAGCTCATCAGGAGTCGAGGGACTCTACTTCTTGCTAAGATAAGTGCCATGTGACATGGGTAGGTAACCTCTCTTAGAGTTTACCATGTTGAACCTTTCAAGAACCTTATCAATATAAGTTCTTTGGCTCAGTCCAATCATCCGTTTTGATCTATCCCTATAGATACGGATGCCCAAAATGTACTGTGCCTCTCCAAGGTCTTTCATAGAGAAACAACTACTTAGCCAAGCCTTTACAGACTTGAGCATCGGCACATTGTTTCCTACGATTAGAATGTCATCCACATACAATACTAGAAAACAAATGGAACTCCCACTAACTTTCTTGTATACACAAGACTTCTCGGGGTTCCTGATGAAACCAAACTATTTGATTGCATCATCAAAATGAATATTCCAACTGCGGGATGCTTGCTTCAGTCCATAAATGGATTTAAGAAACCTGCATACCTTTCTAGGGCAACTAGGATCCACAAAACCCTCAAGTTGTGTCATATACACCTCTTCTTCTAAATACCCATTTAGAAATGCGATTTTGACATCCATTTGCCAAATCTCGTAGTCGTAATACGAGGCTATCACTAGGATAATCTGAATGGATTTAAGCATGGCTACCGGCGAGAAGGTTTCATCATAGTCAATACCATGGACTTGCTTAAAACCTTTTGCAACTAGTCTAGCCTTATAGAAAAATGCTTTGCCTTCGATGTCAGTCTTTATCTTATAAATCCATTTGCACTCGATAGGTCTAGCATCTTCGGGCAAGTCAACCAAGTTCCAAACTTGATTGTCGTACATGGATTCCATTTCGGATTTTATGGCTCCTAGCCATTTGTTAGAATCTGAACTCTCCATAACTACCTTGTAGGTAGTATGTTCCTCTTTATCTAATAAGAGGATTTCATGACCTTCATGAACTAAGTTACCCTCTAAAGGATCTCTTCTAGGAGGTTTACTTGCCCTACTACTCCTACAAATAGGGATATCCACAACTGGAGGAGTTGCCTCTTCCTCAGCTCCCATTAAAGAAATGATCTCTACTCCCACTCCTACTGTAGAAGTGTTTTGTGGTTGCTCATCTTGAGGAACAACTTCTTCAAGATGAATATTTCTCCCACTTGACTTTTTAGAAAGACACTCTCTTTCTAAAAAGACACCTTCGCGAGCCACAAACACTTTCTGCTCGCTAGGGTTGTAGAAGTAATACCCTTTAGTCTCCTTTGGGTAACTCACAAAGAAGACCTTATCGGATCTAGGTTCTAGCTTGTTCGGTTGTAAACGTTTTACATAAGCTTGACAACCCCAAACCCTAAGAAAAGACAACTTAGGAATTTTTCCTGTCCATAACTCATATGGAGTCTTCTTGATAGCTTTAGATGGAGTACGATTAAGAACATGAGCAGCGGTAAGAAGTGCAAAACCCCAGAAGAAAACTGAAAGATCGACTAAACTCATCATAGACCGAACCATATCTAATAAAGTTCGGTTCTTCCTTTCGGACACGCTATTCAGCTGAGGCGTTCCTGAAGAAGACCATTATGAAACTATTCCACAACTCCTAAGATTATCAATAAATTCTTGACTCAGATACTCGCCACCTCGATCAGATTTTAGTACCTCAATCGTCTTACCAAGCTGATTCTGTACTTCATATTGAAACTCTTTGAACTTTTCAAAAGCTTCAGACTTATGTTTCATTAAGTAGACATAACCATATCTACTTAAATCATCGATAAAAGTAATGAAATGCGCATACGCCCCGAGCCAAGATATTCATTGGGCCACATACATCGAATGTATGATTCCCAACAAATCTTCACCCTTTCACGGTTCAATAAATGGTGACTTAGTCATTTTGCCACTTAAACAAGATTCGCAAGTCTCATATGACTCAAAGTCAAATGAGTCTAATAATCCATCCTTGTGGAGTTTTAGAATGCATTTGTCGTTTATGTGTCCTAAACGACAATGCCAAAGGTATGTTTTGTTTGAATCTTTTGATTTTAGTCATTTCGCATTGTCTACATGATAGTTTGTTTTGTCCAAGTTAAGTAAGTAAAGACCATTCATGCAATGGGAAACTCCATAACAAATGTCACTTTTGTAAATAGAAAAAGAACCATTCTTTATTGCAAAAGTAAAACCTTCAGAATCAAGACAAGAAATGGAAATTAAATTTCTATTAATTGAAGGAACATGATAACAATTATTGAGTTCCAAATACAATCCAGAAGGTAAAGACAAAACATAATTTCCTACGGCTAGTGCAGCTACTTTAGCTCCATTTCCAACGCGTAGGTCCACTTCACCCTTCGCAAGGTCCCTCTTGTTCTGTAGTCCCTGTACATTTGAACAAATGTGATAACCACATCCGGTATCCAATAACCATGAATTAGAGGAAGCAAAGTTAATTTCTATCACATAGATACCTTAGGTAGTTGCGACATATCCCTCCTTCTTGTCCTTTAAATACTTAGGACAATTCCTTTTCCAATGCCTCTTTTTTCTTGCAATAGAAGCATTCTTGGTCCAGAGTGGCTCCAGGCTTAGTCTTGGCCTTGGCAACAACCTTGCCATTGCCTTGACTAGTAGAAGGCTTCTTTGCCTTGGCCTTCTTCTTGAAGGCACCCTTCGCCTTCCTCACCATAAGAACATCCTTCTTAGGCTCGAGAGGATGAGTCCGTTCAACAGTATGGAGTAATCCATGAAGTTCACCCATACTCTTATTAAGAGAGTTCATATGGTAATTTTGAATAAAATTACCAAAACTGTAACACCCTAAAAATTCGAGTATATATATATTGCATGATTTGGTGTTTAGATTTTAAAGGAAAAATTTCTTACTTTTATTTTCGTGTTTATTGAAGTCCTAAAGAAGAGTATAGCATAATTTGGGTATGGAATAAATTTAATATTTGAGAATTTATTGAAGAGAAGCAAGTGTCATTAATACTTAAGTTAAATTAAGTGTTAATAAGTGACATAAGTTGAGTACATGGCATGGTGGTGTTGGCGCATGAGTTGTAGCATGAGGGGAGAGGTTCGAATCCCTTGTTTAGCATCTAGATGAATTTTTATTTTTAATTTTCTGCACATGTATAGCAAGTGTCGGCCAAGAGCATATATGGTAAGTGTTGACCATGTTATTTTTGGTTAGCATATCAAAGGATTAAGGAAAATTGTAAACTTATGGCATGGAATCAAAAACTTAAGGAAAGATATGGGGACATAAGGCACATATCAAGGAAAAGTTTTGGAAACAAAATCATGGCCAATTGACCATGTTTTTGGACGGCAATATGGTATAGGGGGAGCTGAATTTTTGGTGATAGTTTGGCTAAGAATTGAATTTTCTTTTTGGTCATTCCTAGCAACCTTGTGTAGAATTTTGCTTTCCTCTTCTCAACTTTTTCTTTTGGCCGAAATTGAACCTTGGTAAAGCCAAATTCTTTTGACCATTTGGTCACTTTTGTTCATCTTTTGAGTTTTCTCTTGTGCTTCTTCTTAGTGCCGAAATTGTTAGTACCAAAAAGCCATTCTTTTTCTTTTCTTTTTACCATGGCCGAATGTACCTAGCTCCTAAAATCCATCTTTTCTTCTCTTCTCTTTGAAATCAAAACAACATCATCACCATCTCTTCTTTCATATTTTATTTCTTTTCACTCAAAGTTTCTCCATTAAACTCTCTCATGGCCGAATGCTAAGAGTGCCCATAGCCGAACCTTTTTATTTTTTCTTTGATCATACATAGTCGAATCTTTCTTTAATCACAAACATCTTTATCAATCGATTCTTTGCAACCGTGGAAATATAGGTAAGGGATTCTTCTTTTTCGTTTTCGATTAGTTAATAGTGATATGGCTGAATATTGATGGTGTCATGAAGGATCTTTTGGATCGAAATAAATGTTCGTTCTATTAACGTTTTATTCGTTATAATATAGTGCAATAACAGAAGATCAAAACTCAAGTGTTCGGGAGAATCGTAGAAACGTTGGAATCGATTTATTGTGGTAAGGAAATCACATCCTTTAAAACCTTTAGTATTATTTCGATATTATTTTAGATTGGATTAATGTTTCTTTGATCTTGAAGACTTTCAAAATAGGGAAGAAAAGGGCGATGTTTAGTCATATTAAGATGGGCGGATCCGTAAATCCCCCATTTAAACGAAGAGCGGTTTCGACAGTCCGAGATTTTCCACCGGGTTTCGGACCATCTTTCGAAGGAAGTCAATTATTTGAAGTGGTACGAACTTCCGAGCCTTTATACGTTAGTGGATTTTCGGCGACTAACGAACCAATAAACGAGGAGAAACCGAAAATCAAAGTGATTCAAAATCAAGAGGGTAAGATTTTGGATCTATTATCGATAAAGTATATTTATAAGAAATAGTGTTCTAACGGATCGAAATGTGTTTTAGGTGTCGAGGAGCGAGAAGGATTAGTACTCTCGGTATCGAGGTGTGTAACTTCACACTTTTTCTCGGGTTGGATATCAATTTCGGTATTGAAGTAAAATCGTAAAAATGACTAGATCGGTATGAAACGTAACAACTGATATTTTGACGAAAATACATGAAAACGACTAAATCGTGAAAATTATGAAAACGCCCTCGAGAAATTACTTGTTAATATGTAAATCGTATGTTTCGTAAAAATGGGCCGTAAAATATGCTAGATCGATAAATGGGCCGAAAACTCTGTTAGATTGATAAATCGGGCCGAAATCACTGTTTGATTATAAATTGGGCCGAAATCCCTGCTAGATCGATAAATGGGCCGAAAACTCTGTTAGATTGATAATCGGGCCGAAATCACTGTTTGATTATAAATTGGGCCGAAATCCCTGCTAGATCGATAAATGGGCCGTAAACTCTATTAAATTGTTAAACGGACTAAAATACTTGCTAGATCGTAAATTTGGGCCCTAGTTGATAAATAGTTAATTAGGCCAAAGTGTTATTTATGGGCCTTAATAAAGATTTGGAAATATTAACTCTTGTAATGGGCCTTTTAATAAAATTATTGTATGACCATAGTTTACTATTGCATACATATTGCATGGGTTGGGAAATGATGAAGAGAAGAAGGCATTGCCAAAATCTAGTTCGGTGGCTCGCCACAAAATTATGGCTTTTGCCTCTAGTTCGGTGGCTCGCCACAAAAGTTATAAATGGCTATTTGCCTCTAGTTCGGTGGCTCTGCCACAAAATAATAACTGGCTCAATGCCTCTAGTTCGGTGACTTTGTCACAATCTAGTTCGGTGGCTTTGCCACAAAGTATAAATCGGCTTAATGCCTATGATTGGTGTGATGGCGGGGTGGGTTGACTTGATCCCCACAGGTGTGAAGGTTGGTACGGGGGTGTGTAGCGGATGGAATTAGGTTTGGGAGGGAAAATTTATTTTTACATGCATGCTATTAATTATGTTATTCATTATATTATTATTTGTTGCTTATGGGCTCAAGGCCCAAATCCATAATTTGAAAATCCGGCCCAGTGGACAAGTAAGTGAGTTATACACTGAGTTCTAAGTAACTCACCCCCTTAAATTTTTCCATCTCAGGTAATGGAAATTGACGTGGACTTGGGTCGAGGATGACTTCGTGGAGGCCATACTGCAAAACATGGGTTTATTAAACTCGAACTTTTAATAAGTATTTTACTATTTTGGGTTAATGTAATAAGGGCCTCTATAAATAATTTATGGATTTTTATGTGTGTTTGGTTTTAAACTATATTTTGGACTTTTAAATATGGGCTATGGTTATATGATGTTTTATTAAAATAAATTTGGGTTTTCAAATATATGAAATTCCTTTATAAATATTTTATTATTGTTAACTCTTAAACAAATTACCTAAGGGTTTTGATAATACAATGTTAATAATGTTTTTCAACTAACGTTTTCTAATATTCATCAATTAAAAATACTCTTCCGATTTTTTTATTAAACCCGTAATTAAAAATAATATTGTAGTTTTCAACTTATTGAAGATTTTAAAATAGCTCGATTCATGTAATAAACCAAATCTAGTCTCAATGCATAGACCGGGTTTGGGTGTTACATTTAATGGTATCGAGCCGTTTCAAAAACTTCTACCGTGGCTTGGGTTCGCAAAGAATTTACGTATGAAAACGTTCAATTATATTTTAAAGATCAAGTATGGCAAGACAAGCATCCAAGCAACAAGTCAAGTAAGTATTTATTGCTTAATGATTACTATGATATGATCATAGGAACACTCTAGAACTTCTAGTTTTAGATGTGAAAACCGTAGAGATTGAGACTATAGGATATGTTGCGAAAAAACAACTTTATATCTCAAATCTCATAAAATATCGTTAATAAACACCGAAACAAATTTTTGATTCATAAAACTTGTAATCAGATAAAAACGAACAAGCTATCATGAGCACTAGAGGACGTGGTCGTGGACGCGGTAGAGCGTGGCGTGGTAGAGGCCGAGGTGCTACGATCAAGCACCAAATCATATGCCGAAATAGATGCACTGCGTCAATTGAGAGTGAGACGGATCACGCGATCACATGGAAGAAGATAATGCATTGACTCAAGCAATGTCTGCGAGTCTTGGAAAGGGTCACTGGAACTAGAATTGGGCCAACAACTCGTGGGTCAATTTTGAGTGACTTAAGTCAAATAATGCGAAGTTTTTAGAGGAGTCTCGGTGTAGCTCGAATGTGGTGAATCATGGCTCAAAGTTGTGGAACGGATTATGGATGATATGGAATGCAATCGTTGATCAAAAGCGAGAGGAGTCAGTATCCTTATTAAGAGATGAGGCGATCGGTGGTGGCTCATCTGTTCGAGAAGGCACCAAGCGCGACCGATTAATTGGGAATTCTTTAAAGGCGCCTTCCAAGGAAAATACGTTGGAGCGAGTTATGTAGACGTCGAAGGAAGGAATTTCGAATCTTGTCCAAGGAAGTAAGACAAGTGGCAAGATATGAAGTCGAGTTTTACGTCGAGCCGCTATGCGGACAATTGTAGCAACAGATCACGAACGTTGTGTGCGTTTCGAGGATGGACTTAATGATGAGTGAGGGTTCGATTGCTCCTGACAAGTTAGAAATTTTTCCACTCTTGTGGAGAAGGCCAAAATAGCCGAGGAGGCTAAGAATTGAACAGAGAACCGAGAAAGATTCTGAAACAAGAGAGAGACATAGTAGTCTGGTTCTTCAAAGAGATTCTAGCAGAAACCTCGGAATGATGAACCAGTTCAAGGTAGAACCCCGGTAGCAAATAATCGAAGTCGAGATTGCACTGAGTGTGGGAAAAGACATTTTGGAGAATGTTGGAGGAAAACGGGAGCATGCTACAAATGCGATTCAATGGATCATCAGTACAAAAATTATCCTCGACGTATGGATACGACTCAAGAAGTTCAGTAACAATGATGCACAATGACGGCCAGAGGTAATCAAGAGCCACCGAGAGGTCGTGGACCAGGTCGTGGTGGTAATGGGGCTGGACGTGGTCAAGGTGCACCGGGTCGAGGCAATGGTCCTAGAGGAATGCAGATGCAAGACAGCCTGGACTGGTCTATACAGTTAGACGCCGCGAGGACGACAATGCACCTGATGTGATAACTGGTATGTTCTTCATCTTCGATGTACCTGTTATTGCTTTAATAGATATTGGCTCTACCCATTCATATATAGCTAGTGCCATATCTGGAAACCTAAATTTAGAATCTGAAATTACCGATAATGAGATGACAGTAATTAGTCCTTTAGGACAGTCGGTAATTGTTAATAAAGTGTTTAAAGACATGCCCTTGAAAATTCAAGAGGAGGTATTCTTAGCAAACTTGATGGAACTACCTTTCGGCGAGTGCGATCTCATTCTAGGCATGGATTGGTTGGTTAAACATCGGGTGCAATTGGATTGTGCTGAAAAATGAATGTCAGTAAGAACCTCGGATGATAAGGAAGTCATAATGATAGGTGAGCGAAGGAACTACCTGGCAAATGTGGTATCTGCATTAAAGGCAGAGAAGTTGGTGCGGAAAGGATATGGAGCATTCCTAGCCTTTATCTATGCTTTGGATGCCAAAGAGTCATCTGTGAATGATGTGAGGATGGTGAAGAAATTTCCGATGTATTTCTCGAAGAACTTCCCGGTATACCTCAGATCGGAAGTAGAATTTGGCATTGAGCTTTTGCTCGGGATGACTCCGGTGTCCATTGCTCCTTATAGAATGGCATCAAGGAGTTGGTGAACTTAAAGCTCAAATTCAAGAATTGTTGGATCGAGGATTTATTCGACCAAGTGTGTCTCCGTGGGAGCACCGGTTTTGTTCGTCAAGAAGAAGGATGGATCGATGCGTATGTGCATTGACTACGCACAATTGAATAAATTGACGATCAAGAATCGGTACCTCTGCCGAGAATTGACGACTGTTTGATCAATTAAAAGGAGCTTCAGATTTTCTCCAAAATTGATTTAAGGTCGGGTTATCACCAGCTCAAGGTGAAAGAAGCGGACATTTATAAGACGGCATTTCGGACACGTTACGGACACTATGAGTTTGTAGTGATGCCGTTTGGATTAACCAATGCACCAGCCGCATTTATGGACATGATGAACCGAGTCTTTCAACCATATTTAGACCGATTTGTGTTAGTGTTCATAGATGACATATTAGTTTATTCGAGAAATGAGGAGGAACATGACAAGCATTTGTGGATAGTATTACAGCTACTTCGTGATAAGCAATTGTATGCCAAATTTAGTAAATACGAATTTTGGCTAAAGGAAGTGACTTTCCTTGGTCATGTAGTATCAGCAGAAGGAATAAGGGTGGATCCTCGAAAATTGAGGCTATTCGGATTGGAAACCACCAACATCGGTAGTGAAATTTGGAGTTTCTTGGGTTTGGTGGATACTATAGACATTTTGTAGAGGGTTTTCGTTGATTGTCGCACCCTAACTAAACTGCTTGAAAGGGAGCTCCGTATATTTGGATTTGAAAAGTAGCAAGAGAGTTTCGAGAAATTGAAGAAGATCCTGACGGAAGCTCCAGTTTTGATTCAGCCGGAGGCTGGAAAAGAATTCACTATTTATTGTGATGCGTCTCACACGGGTTTGGGTTGTGTGTTGATGCAAAATGGAAAGGTGGTGGCCTATGCTTCTCGTCAATTGAGACCACACGAAGTAAACTACCCTACGCATGATTTAGAGTTAGCTGCCGTGGTCTTTGCTCTAAAGATTTGGAGGCACTATCTCTATGGTGAGAAGTCAATAATCTACACGGATCACAAGAGTCTTAAATACCTCCTTACCCAAAAGGAGTTGAATTTAAGACAAAGAAGATGGGTAGAATTATTAAAGGATTATGATTTCTCAATCGAATATCATCCTGGAAAGGCTAACGTGGTAGTTGACGCGTTAAGTCGTAAGACAGTATCTGATTTGAGAGCATTGTTTGCCCATTTGAGTCTGTATGAGGATGGTAGTTTGTTAGCAGAACTTCAGGTGAAGCCTCTGTGGCTGGAACAAATCAAGGACAAACAGACATCAGATGAGAAGTTGGGACTTTTACTTTGGCAAGTTGAAAATGGTGAAATCGAGGATTTTGGAATAAACACGGAAGGTGTGTTGTGCTTTCGAGGAAGAGTATATATGCCTAAGGACTCAGATTTGAGGCAAATGATTCTACGGGAGGCGCATAGTAGCCCTTATGCTATGCATCCGGAGGAAATAAGATGTATCGAGATCTCCGTGAACGATATTGGTGGCGGGGTTGAAGCGTGAGATTTGAATTTGTGGGAAAATGTTTGACTTGTCGCAAGTGAAGGCAGAACATCAATTACCGTCTGGATTGTTACAACCGGTAAGGATTCCTCTTTGGAAATGGGAACGGATAACTATGGATTTTGTTAGTGGGTTACCGTTAACACCTACTAAGAAAAATTTCGTTTGGGTAATTGTTGATCGGTTGATGAAGACTGCTCATTTCTTGCCAGTTCGTACGGATTATTCATTACAGAAGTTGGCGAAACTGTATGTATCTGAAATTGTGAGGCTGCATGGGGTACCCGTGTCTATTATATCGGATAGGGACCCTAGGTTTACATCATGATTTTGGAAAGCTCTACATGAAGCCTTGGGGATAAAGTTGAATTTCAGTACGGCTTTTCATCCTCAGTCTGATGGTCAGTCGGAGAGAGTAATTCAGATATTAGAAGATATGTTAAGAGGATGTGTAATCGACTTGAGGGTAGTTGGGAGGATTATCTACCACCGCGAATTTGCGATATAACAACGCCTATCGATCTAGCATTCAGATGGCACCTTACGAGGCATTGTATAGTCGTAAGTGTCGTTCTCCTATTTGTTGGGGTGAGTTGGGCAAACGATGATGTTAGGTCTGAGATGATATCTGAAACAGAGGATAAGGTAAAAGTTATTCGAGCACGGTTGAAAGAAGCCTCAGATAGACAGAAGTCGTATGCACTGAAGCGAAAGGATATCGAGTATGATGTGGGGGATCAGGTCTTCTTGAAGGTCTCTCCTTGGAAAAAGATCTTCAGGTTTGGAAGGAAGGGCAAGCTAAGTCCTAGGTACATTGGACCTTATCGTGTCTTTGAAGCGTGTTGGTCCAAATGGCTTATCGATTGAGTTACCTCCTAATTGGATCAAATTCATAATGTTTTTCATGTTTCCATATTGAGGCGTTATAGATCGGATCCTTCGCACATTATATCGGTAGAAGAATTGGAGTTGAATTCAGATTTGTCTTTTGAAGAAGAACCAGTGGAATCTTAGATCGAGATGTCAAAGTGCTAAGAAAGAAAACCGTACCATTGGTCAAAGTTCTATGGCGTAACCACAGAGTGGAGGAAGCTACGTGGGAGCCTGAGGATGCAATTCGGCAACAATACCCTCACCTCTTTCAACCAGGTAAATTTCGAGGACGAAATTTTCTTTAAGGAGGGTAGAGTTGAACACCCTAAAAATTCGAGTATATATATTGCATGATTTGGTGTTTAGATTTTAAAGGAAAAATTTCTTACTTTTATTTTCGTGTTTATTGAAGTCCTAAAGAAGAGTATAGCATAATTTGGGTATGGAATAAATTTAATATTTGAGAATTTATTAAAGAGAAGCAAGTGTCATTAATACTTAAGTTAAATTAAGTGTTAATAAGTGACATAAGTTGAGTACATGGCATGGTGGTGTTGGCGCATGAGTTGTAGCATGAAGGGAGAGGTTCGAATCCCTTGTTTAGCATCTAGATGAATTTTTATTTTTAATTTTCTGCACGTGTATAGCAAGTGTCACCAAGAGCATATATGGTAAGTGTTGACCATGTTATTTTTGGTTAGCATATCAAAGGATTAAGGAAAATTGTAAACTTATGGCATGGAATCAAAAACTTAAGGAAAGATATGGGGACATAAGGCACATATCAAGGAAAAGTTTTGGAAACAAAATCATGGCCAATTGACCATGTTTTTGGACGGCAATATGGTATAGGGGGAGCCGAATTTTTGGTGATAGTTTGGCTAAGAATTGAATTTTCTTTTTGGTCATTCCTAGCAACCTTGTGCGAATTTTGCTTTCCTCTTCTCAACTTTTCCTTTGGCGAAATTGAACCTTGGTAAAGCCAAATTCTTTTGACCATTTGGTCACTTTTGTTCATCTTTTGAGTTTTCTCTTGGCTTCTTCTTAGTGCCGAAATTGTTAGTACCAAAAGCCATTCTTTTCTTTTCTTTTTACCATGGCGAATGTACCTAGCTCCTAAAATCCATCTTTTCTTCTCTTCTCTTTGAAATCAAAACAACATCATCACCATCTCTTCTTTCATATTTTATTTCTTTTCACTCAAAGTTTCTCCATTAAACTCTCTCATGGCCGAATGCTAAGAGTGCCCATAGCCGAACCTTTTTATTTTTTCTTTGATCATACATAGTCGAATCTTTCTTTAATCACAAACATCTTTATCAATCGATTCTTTGCAACCGTGGAAATATAGGTAAGGGATTCTTCTTTTTCGTTTTCGATTAGTTAATAGTGATATGGCCGAATATTGATGGTGTCATGAAGGATCTTTTGGATCGAAATAAACGTTCGTTCTATTAACGTTTTATTCGTTATAATATAGTGCAATAACGAAAGATCGGAACTCAAGTGTTCGGGAGAATCGTAGAAACGTTGGAATCGATTTATTGTGGTAAGGAAATCACATCCTTTAAAATCCTTTAGTATTATTTCGATATTATTTTAGATTGGATTAATGTTTCTTTGATCTTGAAGACTTTCAAAATAGGGAAGAAAAGGGCGGTGTTTAGTCATATTAAGAGGGGCGGATCCGTAAATTCCCCATTTAAACGAAGAGCGATTTTGGTAGTCCGAGATTTTCCATCGGGTTGCGGACCATCTTCCGAAGGAAGTCAATTATTTGAAGTGGTACGAACTTCCGAGCCTTTATACGTTAGTGGATTTTCGGCGACTAACGAACCAATAAACGAGGAGAAACCGAAAATCGAAGTGATTCAAAATCAAGAGGGTAAGATTTTGGATCTATTATCGATAAAGTATATTTATACGAAATAGTGTTCTAACGGATCGAAATGTGTTTTAGGTGTCGAGGAGCAAGAAGGATTAGTACTCTCGGTATCGAGGTGTGTAACTTCACACTTTTTCTCGGGTTGGATATCAATTTCGGTATTGAAGTAAAATCGTAAAAATGACTAGATCGGTATGAAACGTAACAACTGATATTTTGACGAAAATACATGAAAATGACTAAAATCGTGAAAATTACGAAAATGCCCTTGAGAAATTACTTGTTAATATGTAAATCGATGTTTGTTTATGCTAGATTGATAAATGGGCGAAAAAATAGATTGCTAGATTGATTATAAATGGGCGAAATCCTGCTAGACGATAAATGGTAGAAAAGATTGATGATAATCGGGTGAAATCACTGCTTGATTATAAATTGGGCGAAATCCGCTAGATCGATAAATGGGCCGTAAACTCTATTAAATTGTTAACAGGACTAAAATACTTGCTAGATCGTAAATTTGGGCCCTAGTTGATAAATAGTTAATTAGGCCAAAGTGTTATTTATGGGCCTTAATAAAGATTTGGAAATATTAACTCTTGTAATGGGCCTTTTAATAAAATTATTGTATGATCATAGTTTACTATTGCATACATATTGCATGGGTTGGGAAATGATGAAGAGAAGAAGGCTGTTGCCAAAATCTAGTTCGGTGGCTCGCCACAAAATTATGGCTTTTGCCTCTAGTTCGGTGGCTCGCCACAAAAGTTATAAATGGCTATTTGCCTCTAGTTCGGTGGCTCGCCACAAAATAATAATCTGCTCAATGCCTCTAGTTCGGTGACTTTGTCACAATCTAGTTCGGTGCTTTGCCACAAAGTATAAATCGGCTTAATGCCTATGATTGGTGTGATGGCGGGGTGGGTTGACTTGATCCCCAGGTGTGAAGGTTGGTACGGGGTGTGTAGCGGATGGAATTAGGTTTGGGAGGAAAATTTATTTTTACATGCATGCTATTAATTATGTTATTCATTATATTATTATTTGTTGCTTATGGGCTCAAGGCCCAAATCCATAATTTGAAAATCGCCCAATGGACAAGTAAGTGAGTTATACTCGAGTTCTAAGTAACTTACCCTTAAATTTTTCCATCTCGTAATGGAAATTGACGTGGACTTGGGCGAGGATGACTTCGTGGAGGCCATCTTGCAAAACATGGGTTTATTAAACTCGAACTTTTTAATAAGTATTTTACTATTTTGGGTTAATGTAATAAGGGCCTCTATAAATAATTTATGGATTTTTATGTGTGTTTGGTTTTAAACTATATTTTGGACTTTTAAATATGGGCTATGGTTATATGATGTTTTATTAAAATAAATTTGGGTTTTCAAATATATGAAATTCCTTTATAAATATTTTATTATTGTTAACTCTTAAACAAATTACCTAAGGGTTTTGATAATACAATGTTAATAATGTTTTTCAACTAACGTTTCCTAATATTCATCAATTAAAAATACTCTTCTGATTTTTTTTTAAACCCCGTAATTAAAAATAATATTGTAGTTTTCAACTTATTGAAGATTTTAAAATAGCTCGATTCATGTAATAAACCAAATCTAGTCTCAATGCATAGACCGGGTTTGGGGTGTTACAAAAACCATCATGGAGTGATTGAAGAATCAAGTCAACGGCTAACTCTTCACCAATCTCAACCCCAAGGCGTTGCAAGTTTTCAATATGACTCTTCATTTTGAGAACATATGGTCCAACTGGATCGCCTTTCTTGAGTTGGCTGGCCAGAGTGGCTTTGAGTTCTTCAAAGCACTCAACTCTAGCATGTTTCCCAAACATGGCTTGGAGTTGAGCCATAATGTCAAAAGCATCCTTGTCCTCGAATTGTTTTTGCAAATCTGGGACCATGGATGCCAACATCAAACATGTGACATCATTAGATTTCTCTAGTGCAGATTCATAATCCGCTTTTGCTTGATCAGACTCGGTAAGGGTGGGCTTTTCGGGAATAGGAATATCGAGCACCTCTAGCCTGTGCTCATGCCTAAGAACTATTCTTAGGTTTCATGACCAGTCGATAAAGTTCAATCCATTCAATTTGTCCTTTTCTAGTATAGGCCTAATGCCGAAACTAGAAACATTATTTGAAGAGTTGTTTGCCGTCTACAAAAGAAGTAATAAAAGCATATGAGATTATATTTATATGATTATCTTGAATAAATCCAATTTATTCCACTAAATTAATATAAAATATCCCTTATTAATCTAGTGACACCAAGACCCACTCTCACTAATTTTAAGCAAGCTTTGGCTTGACACCTAAAACTAATGATTGTGAGCAAAGAACTCTTTCTTAATAATCTAATTATCCTTGGTTTGACTAACTAGATAACCCTTTATCTAAAAGTCACTTGCCTCTAAGTGCCAACCCTTGACCTACTTAGTTGAGTTTAACCATTTTTTCACCTACTACTTATTTTAGGATAAAAAGTGGGCACCTCGCTTTGGCGAAACCTACCCAACTAATGATCTTAAGCTTCGTAGTGTTACTAAGTGGAAAGGCAAAATACTCAATATTATTTAGAGACCTAGGTTGTTTTTATAAGCTCTAACCATTATGTGAACTATGTGAGTTTGAGTCATAAACAAACAACCTAAACATGCAATCATTCAAATAAACATCCATCCAATGCAAAAATTTAAATGAAAGCAAATTAAAAAGTTTGGTTCCTAGTATGGCCCTTACACCTAATAGATCACATCTATTGCATAAAATCTAGAGTCATTACATTTCTTGGCTTGACTTGAATCTCCATTCTTGGCCACCATCTCCATGTTTGATCATCACATTTGATGCTTGATCACCATCTCCATGGATTACAATATTTTACATTTTGAAATAAAATAAACTAAATAACTAAATTTATTTAATTATTACATTCAAAATTACGGTATGCAAACAGCAAACCATGGGCCATACTAGTTACCTCAAAAAAAAATAAAAATAAATTGCATAACAGTTATACATTCACCCACTTGATATCTTCAAGTGGCCCATACAATTTAAACAATTTAAAATATAAAATTTACATAAACAATATATAAATTAATTACCATGAATAATAATCTAATTTTTATATTTTTAATTTGCATTTAAAAACAATTGAATCAAAATCCAATTGAAATTAAGAGAACCATCTTTTCTCTTGAACTATCTCACGCAAAGACAACAAAGTCCAACTCTTGGCCTTCCTTTTGCTTGCATAGAAACTCCTTTCTTACAAAAGAATATTGTAAATCAACAGAAAAGACATTCTTTTCCTTAACTCACCGTGACATGCCAACCATTTGACACAAGCAACTAACCATTTGACTCTTGCCATCACACGCATGAGTACAACAACAAAATCAACATTAAGAGACTTGATCTTGTTGTCATTGAAGTATCGAAAAACTAAATAATATCAAATTCCAAAAATTTGCTAATTAAATAAAATTCCTAAAATTTGGTTAACCATATTATTTAGACAATTTATAGGAAATTACTAAAACAATTCTAAATTACAAAGTTCAAAACTTTGTGATTAAAATCAATTTTAATAACCCTTCCCCAAAGTTCTTAACTTTGTTAGCAAATTAAAATAAGACATGGAATTACACTCTTAGATATTGGTATGTAAACTAACTAAATTATGTCCATAACATGCCAAATAATTTAGGACTGATACCACTGTTAAGAATTAGTATGATTAACTATTAATCATGCGGAAAAACTAAAACCCATGCCCAAGATCCATTATTTGACATGTAATGAACATAACAAGAAATAGTTAGAAATTATACATTTGTCACGTGAATCCAATTCCCAAAGGTACACTTTAAGACGGAGGGCTACAAGCGAAATCCCTCTATTGAAAGCCCACCCCGCAACGATTCACGAACGTCCCGAGTACTAGCTCGTAGGTGTAGGAATGATTCCTAAAACTAACGATTCCTAAAACTATCTTGTGTGCACAACCCTTTGTGTTTTGATCTAAGTGTATGTATAATACTAAAAAGCACTTAATAATAAGAAAACTCCTTCTCTTTTTCTCTAAAAAAAAAACTTTTCAGTTATACTAAGCAATCAATGCTAGAGCATTAGTGGGTATAATGACCCATTATTGAGGGAGTTACAAATCTCCCATAATAGCCCCAATAATAACAATTAAATAACTGAAAATTCTGCCCATATCTTATGTATATTTGACTGAAATTTTAGCTATGATTAAGCCTCATAAACACCACTAATGAGCATTACTAAAGGGTGTTACATAACATTTATATACATCCCTTTTAATACACCATACACGTAGTCTAATTAAACTCTTTTGATTAGATACATACATATTATCTAGTCCAGCTAGACTAATGTACACAATAATTAGTCTTAACTAATTTCACACACAAAATGATATTCACATTGCATTAGGTGTGACCCAATAGGATTAATCGATATTGAGCCCGGACCGTTATCAAATAACGCTCGGTGACATTTAGAGGTTTCTAGTAAAACATAAACATTACCCAAATCGATTAACTTAACGTCTCATAGTACACCTACAAGTAACGTATTATGACTTAGTAAAATATCCACTTGATTATTGAACATTTTTAACACATTCTATGACAAACTTCAAACCATACAGCACGAACCCATTCATAGCAAAAAAATAGATACTAAACAGTTTCCTCCTCACAATTACATAAACAACATAAATGAGATACGACACAAATTCTTTTCCATAAACATTATGACAACATTTCCAAAGGAAAATTTTATACTTACTAGGAATCTCAAGCTTCCAAGCGATCTTCTAGACCTTGGCATCAGTGATGTGCGACGATGGAGCTCTATCATGCATCATATTTTGCTTCTTCGATCGTAACAACTGGTATCCCAATTTCACCGTGAATTTCCCTTTAGAACTGTGTGGCCAAATCAGGTGATCCTCTCATTCAATATTCAAAATTATGATTCTTAGGATAGCCTCTAGAGCCTCTTTATTAATCTATTGTTCAATACTGGATAAGTCTCACATTTCATCAGTTTTCCTTAAGATTTCTTTAACCTTTATAGGTAGAGCATCATCACAATCCCTTGGGAAAGGAATTTGATTCCCATCAATCCCTGCAATCCATTTTTCATCCCATAGATTAACTTTGTCACCATTAACCACTTGCCATAACATTATTTTCTTGATGAAATTCTTGGCTTCAAACAAGCTGCTTCAGACCAATGAAGCATGACTTCCTTTACCAGACTCTAAAAGATCCTGCTGGGGAAAATAAAGACCTTTCAGAACATGCAGCCATAATGCTTCAAGCTCCTCAATGGCTCTCCAACATTGTTTAGCCAACATAGCAAGATTAAACAATTCAAAAATTCAATGTCATGGAAGCTAATGCCACCATATCCTTTAGCCCGAGTAACATAGTCCCAAGACTTTCAGTGGATTTGATGCTCTTCTCCCTTCTACCCCCACCAAAATCGAGAAATGGTTGAAGTAATCTCAGAACAAGTTTTGTTAGGGAACTTAAAACAAACAATAGTGTAGGTTGGAATTGCACTAGCAACTGACTTGATCATCACCTCCCTACCTCCTGGTGACAGAGATTGTTGCTTCCAATCCTTCAATCTATGCACAATTTTTTTCTTAATAGCTATTGGCAGTTTATCTAAATTATTGTTACACTGTTCACAATTTGGTGTATTATTGGATGAGCGAGTTTTGGGGAACTCAATTATGGTGTGTAGCAGAGTTGGGTAGGACCATTTTTCAAAAATCTGCATCATTTTACAAAATGTACATTGACATGATCCTGTATCATATAAATATGAAATATTAAGTTATATAATTATCATGATTGTATAACATTTATGTTTATAAGTATGTGATTGAGTTTAAGTTAATATCACACTAGGCTTGGAAAGCTCACCGCGTTAGTGTTTTAAACCTTTTAGGTAGGACTCAAACATAGGACTTGGATTTGGCATTCAGTAGAGCCTCTCGGATGATTTTATCTTATGGTTATTTTTTGGATTTTAAAACTATTTGGACTTTGGACTTTACTTTTGTTTTGGGTTGTGATTTTGTAACACCCAAAACCCGGCCTAGAAGTTTAGACCGAATTTCGAATGTCACATTAATCACTGAAGTGATCGTAGGTAAACTTTTACAAAATAGTTTTCAAGTCAAACCGTAATACCTAAACGTTTAAAACCAGCTATTAAAATTTTAGTTAAGATAGTATATGTGTAACACCCCAAACCCGGCCCATGCGTTTCGATTGGATCTGGCGTGTCACGGCTTGTACATTGAAAACTTTTGCCTTGTTGGTTTTCGAAGTCGTAAGTTAATTAGACATTATTAGAGTAAATAAGTGACATTTTAAAATAAAATCTTATATTAGTATTATTAAGTATAAATAAACATTGACATAAAATTTATAAGTTGCATAACATTGAAAACTTCTTAGTTGAATAAAAACTAGGGGCCTTAAAAAAAATCCCAAATAAAAATAAAATAAACTTAAAGAAATCCCGAAATAATTTGTAGAAATAAAACTTGATGGCCCCTCGAGTCCGCCTCGGCTCCCATGTTCACGATCTACTGCTCACCTGAAATGTTGGGAAAAATAAAAGGTTGAGTCACCAAGACTCAGTGTGCAAATCCCAAGAACACATAAAAAGGCTTGAGGCCCACAAACACATTATGAGCCTTGGCCCGTATACAAGGGTAACAAAATATGCAACATGGCCCATCCCAAACCTATGAGTCCATCCTCTACACACCCCCGTACCAACCATCACACCGTAGGGATTTCTACAATCAACCCTCCATCCGCTACACACCATATCGACAGCTATGCTGCCTGTCATAAAGACCGATCACTATGTGACCTATGTGGCGAATCCACCGATCGCTATGCGACCTTAATAATATATCGACAGCTGTGCTACTTGTCATAAAGACCGATCACTATGTGACCTATGTGGCAAAGCCACCGATCGCCTCGCGACCTGCTCCCCTTCTGTAAATCAATCAATCCCATCCCATGCATACATGCAAGAATCAGAACATTAAACTATCTAAATAGATCACATATTTTTACATACTTCGATACACATAGAGAAGTTTCTATGATTACGTACCCGGCATCCCTTGCCTACCCTTTTCGGGTAATACGATTGCTTATCTGACCTCATTTTCCGGCTTTTATCCCATAACATACATATAATTCAGATTAACTAGTGTGATAGAGATCTACACGACTTTTACGGCTTTTAGCCCATAACATACATATAATATAACAAAGCTTATGTGTCAAGAATCTACACACCGATTCCGATAAAACGAGGCTTTCTATATCGACGCTATCCTTAGTCGACACAACCGCTATCCGCCTAAGGTGTTGTTCGAAGCGGTCCACAACCAATTGGCCAATCTCAAACAAGCAGATACTACTCGTTTCTTAAACTTAGGATTCTTTCTTTTGCACGATCCATATTTAATTCCATCATAAATCCTTATCGAGTTACTATAATAATATTTAATCGTTAATCCTCCTTATAAAGTTAAAATCTTGTATATAATGATGAAATCTAATAGAAATCTAGGAAAATCTTCTTACCTTAAAAATCTCGAAATTGGAGACTTATGAATTTCGGCTTTTAGATCTAGTCGACTAGGCTTCCTTCAAATCCCGACTTGCCGCCCATTATAAACCATTAAACTATTAGCTTTTGGCTTTTGCCTTTTGCCTTTTCAAAAATCGAGAATAGATTATGAGAACTAATCAAAAATCTACTCTTACATTAACTTAGGAGATTCGGCTAGTACTAGAGAGAGAATTCGACAATGTCAATGGATGATTTAAATTTCGAAAGTATAGAACAATTTCTCAAATAGGATGAATAAAATAAAAACCATAGAGATTTTGGCTTTTTAGAGAAGGAAGAGAATAATGGAGTTTTCAGCTTTTAGAAGAAAGAAGAGAATAATGGAGTTTTCGATTTTTAGGAGAAAGAAGAGAATAATAGAGTTTTTGGCTTTTAGAAGAAAGAAGAGAATAATAGGGTTTTCAGCTTTTAGAGAAATTGGAGAAAGAAATTTGGAGAAAAGAAGCTAAGGAATTTCGGCACAAAAGGGAGAGGATTTAATGTCAGAAACAAGGAGCTAGCCCCCTATTTATAGGAAATTCGCAACCCTTTGCCATGTAGTAGCTGGTTTCTTTACTCCTCTTAGTGATGGATTCTTGGCCATCACTCTCTTTGTAGATAAATTCCTAACTTTTCTCCTTTATCTTAATCTACTAGCTCATCTAAAAGAGACTTAATTATCTCGAATTCCTCCCTCCTTTATCAAGATATTATTCACATATTTTAATCATAAAATCCTAGATCTTAGCCTTTATCTGCTTATTATCCACATAAAATAAATTCCTAAATAATAGCTTTTATCCGCTTATTATCCACATATTTTAAACATTAAAACCCCTAAATTTTAGCCTTGTTGCCATCCACTCAACCTAATCCTAATGCTAAAATTTAGCTAACTTAAATTAAAAGAATTGGGCTCCATGAAACTTAAATTTGGGCCCCTTACTCCTTGTGTGTGGCGTCACCTCCTAAGATTAGGCCACAAGCCCACTTTGGTATTTTAAACATAGATACTACCTTTTAAACCCTATAATGCCCAAACAGATAATTTTAATCAAGGCCTCTGCCTAAGCCTGAGCCCAATTTGGACCCCTAACACTTAAATTAACACATTCCACATATTCACCCATTAAACGCATAGGCCTAAAAATTTAGGATGTTACAGTTCTACCCTCCTTAAAGAAATTTCGTCCTCGAAATTTCCAACTAACTAGTAATCATTCTACTTAAGTCTCACCACTATGCTTTCGCTGCGCACTCTAATTCTAAAGCCAAAATAAACACTTAGTATACTATGGTTGGGTACGCACCATTATTCGCATCTGAAGCGTCTTCGTCCCCCTTGTACTCATTCTACCGATTTGCGTTTATCTGATTAGAAATTTTATGAATCATTATTTCTTTCCACTGATTTATCGCGAACAGTCTTATGATTAATAGTTCTAAAAAGTAGTTCTTTCAATTCATACACACTACGATCTCAAGTTCATTCATTCAATCATCAACATTCATGAACTCGCGTTCATTACAGAAAAGTGTTGTGGTTGTCATTGTTGTTGTTTTCCACTACCCAGGGGTATTTTCATAATTTTATCCTATAGGGGCATTTTCGTAAATTTTTTTTGAAATGAGGTTCCTTGATGATTTTATAAGATAAGGGTATTTTGGTAATTTTGCATTCCCAGGGGTATTTTGGTAATTTTGGAAACTGAGGGTATTTTGGTAATTTTAAAATCTAGGGCATTTCAGAAATTTTAAAATCTGAGGGTATTTCGGTAATTTTGAAATTCGGGGGTATTTCAATAATTTTTGTGATCTGAGGGTATTTTGGTAATTTTGTGATTCAAGGGTATTTCGATAATTTTACAAAACAAGGGTAATTTGGTAATTCTACAAATCAGGGCTATTTTGGTCATTTTGCATAACAAGGGTAATTTGATAATTTTTTTCATAGTTGCGAACATTTTCAAATCAAATGTATTTTTTTTCTGGAAGTGTACAAAACTTAGGGGTTTTGGTTGCAAAATAGGGTGGTTGGTCCCTTTCGGGTTTTAATTATGGGTTCAGCCCATGAACAAGTCCTTATAGCTAGAGTGAATGGTCACTACGCACCAAGTAAGATTCCTGTGAAGAGGAGGTGAGTCACTAGGACTGCTTAAATACCAAGCTCTCCCTGAATCCACTCCTAGGCATGCGTATGCCTATTGCCACACCTGTCATGGCTAAAGTGAGCAATACTATGCACTGTAAGATTCTGTGAAGAGGAGGTGAGTCACTTGACCGCTTAAATACCAAGCTCTTAGGATCTACTCCTAGACATGCATATGCTGTTGCCACACCTTAGTCTTGTGACTCGCTTATGTGTTTTGTTTTAGTGAAGTTAAGTCTTATGGAATTGAAGAGTTGTTTGCCTAAGCCTAGAGTCCATCAAGTTCTAACCTAGATTGTCTACGCCCCACAAAGCTCATTAAGCCCACAAAATAACACAAGAAGAGTTTAGAATACTTACAGGTGGATCGGGTGTCAGAGACTCAAGGCCATGTCCTCGAACCAAATTTTTTCTAAAACATTTTAGACCCATTTCACACCGAGTTTTGAACGGGCTTTGATATAAAATTGTAACACCCAAACCCGCCCATGCGTTCGATTTGGATCTGGCGTGTCACGGCTTGTACATTGAAAACTTTTGCTTTGTTGGTTTTGGAAGTCGTAAGTTAATTAGACATTATTAGAGTAAATAAGTGACATTTTAAAAATAAAATCTTATATTAGTATTATTAAGTATAAATAAACCTTGACATAAAATTTATAAGTTGCATAACATTGAAAACTTCTTAGTTGAATAAAACTAGGGCCTTAAAAAATCCCAAATAAAAATAAAATAAACTTAAAGAAATCCGAAATAATTTGTAGAAATAAAACTTGATGGCCCTCGAGTCCGCCTCGGCTCCCATATTCACGATCTCGCTCACCTGAAATGTTGGGAAAATAAAAGGTTGAGTCACCAAGACTCGATGTGCAAATCCGAGAACACATAAAAAGGCTTAAAGCCCACAAACACATTATGAGCCTTGGCCCGTATACAAGGGTAACAAAATATGCAACATGGCCCATCCCAAACCTATGAGTCCATCCTCTACACACCCCGTACCAACCATCACACCGTGGGATTTCTACAATCAACCCTCCATCCGCTACACACCATATCGACAATTTATCTTTTGTCATAAAGACCGATCACTATGTGACCTATGTGGCGAATCCACCGATCAATCGTATCGACCTTAATAATATATCGATAGTCAGTGTCTTTGTCATAAAGACCTATCACTATGTGACCTATGTGGCAAAGCCACCGATCGCCTCGCGACCGCCTCCCCTTCCAGTAAATCAATCAATCCCATCCCATGCATACATGCAAGAATTAGAACATTAAACTATCTAAGCAGATCACATATTTTTACATACTTGATACACATAGAGAAGTTTCTATGATTACGCACTGCATCCCTTGCCCGCCCTTTTCGGGTAATATGACTATTCATACAACCTTATTTTTGACTTTTAGCCCATAACATACATATAATTCAGATTAACTAGTGTGATAGAGATCTACACGACTTTTCCGGCTTTTAGCCCATAACATACATATAATATAACAAAGCTTATGTGTCAAGAATCTACACACCGATTACCGATAAAACGAGGCTTTCTATATCGACGCTATCCTTAGTCGACACAACCGCTATCCGCCTAAGGTGTTGTTCGAAGTGGTCCACAACCAATTGGCCAATCTCGAGCAGACATCGCTTTCGTTTCTTAAACTTAGGATTCTTTCTTTTGCTCGATCCATATTTAATTCCATCATAAATCCTTATCGAGTTACTATAATAATATTTAATCGTTAATCCTCCTTATAAAGTTAAAATCTTGTATATAATGATGAAATCTAATAGAAATCTAGGAAAATCTTCTTACCTTAAAAATCCAAATTGAAGACTTATGAATTTTGGCTTTTAGATCTAGTCGACTAGGCTTCCTTCAAATCTCGACTTGCCGCCCATTATAAACCATTAAACTATTAGCTTTCGGCTTTTGCCTTTTGCCTTTTCAAAAATCGGGAATAGATTATGAGAACTAATCAAAAATCTACTCTTACCTTAACTTAGGAGATTCGGCTAGTACTAGAGAGAGAATTGACAATGTCAATGGAGGATTTAAATGCCTAAGTATAGAACAATTTCTCAAATAGGATGAATAAAATAAAAACTATAGAGATTTTGGCTTTTAGAGAAGGAAGAGAATAATGGAGTTTTCACTTTTAGAAGAAAGAAGAGAATAATGGAGTTTTCGCTTTTAGGAGAAAGAAGAGAATAATGGAGTTTTGGCTTTTAGAAGAAAGAAGAGAATAATGGAGTTTTCGGCTTTTAGAGAAATTGGAGAAAGAAATTTGGAGAAAATAAGCTAAGGAATTTCAGCACAAAAGGGAGAGGATTTAATGTCAGAAACAAGGAGCTAGCCCCCCTATTTATAGGAAATTGACAACCCTTTGCCATGTATTAGCTGGTTTCTTTACTCCTCTCAAGGATGGATTCTTGGCCATCACTCTCTTTGTAGATAAATTCCTAACTTTTCTCCTTTATCTTAATCTACTAGCTCATCTAAAAGAGACTTAATTATCTCTAACTCCTCCCTCCTTTATCAAGATATTATCCACATATTTTAATCATAAAAATTCCTAGATCTTAGCCTTTATCTCGCTTATTATCCACATAAAATAAATTCCTAAATAATAGCCTTTATTTGCTTATTATCCACATATTTTAAACATTAAAACCCCTAAATTTTAGCCTTGTTGCCATCCACTCCACCTAATCCTAATGCTAAAATTTAGCTAACTTAAATTAAAAGAATTGGGCTCCATGAAACTTAAATTTGGGCCCTTACTCCTTATATGTGGCGTCACCTCCTAAGATTAGGCCACAAGCCCACTTTGGTATTTTAAACATAGATACTACCTTTTAAACCCTATAATGCCCAAACAGATAATTTTAATCAAGGCCCTCGCCTAAGCTCGAGCCCAATTTGGACCCCTAACACTTAAATTAACTCATTCCACATATTCACCCATTAAACGCATAGGCCCAAAAATTTAGGATGTTACAATATGTAAATGTAAGCAGAATAAAAACGATTAAAACTTAACTCAAAATTGTACCACAGCTTTATAAATCCTTACAGTTCAAAATCTGAAATGTCAAAATGAAAACTGAAAATATAACGTTTGCTATCATTTCTCCAAGACTGCCCGAGACCTTCGCATATTGAGTCCAGCGTCAGAATTCAGAAAGGGTACTTGAAAAGAAACACTAAGAGGGGGTGAGCTACTCGAGCTCAGTGTGTGTAACACCCCAAACCCGGCCCAAACACCACGACCGAATCTGGTATGTCACTAAGAAAATTTAATAAAACATGTCGCATTTTTGGAAAATATTTTCCTTGAGTTTAACCTTTTATTCGGAAAATTAATAGGTTGTTAATTTAGATAAGGTATAAATTCTATGAGATGTTTTATGAATTAAAACTAAAACTTAAATACATGCTTTAGAAAAAAATGTAAACTTAAAATTTATGGTAATAATAATAAAAGCCCAAAATTAAAACCGAACCAAATATCAAGCTAACTTGGTGGCCTTATTACATTGAAATTTAAAACCCATTAAATAAAGATATAAAATAATAAACTAAAGTCTTTTGCTGAATCCAAATGTTCTTTTGCATGGCCACCTTGCGCTCCTCTCCGGCCGGTCCGATGCACTAGGTGTTTTGAAAAAATATTAAATAATAGGTTGAGTCACGAGACTCGATGTGCAACCCTCATGCACCATTAGATTTGGGCCTTAGTCCCACGAATGAATAATGATTAATATATATATAACAAAAATTATGCAAGCCCAACCCAAATCCTAGGCTTCCATTCGCTACACGCCACCCTTACGACCATTCACACCATTGGGGATTTCTACAATCAACCCACACCGCTACATCGCCATCGATGGCGATCGTCTTTGCTCATCGTCGAGATCATGGCAATAGCCACTACAATGCATCATAGCAAAAGCCACTACAATGAGATCATGGCAAAAGCCACTACAATGATCATGGCAAAAGCCACTACACGTAACACTTCCCTTTCATCAAACCTAACCCGTGCAATCACGTAAATCGGTATACTTATAAAACATATCATCTTAACAGGAACATTCACTGAAGAATGACAGGGATCACTAACCTGGTGATTCACTTTTACCCTCATCGGGTTTCAAATGTTATGCCGAGATTTCGGCATTTAACAAAATATAAGCAGATTTATTAACACATATTAACAGACAATCTAATGGTGTGAAAAGTTACACACTTGATATCGCGTAGTACTAGTCTCTTAGACAATATCCTTGCTATTTGGATCTTTTGCCCTCTGTCTACCACTTTGCTTAAAAGCTGAAAAAATATGAAGATGGGGCCTTTCCTACATTCGGCCAAGCATTAGATTTTATTCGAATCTACACGCTAAAATTTAACAGATCTCCTTACCTTGAAATCTCGAAAGTACCACGATTCGAGTGTTATCGAACTCTGACTTAGAGATCTAAGAGATTGACTCCTCTTCAAATCCCAGAATACCGCACAAAATGGAAAAACACAAGATTAGTTCTATATAGCCATTTGGCTAGGGTCTCTAAAAAGCCGGAAAAGACTGAAATCTCACGAATCGACACTTACCCTGAGTTTTCTTCAAGATTCGGCACAAGCAGACACCTCAGAGAGAATTTGACAAACACAGGAGATGAGATCTCACGATTTCGGCTTTTATGAAAATCCTAAAAAAGATGAACTGATGCAGTTTCGGCTTAGGCTTAGAAAGAAAGTAAAAAGAAATTAAGGAAAGGCTTAGAGATTTCGGCTACAAGAACAAACAAGAACGTAGTTTCGGCTTTTAGTGAATGAGAGAAGAATAACAATAGGGATCAAAAGATTCGGCTAGAAGGAGGTTTCAAAGAAAAATAAAAGGGGGAGGGAGGTGGTGATTTTTGGCTTTTGGAAGAGAAAAGATGAGAAAATAAAAACAACTAAGATGGACTTCAGATTTTCGGCACAAAGAAGAAAGAAAAGAGTAAGGTTCAAATGCCAGAATTGATGAGCTATCCCCCCTTATTTATAAAAATTTCGGCACCCCCTATGGCAATTAGAAACTGATTTCTTTACTCCTCTAGGTGATAAAATTTCGGCCAACACTTGCCTTCCTGATAGATCCTCATCCTATCCCTTATCCCTATCAAACACCCATCCAAACGAGACCTACATCACACCACTTCCTCCCTCATTTATCAGCTTATATCACATATATTTTAAACACTAAAAATCCTAAATTTTAGCCTTATGCCGTCCCCTCCTAGCTTCCTCTTTAGGTGCCAAATTTGGCCCAGAAACATGGGCTCCAAGTGGCCAAAACTTGGGCCTCCTCCTTTGCCATTAACGCTAACTCTCTTTGCTCTTAGTGGCACCATTTTGCCACTGGCCACAAGCCCATAATGTTAATTAACCTACCAAAACTTTATTTTAAGCCCTTGAGTGCCTAACAAAATATTTCGTCAAGGCCTCAACCCATTCTTGAGCCCAAACTGAACCTCATTTGTGTCCTCTCTTCTCTTAATCAACTTATAAGGCCTCGTGCCTGAGACTAGGGTCTACTAAGTAAGAACATAAATTTTTCCTATGGTCTCCCCTAACTCTAAGGCTTCAAATAATCCCGATAATACCTTAATATTATTATTCTAAGTGCCACACATACATATTAACTCCCATGTACAGAAATTAAAAGTTTCAGGATTTTTGGGGCGTTACAACCCAATAGGCCCAAATCTACTAGGCCCAAATTCGGGATGTTACAGTGTGAGTCCAAACAAGTCTAAAATAGAGATACAGAGTTCAAAACAGTAGCACAGTAGATTTTCCATTACTTATGGAGTCAGAATGCACACTTGGGACTAATGTCCCAATAGAAATTAACAACCAGAACATATCAAATTCACTCAAATACTCAGCTCAAATGCTGATCGGACAAACAGATTACAGACAACCAGTCTTGCAGTCAGAACACACAGACAGATGCAGATGAAATGTAGTCATATAAATATAACCCGCCTATCCAGCCAACACACCTCTTCATTCCCCAATCACACCTCATAAAAGCTGTTAAGGCTCATCCAACCAATCACACCAATTAGGATCTCAGGAGGCCCATCTAACCCTACACTCCATAAATGTGGACTTAGCCACTCAGATAATAATACGCAGTAGGGCTAGCGTATCTGCTGTACTGTGCAATGCAGTAGACCATGGTATAGGCCAAATCAGATAATTCAGACGCAAAGATAGTCGACGATGTACAAGATAAAGGTAATGCAAGAATTCATCAGACAATCATGTTACAATTACACTGCCAAATCAGATAATAGCACGTAGCACAGCTAACGTATGTACAGTACAGTGCGATGCGATAAATCGCTATACCAGTTATTTGCAGTTAAATTGCCAGTTCAGATAAAGGTACGCAGTAGAGCTGACATATGTACAGTACAGTCTTCCTTCTCTTCACAACCCACCCTAAAACAATTTATACAAAAATGTATGAATGCATTCAAGCTAACAGAATAAAGGCATATTAATAGACAGTCAGTCAGAACAGTTACGTAGCACACTCTTCAGGCCAAACTCAAAATCATACATCACACACAACCATCACAGGTATCAAGTCTTGAACACCCTCAATAAACTTAGTTAAGGGTCGGAGCACACACACAAGCACATATTCAGATAAAAAATGCATACAAAATCAATCCAAGTGACTTAAGACCACACACCCGTGTGCTCTAGCCATGTGGAAGAATAAAAACTCGTGTGAGGAAGGGCACAAGGCCGTGTAACAGAGGCACATGCCCGTGTGAATAGAGACACACGATCATGTGACTAAGGCACACGCCCGTGTAGACCAGGGACATGACCGTAGGAACAGGTCGTGTAACTCTTTGTCCATTTGCACTAAATTTGAGTACAGGGCTGACACGGCCGTGTGAGGGTTTCACATGCCCGTGTGCCCCACCAGTCACGACCGGGTGTTCAAGACACACGTCCGTGTGGGATCCCTAAATCCCCAGTTATCCATACGGCCGCGTAACACTAAATCACTCAAACCCTAATCCCCAATCTCACACATCTGTGTACCCGAGGGACACGGCCGTGTGAGAAACGATAAAATCCCCAAGTCAACCACACGGCCGTGTGGCTAGGCTGTGTGGCACCAAAATTGACCTGGAAACCCTAATTCCTAAAAGCACACGGCTGTGTGAACTAGCACATGCCCGTTTGGAAACCCCAATGGCTACAAAACCATCGCGGAACAAGCCAAGAAATGCTATTTCAGCCATCGCAACAGCCCCAACCTTCGCGATGACAGAAGGGTTTCGGGATATGTTGTATTCCTAAACCTTTTTCAGTAACTAACACCCCAATTGACAGTTGAGAATACAATAAGGATTTCCAAAACAATAATTCACAAAATTAAAGGTAGACAAGATTCGAATCCCACACCTTATTTGATGCCGGAGGAGCGAAACTCTTCGATATCTACACAGCAGAAACCGTTTTCCCCCAAGCGACAGAAAGAAAAAGGAAAAGAACAGAGGAAAACCAAATCAAATAAAAAGTAAAAAAAATAAAATAGAATAACAAGGAAAGGAAAAACATCCCAGGGATAAAATAATAATAAATAATAAAATAATTTACTATAATTATAACCACTCAATAAAAATAAAACAAAATAAAAAGACTTCCAAAATACGCACACAGCGACTCAAACTCAGAACCCAAAGGTTCACTGACACTCACTCAACCACCAGACCAACAAACCCATTCTGATACTTAAACACGAGAATAAATCCTAAAGCACACTCTTCTCTGTGACCCTAACTACCAAACCTCAAAACTTCTAGGCCCGAAATCTGAGGTGTTACAGATTTATTTTTTTAACTATAGAACTATCATACATGCATGCAAATTAAGTGATTTCAAGTATTTTTTATGGAATCTATCTAAATTAATTACATTTAATTAGTTTTAAATAAAATTATAAATCATAAATTTTCTAAATAGTTTTATAAAAATTTCTGCAAAGTTCTTTATAAATTGTTTTTATAACTATAATGCAAAGTTATTTGTTTTAAATAACTTAAAATGAAATTACTATAAAAATGATTTTTTTCAAATAAATATTCTAATAAGTACTTTTCAAAGAAACAAAATCAACCAATCTTTAAAAATGTAAGTTTTTATAAAACAACTCCAACCTAAATATTTTCAAGAAGTAAATATTTTTTAGCGTCATTAATGTAACCTTCGAGATTCGGCTATAACGTATAGATTGGGTTTGGGGTGTTACAAGTTAGATGAATTGCTTTTGTAAAGAGAATACAATAATGAATTTTCAATCATGGTACTTATTGTGGACTGACTCCATGATTAAGTAAATTGTGAATTATCGGAACGATACTTCTAGACGTAATTGCAATTACTCGAGCCTAATTGTATATGTCAAATTGGTCCCTCCGCTAGCTCAACAAAAGCTCGATCAGATTGCATTTGAATTAGAAGAAAATTCTACAACTTTGGAAATAATTTAATTGAGTCTATTTATTTGGTGTGGAATTAAATTAGATGGTCATGTGAATTATTCAATTAGATAATTTTATTAAAGAATTTTCTTGAAAAATTAAATTGGAAAGTCTTAGTGATTTTTGGAAAAATTAATTTTGATCAAGTAAAATTAAATTAATCAAATTAATTAAAATAAATATTATATTTTTGGAAATTAATTTTCATGTCAAACAATTAACCAATGGGTAATTGAATTTGAAAATTGGACACAAGATTGAAAATTGAACCCGAGAACCAAAACTTGAGACTGAAACCTAAAAACTAGTTGAACCGAATCCTGTGTATGAAACTAGGCCGACAGTCCAATCGAAGATTGGATCGGATTGGTTGGGCCGTCACTAACCTGGACCGAATTGGCAGTAGTCGAATCCATAAGTGGGTAAAACGAATATGATTCATGGTTTCGGGGGAGTCGCGTTGACAATGGCATCGCTGGGCACAACAACTACAACGTCATTGATCCGACGACCGGCGGATGGTTTGCGACGGCGGTTTTTCAATGGTAGAGCAGTGAAAAAATTAGAATCCTAGTGGGACTCTACCGATTAACTTGATTTCAAATTAACTTTTTCAAAGATAATATTGTTTTAATGAATTTAATATTAAATTAAATTTAATATTTATCTGGATATTAATATGTATATTAAATTAAATTTAATATTTATCTAGATATTAATAGGAGATACTAAATTTAATTTGATATTTATCTAAATAACATTTTATTAATTTAATATTAATGTGATTAATTATAATCCTAGTCGAACTCTCTCTATATAAAGAGGATATGTGTAACTATTCTCATACACTTGAATTAAAAAAAAAAAAGTTGGGAAATAACGAAATTTCTCCACTGGTAATTTTGTAAAAAATTTAATGATACCAAATGAGTGCACATTTGACAGATATGAGCTTGAGGATAGTAGAGAACACTACTCAGTCGAAGTATTCATCCTAGACGAATCATAAAATTAAGATTTTGATTAAGTGCTTATTATTTTAGATAACACAGAATAGGACGAATCCCCTTGGTTTCTTTTTTGTAACATATTGCTACTATGTGAAATGAGCATGTGATTGAAGATATCGAATGTTAGGATCGAGTGTATGAAGTAAGCCTATTGACTTCTAGTGATCTGTTTTCTTATTTCTTTCATCTTAACTTTTTTCATTTTATTGGAATTTTCTTTTCTAATCTCAAAATGAGTGGAAAATAAATCTTAAAAAAACATGTACTATTCTCAAGATGAATTAAAGATTAAGATATTTTTAAAACATTAAAGCGTAAAGTGCGTAATTGATCTAGTGTCAAAGGAAAGGGTGAAAATTTACGATTATGTTGTTAAATGTTACAAATTTTTCTGCCTCATGTTTGATGATATGAATAGACAAGCTTTAGTTTGATCTTTTTCTTTCTTTATTATTACCCTTTCATTCAATAAGGGCAGGTATCTTAGTTTTTATGCTTTACCTGTTTAGGATTTATGATTTAGGGTTTAGGGTCCAAACATGTCCCAAGGCCTCAACGCCAAAATCACTATACATATAGGTGAGTACTCACAATCCTATGGCATGCTAACTATATCCAACGATTTCAAGAATCACAAGGCCTAATATCTAATTTAACACGCATATTATTTACTGATTATCCAAACACTATCACTGTATGTTAGCATTCTCAAACCCCAAAATAGGACCTTGGAGTTTTAGGGGCATTTTAGAAATTTTAGCCTTAGAGTGTTTGGAATTTTGTGACATGGCATACTGATTTGCAAAAGAGTCAACATTGAGAGTTTTTATGAAGCAGTTTAACCAGATTTTAAATTCCAAGCTAAATAACCTCTCTTCACCAAGTTATTTCACGTAAAAACTACCAAAAATTTGTGTTTTTCATCCCTTGGTCTTGCTATTTCAATCAATTTTGAACTCCAATTCCTATTTCCTTTTGATTTCTATCATCTCTTAAGTTATAAACCTCTAAAAAACCAAGAAAACCACCCAAAAGCTTCATCATCTACATCATCTTCTCCAAACGTAGGTTTTTCTGGATTCGCGTCAAAGCTCTTTTTTCTTCAATCAAAGGTAACCATTCGAATTTCTATGAGTTGTAAATGATATCTATTCCTTTAAATTGAATTTGTAGCCATTGGAACACATGTTTTAAATAAAAGTCAAAAATTGGGTCGTTAATGGTGGATTTCGGGATTTTGCATAAAAACATGATTTGAAAGTGTTTTTCAACTTGTTTTAACATGACTAGAAGGTTTCTAAACTTACTTTGAAGCTTCGTTAAATATTTCTTGAGTTTTAATGAATTTTCGAAAAATAGCCATAAAACATGTCGAAAAAGTCTATATATTGAATTGAGTAGTTTTGTGTAGTTTAAAGGTTGAGAATTAGTCGTAGGTGAATTATAAGATGAACATAATTAATTTTAGGTGAAAAGATTAAGTATAGATCAAGATATTCGAATTTAAAGTTTGTCATGTTATAGCTTCCAGTTACATGAGAACTTAGTTTAGGCTTATGTTTTGTATGCTTGTAATGAGTCCTTGCTGATTTTTGAATGTATTATTGTGTTGAAGTTCTGGATTCAATAGAACCTTCTTTGAGCAAGGCGAAAGGCAAGAAAAAACTAGTTTAAGCTTTCAGCTTTTTGACGAAAGCGTAATCGATGAGTGTTTGGAATTGCTACTTGTGGACATGATTCTTAGTGTTGATTGGGAGCTTAGGAATAGCCTAAACCTCTATCCTAAGTTCCAAGTGTAAGCTTTCTATTTTTTTTTTATTTTTGGCAAATTATGCAAATATGTGAATAACTATGAATTGATTATTATGATGCAATATTGTGAATTGTATTGTATTGTGGGTATATTAAATATGCCGAATGATAGTAATGATGTTGTGTTAGCGATATAAAGATGTGCAGTGAAAGTGTGCAAAAGCCGATAAGTATATATGTGTTGCATTGTGGAATATGATGCTAATGTAACAGGTTTTTGTATGTGATAATGCACTCATATGTTGACGAATATATGATGGCTTAATGAGTATTATTGTGGCACTTTAAGTGCAATGAAATGTGAATTCGATAAGTATGCGTTGTGTACAAGTTTATGATGTGAATTGACGAATATGAATAGAGATGATATGCATCAAATCAATAATTAAAAATGTGTAATTATGATTGGGATATTTTGGCCTTGTGACTTTATGAGATCGTTGGATATAGTTGGCATGCCATATGATTGTGAGTATTCACCTACATGTGTTATGTGATTTGGGCGTTGAGGCCCTAGGACATGTTGGAGAGATAAGGGAATGTGAGCTAAGCTCCATTCAACGAGACATGTTTGGTGTGTTGGAGAGTGCTAGCTTTATGCTTCACTTTTGGGTTATGTTCGAATCTATGAGTCAATTGGTGTGTTGGAGATCCGTGTATCCGATGAGTGATGATAGAGCTCACTTTATGTTTCATAGCCTCAAGTGTCAATTTATCGTTTAAATATGATCTTATATGTTATGATAATATGATAAGAGACGGATGCTTTTAATTGTGAATAAAATGTTAAATGAGTTGATTTAAGTTACATGAAAATGTTAGTATGTTCTCATCGTAAATTGCATATGTACTTGCGGATTGGGTTGTTTTCTAATAACTTGTGAATGCCAATGAATATATGTTAAAATTGTGAGTTATTAAAGCATGTATATTTTGCTTTAGTTTTGACGAATTATTGTTAAATGAATTAATGAAGCATGGACATGTAATTCTGATTCGAATGGAATATGGTTGTGAATTTGTTATAATATGCTCTAGATTGACCTTTGATATTGTGTGTATATTATGGTTACTATGAGCATTCATTGAGCTTGTTAAGCTTACCCACTCCCTTATTAAACTTTGCAGATTAGTTGTGTACCGGTGTGAGCGGTGTGGCTTTCCGAGAGGTGATCCAAGCAAGTCCATTTTCATTATTCGTAGGTGTTTATTATTTGGTTATGCTTTGGGAATAAGGCAATGTGGTAGCCTTTGTGTTGATATTGGATATGATATTTTGAGTTGTCTCTATGATGTAATTGCTCTTAGGATTTTGGGATTTGTTTCATAATATGTTGACTATGGCTCAAATTTGCTTTTGATGTTTTAAACTATTATTATGGTCATTTCAATGTTTATTTGATGATGATATGATAGCATGTTGAACTGGGACTAGTTGGAATGACTTATATGCTTAAAAATGTTGTATTTTTTGATTTTGGAGCAAAGTTATTGATATTCGTGTTTTAAAAATGACACCTCTATGTTTTGAGACGTGCAAGAAGTTAGAATCGAGATTTGGTATCGATACTTTTACTCGAGTATCGATACTCAGGGAAAATTTATTGATATTTCACGAAAGGTACCGATAATTTTTAGATTTTTTGTTTTTAATCGTGAAACATAATGCATGTTTGCTATCATTTTTCCAAGCGGTATCAACACCTCTTGAGCAAAATACCGATACCACATCTTTAGTATCGATACCTACATTGCTGTTTCGAGATTTTTCTAAACAGACCTTATGCATGTTCTAAATTGTTTATAAGACTAATTATTGTAAGTTTAACACGTGATAATGATAACTAGCTAGTATGATTGACTTAAGGCCGATGCAAATAGCAAATTGATGGATGTTTTGATGGAATAAGCTTTTACGTGTTGGTTATGACATGAGACGGTGGTTTGGCATCCTAATATTCGGGCTTGGCAACCAGGCCGGGTATAGGGTGTTACAATCATTTTTTGCAAAACACTATTACTTTCATATAACATTTATATATAATGTATACATTTGCACTTCTCAAAATAGTTATCATATCCATAGATCACATATTTGAACTTCTCATCACTATGCACAAGTTCATAATCATGCAAACACATAAACCACAAACAAATATAGATACAAAAAAAACTTACGCTTGGAATTTAGAGTAGGGGTTTAGGCTACAGCTAAATTCCCAAAAACGCATGACTCGTGTCTACGTGTAGCGATTCCAAATACTCACCACTGATGCTTTCACTGACAAGCCAAAAGATCAATCTAGCTCTTTCTTAAACTGATTGAAGGCCCTAATGAATCCAAGGCTTCACACACATCAATCATACAATAAACACAGTTAAATAATGGCCAAGGATTCACTCAAACCAACCAAAACACAAGCCTATGTTAAGTTCCTAAGTAGTTCAAAGCTATTAACATAACAAACTTAAAATTCTTATAACTCGGTCTACGCTTAAGGTTTTTTCCTAAAATGAATTTCATTCATCTTATTAATCATCTATGCCTAATTCCCAACCTTTAAATTATACTAAAATGCTTAGTTCATGGTATTGACATTTTTTGACATCTTTTAGGTAATTTTCACAAAATTCATTAAAACATGATAAATCATTAACGAAACTTCAATTTAAATTTAAAAGCCTCTTAAGCACATTGAAACTAATAAAAAACACTTTAAAATCACATTTTTACCCAAAATCTCAGAAGCCACCATTAATGACTCCATTTTCTGCTTTTATTAAAACTTGCAATTCAATGGCTAATACTTCAATTTTAAGGACTAGATATAATGAAAAACTTATAAGAATTAGAAATATTACCTTTCATGGAAGATTAAACGAGTTTTGACACAAATTCAAAAACCCACTTTTGAAGAATATGATGAAATCTCTGGAGTTTTTGAATGTTTTAAAGAGATTCTATGGATGTTTAAGGCTTGGATGTTGAGAGAAATCAAAAGCTTATAGTTTGGTAATCAAAATCGAATGGAGAGAGCTAGGGAAATCAAAGGGACGGCAAGCACAATGAAGGGGAAAAACTGACGTGAAAACATGTTGATGGGGAAGAAATAGCACTACAGCAAAACAGACTTTTAGCAGTGTTTTTTTAGGCTTTTAGCGCCGTTTATAAGCGCCACAAATAGTATTTGCGGCGCTTTTAAAAGCAACAAAAAAAACGCCACTAAAACAAAGGCTGCAAACTTTAGCTACGTTTATGAGAAAAACGCCACTAAAGGTCATGACTTTTAGCGGCGCTTTTCCCACAAACGTCGCTAAAGGTAATGACTTTTAGCGGCGCTTTTCCCAAAAATGCCGCTAATTTGTATAGATTTGGTATAGCTTTTTTTTCCAATATCATACCCTTCCTGCATTAAACCAACCAAAAACAGCAAATGTAGATATAATTTCAACCCAAAACAACAAATGTAGCATAGAAATCCCACCAAAAGCATTAATTCTAAATGATACTTCAAATTCAATAAAAGATATATGATATAAATTAATAAATGAAGTATAACTTAAAGTATTTTTACAATAATGTTAAATGTAACAATGTTAAAAATAATCTTACAACTAGAAAATTAATGTCTAAGATGGAGGCTTTTACGACTGCTGAAACATCTGCATCATATGCTGAAGCTGTAGCTAGAGCTCATCGTACTTTCTGTTCTGCTCTGCTACCATTGCTGCTGCCTCTGCCTCCCTCGCTTTTTTCCCGCTTCTGCATCCACTCTAAGCTGTTGGTGGAGTTCTTCATATTTTCTTTGAACCTCAGCAATTTGCTCAACCGTGGTCGCTTGCATCTGAGATATCTGTTCTTTTAACCTCTGAACTTCAGCTTGAAATTGACTCCCGGATTGTTGGGAGACGGATCCAAAATATTGGGTCAGGGTAACACCAAATCCTTGAAATTGAACCCGACCATACCTTTCAAGACCCAAAACATCAGTGATAATTCTATTATAAATATACTCAAGATTAACAGAACTATCAGTCGAAGCAGCCGTACCTTTTAGGACCCAAAACATCAGTAATAATTCTGTTATCAATATCCTCAAGATTAACAAAACTATCAGTCGAAGCAGCCGCTTCATACTTTGCCTTCTTCTCCTTTAGTTTCTCCTAATAAATCAATGAAAGAGTTTGAAACGAAATATATAATAAAAAGGAATGCAACATAACTTAACATTATAAATTTAAAACTACTAACGATGAATTAAACTATTATAATTAAACATTATAAATATTTATAATAAATCAAATTTTATTAAGTAAATATACCATAATTTATCCAGTTTCGGATGTCATCAGAGATCCATCCTTCTTCCTATGCGTAATGTCAAAAAGCTGAACGCGTTCAACTTTTTGACCAGATGAGATTTCCTACAGTGTAGTAGTAAAAATATAATTTAATATTATAAAGTCATTAATATTTGAAAGAATTAATAAATTATAATACCTCGGCCTCAGCTATAGAAGCAAAACTCCTCGACCTACTGGTGTGCGTGAATTTTTGTTTCTGCCTGCTGCTCGTTCAACATGCTTACGATCCTACATAATGAAATTATTATTACGTATATAGTAAATACTATAAACAGAAAAATTTATAAGAGTTTAGAACTAGGTAATACCTCACCTTTCTTTGAATTCCAAAATCTAACCGCATCTTCCCATTGATACCTCAACATTCCCGGCAGGACATTTCACAATTTATCCTCGAGGCTTATGTTTTTCTTAAAATATTTTTTTTTCAATGTGCTTTTATGGTCTCTCCATTTTTTTCCCAATGTCTTCTTTATATAGTCATCGGAGACCTCCAAAGCAATCTCTCCTAAAAAAACATAAGTTTAGAAAGTAAATATAAATGAAACTTCAACCAAAGTATTATAAATTACATTCACGTTTTGTTACCTTAATATTATCGAGAGCTTGATTTTTGTTTCCATCAGGCATGTGATGCCATGATTCATAGATGGGCAACATATTTGCATTTCGTGCAATAATGCCCATATAGCATGCTAAAAGTCGAGCTTCAGGGCCAACAGGCTGGCCATGACTGTTTCTCCTTACTTTCACACGCTCGACATGATTTAATTCGTATAAATCTCTAAGTAGCGTACGTCCGCGACCTCTGCGCGTCCCACCACTCTCAGCTGAATAATGAGATATTATTATATTAAACTTGAAAAATTAATCAATAATAAAAGTCATCATGCATGTAAAATAAACTTAACATTACTTTGTAATTCTGCAGACTCATCATCTATGTCAGGCACATTCGAGGATCCAACAACTGTTTGCTGTTCACTATTGCCCTCTTCCGAATTTATAGTATTCTTTACAATATTTAAATCTCGTAATCTTCTTCTACTCATTTTTCCTGCAATACACATAAAATAGTTGAAATTTTAGAAACAAATAACATCAATAACGGTACATATAAAATAGTTATATTATATAAAATGACCAAGATTAAAATTATAATATTACATAAAAATAAAAAATCATAAAATATTATTACATCATAATTCGTAATTCAAAAATATCTTCGTCCACTTCTTGACGAACCCATTGAAATTGTGTACTAATACTAGGGATATTTTCATTTAAGTTTTGTTCTGGAAAAGGCAAAGTTTCTGATCTTTCGACGATGTCATCTCTACTTCCATTGCCCATGTCAAACAAGTCTCTAGGGGTGTTTCGAAGTACAACGTACCAACCCTCATCAGTTGGATCTTTCCAAGAAAAACTTGTTTCACTTGAGAAGAAAATACATACAAATTGCGTCTATCGCTTGTTCTCCAAAGGTGAATCAATCGAGAGAAATTCACCATTGTAAAACCATATTAATCGTTTTTAATTTCGCGAGCCGTATTCACATCAGCCCAATCACCTCGGAATAAGACAACTTTCCATTTGCCGTAATAATCCAACTCAATTATGTCAATAAGAAGTCCGTAATACTTCAGATTCCCCTCGACAGGATTACTGTCCCTAGCACTAGCATAACTTGTAATTGAAGAATTAACAACAATTCCACAATTTTGGGTCCTCCTCAATCTCTTGCGATACTTTGTATGAAATCTGTATCCATTGATGAGGAAGGCACTATATCTTTTCACTATTCTATTTGGACCTTGTGAAAGCCATTTAACTTCGTCATTTACTTCATTCCGACTACAAACCTATTGAATTGAAAGTAAATTGAGTAATTATAAATGTTATGAGAAAACATTATTACTTGTCAATGAAAAATTCAATTGCATACCGTTTGGCTTAACCATTCATGAAATGATTCTGTGAACAACTTATTAATTTATCGTAGATGTAATCTTCGGGACCGTGAACAAGCTCTCAATATTTGTTTGTACTTACTATGTTAAAAAAAAGGTTTACTTTGTTAGAAGACAAACAAATTATAATTGATGAATATTTATCAAACTATAGAACTTTCTTGAGTAATGGTTCCACTAAATCGTGATGAAAACATATCGATGTGCTTGGACCCATGATCTATCATCTAATTCTGCAATTTCAACTTTGCCGATCGGTTCTCCGAAACTTTGAAATAAATAAGTTTCGGCCAAGTTATGATCTGTAAGCCCAGAATTTCTACATGGTCTGTTCATTCTTGTTTCAACATCTTTCAAATACCTTGAATAGAAAGTCATACATTCCTCTGCCAAGTAGCCTTCAGCAATTGATCCTTCCAGATAACGCTTATTGCGGTAGTAAGACTTCAATTTGGATAGGAACCTAAAGACGATCTACAACATTATCAAAAGTTGCAACTAAAGGCATTGAGGTGAATGAAGGAATAATTTACAAATAAATTAACACATTTCTATGGGATATATCAATCGATAGAAAATGGGTCCACCAAGTATTGCTTCACGAGGGAGATGAATTAACAAGTGCACCATAATTATGAAGAAGGAAGGCGGAAAGATCTTCTCCAGATTGCATAAAGTCAATGCGGCTCGATCTTATAGTGTCTCAAGTTCTTGAACATCCAAAACTTTTCCACAAATGCCTTTCATTATATTGGATAGTTTAATTACACAAGACGTCACTTTTTTCGACATACAACACCGCATAGAAATTGGCAGTAAGTCTTGCATCAAGATGTGATAGTCATATGATTTTAAGCCATATAGTCTTCGATCTTTAAGACTCACACATCGAGATATATTTGATGCATACGCATCCGGGACCTTTATATCCTTCAACACCATACAGAACACTTCTTTCTCCGTCTTCTACATTGAAAAAATAGCAGGCGAAAACTGATATTTCATATTCGAAAGTGCTTCGGGATGAATCTCACGCCAAATTCCCATGCGGACTAAATCAAGTCGACTTTGAGGATTGTCTTTCGATTTTCCATCGACACTCAAAATAGTCCCAATGATGTTCTCGCAGACATTTTTCTTAATGTGCATGACATCAAGATTATGTCGTAAAATCTTGTACTCCCAATAAGGCAATTAAAAAAAAATACTTCTTTTTTCCACAAGTCTGCCTCATTAGGATCATCCTCTTCATCAGATTCATCATCAGATTCATCCCTTGAGCTTCTATTTCTTTGCGTGTTGGGCGGTTGATTCATCTTCCCATAAATGAAATTCATATAATTCAACATGAACAATATTTTAGATCCACTGGTCTGCGAAGGAGCTTCTCTGAACTCTTCAGTACTATCAAACTGAGTACTCTAAAATCTAAATCTATGATTTTTCGGTAACCACCGACGATGCCCCATGTAAGAAAAATTCTTTCCATTATATAACCATTGCGAACATGTTTAAGCAGCACAACAAGGACAAGCATAACGTCCCTTGGTACTCCAACCAGATAAATTGGCATAGGCCGGGAAGTCATTAATAGTCCACATCAAAGCCGTACGTAAATTGAAGTTCTCCTTTCTCAGTACATCGTATGTCTCAACACCAACCCATAATTGTTTTAACTCTTCAATAAGTGGCTGCAAATATATGTCAATATCATTTCTAGGCCCTTTCTCTCCAGAGATAATCATAGATAAGATAAATGATGATTTCATGCAAACTCATGGAGGTAAATTGTAAGGAACAAGTACCACAGGCCAAGTACTGTACGCAGTGCTCATGATTTTGTAAGGGTTAAATCCATCAGATGCTAGCCCAAGCCTCACACTCCGAGGATCGCTTGCAAAGCTTAGAAATTTAGAGTCAAATGATTTCTAAGCTAAAGAATCTGCAGGATGCCTTAACAATCCATCATCGGTTCATCCATAATGGTGCCACGTCATTGACTCAGCTGTCTTCGACGACATGAAAATCCTTTGGAGCCTTGGTATTAGCAAAAAATACCACAAAATCTTAACTGGCTGCTTCCTTGACTGTGTATCATTTTCATCCTCGTTACCATCCTTTGTATTTCTATTCATCCAACGGGATTGACCGCATACATGACAGCACTGTTGGTTTTTTCGGTCGCCCCAATACAACATGCAGTCATTTGGGCAACTATGAATTTTGTTGTAGCCAAGGCCCAAATCCTTTATCAGTTTCTTCATGTCTTTGGAAGATTGAGGGATTTTCGTAAACGGGAACATTTCTTGCAAAAACTCTAATAGCATTGTCAAAGAGTTTTCGGTCCATCCTCCCAAACATTTTAAGTGAAAAAGACGAATACAGAAAGACAGTTTGGAAAATTTTGATCTCTCATACAGTTCTTCATTCATTTCACCAAGTAACGTGTAGAACCTTGCCGCTTCTTCATTTGGCTGTTCATTAGGTACACTTATTCCCCCTTCGGTGAAAGTATTTCCACCAAAATTATAATCATCGGTTGCACCTAAGTCAGGTGGAAATGATTGAAACCATCATCAAGATATTAAATGCATCCCCAACATGCCTTCCATGTTATCTTCTAACATTCGATTGTACGATTATGAGGATAACTGAGATTCATCGATGAAGAGGCTCCACTAGATGTACACTCTCCATGGAAAATCCATTTTTTATACCCCCGAAAAAAGCCATCAACAACTAGATGTTCGTAGACAACTTCACGATAATGCCAATTGATATCGCAACACTTCTTACGCGGGCAAAGAATCATATTCTCTTCGATTACATTTTGAAATGCAAAATTTAGAAAACTTTCTACTCCATTTCGATAACTGTTGCTTACCCTTGACAAATTCATCCAAGTCCTATCCATTTCGTAATTGTTGAAGTCTAAAGTTGACAATTAATTACACGGCTAAATTGTTAATTTATAGTTTATGTAAGTAATGATATGATATATATAACTAAGTACTATGTAAGTTATGTAAATTATTTAAGTTATGAAGTTTGATCTTAAAATTATGTAAGTTATGAAATTTGATCTTAAAATTATGTAAGTTATGAAGTTTAATCTTAAAATTATATAAGTTATGATATTTGATCTTAAAATTATGTGTTATGTATTTTGTAAGTTATGTAAGTTATCGAGTTATGTAAGTTATATGAGTTATGTATGTTATGTGAGTTATGTAAGTTATGTGTTATGTGTAAGTCAATTATGTAAGTTATTTAAACAATGATCGTTATTATTTTATTGATAAAAAATTTATAAGTTTTAAAAACATTTAAAAATATTAAATATGAAAATAATGATCATTAATATAAAAATTAGTAATTTAATTTTTATATTAAATATATTTAAATAATGAAAAAGCATAAAAAGCATATTTTATATTTATAACAAAATATTTATAAGTTTGAAAAACATTCAAAATATTAAAATTAAAATCAAACATTATTAAAATAAAAATTCATTTAATTTTTATTCTAATATTGGTGTTGTATTCTAATATTGAGTTCAAAGAATCTGCTGCAATTCTTCCAACTAACATTGAAGGACAAAATTAATATATTAAAAGGAGGTTCAAGGACTTGAGAAGTCTTCAGTCAAATATCACTCCTCAAGCCAATTGAATGCGGATAATATATACTATTTATAGTTGATATGAAAATTGAGATGTTGATTTAAAAATTAAAAGTTGTGAGTTAAATAAAAGATTATTTAAAATAAAGAATTTTAATTTTAAAATTAAATTAATAATTTTACAAACTTCTATATGTTGTTAATTAGATGAAGTGTAGTTAGAGATGTGAGGTAAACAATGATTTAATTAAATAATAATCGAGAGCTGAATTTATTTATTCTTATTTAGTTTTCATCTAACCTTATCCGTAATTGTTAAAATAAATTTTCGTATTAAAATTCTTTTAGTTACTAATTTTTAAAAAGAATTTGATATTCATATTAAAATAAAATGACTTTTAATTTATTTAAATTTCATAATATTATATTATTTTATACACAATTATGTACGACAAAACATAAGTAGCATACCTTGCTTTCGATACCATTTATACTCCAATTTAAGTTATGCATCTATACTCCAATTTGTACGTTCCAATTTACCATTAATTCCAACAAGTGTAACAAAAATTAAATCAGAATTTTGGACAGTATAATAAACAGCAATATAAAAAACAGACTACATACCAGTTGAAACAATATAATTGTAACACCCCAAACCCGACCCATGAGCCCTGACCGAATCTAGTATGTCACTGGGTAAAATATTTTGGGCCAATTTGAAAGTTTGGAGAAAGTTTGACAAAATTTGGCTAAGGAATTAAAACGGTGTTTGAAAACTCAGTTGGGCTTTTTATAAATATAGTTGGGTTGTTCAACCCTTTGAAATTGTTTGATTATTTAAAATTTAAGGAACTTTCAAAATCATGATTGACGTGGTGAATTTTTGTTACCCAATAGTAACATCTTTTGAAAACCCGTAGAAATTTATTAAGTTTGAAAAGTTACTTTTAACCGGTTCAATTAATTTTATAAAATTCCATTTGTAATATAATATGAGTAAAATAAAGCAATAAAATAAACATCCAACAATAATTATCGGCCTTATTACAAACCCAAAATGAAAACTTAGAAAATAAATCATAATAACTTAATAAAATGAATTTAAATCCTTCGACAAGCATGGCAGCCCGAGTCCTCTCCGGCCCATCTCCGTGTTCTACTCATCGCAAAATGTTAAGGGAAAGGGGTGAGTCACCAAGACTCAATGTGTAAATCCCCACCCAGAAAGTAACTCATACATAAGTCATTAATAAGCATGCACATGCAACCCAACCTAACCATCCAAAACACCTTTCCTACCCCGTGTGGTACCAAACCACCGGTGGTGCTAAACCACCGTGACTTAAAGTCACAAATTAAATGATGGGGCCAACCCATCGTGTGGTCAAAACCACCGATGACCATAGGTCACAAATAATCAAGTGTGGTCAAAACCACTGGTTGGGCCAACCCACGTGTGATACCAAATCACTGGCGTCGATCCCATAATATAATCCGTGGGGCCAACCCACTGTGGTGCTAAGCCACGGACGAGACGCTATGAGGTGCCAAACCTCCGAGGTGCCAAACCTCCGGTGACCGTAGTCACGAAATGTGGTACTAAACCACCGTGTCCGCCGACACGAATATCACTTCCCCCTCCTCTCATTCAACCCCACCATCACGTGCTTTTACATCAATTTCATATATCATATCATAGCATTTAACATCATGTGATGGCATGCAAATCATATATCAAAAATCACAAATTTAGGGGACTTACCCGGAATCCATGTTTAAGCCCACAAGCATATCATAGATCACTACTAAAATTTATACACAAGGTAATAATATAGCAAGTTTATTAATAAAGTGTGTAAAGAGTTTATACACCTGTTTCTACCGAAATTCCTAGATCCCAAGATCCGATCTACGCCGCTAGATCTCTTGTCCTATAATCGACCAAAAGCATGGTTAGGGACTTAGGCCTATTCGCCAAACCAAGTAATATCGAGGCTCTTTTATGGCCTTATTTTGAACGGATTTGATTTCCAATCAAATCCAAGCCTAAATTAGTCCTAAATTCATGGCACATGTTAGTTTTGGCATTTAACAAAAACTTTTTAATAGAAAGGCCCTTGGCCGAATGTGCTTACCAACTTTCCTTGGAAAATAATTCCCGAAAGCTTCCCTTGATGATTGTTTCAGCCCTTAAACTCCACAAATCAGCACCACTTGGGGTTGTGAGTGGGTTTGACAATTTTCAATGAAAAGAAAAGAACCTAACAAAGAGCTCACTTAAGAGAAAATCGGCTACTTCTAAGAAGAAAAGGGGCTAGAATTTTCCTATTAAAAGAAGAAGTAGATTCGGCTTTAAAGGTACAATAAAATCTGGAAATTTTGAACAATTTTGGCTATGGTTTAAGGGAAAATTTAAAGAAAGTAGAAGGAAAAGATGCTGGAAATTTTGAACAATTTTGGCTTAAGAACAAGGAAGAATTCAAAAGAAAGTAGAAGGAAAGATGCTGGAAATTTTGAATAATTTTGGCTATGAAACAATGGAGATTTCAAAAGACAATGAAGAGAAAAAAAAAGAGTTTCTTTGGAGGTTTTGATACTTCTTTCAGTACAAAACAAATATGGACAAATTTCCAAGGTCTCTTAATTTCGCAAATACTCTCCTATTTTGTGATAATTTTTCAGCCTTGAATTATCACAATTAATCTAGCTTTATCATACCTTTTAATCTCCTCATCCCTTAGCAATTTAATAGCAAATAAAACACTATTAGTCTCCCCTTTCCAAGATTATTAGCAAAAAAAAAGCTAAATCTCTTATCAATTGAGAGTCCAAAATGCGCTAACTCCCCCTCCCTCACGCCAAAGACAAATAAGAGAGAAAAAATAAAGCCAAGATGTCGTCGTGAGTCGAACCGGTGACCTAGCAAAGTAGTAGCCCCCTCCAACGCCTTGCCATCTCTTCCAATTGACTTTCATGTCAAATTACCTCTCCATTTAATTATAAGCCTTCTTACCTAGGCCCTTTTTCCTTTTAACGCCAAAGCCTAAAAAATAAACTCCTTCCACCTACCATGACTCGAACCCGGGTCCATGCACCAAGGTCCTTTAAGTGGCACCCACCACTCGCCTCCTCGACTTTCATGTCAATAAGCCCTCGATTTAATTATAAGGCCTTCCTAGGCCTAACGCCCAAAAAGCCCACAAGGGAAAAATATTTCCCCCTTGTTCCTGCCGAGGCTCGAACCTCCCCCCCTAGCAACTCTCTTAGGCGCACTAAGCCACTTGTACCAAGCCCATTCTTGTGTCATGTTTCTCCCAATTTTATTTAAACCCTATCTCCACCTAGCTCCCTCCTTTTAAGTACTTTAAATTTTTTTAAACCCAACCGACCTAAATCGTGGTCATTTCTAGACCCTAAATCATGCTAAATAAAATCATATTTATTTATTTCTTGAAGTCCACATGGAATTTATTTAAATTACAAATAACCCCTAATTCGTGGTGTTACGCTTCTACCCCTTAAAAATAATTTCGTCCTCGAAATTACTTACTAACTAATAACCGTACATCTTTACTCACCGTTACGCTTATGTCATGACTCGATCTTAATAAAACTATCTTACTTCCTAGGCACAATCTCTACCACGCCCTCGACAATGCGCCTCTAGAACTCATATCTAACGATGCGCTTTAATCTGCTTAAGAATTTTATGCATTAGTATTTCACTTGATTATCCGCGAAGGAATTTTATGGTAGGAGTTTAGAAGTGGTTCTTTCGTAATCATACATGCACACAGTTTCCCACTACCCGGGGTATTTCCGTAATTTGTCCTACAGGGGTATTTTCGTAATTTTTCAAAGATACAGGTTCTCAGATGATTTTGTCAAAAATTATTTTAAAACTCTTAATTTCCCGGGGTATTTTGAAAAATTTTGAGATTCGGGGGTCTTTTGGTGATTTTGAAACTCAGGGGCATTTTGGTAATTTTCCACAAATCAGGGTGTTTTAAAAAAAATAAATTTTCAAAATTTGGGTTCTAAGTGATTTTACAAAAGAAGGATATTTTGAAAATTTCTATTTGAAAATTTTCATACGGAGGGTATTTTACAAACCAGGGGTATTTTGGTCATTTTTCATACTGAGGGGTATTTTGGTCTCTTTTTTTTTCTTTTTTTTAAAACTAAAATTTTAATTATTTCCAAAACAAAATGGCTAGTCCCTTTCGGGTTTTAGTTATCGAATTTAGCTTTGTGAGTGTGTCGTCGGCTAGGATGAACTGCTACTACGCACTGTAGGATTCAAGTGAGTAGGAGGTGAGTCACGAGGACCCGCTTAAATACCAGCCCCCATCGAATCCAATCCTAGACATGCGATAACGATTGCCACATCTTTTGCTTAGTGACAACTCATGTGGTTTATTTAGGTAATTATTAAATCTTATGCATAGTTGGGGTACACTAGCCCTAGGGTTCAACAGTTTCTACTCTAGTAGTCTACGTTCCCATTTTTCCCTTCTACCCCTCATCAAAAGAGTTCGCAAAAATTGATAGAAGTACTTACCTGGGCGGATAGGTGTCGGAGACTCGGTGCCATGCTGTTCAAATCACAACCACTTTCTCAAAACATCATAATAAGGCCTACTATCAAAAACCAAACATTTTGGGCCTTGGGCCCCCCACAACCGAGTTTTGAACCGGGCTCTGATACCAATTTTGTAACACCCCAAACCCAGCCCATGAGTCCTAACCGAATCTGGTATGTCACTGGGTAAAATATTTTGGGCCAATTTGAAAGTTTGGAGAAAGTTTGACAAAATTTGGCTAAAGAATTAAAACGGTGTTTGAAAACTCAGTTGGGCTTTTTATAAATATAGTTAGGTTGTTCAACCCTTTGAAATTGTTTGATTATTTAAAATTTAAGGAACTTTCAAAGTCATGATTGACGTGGTGAATTTTTGTTACCCGATGGTAACATCTTTTGAAAACCCGTAGAAATTTATTAAGTTTGAAAAGTTACTTTTAACCGGTTCAATTAATTTTTATAAAATTCCATTTGTAATATAATATGAGTAAAATAAAGCAATAAAATAAACATCCAACAATAATTATCGGCCTTATTACAAACCCAAAATGAAAACTTAGAAAATAAATCATAATAACTTAATAAAATGAATTTAAATCCTTCGACAAGCATGGCCGCCTCGAGTCCTCTCCGGCTCCATCTCCGTGTTCTACTCATCTACAAAATGTTAAGGGAAAGGGGGTGAGTCACCAAGACTCAGTGTGTAAATCCCCCACCCGGTAAAGTAACTCATACATAAGTCATTAATAAGCATGCACATGCACATGCAACCCAACCTAACCATCCAAAACACCTTTCCCTACCCCGTGTGGTACCAAACCACTGGTGGTGCCAAACCACTGGTGACTTAAAGTCACAAATTAAATGATGGGGCCAACCCATCGTGTGGTCAAAACCACTGATGACCATAGGTCACAAATAATCAAGTGTGGTCAAAACCACTGGTGGGGCCAACCCACGTGTGATACCAAATCACTGGCGTCGATCCCATAATATAATCCGTGGGGCCAACCCACTGTGGTGCTAAGCCACTGGGACGAGACGCTATGAGGTGCCAAACCTCTGGAGGTGCCAAACCTCTGGTGACCGTAGTCACGAAATGTGGTACCAAACCACTGGTGTCCGTTGACACGAATATCACTTCCCCCTCCTCTCATTCAACCCCACCATCACATGCTTTTACATCAATTTCATATATCATATCATAGCATTTAACATCATGTGATGGCATGCAAATCATATATCAAAAATCACAAATTTAGGGGACTTACCCGGAATCCATGTTTAAGCCCACAAGCATATCATAGATCACTACTAAAATTTATACACAAGGTAATAATATAACAAGTTTATTAATAAAGTGTGTAAAGAGTTTACACACCTGTTTCTACCGGAATTCCTAGATCCCGAAGATCTGATCTACGTCGCTAGATCTCTTGTCCTATAATCGACCAAAAAGCATGGTTAGGGACTTAGGCCTATTCGGCCAAACCAAGTAATATTAGAGGCTCTTTTATGGCCTTACCTTGAATGGATTTGATTTCCAATCAAATCCCAAAGCCTAAATTAGTCCTAAATTCATGGAACATGTTAGTTTTGGCATTTAACAAAAACTTTTTAATAGAAAGGCCCTTGGCCGAATGTGCTTACCAACTTTCCTTGGAAAATAATTCCCGAAAGCTTCCCTTGATGATTGTTTCAGCCCTTAAACTCCACAAATCAGCACCACTTGGGGTTGTGAGTGGGTTTGACAATTTTCAATGAAAAGAAAAGAACCGAACAGCAGCTCACTTAAGAGAAAATCGGCTACTTCTAAGAAGAAAAGGGGCTGGAATTTTCCTATTAAAAGAGGAAGTAGATTCGGCTTTAAAGGTACAATAAAATCTGGAAATTTTTGAACAATTTTGGCTATGGTTTAAGGAAAATTCAAGCAAAGTAGAAGGAAAAGATGCTGGAAATTTTGAAGAATTTTGGCTTAAGAACAAGGAAGAATTGACAAGAAAGTAGAAGGAAAAGATGCTGGAAATTTTGAATAATTTTGGCTATGAAACAATGGAGATTTCAAAGAAGACAATGAAGAAAAAAAAAGAGTTTCTTGGAGGTTTTGATACTTCTTTCTTTGTACAAAACAAATATGGACAGCCCCCCCAAGGTCTCCTAATTTTGGCAAATACTCCCCCTATTTTGTGATAATTTTTCAGCCTTGAATTATCACAATTAATCTAGCTTTATCATACCTTTTAATCTCCTCATCCCTTAGCAATTTAATAGCAAATAAAACACTATTAGTCTCCCCCCTTTCCAGCCGATTATTAGCAAAAAAAAAGCTAAATCTCTTATCAATTGAGAGTCCAAAATGCTGCCAACTCCCCCTCCCTCACGCCAGCAGCAAACAAGAGGAAAAAAATAAAGCCAAGATATCGCTTCGTGAGTCGAACCAACACGGCAGCAATGACCCCCTCTAATGCCCTTGCCATCTCTTCCAGCCTGACTTTCATGTCAAATTACCTCTCCATTTAATTATAAGCCTTCTTACCTGGGCCCTTTTTCCTTTTAACGCCAAAGCCTAAAAAATAAACTCCTTGCGCCTACCATGACTCGAACCCGAGTCCATGCACCAAGGTCCTTTAAGTGGCGCCCCAGCCACTCCGCCTCCTCGACTTTCATGTCAATAAGCCCTCGATTTAATTATAAGGCCTTCCTAGGCCTAACGCCCAAAAAGCCCACAAGGAAAAATATTTCCCCTTGTTCCTGCCGAGGCTCGAACCTCCCCTAGCAACTCTCTTAGGCGCACTAAGCCACTTGTACCAAGCCCATTCTTGTGTCATGTTTCTCCCAATTTTTATTTAAACCCTATCTCCACCTAGCTCCCTCCTTTTAAGTACTTTAATTTTTTAAACCCAAATCCGACCTAAATCAGGGTTATTTCTAGACCCTAAATCATGCTAAATAAAATCATATTTATTTATTTCTTGAAATCCACATGGAATTTATTTAAATTACAAATAACCCCTAATTCAGGGTGTTACAATAATAAACAGTAATTTGGACAACAATTTGGACAAAAATTATGTAAGATTCATCATACGTGGCATTGTTACACCTGGGGAGGATCCATTATATCTTACAATGAGATATAAGGCAACCCGTTAGGTTTCCAGCATATATACTTTGAATCTTTTTTTTTTTGGACAGCAATATAATAAACAACATATATACCAACCAAGCATGATAATAAACAACAATTTGGATAGCAATTTGGACAAATTCATCATGATATAACTCTTTCTGATCAGAATTTTGAACTAAAATGTACCTTAATAATTTCAAGAAGCTGGTCTACTCCACTCTCACCAAGAAACAGAAGCTGCAGTCAGAAATACAAACAACATTAACTCACTAATACTTTAAAAAAACAGAAAATAAAAATAATATCAAACAACATTAATTTAAGTTAACATTTTACCAATGGAAGTATAAGTGCTGATATCTGCTGGAATTTTATCTACAAATATCAAGTAAGAGCTTTTTGAACCTTAAGACCGGAAGCGTGGAGCCTACAAATGGGGGGCACACTTTACTACAATAAAACAAAGTCAAAACAATAAAACAAATTTTAAAAGCTAAATATATATCGAAAAACAACATATTAAATTGATATACAAATATCAAAAATTTAAAATTTAATATGTACAATGAATACAACTTTATTATTAAATCTAACATCAATTCATTAAAACATTAATAGTAAATCTCAATTAAAATATACTAAAATAATATAAAGTTACAGATTTAAAATATAATTTAATGTGACATAGTTTAACAATTGTCATTTGTCACACTAATAATTTGTCACATATGCTTATTATTCAAAATTACAAATTGAATAATAATTTAATTTTGCATTTAAATGCTTAAAATTAACTTAATCAAGCACTAAATTTCAGTTTGAATAAGTATGATTATGCTTTTTAGTGAAAAAAATTCATATTAATTAAATAAATATGCTCAAAAATGAATATTTGCCTAATTGGGTAATACTTTTTTCACAAGGAAATGTTAAATATTTTTTTTAAACACTTGCTTACTGTTTGCAACAGGATTATAGCAATGGAAGCCTGCAACCACGAGAAAGATAGACTAGATACAGAAAAGGGTTATGAAATAATGGATGTAATTATAATTAGAGAATAATCAAGATACATTCAATGATAATTCAAGCTTGAATTATCAGTGGGAGAACAAAAATGCAATAATAAAAAAAAAGCCATTTAGGGTTAAGAAAAATCTTCGTTATTTAAATAAAGAAAGAAAAATAAGCCATGTGCACACATTTATAGGAAAAGAAACTAATAGGCTGGCGTGACAAGAGAATATTGTATAGCTCTATTTTATATCGTACTCTTGCTTAATTTATGAATTGCTCTCTTTATATAAAAAATAAATAAATTATCATTTCAAAAATAATAATAAACGTAAAATATATAATTAATAAATATTCAGTTGTAATATTAAATAAAAAATAAAAAATAATATATATAAACAAGTTAAATATAAATAACTCATTTTTTACCAAGCTAAACATGAACCTAAGCCCGATCTAAACCCACCCACATACACCATCTCAATTTATCAGTAAAAAATAAAGAATAAAGTAAAAGCAAAACACTTTTTATTTGTCAATATGTTAAAAAAAAGAAGAGACCAACTAAGAATCAAATATTTATTTGCATATAAATCTAATTAATATCTAATCAGTGACTGATTACTTGAACTCTTTACTTGAAATGTTCAAAACATTTAACAGATACAAAACAACAACAATGGCCTCAAAATTAAAAGGTAAAGAAACGTATTCTTACGTCTAACACGATGACACCTTGAAAATGCTTTTCCTCTTGCTTTTAAGTGTAGCCAAGCTAAGAAATAAAGAGCAATTCAGAATCAGTTCAACCATTTACAAACTTTTATCAAAGTAATGTATATCTGAATCACAATCACACAATACTTAGAAGTATATATGGCTTATAGCACAAAGGACAGTATACTACAATCCTAATTTACAAAATAGATTTATGTCTTAACAAATTAAGAAAAATATCAAACCTTTCCAGTCTCAATTTCCAAAAATAAACACCAAATTTTATTATCCTCATGTGCAGGGTACTACAGGGTTAAGCAAACAATATCCAATCAAAAACTTATTCAGCATAACTCATTGAGCATTACATACACTCCAGTCATACTTTATTGGCATTTTTTCAGTGCCTTCCTGAAAATGAATCACAAATCCTACTACGGAATGGTTCTCATATGCATGTTGCTTCTAAATTAAGGACAAATCCTAATAAACATGTTATGTCAACCCTATTTTACAGTCTCCAATTGGCAGAACAAATAAAGACCATGGATGCACTCACATTTTAAAGCTTTAGATACCCGTGGATGCACTCACATTCAATAAGGAAATAATTTTTCCATACTCCTTGCGTATGTTGCGATGAAATTCCTTGCTTCGCACTGGTAGATTCGAAAATAACTTCTTGACAGTGATAGTTGTACCAATTTGCCTTGCAGTTTTCTTCTTAGCTATCAATAGACTAGAATGATCAAAAGTTAAATGCGTTCACATTTTACATGGGATAAAAGGTTACTTAGATCGGTTGATTAAAGTTTTATAGAAGAAAAAAAAAGCCAAAGGGGATGTCAATTTAGTACATCTAGATTCATTAAAGGATGCATGCAACTAAGCACATGGTAGGATTTCATTTTCAAAATAGCTTAGCAGTTAGATCAGTTTTAACTAGGTACCATTTCAAGCAATTTTTAGCCCTTTAGCCTTCTAATAATCATTATAAGTCAAAACAACCCCACAACAAGGACAGTAAAACCATGTTATCCTGAAACATATTGGTTTGACATTGCACCCTTTCTGAAAAGGAATATAAATCCTTTTAAAGAGCACAATGTTGATTCTAACTCTTCTATCAATCCTGACAAAGGTAATCAATAGCTCTTTGAAAACCTGACCAAAAAGGAAACTATTGAACACATCAAACTGATATGGTTATGTCTCTTTTGGACTCTACATAATCCAAACACTTGAAGATTGAATCTAACCATGTCAGACATGGTTATCACCAGCACCTGTCACACATATCAACTACGGTGGTGTAGAAGTGGTTTAAGAGAAGGAAAAATTGAACAAACATTTAATTCTTTATTGGGTTGCTCATTTTCCCTCCTTTTCAAGTTATCGGAGAAAGGGATCATGTATTGTGAAATTTCTACACTTACCTGGAAAACAGATGAATATCATCAAATTGGTAGGGAAGGAAGAGAAGACGAGGGAAATTGTTTGATCTAACGTTTAGATGTGTCCACCTCCTTTCTTATATTTCGGACTATCCACTAGATAAGACAATTTTCAATCTATTTTTCCTTCTTACTAAACAAAATCCTAAAGATAAAACAATGCCACTCAATGTCCAACAGAAAACATAAAGAAACATTGTCCAAGCTCACTGTTTTTAGTCAGACTCCCCAAAGCGCAAAGCGAACTCAATGCCTCCCCTATAAATCCAAATGTAGTCAGAGATTCAAGGTCTGGAAAATGCGCAAGCCATTATCAGGTTCACATTTAAAAATATAAACAAAAACAAAAGGTAAAAACATTGTGCGGCTAATGGTGGAATTTTCCTTGAAATTAGTAGGTGAAATACCACACCATTATCGATGACTTGAAACCATTCTTTCCCTTACTCTTTGAGAGCGATTTCAATACTAGTGGCGCAAGCGTCGAGGCTATTCTCAATGAGTTCCTTAACGGTGAAGGAGAGGTCTAATATGACTTGATCGGAGCAAATTCTGGGAGTTAGGGATTTTGGGAAATTTTTTAGGGCAAAACAATAAGGTTAAGGAGTTAGGGATTTCGGGGTTTGAATGGGTATACAAAACCGAGCATACAAAATGTAACACCCCAAACTCGGCCCATGAGTCCTGATCAGATCTGGTATGTCACGGAGTAAAGTAATTTGAAAGACATTGATTTTCTGGTGAAAACTTGTTAAAATGTGGCTAAGGTATTAAAACGGGGTTTGAAAACTTAGTTGGGCTTTTATAAACATAGTTGAGTTGATAAACTCTTTCGAAAACATTTGATCATGTACATCTTAAAATCGTCTGAGTTATTGGTGACTTGGTAAATTTTGTTACCCGATGGTAACTTCTTTGAAAACTCGTAAAAGTTATTAAGTTGGAAAAAATTACTTTTAACCGGTTCATTTAACATTTATAAATATCATTGGTAATATAACATATGTAAAATAAACAACTAATTAAAACATCCAAATAATAAATAGCGGCCTTATTACAATCCCAAAATAAAAGACTTAGAAAAATAAATAAGATTAACTAAATCAAAATAAATTCAAATCCACTGATAAGCATGGACGCCTCGAGTCCTCTCCGGCTCCATCTCCGCGATCTACTCATCTGCAAAATGGTAATGGAAGGGGTGAGTCACCAAGACTCAGTGTGTAATTCCCCCACCCGGAAAATACAACTCATACACAATTTATTAATAAACATGCACATGCAACCCAACCTAACCATCCATACTCCTTAACTACCCCGTGTGGTCAAGACCACTGGTGGTCAAAACCACTGGTGACTAGTGTCACAAATTAAATGATGGGGACAACCCATCGTGTGGTCAAAACCACTGATGACCATAGGTCACAATTTATCAAGTGTGGTCAAAACCACTGGTGGTACCAAACCACTGGGACTTAGTCGCAATTTATCAATCGATGTGGTCAAAACCACTGATGACCATAGGTCACAAATAATCTGATGGGGCCAACCCATCTTATGGTCAAAACCACTGGCAACAGTCCAATCATCCCCCTCCTCTCATCAATCCCACCATCATCATGCTTACATATCAATATCATAAATCATGCATTTAATAGCATATGATGGCATACTCAATCATATTTCATAACGAAATAACAGATCATAAGTTAGGGGACTTACCCGGAAACCATGATTATGCCACAAGCACTATCACAATGATAAAAACAACAATATAGTCATGTAAACTAATAAAGTGTGTAGTGACTTTTTACACACCTGATACTACCACAAATCCTAGATCCCGAAGATCCGATCTACGACGCTAGATCTTGACCCTATATTTGGCCAATTATCAATGTTAATACCAAAGGCCTATTCGACCAAACCAAATTCATACCAAAGGCTCTTTTGGGGACTTACCTTGAATAAATTTGGTTTCCAAACAAATCAAAATGTCACTTGATTTGTCGAGATCCCTACCAAAACACTAGTTAGAATCGGCTTGCTCAATTATATATCAACAAGGCTTATGGCTGAATGTCATAGCCTTCCTACCATGCTTACCTTAAATCCCAAAAGACCTCTCAATTCTCCTTAATGTTGGCTTCTAAGAAGGGTTACAAATCCAAGTCCCTGAATAGATTTGGTCATACAAGAACACATGATTAAGCCTCATGGTTTCGGCTAGCCATAACAGGAATAACAGATTTAACACAAAGAGAGTCCTTACCTCACTTTTTAAAATTGGCAACACCTTGGTTAGGGGGAGATTCGGCCTAAGCCCCTTTATGGAATAGATATTCGGCTAGAGGGAATCAAATAGGAGGAAGGGAATTTCGGCACACCAATGGAGTATGTTCGGCTAGAGAGGAAGAAAAGAGATGGAAGAAAAGACTTAGGGGATTTCGGCAAAAGGCTAAGAAGAAGAAAAGAAGAAAAGACTTTGAAAAATTTGGCACTTGAAGACTAAGGAGAATTCGGCCAAGCAAATAGAGAGGAAAAGAGAAACAATTTCGGCATAGCCTCCCTAATCACCCTTTCAAAACCGAAATATCACACCAAAGAATCCTACAATCAGCCATCTCCTTCTTTTTGGTGATAAATTTCCAGCTTTTATCAAATTTCATTTATCTTTTATTTATCCCTTAATCTCCTCTAACAAATATAATGAAAATAAACTACTAATATTCCCCCTTCCAGCCAAATTCTAGAGCAAAAATTAAGCTCACTATTATCAATTTGAGAGTCCAACATGCAGCCAACAACTTACTCCCATTCATGCCAGCTGCATAAAAAAAAAAACCCATTTGCTGCTTAGGTTCGAACCAATGACCTCACTAACGCAGCCCTCTCTTCCAACGCCCCAGGCCATTTCTCCCATCTGACTTTCATGTCATAACACCCCTTCTTTTAATTTTAAAGCCTTCATACCTGGCCCCCTTTCCTTTAACGCCGAAAAGCCAAAAATAAAATACTCCTTGCGTCCATCATGTCTCGAACCCGCGACCTGCCACCTCTAAGCCCTTAAGTGGCACCCCAAGCCACTCCGCCAAACATCTTTCATGCCCTTAAGCTTCACCATTTAATCCTTAAAGCCTTCCTACTTTAGCCCATCACCGTATATAAAAATAAAACACCAAAACGCCACTCCAGCCATTCGAACCCCAGACCTGCGCCCCTCTTCTCCTCTAAACTCTTAAGTGGCACACGGTAACCACTTTGCTACTGCCTTATTTCATGACATGCTTCACCCGAAATTTAACTTAACCCCTATCTCCTAGCTCCCTTCTTTTAAATACTTAAAAATAAATTTTTAGCTCCAAGTCTGACCTATTTCGGGGTTATGTCAAGACCCTAAACATGCTAAAAAAAACATAGTATTTATTCTTTCAAGCACACATATGGGAAATTTATTAAATTACAAACAACCCCTAATTTAGGGTGTTACACAAAAACGGCACCGTTTTGCTCAAAATAAAAATACATGTTACGGCGTTTGTACCATAGCACCACTAATGCCTGAGTTTTAACGGCATTTATCCACTAGCACCACTAAAACTATTTTTGCATTTTGACAAAACGACGTCGTCCAATAGGGGGTTTCGGGAATGGATGAAACAAAATTGACATCGTTTAACTTTACATTTTGCGGTGCTTTTGAAAAACGCCACTAATTCCCGATCTTTAGTGGCGTTTTCAGTAAAAACGCCGCTAATGCCACAACAAACACAACTGAAACAACATCGTTTTGGCTAAAGTGGTACGTTTTTGCGGCGTTTTTTTTGTCAAAAACACCACTAATGTCTTTCATAGTAATTCATTTTAATAGTTTAATTATTTATTAAATTCCCTAAAACCATTAACCTTAATCCTTAATTAAACCCTAAATATATATACATTGAAATTTTAATTTTGATTTAATCATACACATTATTTTAAAATATAAATACATCAATATATTTTTATATTGAGAAAATATAAATTTTATGTATGCAATAATAAAAATGATGTTAATAATATCAATAATTGTGTTTATATTTTACAAGATCTGGATCAAATCAAAGTTCATGTATGCTTTTGGGATTTAACCCATTTTGATATATATTCTTTTAAAATAATAATTTATATTTATCTTTTTTTATATTCTAAAAATCCAAGATTAATTCCTAAATCATAAACTCTAAACCCTAAAAATTATACCTAAATCATACACACTAAAACCTAAACCCCAAATATAAACCTTAAACCCTAAACATAATACATAAACATGCATAATATCCCTAAACCCTAAACCATTGAAATGGTAACTCGTAAAACTTAAATATTAAATTATAACCCCTAAAACCCTAAATTATAAAACAATAATCCCTAAACATTAACCCCAACCATTACCCCATAACCCCTAACCCATTACCCTTAAACTCCAACACTTAAACCATAATCCATAAACATGATCCCTAAACCCATAATCTATAAACCTTTAAATAGTAGGTCTTAAACCTTGACCCCTAAACTATATACCTTAAACCATAAAATAATAAATAGAAGAGGATGAAAGAGTACTACTTGACTTTTATTACAATTTTATATTTAATTATTATATAATTCACATCAATTTTAAATAAATAATTTTTGAAACTTTGAGCAATATTTAAAAGAATTAGATACATGACATAATTTTTTTATGTAATAAAACAAAAAAAATCAAAAGATAAACCCTAAACCCATAACCCAAAACCCAGCTAGATCCTAAATCATTAACCCCTAAACCCCAACCATTATCCCTTAAACCTTAAGCCACAAAACATAGACCATAAACCCTAAACCCTTCACCTGACCATATACACCTAACCCTTAACCTAAACCTAACCACTAACACTTAAACCTCAATACCGTTAAACACTAAGATCTTAAACCCTAATTAAATAATAAACCCCAAATAACAAACTTTAAAACACTAAACCCATAACCCAAAATAACAAACCCTAAACCATAAAATTAACTTACTAAGCATTAAACCCTAAATCAATTTTAATAGCTTTGTAACTTAAATGAATACTTCTAAATAGTTTAGTTAGCAATTTGTAACTTTTCATAATTAAGTTACTAAAATGATACTTTCTCATTGCTTATAAGTGAATTTATCAAAATAAAATATAATTCAAAACAAGAATAAGAAAAAATTATGAAATTAAAATCGGATCAAATCGAAACGAGTCCCTACACAAAAATGGCTGCTCAACTTTTAGCGGCGTTTGTACAAAAACGCCGCTATTGCTCAGTTTATTAGCGGCGCTTGAACAAAAACGCCGCTATTTCTCAGTTTATTAGCTGCGTTTGTACAAAAACGCCGCTATTACTCAGCTTATTAGCGGCGCTTGAACAAAAACATTGCTATTGCTCAATTTATTAGCGGCGCTTGAACAAAAACACTGCTATTGCTCAGTTTATTACCGGCATTTCTACAAAAACACCAATATTTCTCTTTTATTAGCGGCGTTGTACAAACGCCGCTATTGTTCAGTTTATTTCGCCGCTTGTTCAAAAACTCCGTTATTGTTCAATTTTTGCGGCGTTTTTTTATCCAAAAGCCATTAAAAACGCCGCTAAAGCCCTTTTTGCTGTAGTGTGTTCAATTTTATAAATTGGAAAAACTGCAACATAAATGCCAACTATTTTGACTTTATTACAAATCAGTCTTCTTTCTAAAATTAAAGGTTTCTCAAACACTTTTTCAAAAATTGATTTAACATTTATAATGTCATAGTTGAATATAATTCCAATTCACCGTGCTACGAAATCCTGAGCACTCTAGAGCAAAAATTTTTAAAATACCCCTAAAACTCTTAGGCCCTATTTTGGGGTATTACACAAGTATACAAAGGAAATGCTCAAGAAGTTTGGGATGAACATCGTTAAACCTTAAGCCACTCCTATGAGGCCTTCCACAAAGCTTGACAAAAATGAAGAAGGTAAATGTACAGATATTAGATTATATAGGTCTATGATTGGTCTTTACTTTATCTTACCGAAAGTAGATCAAATATTATGTTTAGTGTTTGCTTATGTGCTAGATATCAATCATGACCTAAGGAATAACATTTATAAGTCGTAAGCAGATTTGTAGGTACCTTAGATACACTCCTAATTTAGGACTTTGGTATCCTAGGATTCATCCTTTAGCTTGCATGCTTTTTCGATCGCGGATTTTGGAGGTTACAAATTAGATAAGAAAAACACTTCTTGGTACTTTTAAATTCTTAGGCAACATGTTAATTTCATGGTTTTCAAAGAAAACAAAATTGTGTTGTGTTATCCACCATTGAAGCGAAATATATATCCGCCAATAGTTGTTGTACTCAAGTTTTATGGATGAAAAAACAACTTAAGGACTATGGAATTGACATAGATACCATTCCTATCAAGTGTGACAATACTAGTGTTATTTGTCTCACTAAGAATCTCATCCAACATTCTAGAACTAAGCATATTGAAATAAGATATCATCTCATTAGATATCATGTCCAAAAATGTGATAATGTTAAGAATATATAGACACTTTGCATCAATTAGCTGACATTTTTACAAAAGCTTTAGACAAGGAAAGATTTTGGACACTTAGGAGAGAACTAGGTTTGACCACCGATCTACCATAATTTGATATGAAAAATTAGGCTTTCTCGATATACTTAAGGAGCTTATTCTTGAGCAAAGTAGCGTATCTTTCATAGTTTTTTTGTAATTTTTAGATTTTTAGTTCATAAGTGTAAATGTCTCGTTTTTACTCATTTTGGGACTCAATTTGGCTAATGGTGCCATTAGGGGGCCTAACATGTGGTTGAGTGGTGTAGGGACGTGTTGGAGGTTGAAAACGAGCAGAAATCGCACCAAAGGAAAGGGTATCATGATATCCATACCTTGGAATCGCGATACCTCTAATAGTATGGAAGATTGAAGACCACCCTTCAGTGGTATCATGACATCCACTTTGGGTATAGCGATATCCACCCTTAAAAAAAGACCACAAGGTTCGAAACTACCTGAGGTATTGTGATATCCTATTCTGGGTATCGCAACACCAAAATCATGAGGGGGACAAAATTGGACAAAAAGGGTAGTCTTTGTCTACCCGATCCACCAATCATCTAAGGCCCATGTAGGGGCAATTTTGGTAATAAAAATTCATCAGCATTCATCCTAAAATATCCAATTTTGGCTGAGGAGAGACACACACATTAGTTTAGTTTTAGCCTTAGTTTCTCTAGGTTTCTCTTAGTTTTTCTACAACTTTTCTAGGGTTTTAATTTTCTTCTTCTTTCTTAGTTTTAGTTTATTTTTCGCATTTACTTTTTATTCTTAGTGTTCTTAGTGTTAGTTAAGTTAGTTATCATTGTCACTTAGGTTTATTTATACTTTTAGTCCCTGTACATTTGTTGTAAGACATTTCTGGCTTTAGTTTAATGTATTTCGGTTTCTTTTACTTTAAATCAGCTAATGACCAAATTGTGCATCCTATTTATCATCTAAGGACCAAATTGTGTATTATAAAATCATATTAGTAGTCGTTTAGACTCTATAGTGTATGTTATTTATCACTCAATCGCCATCTCCTTTGGGTTTGATCCTTGGAATCCTCTAGTGTTCCATTGTAACACTACAAATATTACAATTGACACATACACATGTAGTAATATCGCTTTAAAGTTGTTTTATAAAATCGTTTGGTTTATGCGCATGTGTAAACGTTGTCATCCACCTTGCTTTCACTTTGTGTTAAATTTTTGAATGCACTTTGAATGATTTTTAAACTTATATATATATTGTATTACAAAAGCATGCTTGTATGATTTTCATGGCTCTTATATGTAAAAACATGGGAAGAGTTTAATATGTTTGATTGATCTATTTTGACCTTATTTGGCTAGCATGACTTATTTTTAATGTCCTTAAACTTGTTAGAATGAACTTTGTTTGGTTAACTTAGTCAATTTTTTTAGTGAACCTATTATGCATTATGAATCATATGCATCATGCTTACTTTTTGCATTTTCATGCATATGAAATCATTATGATTTATCTAAAAGTAATTTTAGGACACTTAGAACACTTTAAGACTTAAAAATTGAGTTTTTGGAGAATTTCTGCACTTAGAAAACATATTTGCAATTTGGTATCGATATCATTTTAAAATTATCGATACTTTTATAAAATTATTGATACTGTCTAAAAATATCGATACTTATTGGGTTTTAAGAGTACCTACATCGAGTGTTTTTCAAAACAATTTTAAAACCCCAAATTTCCTTTCCTTTTCATTCCAAAAACTCTCTCTTCCAAACATCAAATCTCTTTAAAATCTATGATTTTTTAATCTTGAGACTAAAATGCTTTCTAATACCATTGATTTAAGATTTCTTCAACATTGCTTTAAGGTTTTCCACATTTCAACATTTTTTAGGTAAAACCTACAATTTTTCTATTTTTACATTTTATGAAATGTAGGTTAAAATGTTGATTTTTGATGAGCTATTGGGTTGATTTTACCTCTATACAATGTTTTTTATTGCAAGGGGTAACCTATTACTAAACCTTTTCTCAAAATTTTGTTTAAAACGTTTTGCCTAACTAGTGTTCAACAAAATTCCTAAACTAAATTTTTTATAGTCTAAGTGTGTTTATAGTGTCCTAGAACTGGTGCCTCATCTTTAAATCCTACTAGTGGGTTTAGATAGTCATTTAATGTAACATCCCTTACCCTTAACCGACGACGGGACAGGGTACGAGGCGTTACCTATCTTAAACACATGCAAACGTACATTTCCGAGTCATAAAATTTTGTTCAATTTTAAAACTCTTTAAACTTTGCCTTAAAGTACCTAATATGGACCTACGAGGCCCAAAACACACTTTGAAAATGGTTCGGGACAAAACTGAGCACTTTAGAAAAAACTTTAAAAAATATCATTGAAATCAGGGGCACACACCCGTGTGGAAGAGTGTCACGTCCGTGTGACCTTTTAACATGGCCATGCTGAAGGGCTGTGTAGCTCACACGGCCTGAGCATATTAGGACACGCCCGTGTCCCTAGCCCGTGTGCAAAAACCTTGACATTCTGTTTCTAAAGTCATCAACCCTTTAAGGTCGCACGGCCAAGGCACACACCCATGTGCTAGGCCGTGTGGTGAATTTAATTACACAATTAAGGTGCAGGGGACACGTGGCCGGACTATATGCCCATGGGGCAGACACACGGCCCAGACACACGCCTGTGTGTCTACCCGTGTGGACAGAAACAAGGCTATTTACCAAGCCTGTTTGGCACCCTTACTTGCACCAACACACACAGCATCAAGTAACACCCATCCACACATAATACATGACCAAATCACCAAACTAAGATATTTACACAACATGGCCACTTCACTTCATTCACATGCAAAACTTATCAAATTATTTATCAATTCAATCATACAACTTGCTCAATCATGCATTAACATACCATATGCTCAACCATGTGGATTTTTACATTCATGAAAAACATTATCATATGCATATAACAATAACAAATATTAGCCATCATCCGTGGCCTTATACAAAATGATCTATCAAATAGCAAAGGCCCACATTTAGCAAATTCAGCTATGACACTTAACAATATAATTAAATCTCCTATACATGCCACAACTCAACTACTTGAATTCAACAATACCCGAAGTGATAGCTTGATAGTATGATGGTATCTCCGATGTTCTCCAACCCGAGCTAGCTTGAGGACATTATGAACAGAGAAAATAGATAGAGTAAGCTATAAAGCTTAGTAAGTATGTATGTAAATAATAAACAATTGATTACCATGATTTTAATAATTCTTATTATAAGCTCTCAAGATAATACCATCATTATTGCATAACATTTCACAATTCATTTATGTTCATCTTGAAATGTCTACTCGAGTTAAAGTCACTAAATTATTTTTATCTAGGGCTATGGAACTCTAAATTAAGATCCACTAATTTTACTTGAAACTAGACTCACATATCTTCTTACCATTAGATTTCTAGAATTTTTGGTTCAGCCAATCAATATAGTTTATTCTTTAAAGTCTCCCCTGTTTCGCTGTCTGATAGTTCTGACCCATCTTCACTAAAAATTTATTTTCTCATTTTACAGAACTCAAATGACATTCTCATTTGTTTCTATTGAAAATAGACTAAATTGAAACATATAAATTTTATCCCTTTATTATATTTTTTTACAATTTTTAATGAATTTCCCAAGTCAGAATAGGGGATTTTGAAATCATTCTGACCCAGTCTCACTAAAATCAAAATATATCACCATATGAAGTTATTTTGCTTATTATTTTTATTTTATGTAGAAATATACTCCATAAGATTTAATTTCATATCTCATTCAACCTCTAATTAAATTCCCACAATTTTTGGTGATTTTTCAAATTTATACAACTCCTGTTGTCCAAAACTGCTTTTATTGCTAATTTTACTCTTTCATGATTGCTTTTATTAACATCCATTTAATCATACATAATACCAAAGCATATCCTTAACTAGCCATTCCAATAGCTAGTCATTGTAAGAGGCCCATTTTGCCCGGGCTTATAACAAGCCAAAATAATAATAAAAAATAAATGTTTTTAACAGTCCAGTTACAAAACCAAAACACTGACCCAATTATAGACTCCATAAATTAGACCCACTACCCTTGGCCCAAACTAATACCCAAAACCCAATTACAAACCAAACTACCTGAATACACCCTGACCCCTCAGACCCAAAATAGAAACGGCCCAAAAGGGCCCAAATGCTAAATAGAAACAGGGAACCTAGGGTTTCTGGGAAACGCTAGGCGCCGCAAGCCTCACACCCAACCTCTTGCACCGCAATTAGCTCCTCGTGCCCATGCTAGCTTTCGGTCGCACCGCAATCCATGCACGAATCCTGCACCACTGCCGAAACCTTCGTCGATCGCCTGCGAAAGGGAAAGAAGCAACAACAGAATATGGCAAAATAGGACGAAATCTTTGTTTCCTTTTTTATTTTTTTATTTTGAGGGTTATAAAAACCCAAATAATTTGTAACACGAATACATAGAGAGATACACACGTATATACAAGAAAATAAAAAAGCAAATTAGCAAAGAAAAGGTCTTCTTTTCATTTTTTTCCTCAAATCTGTTTCTCTTTCTTTCAAAGGGGTTTTTTTTTTCACATAAAAGTTTTAAAAGAAAATATAAAAAAGGGAAAAGAAAACTTACATTTTCAGAATTTTGGCCTTGTGTAGATGGTGGTGATGGCGAAGCGAATATGGCGCATCACCGAGTCCTCACGAGCATTCGCGTAAATCGCAGAGGGTCAATGTCTGAGGCTCTCTCCTTTTTTAAGGCGAAAAAATGAATTTTTTTAGGAAATATGGCTTTTATAAGTGATCTATACTGGCGTCGTTTTGAGGATCGCTTAAAGCCAAAAACGACGCGTTTTCCCTAAGATCCGTAGCGTTGACTCGATCCAGGAGGATCCGTGTTTTGTAAAATGGATTATTTGTGCATCAAGCCCTTCCGCATTATTGTAGTTTTACAATTGCATCTAATTTCCATTTTCTTCATTTTTAAATTGGCCCAGAACTATGGCATTTGTTTCAATTTAGTTCGTCAGGACTTTTTAGGGCCGATATGAATCTACGTCGTTTTAAAAATTTGGCATAATTGCCATATTAATCCCTTGCAGTGTGGCCCGCATTTTAATTTAACCCCTTTATATTTATTTTTATTGTTATTTGATACTGGTTTCTTTATTTATTTTTAAAACTTTTTTTAAAAAAATTATTCTAATATTATATTGACATACTTTATCATATTAAAATTTTATATTATTTTATTATTTGTATATTAATTTATTAATAGTATAAATTGGTGATAACCCGACCTTAAATCAATTTTGAGAAAATCAAGCTCCCTTCAATTGATCAAACAGTCGTCAATTTCGGCAGAGGATACCGATTCTTGATCGTCAATTTATTCAACTGTCTGTAGTCAATGCACATACGCACGATCCATCCTTCTTCTTGATTTAACAAAACGGGTGCTCCCCACGGAGACACACTTGGTCGAATGAATCCTCGATCCACAATTCTTGAATTTGAGCTTTGAGCTCGGCCAACTCCTTGATTGCCATTCTATAGGGAGCAATGGACACCGGAGCCGTCCCCTGCAAAAGCTCAATGCCAAATTCTACTTCCTAACTGGAGGTATACCGGAAGTTCTTCGAAATACATCGGAAATTCCTTCACCGTCCTCACATCATTCACGGATAATTCTTTGGCATCCAAAACACGATAAAGGCTAGAAATGCCCTGCACCCTTTCCGCACCAACTTCTCACTTTTAATGCAGATACCACATTTGCCGATAGTTCTTTCGCTCACCAATCATTATGACTTCCTTATCATCCCGGTCCCATCGACATTCGCTTTTTCAAAGACAATCCAATTGCGCCGATGGTTAACCAACCAGTCCATGCCTGAATGAGATCGAACTCGCGAAAGGTAGTTCCATCAAATTTGCTAAGAATACTTCCTCTTGGATTTTTAAGGCACGTCTTTAAATATTTTATTAACGATTCATCGATCGTCCTAAAGGACTGACATCGTCATCTCATTTTCGTAATTTCGGATTCTAAATTGATTTCGGATATGGCACTAGATACATATGAATGAGTAGAGCCAATATCTATTAAGGCAATAACAGTACATCAAAATGAAGAACGACGGTTATCACATTCGTGCATTGCCGTCTTGTGGCGTCTAACGCATAGACCATCCAGTCGTCTTGCATCCGCATTTCTCTATTACCATTTCCTCGACCGGTGCACCTTGACCACGACCAGCCCCATTACCACCACGACCGGTCCACGACCTCTCGGTGGTCATTGATTACCCCCGACGTTTGTGCATCATTATTACGGACTTCTTGAGTCGTATCCATTCGTCGAGGACAACTTTTGTCTCGATGTTCCATTGAACCGCATTTGTAGCATGCACCCGCTTTTCCTCCAACATTCCCCAAAATGCCTTTTTCCACACTCGGTGCAATCTCGACTTGATTATTTGCTACCGGGTTCGCCTTGAACCGATTCATCATTCCGGGTTTCTTCGAAATCTCTTTGAAGATCCAGATCACGTGTCTCTCTCTTGTTTCGAATCTTTCGGTTGCTCGCTGCTCGAGTTCTTGGCCTCTTCGGCTATTTTGGCCTTCTCCACCGAGTGGAAAAATTTCTAACTTGTTGCGAGCAATCGTAACCCTCACTCGTCATTAAGTCCATCTTCAAACGCACGCAACGCTCATGGTCTGCTACAATTGTCCCGCATAGCGGCTCAGACGCATAAACTTCACTTCATATGTCGCCACGCCTTACTTCCTTGAACAAGATTCGAAATTCCTTCCTTCGAGGCCTACATAGCTCGCTCCAACATCTTTCCTTGGAAGGCGCCTTTAAAGAATTCCCGATTAATCAATGCGGCTTCAAGTGCCTTCTCGAACAAAGTTGAGCCACCACCGACACGCCTCATCTCTCAATAAGGATACAGCCTCCTCTCGCTTTTTGCTCAGTGCATTCCATATCATCCATAATCCGCTCCACGACTTGAGCCAAGATTCACCACATTCGGCTACACCGTAAACTCCTCGAAAACTTCGCATTATTTGCCTTAAGTCGCCTCAAATTGACCCACGAGTTGTTGGCCCAATTCTAGTTCAGCGACCCTTTCCAAGACTCGTAGCATTGCTTGAGTCAATGCATGATCTTCTTCCATGTGATCGCGTGATCCGGTCTCACTTTCAATTGACGCAGTGCGTCTACTTCGGCATATGATTTGGTGCTTGGTAGTAGCACCTCGGCCTCTACCACGCCACGTCTACCGCGTCCACGACCATGTCCTCTTGTACTCATGATTGCTTGTTCGCTTATCCGATTACAAGTTTTATGAATCGAAATTTTGTTTCGTGTTTATTAACAATATTTTATGAGATTTGAGATATAAAGTTGTTTTTCTAACGTGTCCTATAGTCTCAATCTCATGCTTTTTCACATCCAAAACTAGAAGTTCTAGAGTATTCCTATGATCATATCATAGTAATCATTTAAGCAATAAATACTTACTTGACTTGTTGCTTGGGATGCTTGTGGTGCCATCTTGATCTTTAAAATATCATTGAACGTTTTCATACGAAATTATTTTGAACCCAAACCACAACCGAAGTTTTTGGCGGGCTCGATACCACTAAATGTAACACCCCAAACCCGGTCTATGCGTTGAGACTAGATTTGGTTTGTTACATGATTCGTGCTATTCTTAAATCTTTAATGAGTTGAAAACTACAATTTTATACATGTGGTTTAAAATTTGAAGAGTATTTGATTTTGATAAATATTTGAAACATTAGTTGAAAATCATTGTATTATTAAAACCGTTAGGAGATTTGTTAAAGAGTTAAAATAAAAGAATTATTTATAAAAGAATTTCATATACTTGAAAACCCAAATTTATTTTTATAAAGCATCATATAATCATAGCCCATGATTTACAAGTCCAAAATAAAGTTTAAATTCCAAACACACATAAAATCCATAAGTTATTTATAGAGGCCATTTATTACAACATCCCAAAATAGTAAAAATAATTATTTAAAGTTCGAGTTTAATAACCCATATTTAGCAAGATGGCCTCCACGAAGTCATCCTCATTCAAGTCCACATCAATTTCCATTACCCGAGATGGGAAGAAATTAAAGGGTGAGTTACTTAGAACTCAAAGGTGTAACTCACTTACCACCATTATTGGGCCAGATTGTCAAGATATTGTGTGGGCTTGAGCCCAATTCGAATTCAACAATATATCATGAATTTAAAATAATTAATAATGCATGAAAATGTAATTCCCAACCCAAACCTAATATCCATCCGCTAACACCCCTGTACCAACCATCACACCTGGGGATCAAGTCAACCCACCCCGCCATCACACCAATCGTAGGCATTAAGCCTTTTTATAATTGTGGCATAGCCACCGAACTAGAGGCAATAAGTCGATATTGTGGCGAGAGCCACCGAACTAGAGGCAATAAGTCGATATTGTGGCGAGCCAACCGAACTAGAGGCAATAAGCCGATATTGTGGCAACTGGCCATTCTTCTCTTCATATATCCCACCCATGCAATTATACATGTACTTTAAAATATAAAATTTATTAACAATACATAACATGGTGGGTTTACCAATAACATTTCATTTGGCCCATAATTATAGCAATTTGTCTATTTAGCAATTTAGTGGGCTTTGGCCCATTTACCAAACTAGAGTGTTTTGGCTAAATTTTAACGAACTAGAGTGTTTTGGCCCGATTTATCGAACTAGTGTATTTTCGCCCATTTTCACTTAACTAGAGTATTTACGGCCCATTTTCACGAACTAGAGTATTTACGCCCATTTTCACTAACTAGAGTATTTACGGCCCATTTTCACGAACTAGAGTATTTACGGCCCATTTTCACGAACTAGAGTATTTACGGCCCATTTTCACGAACTAGAGTATTTACGGCCCATTTTCACGAACTAGAGTATTTATGTAATAACAATTAATATCTCGAGGGCATTTTCGTAATTTTCACGATTTTGTCGTTTTACGTATTTTTGTCATAATATCATTTTTTTACGTTTTTACCGATCTAATCGTTTTTACGATTTACTACCATACCGAAATTTGACATCCAACCGAGAAAATAATGAGTGTGAAAATTACACACCTCGATACCGTGAGTACTAACCCTTCTCGCTCCTCGGCATCTAAAATATATTTTGATTCGTTAGACAACTAATTCAGAAAATAATCTTAATCGGTAATGGATCCAAAATCTTACCCTCTTGATTTTGAATCACTTGATTTTCGGTTTTGCCTCGTTTATCGATTCACTAGCCGAGAATCCACCAACGATAACGGCTCGGAGGTTCGTACTACTTGAATAATGGACTTCTTTGGAAGATGGCCCGCAACCCGTGGAAAATCCCTGACCGCCAAACCGCTCTTCGCTTGAATGGGGATTTACGATCCACCCTCTTGCGATAACGAACACCGCCTTTTCTTCCCTATTTTGACGGTCTTCAAGATCCAAAGGAATTTAGTTAGATCTAAAATAATATCAAATGTTACTAGAGATTTAAAGAGATTTGATTTCCTTACCAAAATAAAACGCTTCCAATGTTTCTCCGATCACTTGAGTTCGATCTCCGTTATTGCACTAAATAATAATAACGAAAAGAACGTTATTAGAATGAACGTTATATTGATTCAAAAGTCCTTCAAATCACCATTACCATTCGCCATTGTACCTTAATAAATCGAAAATGGAGAAGAACCCTTACCTATAATCCACGGTCGAAAGGAAAGAATGGAGAATGGTGTCTAAATGATGAAGGATTCGCTATGAATGTTCAAGGAAAAGAAAAAAATATTTGGTTTATAGGCACAATAGCATTCGCCAAGAGAGTGAAGATGGAGAGAATTTTCGATTGAAAAGAAATAATATAAGAACGAAAGGATGATGGTGATGTTGTTGCTTGATGTCAAAGAGAAAAGAAGAAGAAAGAAAAAAATGAACTTTAGGTGCTGGTATATTCGCCATGGCAAAAGAAAGAAAAAGATGATTCTTTTGGTATAGATGATTTCGCACAAGAAGAAAAGGCACAAAGAATTGGCTAACAAGATAAGCAAAAGGAATAACCAAATGGTCACAAAATTTGAGCTTTACTAATGCCCTATTCGGCCAAGATGAGAGTTGAGAGGAGAAAACAAAGAAAAATCTGCACAATGTGTAAAGAATGCCCAAAGAGAAAGGAATGAGATTTTTAGCCAAACTAACAAAATTTGGCTCCTCCCTAAACCAATGTTGCCGCCCAAAGACATGGTCAATTGGCCATGATTTCTTTCCAAATTTTTCCCCTTGATAAGTGCCTTATGTTCCCCCTATCTTTCCTTAAACCTTTGATTCCATACCATAAGTTAGTTGTTTCCTTAATCCATTGATACACTAACCAAAAATACATGGTCAACACCTTCCTTACATGTCCCCTTGCCGACACTTCCTAGTCATGAGCAGAAAATTAAAAGCAAAAATTCATTTAGGTGCCATATAAGGGATTCGAACCTCTTCCCTCCTACTTGAACCCATGCGCCAACTCCACCTTACCATGTACTCATTTTATGACACTCTTAGCACATAATTTAGCTTAAGTCTTAATCACCTTTGTTTCACTTCCATAAATTCTCAATTAATAAATTTTATTCTTTCTTCAAATTATGCTTTACCCTCTCTAGGACTTCAATAAGCTCTAAAATAAAAATAAGAGATTTTTCCTAAAAAAAAAATCTAAACACCAATTCATGCAATTTAAATACTCGAATTTTTAGGGTGTTACAACTCTACCCTCCTTAAAGAAAATTTCGTCCTCGAAATTTACCTGGTTGAAAAAGGTGAGGGTATTGTTGCCGAATTGCATCCTCTGGCTCCCACGTAGCTTCTTCCACTCCGTGGTTACGCCATAGAACTTTGACCAACGGCACGGTTTTCTTCCTTAGTACCTTGACATCTCGGTCTAGGATTTCCACTGGTTCTTCTTCAAAGGACAAATCTGAATTCACCCAATTCTTCTACTGGGTATAATGTGCAAAGGATCCGATCTATAACGCCTCAACATAGAAACATGAAAGACATTATGAATTTGATCTAACTCCGAGGTAACTCAATCGATATGCCATGGACCAACACGCTTCAAAGACACGATAAGGTCCAATATATCTAGGACTTAGCTTGCCCTTCCTTCCGAATCAAGATCTTTTTCCAAGGAGATACCTTCAAGAAAACCCGATCTCCCACACTATACTCGATGTCCCTTCGCTTCAGATCCGCGCACGACTCGCTTCATCTCGAGGCTTCTTTTAACCGTGCTCGAATAACTTTTACCTTATCCTCGGTCTCGATATCATCTCAGACCTAACATCATCTTTTCGCCCAACTCGGTCCAACAAATAGGAGAGCGACACTTACGACCATACAATGCCTCGTAAGGTGCCATCGAATGCTAGATCGATAGCTGTTGTTATCGCTGAATTTCGCGGTGGTAGATAATCCTCCCAACTACCCTCAAGTCGATTACACATCCTCTTAACATATCTTCCAATATCTGAATTACTCTTTCCGATCGACCATCGACCGAGGATGAAAAGCCGATGAAATTCAACTTTGTCCCCAAGGCTTCGTGCAGAGCTTTCCAGAATCGTGATGTAAACCTAGGGTCTCTATCCGATATAATAGATATAGGTACCCCATGTAACCTCACAATTTCGGATACGTAAAGTTTCGCCAATTTCTGCAATGAATAATCCGTACGAACTGGCAAGAAATGAGCAGTCTTCGTCAACCGATCAATAATTACCCAAACGGAATTTTTCTTAGTAGGTGTTAACGGTAACCCACTAACAAAATCCATAGTTATCCTCTCCCATTTCCAAAGAGGAATCTTTATCGGTTGTAACAATCCAGACGGTAATTGATGTTCTGCCTTCACTTGTCGACAAGTCAAACATTTTCCCACGAACTCGTAATCTCACGCTTCAACCCCGCCACCAATATCGTTCACGGAGATCTCGATACATCTTATTTCCTCCGGATGCATAGCATAAGGGCTACTATGCGCCTCCGTAGAATCGCTTGCCTCAAATCTAGATCCTTAGGCATGCATACTCTCCTCAAAGCACAACACACCCTCCGTGTTTATTCCAAAATCCTCAATTTCACCATTTTCAACTTGTCACAATAAAGGTCCCAACTTCTCATCGATGTCTGCTTTTCCTTGATTTGTTCCACCACGAGGTTTCACCAAGTTACGCTAACAAACCGCCATCCTCGTGACAGACTCAAATGGGCAAACAAAGCTCTTAAATCGAGATCGCCTTACGACTTAACGCGTCACTACCACGTTAGCCTTTCCAGGATGGTATTCGATGGAGAAATTGTAATCTTTTAACAATTCAACCCATCTTCTTTGTCTTAAATTCAACTCCTTCGGGTAAGGAGGTATTTAAGACTCTTGTGATCCGTGTAGATTATGGACTTCTCACCATAGAGATAGTGCCTCCAAATCTTTAGAGCAAAGACAACGCAGCTAACTCCAAATCATGGGTAGGGTAGTTTACTTCGTGTGGTCTCAATTGACGAGAAGCATAGGCCACCACCTTTCCATTTTGCATCAACACACAACCTGCACCGTGTGAGACGATCGCAATAAACAAAGTGAATTCTTTTCCGCCTCAAAGTTGAATTAAAACTGGAGCTTCGCCGAATCTTCTTCAATTTCTCAAAACTCTTCTTTGCTTTTCGGTCCAGATATACGGAGCTCCCTTTCGCAAGCTTTAGTTAGGGGTGCAAAGAATCAATGAAAACCCTCTACAAAACGTCTATAGTATCCACCAAGCCTAAGAAACTCCGAATTTCAACCATCGATGTTGGTGGTTTCCAATCCGAATAGCCTCAATTTTCCGAGGATCCACCCTTATTCCTTCTACCGATACTACATGACCAAGGAAAGTCACCTCCTTTAGCCAAAATTCGCATTTACCAAATTTGGCATACAATTGCTTATCACGAAGTAGTTGTAATACTATCCGCAAATGCTGGTCATGTTCCTCCTCACTTTCGAATAAACCAATATATCATCTATGAACACTACCACAAACCGGTCTAAATATGGTTGAAAGACTCGGTTCATCATGTCCATAAATGCACTGGTGCATTGGTTAATCCAAACGGCATCACTACAAACTCATAGTGTCCGTAACGTGTCCGAAATCTTCGTCTTATAAATGTCCGCTTCTTTCACCTTAAGTGGTGATAACCCGACCTTAAATCAATTTTGAGAAAACTCAAGCTCCCTTCAATTGATCAAACAGTCGTCAATTCTCGGCAGAGGATACCGATTCTTGATCGTCAATTTATTCAACTGTCTCGTAGTCAATGCACATACGCATCGATCCATCCTTCTTCTTGATTTAACAAAACTGGTGCTCCCCACGGAGACACACTTGGTCGAATGAATCCCGATCCAAAGAATTCTTGAATTTGAGCTTTGAGCTCACCAACTCCTTCGGTGCCATTCTATAGGAGCAATGGACACCGGAGCCGTCCCGTGCAAAAGCTCAATGCCAAATTCTACTTCCCGATCCGAGGTATACCCGAAGTTCTTCGGAAAATACATCGGAAATTCCTTCACCGTCCTCACATCATTCACGGATAATTCTTTGGCATCCAAAACACGATAAAGGCTAGAAATGCCCGTATCCTTTCCGCACCAACTTCTCGACTTTTAATGCAGATACCACATTTGCCGATAGTTCTTTCGCTCACCAATCATTATGACTTCCTTATCATCCGGTCTCATCGACATTCGTTTTCAAAGACAATCCAATTGCGCCGATGGTTAACCAACCATCCATGCCTGTAATGAGATCGAACTCACGAAAGGTAGTTCCATCAAATTTGCTAAGAATACTTCCTCTTGGATTTTTAAGGCACGTCTTTAAATATTTTATTAATGATTCGATCATGTCCTAAAGGATGATTCATCGTCATCTCATTTTCGGTAATTTGATTCTAAATTGATTTCCAGATATGGCACTAGATACATATGAATGAGTAGAGCCAATATCTATTAAGGCAATAACAGTACATCAAAAATGAAGAACGACTGGGTTATCACATTCTGTGCATTGCCGTCTTCTTTGGCGTCTAACCGCATAGACCATCCAGTCGTCTTGCATCTCGCATTTCTCTATTACCATTTCCTCGACCGGTGCACCTTGACCACGACCAGCCCCATTACCACCACGACTGGTCCACGACCTCTCGGTGGTCTGCCGATTACCCCGACCGTTGTGCATCATTATTACGGACTTCTTGAGTCGATCCATTCGTCGAGGACAACTTTTGTATCGATGTTCCATTGAACCGCATTTGTAGCATGCACTGCTTTTCCTCCAACATTCCCCAAAATGCCTTTTTCCACACTCGGTGCAATCTCGACTTCGATTATTTGCTACCGTGGTTACGCTTGAACCGATTCATCATTCCGGTTTCTTCTCAAATCTCTTTGAAGATCCAGATCACTGTGTTCTCCCTTGTTTCAAATCTTTCTCGGCTCGCTGCTCGAGTTCTTGGCCTCTTGGCTATTTTGGCCTTCTCCACCAGAGTGGAAAATTTCTAACTTGTTGCGAGCAATCGAACCCTCACTCGTCATTAAGTCCATCTTCAAACGCACACAACGCTCATGGTCTGTTGCTACAATTGTCCGGGCATAGCGGCTCAGACGTACAAACTCAGCTTCATATGCTGCCACGGTCTTACTTCCTTGAACAAGATTCAGAAATTCCTTCCTTCGAGCGTCTACATAGCTCGTTCCAACGTACTTTCCTTAGAAGGCAGCTTTAAAGAATTCCCAGTTAATCAGTGCGGCTTCAGTGCCTTCTCGAATAGTGAGCCACCACTGATACGCCTCATCTCTCAATAAGGATACAGCTCCTCTCAGTTTTTGCTCAGCCGTGCATTCCATATCATCCATAATCCGTTCCACAGCTTCGAGCCAGTATTCACCACATTCGGGCTACACCGAAACTCCTCGAAAACTTCGCATTATTTGCCTTAAGTCGCTCTCAAATTGACCCACGAGTTGTTGGCCCAATTCTAGTTCCAATGACCCTTTCCAAGACTCGTAGCATTGCTTGAGTCAATGCATGATCTTCTTCCATGTGATCGCGTGATCCGGTCTCACTTTCAATTGACGCAGTGCGTCTACTGCATATGATTTGGTGCTTGTAGTAGCAGCACCTCGGCCTCTACCACGCCACGTCTCTGCGCCCACGACCACGCCCTCTTGTACTCATGATTGCTTGTTCGTTTATCCGATTACAAGTTTTATGAATCGAAATTTTGTTTGGTGTTTATTAACAATATTTTATGAGATTTGAGAAATAAAGTTGTTTTTCATAACGTGTCCTATAGTCTCAATCTCTCAGCTTTTTCACATCCAAAACTAGAAGTGCTAGAGTATTCCTATGATCATATCATAGTAATCATTTAAGCAATAAATACTTACTTGACTTGTTGCCGGATGCTTGTGGTGCCATACTGATCTTTAAAATATCATTGAACGTTTTCATATAGAAATTATTTTTGAACCCAAACCACGGTAGAAGTTTTTGAACTGGGCTCGATATTACTAAATGTAACACCCCAAACCCGGTCTATGCGTTGAGACTAGATTTGGTTTGTTACATGATTCGTGCTATTCTTAAATCTTTAATGAGTTGAAAACTACAATTTTATACATGTGGTTTAAAATTTGAAGAGTATTTGATTTTGATAAATATTTGAAACATTAGTTGAAAATCATTGTATTATTAAAACCGTTAGGAGATTTGTTAAAGAGTTAAAATAAAAAGAATTATTTATAAAAGAATTTCATATACTTGAAAACCCAAATTTATTTTTATAAAGCATCATATAATCATAGCCCATGATTTACAAGTCCAAAATAAAGTTTAAATTCCAAACACACATAAAATCCATAAGTTATTTATAGAGGCCATTTATTACAACATCCCAAAATAGTAAAAATAATTATTTAAAGTTCAGAGTTTAATAACCCATATTTAGCAGTATGGCCTCCACGAAGTCATCCTCAGCCCAAGTCCACATCAATTTCCATTACCTGAGATGGGAAGAAATTAAAGGGGTGAGTTACTTAGAACTTCGGTGTGTAACTCACTTACCACCATTATTGGGCCGATTGTCAAGATATTATCTTCGGGCTTGAGCCCAATTCGAATTCAACAATATATCATGAATTTAAAATAATTAATAATGCATGAAAATGTAATTCCCAACCCAAACCTAATATCCATCCGCTAACACCCCTGTACCAACCATCACACTGTGGGGATCAAGTCAACCCACCCCGCCATCACACCAATCGTAGGCATTAAGCCTTTTTATAATTGTGGCATAGCCACCGAACTAGAGGCAATAAGGCGATATTGTGGCGAGCCACCGAACTAGAGGCAATAAGCCGATATTGTGGCGAAAGCCACCGAACTAGAGGCAATAAGTCGATATTGTGGCGAAAGCCACCAACTAGAGGCAATAAGCCGATATTGTGGCAATCGCCATTCTTCTCTTCATATATCCCACCCATGCAATTATACATGTACTTTAAAATATAAAATTTATTAACAATACATAACATGGTGGGTTTACCAATAACATTTCATTTGGCCCATAATTATAGCAATTTGTCTATTTAGCAGTTTAGTGGGCTTTGGCCCATTTACCAAACTAGAGTGTTTTGGCTAAATTTTAACGAACTAGAGTGTTTTGGCCCGATTTATCGAACTAGTGTATTTTCGGCCCATTTTCACGAACTAGAGTATTTACGGCCCATTTTCACGAACTAGAGTATTTACGGTCCATTTTCACGAACTAGAGTATTTACGGCCCATTTTCACGAACTAGAGTATTTACGGCCCATTTTCACGAACTAGAGTATTTACGGCCCATTTTCACGAACTAGAGTATTTACGGCCCATTTTCACGAACTAGAGTATTTACGACCCATTTTCACGAACTAGAGTATTTACGGCCCATTTTCACGAACTAGAGTATTTACGTAATAACAATTAATATCTCGAGGGCGTTTTCGTAATTTTCACGATTTTGTCGTTTTTACGTATTTTTGTCATAATATCATTTTTTACGTTTTTACCGATCTAATCGTTTTTACGATTTACTACCATACCGAAATTTGACATCCAACCGAGAAAATAATGAGTGTGAAAATTACACACCTCGATACCGTGAGTACTAACCCTTCTCGCTCCTCGGCACCTAAAATATATTTTGATTCGTTAGACAACTAATTCGTAAAAATAATCTTAATCGGTAATGGATCCAAAATCTTACCCTCTTGATTTTGAATCACTTCGATTTTCGGTTTTGCCTCGCTTATCGATTCACTAGTCACGAGAATCCACCAACGATAACGGCTCGGAGGTTCGTACTACTTGAATAATGGACTTCTTTCGAAGATGGCCCGTAACGGTGGAAAATCCTGATCGCCAAACCGCTCTTCGCTTGAATGGGGATTTACTGATCCACCCTCTTGCGATAACCGAACACCGCCTTTTCTTCCCTATTTTGACGGTCTTCAAGATCCAAAGGAATTTAGTTAGATCTAAAATAATATCAAATGTTACTAGAGATTTAAAGAGATTTGATTTCCTTACCAAAATAAAACGCTTCCAATGTTTCTCCGATCACTTGAGTTCCGATCTCCGTTATTGCACTAAATAATAATAACGAAAAGAACGTTATTAGAATGAACGTTATATTGATTCAAAAGTCCTTCAAATCACCATTACCATTCGCCATAGTACCTTAATAAATCGAAAATGGAGAAGAACCCTTACCTATAATCCACTATCGAAAGGAAAGAATGGAGAATGGTGTCTAAATGATGAAGGATTCGCTATGAATGTTCAAGGAAAAGAAAAAAATATTTGGTTTATAGGCACAATAGCATTCGGCCAAGAGAGTGAAGATGGAGAGAATTTTCGATTGAAAAAGAAATAATATAAGAACGAAAGGATGATGGTGATGTTGTTGCTTGATGTCAAAGAGAAAAGAAGAGAAGAAAAAAAAATGAACTTTAGGTGCTGGTATATTCGCCATGGCAAAAGAAAGAAAAGATGATTCTTTTGGTATAGATGATTTCAAGCACAAGAAAAAAAGGCACAAAGAATTGGCTAACAAGATAAGCAAAAGGAATAACCAAATGGTCACAAAATTTGAGCTTTACTAATGCCCTATTCGCCAAGATGAGAGTTGAGAGGAGAAAACAAAGAAAATCTGCACAATGTGTAAAGAATGCCCAAAGAGAAAGGAATGAGATTTTAGCCAAACTAACAAAATTTGGCTCCTCCCTAAACCAATGTTGTCATTCAAGCACATGGTCAATTGGCCATGATTTCTTTCCAAATTTTTCCCTTGATAAGTGCCTTATGTTCCCCTATCTTTCCTTAAACCTTTGATTCCATACCATAAGTTAGTTGTTTCCTTAATCCATTGATACACTAACCAAAAATACATGGTCAACACCTTCCTTACATGTCCCTTGTCGACACTTCCTAGTCATGAGCAGAAAATTAAAAGCAAAATTCATTTAGGTGCCATACAAGGGATTGAACCTCTTCCTCCTACTTGAACCCATGCGCCAACTCCACCTTACCATGTACTCATTTTATGACACTCTTAGCACATAATTTAGCTTAAGTCTTAATCACCTTTGTTTCACTTCCATAAATTCTCAATTAATAAATTTTATTCTTTCTTCAAATTATGCTTTACCTCTCTAGGACTTCAATAAGCTCTAAAATAAAAATAAGAGATTTTTCCTAAAAAAAAAATCTAAACACCAATTCATGCAATTTAAATACTCGGATTTTTAGGGTGTTACATTTATAATGTCATAGTTGAATATAATTCCAATTCACCGTGCTACGAAATCCTGAGCACTCTAGAGCAAAAATTTTTAAAATACCCCTAAAACTCTTAGGCCCTATTTTGGGGTATTACACAAGTATACAAAGGAAATGCTCAAGAAGTTTGGGATGAACATCGTTAAACCTTAAGCCACTCCTATGAGGCCTTCCACAAAGCTTGACAAAAATGAAGAAGGTAAATGTACAGATATTAGATTATATAGGTCTATGATTGGTCTTTACTTTATCTTACCGAAAGTAGATCAAATATTATGTTTAGTGTTTGCTTATGTGCTAGATATCAATCATGACCTAAGGAATAACATTTATAAGTCGTAAACAGGATTTGTAGGTACCTTAGATACACTCCTAATTTAGGACTTTGGTATCCTAGGGATTCATCCTTTAGCTTGCATGCTTTTTCGATGCGGATTTTGGAGGTTGCAAATTAGATAAGAAAAACACCTTCGGTACTTTTAAATTCTTAGGCAACATGTTAATTTCATGGTTTTCAAAGAAAACAAAATTGTGTTGTGTTATCCACCATTGAAGCGAAATATATATCCGCCAATAGTTGTTGTACTCAAGTTTTATGGATGAAAAAACAACTTAAGGACTATGGAATTGACATAGATACCATTCCTATCAAGTGTGACAATACTAGTGTTATTTGTCTCACTAAGAATCTCATCCAACATTCTAGAACTAAGCATATTGAAATAAGATATCATCTCATTAGATATCATGTCCAAAAATGTGATAATGTTAAGAATATATAGACACTTTGCATCAATTAGTGACATTTTACAAAAGCTTTAGACAAGGAAAGATTTTGGACACTTAGAGAGAACTAGGTTTGACCACCGATCTACCATAATTTGATATGAAAATTAGGCTTTCTCGATATACTTAAGGAGCTTATTCTTGAGCAAAGTAGCGTATCTTTCATAGTTTTTTGTAATTTTAGATTTTAGTTCATAAGTGTAAATGTCTCGTTTTTACTCATTTTGGGACTCAATTTGGCTAATGGTGCCATTAGGGGGCCTAACATGTGGTTGAGTGGTGTAGGGACGTGTTGGAGGTTGAAAACGAGCAAAATCGCACCAAAGGAAAGGGTATCATGATATCCATACCTTGGAATCGCGATACCTCTAATAGTATGGAAGATTGAAGACCACCCTTCAGTGGTATCATGACATCCACTTTGGGTATAGCGATATCCACCCTTAAAAAAAGACCACAAGGTTCGAAACTACCTGAGGTATTGTGATATCCTATTCTGGGTATCGCAACACCAAAATCATGAGGGGGACAAAATTGGACAAAAAGGGTAGTCTTTGTCTACCCGATCCACCAATCATCTAAGGCCCATGTAGGGGCAATTTTGGTAATAAAAATTCATCAGCATTCAGCCTAAAATATCCAATTTTGGCTGAGGAGAGACACACACATTAGTTTAGTTTTAGCCTTAGTTTCTCTAGGTTTCTCTTAGTTTTTTCTACAACTTTTCTAGGGTTTTAATTTTCTCTTCTTCTTTCTTAGTTTTAGTTTATTTTTCTGCATTTACTTTTTATTCTTAGTGTTCTTAGTGTTAGTTAAGTTAGTTATCATTGTCACTTAGGTTTATTTATACTTTTAGTCCCTGTACATTTGTTGTAAGACATTTCTGGCTTTAGTTTAATGTATTTCGGTTTCTTTTACTTTAAATCAGCTAATGACCAAATTGTGCATCCTATTTATCATCTAAGGACCAAATTGTGTATTATAAAATCATATTAGTAGTCGTTTAGACTCTATAGTGTATGTTATTTATCACTCAATCGCCATCTCCTTTGGGTTTGATCCTTGGAATCCTCTAGTGTTCCATTGTAACACTACAAATATTACAGCTGACCTGTACACATGTAGTAATATCGCGCTTTAAAGTTGTTTTATAAAATCGTTTGGTTTATGCGCATGTGTAAACGTTGTCATCCACCTTGCTTTCACTTTGTGTTAAATTTTTTGAATGCACTTTGAATGATTTTTAAACTTATATATATATTGTATTACAAAAGCATGCTTGTATGATTTTCATGGCTCTTATATGTAAAAACATGGGAAGAGTTTAATATGTTTGATTGATCTATTTTGACCTTATTTGGCTAGCATGACTTATTTTTAATGTCCTTAAACTTGTTAGAATGAACTTTGTTTGGTTAACTTAGTCAATTTTTTTAGTGAACCTATTATGCATTATGAATCATATGCATCATGCTTACTTTTTGCATTTTCATGCATATGAAATCATTATGATTTATCTAAAAGTAATTTTAGGACACTTAGAACACTTTAAGACTTAAAAATTGAGTTTTTGGAGAATTTCTGCACTTAGAAAACATATTTGCAATTTGGTATCGATATCATTTTAAAATTATCGATACTTTTATAAAATTATTGATACTCGTCTAAAAATATCGATACTTATTGGGTTTTAAGAGTACCTACATCGAGTGTTTTTCAAAACAATTTTAAAACCCCAAATTTCCTTTCCTTTTCATTCCAAAAACTCTCTCTTCCAAACATCAAATCTCTTTAAAATCTATGATTTTTTAATCTTGAGACTAAAATGCTTTCTAATACCATTGATTTAAGATTTCTTCAACATTGCTTTAAGGTTTTCCACATTTCAACATTTTTAGGTAAAACCTACAATTTTTCTATTTTACATTTTATGAAATGTAGGTTAAAATGTTGATTTTGATGAGCTATTGGGTTGATTTTACCTCTATACAATGTTTTTTATTGCAAGGGGTAACCTATTACTAAACCTTTTCTCAAAATTTTGTTTAAAACGTTTTGCCTAACTAGTGTTCAACAAAATTCCTAAACTAAATTTTTATAGTCTAAGTGTGTTTATAGTGTCCTAGAACTGGTGCCTCATCTTTAAATCCTACTAGTGGGTTTAGATAGTCATTTAATGTAACATCCCTTACCCTTAACCAACGACGGGGACGAGTGCAGTATGCTACCTATCTTAAACACATGCAAACGTACATTTCCGAGTCATAAAATTTTGTTCAATTTTAAAACTCTTTAAACTTTGCCTTAAAGTACCTAATATGGACCTACGAGGCCCAAAACACACTTTGAAAATGGTTCGGGACAAAAGCGAGCACTTTAGAAAAACTTTAAAAATATCATTGAAATCGGGGCACACACGTGTGGAAGAGTGTCACGTCGTGTGACCTTTTAACATGGCCATCTTTGAAGGTCATGTAGCTCACACGGCTGAGCATATTAGGACACGCCGTGTCCCTAGCCCGTGCAAAAACCTTGACATTCTGTTTCTAAAGTCATCAACCCTTTAAGGTCGCACGGCCAAGGCACACACCCATGTGCTAGGCCGTGTGGTGAATTTAATTACACAATTAAGGTGCAGGGGACACGTGGCCGGACTATATGCCCATGGGGCAGACACACGGCCCAGACACACGCCTGTGTGTCTACCCGTGTGGACAGAAACAAGGCTATTTACCAAGCCTGTTTGGCACCCTTACTTGCACCAACACACACAGCATCAAGTAACACCCATCCACACATAATACATGACCAAATCACCGCAACTAAGATATTTACACAACATGGCCACTTCACTTCATTCACATGCAAAACTTATCAAATTATTTATCAATTCAATCATACAACTTGCTCAATCATGCATTAACATACCATATGCTCAACCATGTGGATTTTTACATTCATGAAAAACATTATCATATGCATATAACAATAACAAATATTAGCCATCATCCGTGGCCTTATACAAAATGATCTATCAAATAGCAAAGGCCCACATTTAGCAAATTCAGCTATGACACTTAACAATATAATTAAATCTCCTATACATGCCACAACTCAACTACTTGAATTCAACAATACCCGAAGTGATAGCTTGATAGTATGATGGTATCTCCGACGTTCTCCAACCCGAGCTAGCTTGAGGACATTATGAACAGAGAAAATAGATAGAGTAAGCTATAAAGCTTAGTAAGTATGTATGTAAATAATAAACAATTGATTACCATGATTTTAATAATTCTTATTATAAGCTCTCAAGATAATACCATCATTATTGCATAACATTTCACAATTCATTTATGTTCATCTTGAGCTGTCTACTCGAGTTAAAGTCACTAAATTATTTTTATCTAGGGCTATGGAACTCTAAATTAAGATCCACTAATTTTACTTGAAACTAGACTCACATATCTTCTTACCATTAGATTTCTAGAATTTTTGGTTCAGCCAATCAATATAGTTTATTCTTTAAAGTCTCCCCTGTTTCGCTGTCTGATAGTTCTGACCCATCTTCACTAAAAATTTATTTTCTCATTTTACAGAACTCAAATGACATTCTCGTTTGTTTCTATTGAAAATAGACTAAATTGAAACATATAAATTTTATCCCTTTATTATTTTTTTTTACAATTTTTAATGAATTTCCCAAGTCAGAATAGGGGATTTTGAAATCATTCTGACCCAGTCTCACTAAAATCAAAATATATCACCATATGAAGTTATTTTGCTTATTATTTTTATTTTATGTAGAAATATACTCCATAAGATTTAATTTCATATCTCATTCAACCTCTAATTAAATTCCCACAATTTTTGGTGATTTTTCAAATTTATACAACTCCTGCTGTCCAAAACTGTTTTATTGCTAATTTTACTCTTTCATGATTGCTTTTTATTAACATCCATTTAATCATACATAATACCAAAGCATATCCTTAACTAGCCATTCCAATAGCTAGTCATTGTAAGAGGCCCATTTTGCCCGGGCTTATAACAAGCCAAAATAATAATAAAAAATAAATGTTTTTAACAGTCCAGTTACAAAACCAAAACACTGACCCAATTATAGACTCCATAAATTAGACCCACTACCCTTGGCCCAAACTAATACCCAAAACCCAATTACAAACCAAACTACCGAATACACCCCGACCCTCGGACCCAAAATAGAAACGCCCAAAAGGGCCCAAATGCTAAATGTAAAACAGGAACCTAGGGTTTCGGGAAACGCTAGCGCCGCAAGCCTCGCACCCAACCTCTTGCGCCGCAATTAGCTCCTCGTGCCCATGCTAGCTTTCGGTCGCACCGCAATCCGTGCACGAATCCTGCACCACTGCCGAAACCTTCGTCGATCGCCTGCGAAAAGGAAAGAAGCAACAACAGAATATGGCAAAATAGGACGAAATCTTTGTTTCCTTTTTTATTTTTTTATTTTGAGGGTTATAAAAACCCAAATAATTTGTAACACGAATACATAGAGAGATACACACGTATATACAAGAAAATAAAAAAGCAAATTAGCAAAGAAAAGGTCTTCTTTTCATTTTTTCCTCAAATGCTTTCTCTTTCTTTCAAAGGGGTTTTTTTTTTCACATAAAAGTTTTAAAAGAAAATATAAAAAAGGGAAAAGAAAACTTACATTTTCAGAATTTTGGCCACTATGTACGGTGGTGGCGGCAGTGCGGCGGCGCATCACCGAGTCCTCACAGAGCATTTGCGAAATCACAGAGGGTCAATGTCTCGAGGCTCTCTCCCTTTTTTTTAAGAACTGAAAAAAATGAATTTTTTTAGGAAATGTGGCTTTTATAAGTGATCTATACGGCGTCGTTTTGAGGACTGCCCTTAAAGCCAAAAACGACGTCGTTTTCCCCCTAAGATCCGCGCGTTGACCTGATCCGAGGAGGATCCGCGTGTTTTTGTAAAATGGATTATTTGTGCATCAAGCCCTTCCGCATTATTGTAGTTTTACAATTGCATCTAATTTCCATTTTCTTTATTTTTAAATTGGCCCAGAACTATGGCATTTGTTTCAATTTAGTTCGTCAGGACTTTTTAGGGCCAGAGACAGAACGACGTCGTTTTAAAAATTTGGCATAATTGCCATATTAATCCCTTGCAGTGTGGCCCGCATTTTAATTTAACCCCTTTATATTTATTTTTATTGTTATTTGATCTGGTTTCTTTATTTATTTTAAAACTTTTTTAAAAAATTATTCTAATATTATATTGACATACTTTATCATATTAAAATTTTATATTATTTTATTATTTGTATATTAATTTATTAATAGTATAAATTCATATGTTTTTTTATATATTATCTTTATATATATTTAATTGTTATTATATATTATTTTATTTGGTTTAATAAAATTTATATTATATATTATTTTATAATTTGTATATTAGTTATTATATTATACAATTTTTTAATTTTTATATTATATAGTATTATATTATATCATACATTATTTTTAAAATTTTATTTTTTATAAAATCTATTTATATTATATTTTATATTGTTTATTACATATGTAATTTTTATATATATGCTTTTATTTAAAATATAATATACTATTTACTAATTATTTTTATTATATATAATCATTTATATATGTATTGAATTATTAAATTATGTATTGGTTATAAGTTTTTTTTACTTTAAATTCTTTTTATATTGTTTATATATATTAAATCATTTTAAAATCATTATATTCTTTTATTTTTTAATATTTAAATATATATCATTCCCTTTTCATTTGATTTTGTTATTTCGTGAAGATATTAATTATCGCTACTTATTTCATATCCTATGTTTATTTATTTATGTTTCTTTAATTGTTTATTATTGCTTAACACAATTCTTTATTCATTTGTTCATGTTATATTATTCTTTAATTATTTATTGTAGTTATGTTGAATTGCTATTAAATATGTATGTTATAATATCTTATTCAAACCATTGTTTTATAAAAACACATTTTGAATCAACGCATTTTATTCAAATAGTTTTTTTTAAAATAAGGTGATATTTAATATTTGGGGACTTCGAGAAGAATTGTGCCCTAACTCATTAGGTTTTGATTTTTATCGTTGAACTTAAAATATTAAGTATCCCTTTTCTTTTAAAATTGAAATTTATAAATTTCCAAATCAAAACTTATTCTCAGGAATTCAAAACGTTAAACCCTAACTTATTGGATATGATATTTTGTATCTCGAAATAAGAATTTTATAAATAAAGGTAAGCCTAGTTTCGAAGCCATGAGATGTTATATCCTAACTTACCGGGTATAACATTTTATTTCTTTGAGATAGGTAAGTCTTGGTTTTCTTTCTAATAAAAGGATCATATTTTAAAATTTTTCAAATTTTCAACATTGGGACATGGTTTTATCGATTAGGTACCAATTTTTGGGTGTTATGAGGGTGCTAACCCTTCCTCATACGTAACCGACTCTCGAACCCGTTTTTCTTGTACTTCATGGACCAAAATCAATGCTTTAAAATAAAACGTTTTATAAGGTGATCCAATCACACCTAAGTAAAAAATGATTTGTGGTGACTCCCATTTTCGTTTTTAAAGTCGACCCCTATTTTTTATAAGCCTTTTAAAAAATGGTTTCGACAGCTTGGCGACTCCGCTAGAGACAATAAGAGAGTCAAGCCGTAAAATTGATTATTTCCTGTCCTTTTGTCCAAATTTATTTGAAAAAACTATGATCCTTTTTATTGCATGTGGTTCTAATTTTTTTTAAAATATCTTTGCATTGTATTGCATGACCGTTGTGGTCACACCCTTTTAAGTAGGAGTAAGAAACTATGCCTTCGTGAGGTTTTCACCTCTGCATGGGCTAGTGGACTGCTTCCGGGATACATCCGTACCTATGTCTTCGTGAGGTTTTCACCTCTGCATGACCATAGGGAAATGTATTCTCCTGAACTGAACTCGATCCATATGAGCCTATAATGGGTGAGGATTGATGAATCTGCTGGTTCAGGTACCCACCCTTAGAACTAAGCCACATATAATGATCCTTAATAGCAAACCCTAGATAGAGTTATATTGAACCCTAGTGGTCACCCAGATAGGTATCCTATTTTGTTATTTATTTCTCTTGTACTAACGTGTTCTCTTTTGTTTTGATTGCATTGCATTCACATCATAAAAAAAAGGTGTTGATTCAAATTCGATTGCTAAATAGAAGAGTTTGTCATAAGAAAATGGATTTCTTGATAAAGTAGATTAATATGGTCGTCCGAATATAGTCTAAGTAAACACGACGAGAGAAGACTGATAGTCCATTTTATTGCTCAAGGATTCAAACTGACCAAGACTATTCGAGAATCACCACGTCTTGGCTTTCTTGAAGAGGCTAACGAGCTTTATGGAAATGAGTGAGTGAAGAGTCATGGCCTGGATCAAGCAACAAGGAGCTAGAAGAGGCATCTATTAGGAAAGTTCATGGGGCACGACCATAACATCTGGATACGAAGAAAAGGATTGGTGTCTTCACTTGGACTATGAGGACAAAGCCACATATGTAATCCATTTTGTGTAAAGACATTTATTTTCTAGAAAAGTTTTTCTAATGGAATTGAATTCAGAATCAACGCCTCTCTTTTTGCATTTCATTCCTTTGCATTGCATTTCATGCATTTGCATTACATTGCATCATTTGCATTAGACTTTTACAAAGGACCCTAATTAGGTAAAAATATTTCAGTCAACCTGGAAAGCATGGATCAAAGGTTGGAAAGAATAGAGCAAATGCAAATATAGATGCAGGGGCAATTGACCAAGATTCAACAAGAAATGCAAGAACAAATGTTAGAATTCCAAAAGAATATGATAGGCCAGCTAACCCAGTTACTAGCTGGAGGACTTGAAAAAAGGAGCGGCTCAGTGGATAACAGTGTGGATGATGATGAAGACATCGTTTACTCTCCAATAGGTGTCCCAACTCAACCAGACGTGCATTTGCATAGGGTACCCATCATTATTGGATCCCAATGTCAGATTGATACTTCGGCCCTATCAAACTTCCCGATGGGTTCAACTGTTAACCCAGATGATGATCGAGCCAAATCGGTTGTACTGGCAGAAACAAAAGAAAAAGGAGAGTGTACTTTAAAATCCCCGAACAAAAAGGAAAATAAAGCGAATAGTACGAGAAGGTATAACAAGGGCCATTTAGAGTTGATTATAGTAAGTCAGCCAAGGACGATAACTACCAGCCATCAGATTTCCCCAAGGCAAGAGCCCAATTCAAAACCAAACTCAGAGAAACCTCCGTTTGCACCTATTCCAATCACGTATAGGGAGTTGTACCGAGTTCTGTTTGACGCATATGTCATATCCCCTTTTTATATAGAGCCAATACAGCCCCCATACCCTAAATGGTACGACGTAAATGGCCAATGTGAATACCATGGGGGAATCACAGGACATTCGATCGAGAATTGTGTCGCTTTTAAAAAGATAATCGAAAGATTTGTTAGATTGGGTGTCGTAAAATTCAATGATCCCTCTGGTGTAGAAATTCCATTACCCAAATTTTCTGTTAAAGGTGTAAACATCGTGAGTTCTATAATAGATAGGGGCATGAGATCTAAGAATGCATCGAGCTCAATGCCTTAGTGCAAGGCCTGATGGATAATAAATTGAAGAGATCAAAAAATCGGTGGGAATATTGGGAAATCTGAACACTAATGACATATCTAAATTGGGGAATAAAAGTTTCCAAGCCTTTACATACTTGGAGTATTTTGAATGATGGGACTGTGGAAGAGATCCCTGTATTTTTAGAGTTGATATAGAGTAATATTCAAAACGTGCTTGTTGCCTTAAGCCTAGAGACAATAAGAATCCTTTTGTGAAATAGGCTTATGTCTAGAATTTTTTATTTCAATAAAATGCATCTTTTTTTTAAGCAAATATTTTTTTTTCATTCTTTACATTTCATATTGTACATTATTTTGTTTCTTTCAAGTATTCTTTCATTCTCCATTTATGACCATATAAATGATCATTCTTTTAATCATTTATTCTTTGAAATCTTCCTTCGAACCTACAATAGGTCACTAGATATTAATGATGTGAGTAATGCTTCTACTGACTCAGAGTTTCTTTTCAAGTAAGATATGTCTTTAGAAGGATCTCAGGACTTTGAAGATTACAAAGATTGTAACTTATCTTCTGATCTGTTAAGGATGATAAAACAGGATGAAAAACGGCCCTACTCTACAAAGGGTCATTGGATATTATAAGCCTAGAAAAGAGGTAAAGATTGTAGTCTAGCTCATCACAGAACTAAGGCGAGGCATCATTGAGTCATTTTCAAAAAATTCAAACATGTTTTTGCACGATCATATCAGAACATGTCTGGGCTGATAAGACGTGGGCTGAACATGAGGATTGGACACTGTTGGTCTACCATAGAAGGGGATTGCATCAGTTATACCGCAAAATTGAAGGAGACGAGATTTATGTGACTCTTCCATTTTCTTCATAGACATTTCTATATATGGAGCATGGATGTTGTGAGGACGATATTGTCAAAAGCTTCTAGTTGACATTAAATTATCTTTGTGGTCATCGTTTACTTCACTAAGAGGGTGAATGTTGCTTCATATGCCAATATTACAAAGTTGACAGTCATCAAATTTCAAAAAAAAATCAAGCACCGACAAAGAATGCCAAAAAGGATAAAGTCAAAAGTTTGTAGTTTGTTCAAAGATCAAACGCCATATCATAGAACAACAAAGGCAGCCAAAAAGAAAAACAAAAAACAAAACAAAACAAGGATTGTAGAAAAGATGACCGAGACTTGTAAAGATTGGCATAAAGAAGTTACTATTTATCTTCTATGATTATCAAACGTTGGTCAGGATTTTTGCCAAGGCAACATCTTACCCATTGGTTTATGGAATAAAAGCATTTTTTCCAATTGAACCTGATCAAAGAAAAGGTTAAAAGTTATCCATCATGGTCAGATGATGCAAGCTTACGAAAAAGATGTTTATCCTAGAGAATTCCACGAAGGGAACCTGATCTTTCAAAAGGATTTCAGAGAAAAGCAGATGCCAAACTGGGAAGGACCTTATGTTGTAAAGAAGGCCTGTTCTGGAGGAGCATTGATATTGACCGAGATGGATGCCAAAGACTTGCCTAATCCAGAGAATTCAGGTTCAGTCAAGAAGGATTTTACCTGAAAAGAGAAGGGCCATGGTGAAAACCCGCAAAGGGCACCTTGAGCTCAAATTCATTCCAAAAAAAAAAGAAGAGGCCAATGCAAAAACCAGCAAAGGGCGCTTTGAGACCAAAGGGTTTTGTCGAAAACCCGAAAAGGGTGGTTCAAATTTTGATCAAAGATAGGGCATGTGGTAGTCTTGCTATCCCTAAATTAACAATGAGGAAGTATGCTACATCTTAGGGCATTGACAAAGTACTCTGGATCCTTTAAACACGTATTGAGCTCAAAATGGTCCTCAAGGAGTTTGTACAGAGACGCTCAAGCTGCGATATCTGGGACACCTAGCTTCTATCTTACCCATTTTAAATTTGCTATCTTTGATTACTTTATTCTTTTCAAAGATACATCCCAATCAATTTTCTTTCATAGCCTTAGCTATCTTTGCTTACTTTATTCTTTTTAAGATATACCAATCAATTCTCTTTTATTGCTTTGGTTATCTTCGATTAACTTATTTGTTTCGAGCTACGCTCCTAATTAATTTCTTTTACGTCCATTGTTGTGATCTTTTTCAAGCATTTTATATTGAAATAATGATTATTGGACTAATAATACTTTTATAAAAGAAGTTTCGTATATTACTCTAGAAGCTTCTAAATAATATGAGAATCTGAAACAAGACTACTGTTTAGAACTCACCAAGATTAAGGGTTGGAAATATTGAAAGGTGATTATCTCTTCAGATTTTTTATTGGATAACCCAGGTGCAAAAGGGGATCATTCTTGGGAAAAGAAAAATGATACCTTGCATTCATGCAAATTTCAGGCACATACATCAGGTCATTACACCCAGGGAATGGAGTAACAGATCAAGTTGATTGAAGATAATACAAATTCCATACCTCTGAGTGGTAACTGGATAGATGGAAGAAACCAAATTTTATTCCCCGAAAGTTACAGTGGGAGGTACAAACTTTATGTCCCAGAAGGTACAGTTAAGGGACTCTAAAATTACAGTGGGGCAAGCTTGCCGAGCAGAATATGATCATTTTTTTGGGTTTTCTGTCAAAGATACCAGCTGAACGAGAAAATAGGGTAGCGCATCAGTGATGGAAACTTGATGACCTAAGAGCAATGACAACCCAAACATTAAAAAGGGATCATTCTCATGTAAATATCATTCATAAACTTCTAATTAGGAGCATTTGATTCATTTCGATCATTGTGTCCTAATTGTTGTTTAAAGAAAAAAAGTAGAAGATCATTCCCATGACATTCTGCATTCATGCAAATGTCATTCCTAATATCATTTAGTTAGGAGCATTAGATTCATTCTGATCATTGCATCCTAATCATTATCCATTTAAAAAAGGGATCATTCTCATGACATTCTGCATTCATGCAAATGTTGTCCATAATACATTCGAGTCTACAAGACATGTCCCCTAGAGGACGATGTAGCAACATCGGTGAATTCACCAGTCCTATCTCCCTGACCAGCAGGGGAATAGGTCGAAGATTGTAGATCTTGTCACTCTAAGCAATAGTGGAACAAGATCGAACGACGAATTTTATCTCCATGAAACAGTGGAGTAGATTTAAGCCATCAGTCTTATCTCCCTTGAGATGGTAGTGGAGCAGACTGAAGATTGAAGTCTTCTTGAGATAGTAAGAAAGCAAATTGGAAAGTTCAGATTTTTTTCCCTCGAGATGGTAGTGGAGTAGACTGAAGATTGAAGTCTTCTTGAAATAATAAGGAAGCAAATTGGAAAGTTCAGATTTTGTTCCCTTGAGATGGTAGTGGAGCACACTGAAGATTGAAGTCTTCCTGAAATAGTAAGGAAGCAAATTGGAAAGTTCAGATTTTGTTCCCTCGAGATGGTAGTGGAGCATACTGAAGATTGAAGTCTTCCTAAGATAGTAAGGAAGCAAATTGGAAATTTCAAATTTTGTTCCCTCGAGATGGTAGTGGAGCAGGCTGAAGATTGAAGTCTTCCTGAGATAGTAAGGAAGCAAATTGGAAAGTTCAGATTTTGTTCCCTCGAGATGGTAGTGGAGCAGGCTGAAGATTGAAGTCTTCTTGAGATAGTAAGGAAACAAATTGAAAAGTTTAGATTTTTTTCCCTCGAGATGGTAGTGGAGCAGTATGAAAATTGAAGTCTTCCTGAGATAGTAAGAAAGGAAATTGGAAAGTTCAGATTTTGTTCCCTCGAAATGGTAGTGGAGCAGACTGAAGATTGAAGTCTTCCTGAGATAGTAAGGAAGCAAATTAGAAAGTTCAGATTTTGTTCCCTCGAGATGGTAGTAGAGCAAGCTGAAGATTGAAGTCTTCCTGAGATAGTAAGGAAGCAAATTGGAAAATTCAAATTTTGTTCCCTCGAGATGGTAGTGGAGCAGACTGAAGATTGAAGTCTTCATGAGATAGTAAGGAAGCAAATTGGAAAGTTCATTTTTTGTTCCCTAGAGATGGTAGTGGAACAAACTAAAGATTGAAGTCTTCTTGCGATAGTAAGGAAGCAAATTGGAAAGTTCAGATTTTGTTCCCTCGAGATGGTAGTGGAGCAGACTGAAGATTGAAGTCTTCCTGAGATAGTAAGGAAGCAAATTGAAAAGTTCAGATTTTGTTCCCTCGAGATGGTAGTGGAGCAGACTGAAGATTGAAGTCTTCCTGAGATGGTAAGGAAGCAAATTGGAAAGTTCAGATTTTGTTCCCTCGAAATGGTAGTGGAGTAGACTGAAGATTGAAGTCTTCCTGAGATAGTAAGAAAGCAAATTAGAAAATTTAGATTTTGTTCCCTCGAGATGGTAGTGGAGCAGACTGAAGATTGAAGTCTTCCTGAGATAGTAAGGAAGCAAATTGGAAAGTTCAAATTTTGTTCCCTCGAGATGGTAGTGGAACAGGCTGAAGATTGAAGTCTTCCTGAGATAATAAAGAAGCAAATTGGAAAGTTCAGATTTTGTTCCCTCGAGATGGAAGTGGAGCAGACTGAAGATTATGGTCTTATCTTCCTAATGTAGCAAGGGAGTAGACTAAAAATTGTAGATCTTATCTCCTTAAGTTTGTAGTGGAACAGATCGAACATAATAGATTTGGTATTCCTGAGATTGCAGTGAAGTAGATCAAAGACATCAATCTGGCATCCCTGAGTTTACATTGGAGTAGATTGAAGATAGCAGATCTTGACTTCCTGAGTTTGCAGCGAAGCAGATTGAAGACAGTAGATCTCATCTTCCTGAAGTTGCAGGAAGCAAATCGAAGCCATCAGACTTATTGAAATCAAGATGAAGTCCCAATACCATTGAAGTTACAATGGAGTTGAAAGCCATTTGAAGAAGACGAGGACCAAGAAGTCGAGACTCGGCCAAGACCGGGCAAAATTGGTCCTTTTATAGTCTTTGCTTCATTCTCGTTACACGACAATGAGCAAAGAGGGGCAACTATAAGAGGCCCATTTTGCCTGGGCTTGTAACAAACCGGAATAATAAAAAAATATTTTTAACAGTCCAATTACAAAACCAAAACACTGACCCAATTATAAACTCCATAAATTAGACCCACTACCCTTGGCCCAAACTAATACCCAAAACCCAATTACAAACCAAACTACCTGAATACACCCTGAACCCTCAGACCCAAAACAAGAACGGCCCAAAAAGGCTAAAATGCTAAACAGAAATAGGGAACCTAAGGTTTCTGGGAAACCTTAGGCGCCGCAAGCCTCACACCCAGCCTCACACCCGAACCCGCTTTTCTTGTATTTCGTGGACCAAAATCAATGCTTTAAAATAAACTATTTTATAAGGTGATCCAATCACACCTAAGTAAAAAAGGATTGGCGGCGACTCCCATTTTCATTTTTAAAGTCGACCCCCATTTTTTATAAGCCTTTTAAAAATGGTTTCGACAGTCATTATCGAATATTTACATGCCATTCATTTTCCCCTTTAATCTATACATCAATAACAAAACTTAAACTTATCATGTCTCAATTTAATTTGGCCTAAAAGCCTTACACATGATCATCAATCAAATTTACCACCTAAATATACATCATAAGCATAAACCTATCGTCACAAGATCATCATAAGATCATTTTCATAGGTATGACTTACTCATTTACATTTTACCAAATGTCCCATATACATCGATTTCAGTACTCATGAATTTTACGTACATACCTGTACCCTTTCAACGTGATCATACTTTGTCATTTCTTTGACATCATCTTTAGATTTACCCGTTGAACCTCTTGGGATACTAAGGATACTCGTACATGATGTATCGTACCAATGCTATGTCCGCACATAGTCTTCTGCAGGCTCTCATATCGTGGTCGATGCCATGTCCTAGACATGGTCTTACACTAGCACACATATCAATGCCGATGCCATGTCCCAGACATGGTCTTACATTGGCTCTCATATTGTGGCTGATGCCATGTCCCAGACATGGTCTTACACTGGCTCTCATATTATGGCCGATGCCATGTCCTAGGCATGGTCTTACACTAGCACACATATCAATGCTGATGCCATGTCCCAAACATGGTCTCATATTGGCACACATATTGCCATGGTCCAACTATGGTCTTTACCGTCAATTCATCAGATGTTGAAATTCTATCATACTCCGCCCTACATTTCTCCTAATTTGATCTTTCAATACAATCTCGTAATTTTATATTATTCATGATCCAATAATAACATACGAAATAACACATGGTATCGGTTAAGCATTTAAACATATCAAATTTAATGCTTATTAACATACGAACTTACCTCGGTATGAAACGACGAAATAAGTCAATTATTCGATTATCTTACTTTTTCCCCGATCTAATTTGAATCTCATCTTCCTTGATCTATAACAACATATTTAATTTATTTATTCATCATGCTACTCGAATTAGCCCAATTTCATATTTTTGGTAAAATTACATTTTTACCGCTAAACTTTGTCATATTTACACTTTTTCTCTTAGGCTCGTTAAATGAAATGTGTTCAATTTATTTACTACTTATGCATAGCCGTACCTTTTTCATCCTTATAGCAGCCCACATTTTCCATTATTTCACACCTTTACCACCTATTTTACAACTTTTACGAAATGGTCCATTTCAGGTGTTTTCATGAAAATCACTTAAAAAAAGTTATTTATTTAACAACCAAGATTCATTTTCTTCCATGAAAATTGTAACACCCCAAACCCGGTCCAAACACTACAATCGAATCTGGCGTGCCACGGAGAAGAAAACGTTTGGAAAACTGATTTGTCAACTTTATTTTCGAAAGAAAACCAACATGAGATTTTAGAGAAAACGAAGTTGAATCTTGTGACATCTAAAACGCGTTAGAACTTGTTTTAGAATTGCTTAATTGCCTAATTGTTACCTCATAACTATTACTTAGTCATCACTTTAGAAAAAAAGGTGTTTTATTAGGTTTCGAAAATAGCCACTTCATAACGTTTGAATATTGTTAAAACAAATTAAAGAACCAATTAAATAAAACCCAAAAATTAAACTTGAGCGGCCTTATTACAGTATTGAAAACCAAAATTAAATAAAATAACCAAGTCTGAATGGAAAACTGCGTAATAAACCAAATGCTGAGAATGACCACCTCGAGTCCACTCCGGCTCCATATCCACGATCTAAGGATTATCTGCAAAATATAATGGAAGGGGTGAGTCCCCTAGACTCAGTGTGTAAGTCCCCATCCCAAATGGAAATATGCTCTTACACAATTTCAGATACAAATATGCATGTCATGCAACCCATCAACCTAGGTATCCATCCATATCTCCCAAAACTACCACTAGTGGTGCCAAACCACTGGTAACCGAAGTTACAAAGATATTATATGTGGTACCAAACCACTGGTAACCGAAGTTACGAAAATAGCATATGTGGTACCAAACCACTGGTGGCGCCAAACCACTGAGACTTAGTCACAATTTATTTATAATATGTGGGGCCAACCTACTGTGTGATACCAAATCACTGGTGACAGTCTGATAGATCATACTTCCCCCTCCTCTCATCATCCATAACACATATATATTCCAACAATATCAGTATGATCATGCTTAACATACAAGATTTATGAATACAAAATAACATGCTTTCATAGATCTCAATTACCGCGAGAAACAATAACAACTTACCCGACATCCTCGCTTTTACTCACAGGGGTATTTAGTAACCATTGCCGTCATTTCGGCTTTTAATAACACATAACATATAACATATTTAGCATAGAAAGTGTGTAAGAGTTACACACCTGGTTTTCGTACTAACACTTTTACTGCTTCTACGCTACTGTCACTCGACACTACCACTATCAGCCTACGATCTACTTTCGATGTCGACCCACACTCCAAAGGCCAATCTCGCACTCCCGATACTGATTGTCTCTTGTATTTCAGCATTTGGTCTACAGATCCAACTTCCTTTGCTTGATTGTTATTCGAGTCCATAACAATCCCTTAATCACTAAACCATTTAAACGATGAGATCTAATTACTCAAACAATTATAACGCTTAAAACGAACTCTTACCTGATTAATCGGATCCTGAATGTCCTTGAGAAAACACCACTACCAACCTACCTACATTCGGCCATTCCCCAAATATTAAACGAATCGAAAATCACAACCATCCCAACCTATATGTCATTTGGCTAAATGGAAAGAATCAAGAAAGGCCTTTCGGTCAAACCTACCACCACCTACCTTCGACTTTTCCATCAAATCGACACTTCTGACTATAGATAGGCAGGATTCGGCTTCTATGGACAGAGAGGGGAAATTGACAAAGCCTAAGTACAAGTGATTCGGATTAGAAACTCAAAAGAAATAGAGAAATCACAGAGGAAAGAAATCCTGAAACTCACCGGATTACAGAGGAGTATTTGGCTTACGGTGCACCTACGGGAAACAGAGATCCCATCTGATGATTCGTCTTAAAGAGAAAGAAAATGTGCACAAGGAGCATTTAGTTTTCAAAGGGATTTCGAGAAGAGGAGAAATAATTAGGGAGTTTTGTTTTTGGGAAGAACTAAAGAAAATGGAAGAAAAGAATTCGGCTTCAGAGAAAAGATGAGAAAAACAAATGAAAAGAGATGATAACTGGCTACCAATTTCAGCTACACATGCACACACCTCAGAGTTGTAGTTTCGGCCAACTCTCCCCCTATCCTGATAGCCCTTATCCCCTATCTCCTCCATCTACTATCACATCCCTATCTCACCCTTTGAAGAGCCCACAATAGAACCAACTCTTCCCTCTTAATTATCATATTTTAATTACACAAAATAAAAGAATTTAAGGCTCCTAAATTAAAACTAATGTGCCGTCCATGCCCTTCCCTTCTTAGTGCCAAAATTGACCCATCCATTTGGGCTTCAAGTGGCCATATATGGCCCAATAACCCCCCTAAGTGGCGCCACCTTAATGCCCACTCAAAGCACTCCAGATTTTTGGGCCACGAGCCCAGCTTGCTACCAAACATAACTATTTAGATTTAATTACTACTAACACTATTTTTAAACAATCTATCCCTAATTTTAAAGCCCAAATCCGAGCCCAATTCACACCTTAAAGCCTTAACCTACTAATTTAGCCATGCAACATGCCAAATGCACATACCAACAAAATTAGGATATTACAAAAATGCAGTAAAAACATGAATAATCTCATGGAAAAAACCCTATAATTTCAACCATTTTGCAAAATAGTCCCCTCATTAGCTAGAATAAGCTACAAGGGTTCCAAAAATACAAAAATCATAAAAAATGACCATCAAAATCACTTACTTGTGAGAGTTAGAAGTTGCTGAAATTTTCAAACTTCCATGGCCATTTCCTTGGGTAAGAATCAGTGGAGAAGAAAGAGAAATAATAAAAAAGAGATGGTAGCTTTTGCTATTTTTGTCTTATTACACCTATTAACTTATTTACCAATTTAACTTTTTAATAACTTCACCAAATCCACCTACTACATGTCCATCTTTGTCTCCTCACTTTTCTATTGGTATAATTACCATGAAAGTGCTTATACTTTTCAATTCTATAGCTATTTATTGCCTTTATCAATTAGACCTCAAGCTTTGCACTTTACGCGATTTAGTCCTTTTTATCAAATTGAGCACTCAAACGAGGAAATTTCTTTATGAAAATTTCACACAACTTTAGTACCATACTGTAGACATCAAAATAATAATAAAATAAATTTTTTGATGTTGGATTTGTGGTCCCGCAACCACTGTTCTGACTAGGCCCAAAATTAGGATGTTACATTTAATGACTATTTTTGTTCCGTATTGGAACGAGAGCAGTTCAATAGGAATTTTGCATCAAAATGAGTGTGAGAGTTTAAGAAGATAGATTTTACCATGTTAGAAGGTGTTAATTATTCTTATCTGTTGATTTTTTGAAGTTGGGGTTGGATTGAATTTTTAAAAAATTTCCTCATCGGCTTACATTAATCTTATTCGGGCCTTTTACTCAAACGCCAAACTCGAACATGATAAGTTTGGTGATACCAAAATTGTTATAACCTCTTTTTTAATGAACACCCCAATTAGACTAACTTTAGATGATTTCAAAAATCTTCTTCATTTGTCTTCCGGAGGTACTTCTAATGAAAGAGGAGCCTACAACCCTACTCTTTATATTGATTCTGTACACGCATTCAAACACAATCTCTATGATAGTGTTCTCCATCTCATTATTACTTGGAATTTACATCTTATTAAAAAATAGGTCACGCTTCACTCCATCGACTATTGGTGGATCGATTTTGTCTAATCTGATAGGCGTCCCAACCTAGCTTGTAATATCCCGGATTTGGGGTTATGCATTTAGTGCATAATTCAAGTGACAGTAGGCTTGGAGTGTGTTTGGATATGCTTGGGAGGTTTTGAGAACCTAGGGATATAGGAGGAAGTCTTGGAAAAATAATTGGATTTTAAGTTAAAAAGGGGAGCTAATCTGAAGAGGCCTTAAGAAAAGTTTTGGGGAGTTTAGGACACAAGTAGTCATGTGGTGAATTGGCAAGGGATGCCACCTAGAAGCAGGGGAGCTTGCGTCAGGAGGGAGGAGGTTCGAGCTGCAGAAATTGCATTGTGGGTTTTTCTTTTGCGTCAAGAAGGGAAGTTGGGCTAGGAAGGCCTTAAGGGAAAATTTTAGGCATTTTTGGACAAGAAATGGGGCTTGGTAAAGTAGTTGCAAGGCGCCACTTAAGGGCCTGGAAATGAAGCCATGTGCAGTGGGCAAGGGCCTTGGTTCGAGTCTTGTTGGCAGTAGGGAGGCGTGTTTTATTTTTGCTTTGGCGTCAAGAAAGAAAGGTGAGAAGAGGTTGGACGGCAATTGGACTTTCAATTGGATGAGGATTGAGCTTATTTCTCTTTTAATTTTCGGCTAAGGTAGGATAAATGTTATTTTATTTATTTATTTTAGAAAGGTAGGTAAGGGATAAATGAGGTGATAAATTAGTGTTTTATTTTATTTTAATAAGTGATTAAGAGATAATATAGGAGATTGATATAGGATAAATGATGGATTATTTTTTTAAAAATTAATTGGGGATTAAGTCTTAAATTGGGTAGTATAAATAGGTGTGCTCATCTTTTGGCAATTCTTTTCCATTTATTTTCTTATTACCAAATTCTTCTCTTCCTCCCTATTCTTCTTATTTTCTTTCAACCTCAAATCTCTCTATTTCTTTGAAAGTCGAATGCCCTGTCAATAAGAGTGATAGCCGAAACCCCTCTTCTATTGATCACCATTGTCGAATGCTCCTAAGTTTCTCCCATTCTTTCTTTCTTTAACTCCATACCTACTCCTTTTGTTAGCCGAATATGCAGTCACCCTTTTGAAAGCCTTAGCTAAATTTGATAGTCTTCTTTTTCTCCTTTCTTCTCTTGGAAACTTAAAAGCCGAAACCTTGATCTAGTTCTCTCCTGTGGCCGAATCTCTCAGTGATCAAGGGGGGAGGTGCTGTCGATTTCTTTGGTGCAAGTTATCCAATCGGTTTATTATAGAGGGAAGGTGATTTCGGGAAGTTGATCATAGTGGTAAGTGTGTTCTCCTTTGGTAATCGATTTCCCTTCTCTTTTCTATTAGTGTGCCTAATCATATAATTAGGCCTAGGGATGGCTGAATGTGCTTTAAGTTTTGTGATATGTTTTTATGAAGGTAACTAGCGATAAGAAGCATCAGAGGAGTTCTTTTGGAATTCGATTCTTTAAGGGATTTTGACATCACTTGGAGCAAGGATCGATTTTGGGATTTAGTTGGTAAGGTAAGCAGTGTATGTATTCGGCCAAGGGCCATATTTATGGATTTTTGTAGTAAGGTTGATTCTAACTTTTGATAAATGGGAATTTCGACAGTTTCAAAGGCAATGAGTGGCTTTTCGAGATTTGGTAAGTTGTGTATGTGGTTGCTAGTATTTGGCCTAAGGCCACAGTTGTCTTACAAGTGTGACCGATCTTGGTTATGTGTATATAGGGGCAAATCGACAAGAGTAAGGCAAGTTTCAGGATTCAGATACATTTTTGGTAAGTATGTTAGATTATAGTTATTCGATTAAGATCTTGAATATGGATGATTAACCGTTTGATGCTAATTAAGTGTTGTCGATGGATTCGAGTGCCAGTCAAGGAGGACAAGGGATAGTCCCTATCCCGAAGTTTAAGAAAAGATCTGTCTCAGCGATTCGGGATTGGCCACCGGGGTGTGGGCCAGCAGCGGGGGAAAGCTATAGGCAAATAGCCGTAGTGTCACTTAGTGATAGCATCGAGATCGAAAGCGTAGTTCTTCAAGTGATCAGGTGTGTAGTTAGCCTACCGTTTTTCGGGTTTATGATTGTATGAGATATCTATATGTGTGTTATGAACGTGCTAACTAGTGCAGTGGAAATTATGATATGGATACCCTCAAGGGGTATGTCAATAATCTGGTACCAAATCTGATGAAATGTGATTATTGATATTAATATGTGATAATATGCGAAATAACATGTACATGCATTATCATCATGGCACTATTTTATGTTGCATGTGCATGGGTGGGATATGAAAGAAGGACAGGGTGTACTTCGAGTACGTGGTTTGATGAATGGCTCTGTGCCTCATCGTGATTGATATAGGCTATGTGCCATATCGTGGTTGATGAGTGACTATGTGTCCCATCGTGGTTTTGGTGTTAGCTACGGCTACATCGTGGATTGGCGCTGACTGAGGTCGTGTTGTGGATTATTGTGCTTAATTGCACGTGGACGGCATTGATTGCCTTTTGGAGTGAAAAGGAGAGGGTGATTTTGTAATCCCCTAGTGTGTGGTGGCTGGGTACGGGGGTGTGTAGAGGATGGACCCTAGGTTGGGTTGGGTGCACTTTGCATAATTTCAATGGATACGTGAATTAATGTGGAAATGGGCTAAGCCCGATATGTGGAAATTATGCGGTTAATTACCCTGTTACCTGATAAGTGATTTGAATATGGGCCAAGCCCAGAATGTGATAATATGTGAATATGATAATTGTTATCTGATATATGGGTTACTATGTGGTTAACATGTGGGTGGAATTCAATAGAATAATTACACACTGAGTCTGTTAGACTCAGCCAATTTTTATCAAACCTTACAGGTGATGTGCGATGCTCGGACCGGGTTGGAGTGGATACGAGGTGGCCCATGCAGAAGAAGTTGCTTTCCTTATGTTTTATAATTTATGCTTTCAGTATTTTAAATATCCATTGGTTGTAATAAGGGCCTTGAAGTATTTGAATTTTGTTATGTTCAAGTTAGTTTTATAATTAAGTTAATATTTTGTAGGTTTATTTTAAAAGCTATTTATATCCCAAAAGTCATATTAAAGTTTTGAATCCGGAAGTTTTTATAACAACTTAACTTTTACTTAGAATGTTTTAAATTACGAAAAAGTTTTATTAACGGCGACAAATTCTTAACGGTTTTTTTTCCTTTAAGTAAGAATATTTGCAAAAGTTTTCCGCAGTGGCATTTCAGATTCGGTCGTATCGAATGGGCTGAGTTTGGGGTGTTACATAGCTGATGCAGTCGTAAGCCAACTAAAAATCTGACAAAGGCAAGTGCACCTATCAATTAATATTATGGCTATGGTGAGCACATATATCATTCCCACAAAGAGTAAAAGTGCCAGTAATTACCGTCTTTTTATTATTTAACCAACAAATTAGAGTATTTGGTTAAAACTAAAATTAACTAATTAAATTAACTAAAGAACATGAAAAAGAAAAAATTGAAAAATAATAGGGTAAACAACCAAGAAACGAAACAATACCCAGGAAAGAATTCACCTAGACTTCATCTGTCATTATCAATCTATATTACGTAATTTCTTCACTTTGAATTTTGATCCATAGAAGCCCCTAAATTATGCTAATATCTCTCTTCAAGACTAAGAGCAACCGACTCTAGGTTGATTAATTAAAATTTCTTTCTAATTAAGATCCCTATTGTCGCATTAATTTGATCTATGGATCCCCCTATTAAATGTGACTCTAATCCAATAGATTTATATCGTCCTATTTCTAGGATTGCATTCAACTCCACTCAATTATGCTAGATCTACTATTAAACAGGGTCTATTCCTCCTCTGATTCAAGAACATCCAACATGGATCAATAGTTTATAAATATTAAACCCAGAATTAAGCACACATAATTGAGAACAAGATCCAAGTATTTATTACATAAAAATAGAAATCAAATAACAGAATCCCTCCTAGGGTTCATCTCCTAGGTAATTGGGAAAATTAGTTCATAATCGCAAATAAAAACATCCAGAAGACAACATAACCTTAAGAAACAAAGAAACTCATAATAAACTTCAAAGGAATCAAGAGAAGATCTTCAATCTTGATGCACATTTTCTTCAGAGTTGGCTTCAATGGTGTTTTTTGAGTTATTTTTTCTTGAATATTCTCTTTCGGCTTGCTCCCATCTTCTTATCTTTGTCATATATAGGTCTTAGAATGCCCGAAAAACCTAAAAATTGTATTTTTTTCACGTGTTTGGAGTGCAAATTGCGAAATCCACACGGTCTGGTACGTGGCCATGTGATAGCCTGTGTGGCTCACACGGCCATCTGTCCAACCCGTGTGGATCTTAAAACTAGCTCTGTTTTTCAATTTTCACTCGTTTTTTGCTCCTTTTGCTTCAAAATGCTCTCTTAAGTATAAAAACATGAACTTAAAGGACTAGGAGCATAAAGTTCACCATTTTATATCGAATAATCATCCAAAAACCCATTAAGAACAGGATTAAAACATGTTACTTTTAGCCCTTATCAAATATCCCCACACTTAAGCGTTTTCTTGTCCTCAAGCAAAATCCTCAACCCACATTCAAATTAAATTTTTTCAATTTTTCATTTTTATCAATAATATTTCAAGATAATTAGGAAACAATCATGCATTAGAAATTCAACCAAAAGGACACTAAAGATTCAACCAGTCCAAGTCAAAATTTTTAAAGCAGAAAAATGTAGGTGTCTCCTCTTATCTAAATAATTATCTTAAATTCAAAAGCAACAAGGATTGACATCTTCATTCCAGATCACTCAAAGCACCCAAAGTATTTAAGGTTCAAATATAATGCACTCAATAGTTAAACGAGAAATGCTATTGCCATAAGCTTGCTTGAAAATCAAATCTCCACAACTATAAAATAAGATGACACACCAGTCAAGAGGTCTTGACAAGGTTGTAATGGGGCTTAGGTTAAGCGTATGGAATAGGAAGAATAGTTGGTTATAATCGAGAATCGACATGATAAGTTACCAAACTAGAAAAAAAACTTAAATGTTGAATTAAAAGAATTCACATCAACAAGAAAAAAATAATAAAAATGAGCTTTTCAACACAATATGAAACTAACGATTCAAGCTCAATCATTTTTTTTCTCTTTATTATTATTATTTTGAACAAGAAAAAAATTCAACAATAAAAATGATGAAAATGACTTTTATAAATGGGGAGCCATTTATTCAAAAAAATTTACCAAATGTTTTGTTATATAAAAATGGGGAGATTGTTAAACCAAAATTTATTTGATAATATGTTTTGATATAACAAATTACAGTGTTTTTAAATAAAAGTTAAAATTGAACAAAATTGGCAAAATGATATTTCAAATGAAGTATAAGATATAAAATTTCTAATATTATACTTTGAAATCTTAAAGAAATTTTTGAATTAATTTTTTAAATCAAGTTAAAATGATTTCAATCAAGTTAGAATTTTTTTCAAATAATTTAATTTTTTTTAAATAAGTCAGCATAGCTTCAGGCTAAAAAATGAAAATGTTAAGGGAGTTTGTGTAACAGCCCAATTTTGGGGCTAGTCGGGACAGTGGTTTTGAGACCACTAATCTGAGGTTGAGGAAAATTATTTTGGTATTATTTTATGTGTTATAACATGTTTATAATAATGCATGAGAATTTTGGTGCTTTAATTTTAACAATTGAATGCTTAATTGCGAAAAAGGACTAAATCGCATAAAGTGAAAAGTTTCATTATACAAGGTAGAGGTGTCTAATACCCATAGAATATGAAATTGGAGGTCCTTAAAGTGCAATAAGGCCATTATAAGTGTGTTGGTTTGCCATGTAGACAAGGGAGACAAGAGCATTTATTTTTTATCAATATTTGGTGAAATTAGGTGATAAAAAATGAATAAAATAAGCTATCATCTTTTATTATTCATCTTTCCTCTTCCACCAAAATTACTAACAAGAGTAAGGTTTTTGAAAGCTTTAAAATTTCAGCAACTTATCTTCTCTACAAGTAAGTGATTATAATGGTTTTACTTGATAATTTTTGTACTTTTGGAGTCCCCAAAGCTTAAGCTAGCTAATGAGGGGACTAAATTGCTAAATGGTTGAAAGTTTAGGTACTTTACATGAGAGTTTTCATGTTGTTTTCTGAGTTTTTATGGAAGAAAATGAAATTTAGGGAGATGAGAAACAACTTTTATGAAAGTTGTTATCATGAAAACACCTAGATGGGACTAAGTTGTAAATGTTGTAATTTGGTAATAAATGCATGAAATAGTTGGATTTTTAAGTAGTTGTAAGAGAAATAAATGTTCATCTAGGCTTGTTTGATAAGAAAATGTGATGAAAAATGATTTACGAGCCTAGGGGAAAAATCGTAATTTTTCCATAGTACAAGGGCAGAATGGTCATTTCTGCCTAAGTAGAGATTATGATGTAATGTCATTATAAAATGATTGAATGAGTGAATTTTGTTGTTTTATATCAAGAATAACGCGGAATTAACCTTGATCGGGGAAAAGGTAAGGTTTTAGATTAAACCGCAAATTAACACATTTTGCACCAAGGTAAATTTATGTGTAAACTATTCATTTCGAGTATACATGTTGTTAATAAATGGTGCATCGTATGAATGAAATTATTTATGATTGAGATGAATTGAATTCAATAGATATTGAGTAAGTCCGTATGAGTCTAATTATAGATTAATGGTAGGCTATGTGCGATACCACCGTAAATACTCTTAGTGCTGGGCTAAGTGCGATACCATCTTACTATTCATTCACAATGGGCTGTGTACGAAATCATCATTTACTTTATCATTTGGTGGGTTACCACCGTAAATATTCATGTTGGTGGGCTATGTGCGATACCACCCTAGTTATAGATTAATGGTGGGCTAAGTGCGAAACCACCGAGTGTTTGGTATTATTTCAATGCTTGTTATATGATTGGAATGTAGTAAAAGATGAAATGAGTAAGCATGACTATGGAAGGTGGATTTTTTTTTGCTTAGTGCATAATGCTATTTATTGATTAGCATATATTATGATGTTTATTGTTTACACGTAAACTTACTAAGCTTAAAGCTTACTCCCTTTCTTTTCCCTCATTTTATAGTGTCAAAGAGAAGGGTCGGGATACGAAGATTTGGAAGATCTTCCACACTATCAGCTCATCTCAGTATTTTGAGTATGTCATGTATAGGGGCTAGACTAGGTGAATTGGTTTCTTATTTTGAGCCAAGTGTGTGATGGATCCTTTAAAGTTGAACATGCTAATAAATACATGATTTTACAATTATAAATCAAGAACCCGAAGTGAATCGTGGAAAGGAAAAATTGCCGGAATTGTCCTTAAATTTCTATGACTTTTGCAAATTAGCCAGGTAAGTTCATATAGCTAAATTTAATGAATTGCTATGAAAATTTCATGAATGCTATGGTATGTTATTGTATATGAATGTTATTAAACTGAGATAATTGTGAAAGTATGAATGTTTGAATAAAATTTCTAATTTAGTGGAATATCGGATTGAGTATTTTCGTTCAGAGACTAATACGCATTGGCGGAAAAGACCATGGTTGGACCATGGCAATATGTGATATGTGATTTCCATATAAGACCATAGCTGGGCTATGGCATCGGTGTGATAAGTAATTTCCGTATAAGAACATAGCTGGGCTATGGCATCGGTGTGATATGTGATTTTCATATAAGACCATAGCTGGGCTATGGCATCGGTGTGATATGTGCTTCGTGTAAGGCCATAGCTGGGTTATGGCTTCAGCGTGTGATATGTGATTATGTGCAAGACCATAGTTATACTATGGTAGTGTGGAAATGAAGTACTTAATTCCGAACCGTTCCCTACTTTGGTTAAGAAAAGTAAGTGGTAAATGGACCCAAGAGATTGAAATCAATTAATCATTGATATTGAGCTCAATCAAGTAAATTTTATCATTGATTTTGTGATTGATAGGATGGGTTAGTGAAATTATATATTGCATGATTGATATAAGATGTTCGGTAAGAATTATTTTTTTTATGCCTATGAGCTTGCTAAGCTTTCATAAGCTTATATTCATGTGTTTAATTGATCGAATCAGCATGAAGGATCACACTATCCAAGATTATTTCCGGTAGCTTTTGTTAATCATCTTTTGATTTATATGGCATGTATATGAGTTTAGTAAAAATGATATAGATTGAATAGTAATGGTATGACTTGAATGATAAAATATGTTTATAACCTAGTGTGATGAATATGTTAGAATATATGTAAATGATACATTTTTTGGTTTGGTTTTAGTTGATTGGATTAGACTATATTGGTAAATGGAAGTGTTAAGTGTAGGTTAAAGGTGTATGGGCAAGAAAATGGTCTAAAATGGCCAATTTTCATCCACAAGGCCGTGTGTGACACACAGTCTACCCTCAGGGGCATGTGATCTGACCGTGTGTCCCCTTCACCTTAATTTAGCAAAACAGAATGTCCAGGATTGGTCGCACAGGCTGAGACACAACCGTGTGTCTCAGCCGTGTGAGGGACACGGCCTTGTGACATGGGCGTGTGCCCTGGCCGTGTGAAGTCTGCACATGGTTTTCGAAAAATCATGAAAATAAAATCGACCACACGACTTAGCACACGGGCGTGTGACTTGGTCATGTGGCTACCGTTTGTTGCTGACGTCATAAACAGAATGCACCCTAAAATCGACACAGCCTAAGCACACGGGCATGTCCATTGACCCACACGGACGTGTGGCCCTAAAATCTCAAAAAAAAAATTTGAGTTTCATAAAATCTTTCTATGGTCTCTGTTTAGTCCCGAACCACTCCCGAAGAATGTTTTGGGCCTTGTAGGCTCATATAAGGGACGTTATGAATGTGTGTGAAAGGTTTTAATTTTGAAGGAAATTTAAGTAGCGGTTTTTTATATGATTGCTTGAGTTTATGTCAAGTAACACCTCGTACCCTATTCCGGCGTCGAAAAGAGTAAGAGGTGTTACATTTAGTGGTATCAGAGCTTCGGTTTAGATGATTCTTGAAACAAGTGTGATGTGTAAAGTGATTAGAAATACATGCCATATATATCTGTGATAGTGTGATGTGTATGATCCGATCTAATCCTTGTTTTTCTTATAGATTAAAAAGATGTCAGATAGATCCTAACATACTGAACATGATGAAGCTAACAATAGAGTGCAGAATCTGAACCTGGGACAAGCAGTAATGTCCCAATATCTCTGATTCAAGAACAAGATCATAAAAATATGATATATGGAGTGATGAATCAGTCGTTTACTGATTTAATGCAAGGAAGAACTCAAGCTCAGCAACCTCCTCCCCTTACAGTACCATCAGTAGAGCCTCAGGTTGCACCTCCACCTCCTCCGATAACTGAATCCAATAAGCGTTCTCCATTAGAAAAGCTTAGAAAACATAGGACTAAAAAATTTTGGGGAAAAACAGATGATGACCCTATCAAAGTCGAGTATTGGTTGCAAAGTGTAATGAGGGTTTTTAAACAAATGGTATGTCCACCATATGATTAGTTGAGATGTGCTATGTCATTATTGAAAGAAGAAGCTTATAATTGGTGGGAAACAATAGAAGCCGTGGTACCTTCCGAGAAAATCACTTGGGAATTTTTCCAGAATGAGTTCAAAAAAAAAAATATGTGGGTAGAAGATATCTGGATAAGAAGAAAAGAGAATTCTCGATTTACTACAGGGAAACAAGTCAGTGGTTGAATATGAAAGAGAACTTGTTTATCTTAGCAAATATGTCCGAGACATTGTACCTACTGAAGAAGAAATGTGTATACAGTTCGAAGAAGGTTAAATAATGAGAACAAAATGATGATAGGGGGTACCGAGATACGGGAATTCATTGTCCTATCAGATCGTGCTCAAAAACTAGAAGAGGTGTATAACAAAAAGATGCAACGGGATAGAAAGAACAAAGAATCTTACAAAAGAAGTTCATCTAAATCCTTTTCAGCTCCGCCAGTGAAGAAATCCAAAGATGACTTCAGTCGAGCTACTTCAGCACCAGAAAGATCCAGTAAGAGTAGAGCTAGACAATCCAATTTCAAGGCATCTGATAGACTTGTTGATAGTGCGGGTAGTGTTCAAAACACTTTTAGGCCTAAGTGCCAATATTGTGGGAGAAATCACCCTGGTGAATGTAGGGGTAAGATAGGGGCTTGCTATAAATGCAGATCTACCGATCATTTTATTCAAAATTGTCCTCAATTACAAAGAGAAGAAGAAGAGAAGAAACAGAAATAGATGACTACTTCGCAAAGAAGTAGACGTTAGGTCACAACAGTGCTAAATGAGTTACTCGTCCAGGTACAAAAGATTCTGCAGGTCGGTCAAAGGCTAGAACACCTGCCCGTGCATATGCTATTCGAGCTAGAGAAGAAGCGACAGCCCCAGACATAATTGTTGGTACTTTCTATCTTTATGATGCTACTATGTATGCATTGTTAGACCCAAGGTCTACCCATTCATAAATTTGCACTATGTTAGTATCAGAAAATAATTTGTCTATTGAATCCACTAATTATGATGTGCAAGTCACTAATCCATTAGGACAAAGTGTATTAGTTAATTTAATATGTCGAAACTGTCCCCTAAAAATAAAAGGCTGTGAATTCTCTACTGATTTGATGTTGCTGCCTTTTTAAGAATTTGATGTTATTCTTGGAATAGATTGGTTGACCAAACATGATGCAATAAAAGTGAATAGATTTAAAATGTCAGACAGTGGAAGTAATTTCAGCTGAATTTGGAAATACAAAAGGTGTTGTTAGGGTAATTTCAGCCTTTTCTGCTCAAAAGTTGATACAGAAAGGTAATGAAGCTTTTCTAGCTTATATTCTTGACACCCAAGGTTCTGAATTGAAGATGGAGTTGTTACCAGTTGTTAATGAGTTTGTTGATGTGTTTCCTGAAGAATTATCGGGTTTACCTCCAAACCATGAAGTTGAATTTGTGATTGATGTGGTTCCGAGAACAGCTCCAATATCAGTAACACCATACAGAATGGCACCAACTGAGTTAAAAGAATTCAAGAAGCAATTGCAAGAGTTATTAGACAAGGGGTTCATTAGACTGAGTACGTCACCTTGGGGTGCACCTATTTTGTTTGTGAAAAAGAAAGATGGATTTTTAAGATTGTGTATTGATTACCGATAGTTGAAGAAGGTCACAATTAAGAATAAATATCCTTTACCTCGCATCGATGACTTGTTCGATCAACTGAAAGGTGCCGCAGTGTTCTGAAATATAGATCTCAGATCCAGGTATTACCAGTTGAAAGTTAAAGAATGTGATGTGCCAAAGACTACTTTTAGAACTCGGTATGGTCACTATGAATTTTTAGTAATGCCATTTGGTTTAACTAATGCTCCTGCTACTTTCATGGATTTAATGAATCAAATTTTTCAACCATACTTGGATAGATTTGTAGTGGTGTTTATTGATGATATATTAATATATTCCAAGATGGATTCTGAGCATACATAGCATTTACGAATTGTATTATAGACTTTAAAGGAAAAGCAACTGTATACGAAGTTCAGCAAATGTGAATTTTGGCTCCATAAGGTTGGGTTTTTGGGTCATATTGTGTCAGTCGACAGAATTCGTGTAGATCCGAGCAAAATGTCAACAGTGATTAATTGGAAAACTTTGAAGAATGTTATAAAAGTGCGAAGTTTTCTGGGTTTAGTAGGTTATTACCGCCGATTTGTTAAAGACTTTTTAATGATTGCTTCACCGATGACTTAGTTACTACAAAAGAACGTTGAATTTATTTGGTCCGATGAGTGCCAGAAAAGTTTTAATCAATTGAAAAAAATGTTGGCAGAGGCTCTAGTGTTGACTCAGCCTAAATCAGGTGTGCTATATATGGTATATAGTGATGCGTCTCTGAATGGTTTAGGCTGTGTACTGATGCAGTCAGGAAAAATTGTAGCATATGCTTCACGGCAGTTGAAATCACATGAAAGAAAATATCCTACACATGATCTTGAGCTAGTTGCTATTGTTTTTGCTTTGAAAATTTGGAGACACTATCTATACGGTGAGAAATGTTATATATATACAGACCATAAGAGTCTAAAGTATTTAATGTTGCAAAAGGATTTGAATTTGAGACAGAGACGATGGCTAGAGCTACTGAAAGATTATGATCTTGTTATTGACTACCATCCGGGGAAACCAAATGTAGTGGCAGATGCACACAGTCGAAAATCATCATTGTTTGCTCTTTGGGCGTTGAATGTGTAATTGTCTGTTAGTGAAGATGATTCTATGTTGGCAGAATTAAAATCAAAACCTATATTCTTTCAACGGATTCAGGAGTTACAAGATGAGGATCCGAAATTGGTGTTGAAGCGACAGATGGTTCAGGACAAGTTGAGTTCAGAATACTCCATTGATGATAACGGTATGTTATATTATCGTAATAGAATTTGTATTTCGAGTGACTCAACTTTGAAAAATGATATTTTGTCTAAAGCTCATAATAGTGGTAGCACGAAGATTGTAACAGTCCGGTTTAGACCATAGTCAGAATAGAGGTTTTGGGACCACAAATCCTAGTCAAAAAAATATTTTAATATTATTTTCTGTGTTTGCAATATGTGATTGAGCATGTGTGAAAGTTTCATGAATTAAATTGTCCATTTGTGTGCTTAATTAGAGAAAAGGACTAAATTGCATTACATGTAAAATTTGCATGTTTTATGTAAAGGTATCTATTTGTTATGGCTTTTATTATATGGAGTCCTTATGTCGTTATTAAACCATTACATAAGTGAGTGGATGATAATGGACATAAATGGCCATATATTAAATGAATTTTAAATGGTTTCATTAATGGTAATTTGGTAATTTGTAAACAATGTCATTAAATTAAAACAAAACAACATTTTGTTCATCATTTTACTGGCTATTGCCGAAAGTTAAAGGAGAAAAACACCATTGTTGAGAAAGCTAAGTTTCGGCCATTATCTAATGATGGTGGTGGAAAAAGTCTTAAAATTTATATAATGAATGATCAAGCCTAGAAATTAACTATCACCACGATTGAGGCAAGCGCACCTATCGAACAGTAGTATAGTTTAGTGGCAAGACCGAATTGTCGAACCCAAGGGAACCAAAAGTACTAATACTAACTTTCTTCTTATTATTTAGCCTAAGAATTAAGGGAATTGTTATTTAATCTAAAATTAACTAACTACTAAGCTAAAGATGCTAAGACACAGAAAAGGAATTGGGGAAAATACTTGTGGGAAAACCAATTGATTAAGACAATACCCGAGGAAGAATCCACCTAGACTTCACTTGTTATCTAACTGTGAACCAGACAATTCACTTGACTTGATCCGTAGGATTCCTTAATTTATATTAATACCTCACTCGAGGCTACTAACGTCTAACCTTAGATTGATTAATTGAAATCTCTTTCTAATTAAAACCCCTAGAATTGCATTAACTCGATCTATGGACTCCTATATTAGGTTTGACCCTAATCCAGTAGATTTTTGTCATCCTATCTCTAGGGTTGCGATCAACTCCGCTTAACTATGCTAGATCTACTCTTAAATAGGAAATATTCCTCCTCTGCCTAAGCACATCAATACTTGAATCAATATCCTGAAATATCAAAGCAAGAATTAAGAACACATAGTTAAGAACAAATCAAGTATTTATCATATAGTTCAAAAAACAATAACAAGATCCATCTTAGGTTTCATCCCCCTCAGGTATTTGAGGAGTTTACATGATTATAAAAGAATACATCTCAGAAGAAAATATAAAACAAAACATAAGAAAAACACTAAAACTCCCTGAAGGAATTGAAGGAGAGATCCTCAGTCTTAAGTATGATTCCGGCTTCATGAGATGGATCAACTAGCTTTCTTTGAGTGAATCCCACAGTTCGGCCCCTCTGGCTTGGCTCCTTGGCCTAGCTGAACGCCCCCTTGAAGGTTGGCCTCTAGGGTGTTTATATAGGCTTTTGGAATGTATTTATTTGCCTCTAAGTACCCTAATCCGAATAAAACTCTTCTTTTTCGCAACAGGGACACGCCCGTATGGCATGCCCGTGTGATTTGGGGCCAGGCCGTGGTCAGATCTGCTAAAGAGGCACGGCCATGTGTTTCGGGCCCAGGCCGTGTGCAATTCGTACTTTGGCCCATTTTCTTTGTTTTTAGCCCGTTTCTCGTTCTTTTCATCCTCCGGTGCTCTCCTAAGTATGAAACATGAAATTAAAGGATTAGGAGCACCAAATTCCACAATTCAGGGAATAAATCATCCAAAAGTATGCTAAATATGGGATTAAAATATGAACATATTACGGTTTATCAAATACCCCTACATTTAAGCATTTGCTTGTCCTCAAGCAAAATTCTCAACTCTCAATTAAAACGAACTTCTCTCGGTTCCTAATTCTTATAAAAAAATGCCTCGTCATAATTCATAGTCAATTTATACATGGATAATTTAACTAAAAGAATCCTGAAGATTCAAAAGTCACAAGTTTGTAGCACGAAAAATATAGGTGTTTACCCTTATCTAAATAATTACCTTTGATTTAAAACTGACAAGGATTGACATCCTCACTAAAGATTCACTCAAATCACTCAAGGTGTTTAAGGTTCAAAATAAAGCACTCATCAGTCAAACATGAAAAGTTATTACCATAGGCTTGCATGAAAATCAAATCTCCACCACTATAAAATGAGATATACACAAATCAAAAGGTCTTTAAAGGGTTGTAATGGGGCTTAGGTTAAAGGTGTGGAAAAAGGCTAAATTAAAGGGTTAGAATCGAGATTGAATTGACAATTTACCTAACTAAAAAAATGAACTAGTCCTGAATAATTACTGTAATAACCCATTTTACCCGGGCCCATACTATTCAAAAATAGAAAAATAATAAATAATAAATAATAAATTCCAGTTTATTTTACAGTATGTTTACAAGCCCAAAATACACTACCCAACCCCTAACCCAACAAAACAGAGACCTAAAAACTTACGATGCCCAAAAGGGCCCAAATACCAAACAGAATCAGGACCTAGGGTTCCTGGAGAACCCTCGCGCTGCAAGTGCCCAGCACCGCCGTTCGACAACGCAGCAATTAGCACGGATAGCCTTCATCACTGCCGAGATCTACGCCATTAACATGCAAAAGGAAAGAAGAACACAGAAGAAGGAGCAAATAGGGCAAAGATAGAATCTGTATTTTATTTTTTGGGGGTTATAAAACCCCCCATGAAATCTGTAAAATGGACAGAGATACAAGCAAGAAATATACAATAATAAAAATAGAGAAAACCCAATAGCAGAGGTGATTTCAGATGATTTCTTTTCGTTTTTTATTTTTTTTCTATTTTCGAATACTGTTATTTCTTATTTTTTCTTCTATCTTGTTCTTTTTTAAACCATATAATATATATATTAAAATATTAAAAAAGGAGAAAATTTTACCTGTTTTTGGAATTTCGGCCACCGCATCATGGCAGACGACGATGGCGACGGTGCCGGAGCTTCGCCAGAACTCTGCCGAAAATCGCTCAGGCCAAGGGGCTGCAGAGCTCATGTTTATTTTTTTTTCTAAAGGTGTTAAAATAAAATTTGTTGGCTGATTTTAACTTATATAACCTTATTGAAATGACGCGTTTTTGCTTAAGTTAATAAGTACAAAACGACGTCGTTCAGGGAGGATCCGCGCATTGACCCGAAAACCCGGGGAGGATCCGTGCGTTTTTGTTCAAAGGGCTGATTGCCTCTTTGATCCTTTCGCTATTTTAGTATTTTTAATTCGGTCCAATTTGAAATTTTATTTTTTATTAAATTAGCCCTAAAATTATTTCTTTTGTTTCAATCGAGTCCTCGGGCTGCTTAAAGGAAAAAATCAGAACGACGTCGTTTTGGAAAGAAGGCATAATTACCCAATAAGTCCCTGTGGTTTAATGCGCGTTTAGATTTAGTCCTTTTATATCTATTTTTATTGCTATTTAACCCTATTTCTTTGTTTATTTTTAAAACCATTTTATTTTATTTTAAATTATTTTAACATTGTATAAAATTATTTTATCACATTAAATATTCTATATTATTTTCTTTATTATATTAATTTAGTAATAGTATAAAGTTCATATATATTTTTTTTATATCCTTATATATATTATATTATTACTATTTGTTATTTTATTTGGTTTAATATTATTTTCATTACATATTATTTTACGATTTATATATTAATTATTATACTATACATTTTTTAAATTTCTATATTATATAGTATTATATTAAATCATATATTACTTCTAAAATCTTATTTTGTATAAAATTTATTTATATTGTATAACATATATTTATTTTATTGTTTATATGAAATATATATGTATTAGATTATTATGTTATAAATGTAATTTTATTTGAGGTTATATATTATTTATTTATTTAACAATATATTTTACTTATTTTTATGAATATATATATTATTTTTACTTACTCCACATCATTTTTGCATGTTAATTCATTTTTATATAATTCATATTTTTATTATTCCACATCATTTTTACTTAAAGCCATATGTTTCTTAATTTACAATATTTATAATAATTCATTCTATGTTGTTATGCATGTAAAGCTTTATATTTATTTGTTATTTACTGCTTTATATCTTATATTTGTAACACCCCAAACCCGGTCTATGCGTCAAGGCGAGATTTGGTTTGTCACACAGGTCGAATATTCTTTATTTCTATCTAATGATTTATGTGAAACGGTATTTCAAAACCCTTTTAAAATAAAAAAAATAGAGTTTAATAAAAACCAAGAGAATAATTTAAGTTCGATGAATTTGAGAAACATTAGTTGAAAAATCTTATCATTTGACATTTAATTAACAAAACCTTAAAGTAATTTTATAAGAGTTCAAAGGGTTTGAAAATAAGAATAGTTAAAGAAGCTCGTATGTTGAAAACCCAGAGTATTTTAAGAAAACAATATAGGATAAACATAAGCCCATATTAATAGTCCAAAACATAATTTAAATCCATCCACACATTAAATCCATAAAACATTAATAGAGGCCTTATTACATCAAACCCAAAATAGTAAATTATAAAAAATCTTTATTAAAAGTTCAAAGTTTAATTAACCCATATTTGCAGTATGGCCTCCACGAAGTCATCCTCGGCCCAAGTCCACGTCAATTTCCATTACCTGAGAGGAAAAATTTGAGGGTGTGAGTTACTCAGAACTCAGTGTATAACTTACTTACTCTATCCACTGGGCCAGATCATCAAGTCATAAATAATGGGCTTGAGCCCATAAACAGATTTAGCAATAAAAATAATGAGATACATGCAAAATGAAATTTCCCACCCAAACCTAATTTCCATCCGCTACACACCACCCGTACCAACCATCACACCTGTGGGGATCAAGTCAACCCACCCCGCCAACACACCAATCGTAGGCATTTAGCCATTTTATATTTGTGGCAGAGCCACCGAACTAGATTGTGACAAAGTCACCGAACTAGAGGCATTGAGCCATTAAAATATTTGTGGCAGAGCCACCGAACTAGAGGCAATCAGCCATTTAATTATTTTGTGGCAAAGCCACCGAACTAGAGGCAATCAGCCATTTAATTATTTTGTGGCAAAGCCACCGAACTAGATTTTGGCAACAGGCCTTTCTTCTCTTCATCATTTATCCCAACCCATGCAACATGTATGCATAATAGTCTATATACATATGAAAATTTGCAAAAATTCCCAATTTACATGTGATTCAAATTTTCAGGTTTTTATTAAGGCCCATAAGACAAAATATCATTTAGCCCATTTAAAAATCTTGCAACTTTGGCCCATTTAACGATCTAGCAGGGATTTCGGCCCATTTTACTATCTAGCATACTTTTTGGCCCATTTTACGATCTAGCAGGGATTTCGGCCCATTTAACGATCTAGCAAGAATTTTGGCCCATTTTACGATCTAGCAGGGATTTCGGCCCATTTAACGATCTAGCAGGGATTTCGGCCCATTTTACACATGAGACATAAAATTTACATTTTACCAATTAACTCATCGAGGCGTTTCGTAATTTTCACTATTTTAACCATTTTCATGTAATTTCACCAAAATACCAATTATTTCAGAAGTCTACCGATTTTGTCGTTTTACGATTTTGCTCAATACTACGGTATGACATCTAACCCGCGATAAGTGTGAAGTTACACACCTTGATATCGTGAGTACTAAACCTTCCCGCCGTCAACACCCAAACGTAATACTGAACCATTAGAACACTTTCATTTATTAAAAATATACTATTGGTAAACGATCTAAATCTTTACCCTTTTGATTTTGAACCACTTCTATTTTGGTTTCTCCTCGATTGTTGATTCGTGTTCGATGAGAATCCATGAACGCATAAAGGCTCGGAATACGAATAACCTCGAACAATTGATTCTCCTCGGTTGAAGGTCCGTAACCCGATGGAAAATCCAGATTCTCAAACAATCCTTCGTTTATAATTAGGGGATTAACGGAACCGCCTCTTCGAAAACTATGGACCGCCCTTTTTCGCCTCTATCTTGAATGTCTCTAAAGACATAATATCATTAGTCCGACTATAAATATCGAAATATGGCTAACGATTTGTAAGATTTGAGATTTGGCTTACTACGATTATCTTCGTTCCTCAAGAAACGATCGGCGATTATGTCCCTAAAACGAAATAGATTAATAACTAACTATACTAATATAATGAAAAAATAAGAACCCTTAAAGAAAATCTCATTACCTTAATTCATGAGATCGATTCCAACGATCCACAATACTCAAGAATACTTTGAGTTTCGCCTCGCTAGATTTCTATGATAGAGAAAAGGTCGAATTAGATATGGTATGACAATGATCTAAATCCAAAAGATCATCTCACACCACAATAGATTCGACATGTAAGAATAACAAATTCGAATACTATGCTAACCACTTACCAATCGATTAAGTTTATGTAGGGAAAAGATACGATTATGAAGGAAAAGTTGAAGGAGATAATACTTATCAACATTCGGCCATGGTGAAATAAAAGGGAGAAGTTTGTTTGAGAAATTTTTGTAAAGAGAAAGAGATGAAGAAGGATAAAAGAAAATATGGTGTTTATGTTTTGATTCTTTCCAAGTAAACCCGAACTAACATTTAGCAACATAGTGATTTTTTTTTAAAAAAATTTAGGATGTTACAATTCTACCCCCTTAAAGAAAATTTCATCCTCGAAATTTACCTGATTAAAAGAGGTGAGGATATTGTTGCCGAATTGCATCCTCAAGCTCCCACGTAGCTTCCTCCGCTCCGTGATTACGCCATAAAACTTCGCCAATGGCACAGTCTTCTTTCTTAGCACTTTAACGTCCCGGTCTATAATTTCTACTAGTTCTTCTTCAAAAGACAAGTCTGAATTTAATTCCACTTCCTCTACCAGTACTATATGAGATGGATCCGATCTATAGCGTCTCAGCATGGAAACATGGAAAATATTATGAATTTGACCCAACTCCGGAGGTAATTCAATCTGATAAGCCACTGGACCAACACGCTTCATCACACGATATGGCCCGATGAACCTAGGGCTCAACTTGCCCTTCTTTCCGAATCTGAAATTTTTTTTCCAAGGTGAGACCTTCAGGAAGACCTGCTCTCCCACATAAACTCGATATCCTTTTGCTTCAGGTCTGCATATAACTTCTGTCTATCCGAATCTTCCATTAACCGTGCTCGAATAACTTTTACCTTTTCCTCTGTTTTAGATATCATCTTAGGACCCAACATCTGCCGTTCGCCCAATTCAGTCCAACAAGTAGGAGTACGGCACCTACAACCATACAATGCCTCATAGGGTGCCATCTGAATGCTAGACTGATAGCTATTATTATACGCGAATTTTGCCAATGGTAGAAAATCCTCCTAACTACCTCTGACGTCAATCACACAACCTCTTAACATGTCTTCCAATATCTGAATTACTCTTTTCGACTGACCATCAGACTGAGGATGAAAAGCCGTACTGAAATTCAACTTTGTCCCCAAGGCTTCATGCAAAGCTTTCCAAAATCATGATGTAAATCTAGGATCCCTGTCTGATATAATAGATACTGGTACCCCATGCAACCTCACGATTTCAGATACATACAACTTAGCCAATTTCGTAATGAATAATCCGACGAACAGGAAGAAAATGGCGATCTTAGTCAAACGATAAACCATCGCCCATACGGAATTTTTCTTAGTAGGTGTTAAAGGTAACCCACTAACAAAATCCATAGTTATTCGCTCCCATTTCCAAAGAGGAATCTTTACAGTTGTAACAAACCCGACGGTAATTGATGTTACGCTTCACTTATCGACAAGTCAAACATTTTCCTACAAACTCGTAAATCTCACGCTTCAACCCCGCCACCAATATCGCATTCACGGAGATCTCGATACATCTTATTTCCTCCGGTGCATAACATAAGGGCTACTATGTGCCTCCCGTAGAATTATTTGCCTCAATTCGAGTATTTAGGCATACAAACCCTTCCACGAAAACACAAGACTCCATCTGGTTTATACCAAAATCCTCTATTTCACCCTTTCAACCTGCTGGAATACAAGTCCCAACTTTTTATCTGATGTCTGTTTTTCCCTGATTTGTTCTAACCACAGAGGTTTCACCTGAAGTTCTGCTAATAAACTACCATCCTCATACAAACTCAAATGAGCAAACATTGCTCTCAAATCAGATATCCGCCTTACGACTTAACGCGTCACTACCACGTTAGCCTTTCCGGGATGATACTCGATTGAGAAATCATAATCCTTTAATAATTCCACCCATCTTCGTTGTCTCAAATTCAACTCCTTTTGGGTAAGGAGGTACTTAAGACTCTTGTGATCCAGTATAAATGATAGACTTCTCACCGTAGAGATAGTGCCTCCAAATCTTTAAAGCAAATACCACGCAGCCTAACTCTAAATCATGAGTAGGGTAATTTACTTGTGCGGTCTCAAGCGCGAGAAGCATATACCACCACCTTTCTATTTTGTATCAAGACACAACCCAATCCGTGTGAGACGATCACAAGAACAAGAATTCTTTTCAGCCTCCTATTTGAATCAAAACTAGTGCTTCCGTCGTAATCTTCTTCAATTTCTCGAAACTCTCTTGTTGTTTTTCGGTCCAAACATACGGTACTCTTTCGCAATAGCTTTAGTTAAAAGAATCAACGAAAACCCTCAACAAAGCGCCTATAATAACCACCAATCCTAAGAAACTCAATTTCAGCTACCGACTTTGGTGGTTTCCAATCCGAATAGCCTCAATCTTCCGAGGATCCATCCTTATTCCTTCAGCTGATACCATATGACCCAAGAAAGTCACTTCTTTTAGCCAAAATTCACATTTCTTGAATTTGGCATAAAGTTGCTTATCACGAAGTAGTCAGTAATACTATACGCAAATGCGTGTCATGCTCCTCATCATTTCTTGAATAAACCAAAATGTCATCTATGAACACCACCACAAACCGGTCTAAATATGGTTGAAAGACTCGGTTCATCATGTCCATAAATGCATTGGTGCATTGGTTAATCTAAACAGCATCACCAAAACTCATAATGTCCATAACGAGTTCTAAATGTCGCCTTATAAATATCTACTTCTTTCACCTTGTCGGTGATAACCCGATCTCAAATCAATTTTGAGAAAATCAAGCTCCTTCAATTGATCAAACAGTCATCAATTCTCGGCAAAAGATACCTATTCTTGATCGTCAATTTATTCAATTGTGCGTAATCAATGCACATACGCATCGATCCATCCTTCTTCTTCACGAACAAAACCGGTGCTCCCCAGAGACACACTCGGTCAGATAAATCCCGATCCGGCAATTCTTGAATTTGAGCTTTAAGCTCCACCAACTCCTTGGTGCCATTCTATAAGGAGCAATGGACACCGGAGCCGCTCGCAAAAGCTCAATACCAAATTCTACTTCTCGATCCGAGGTATACCGAAGTTCATCGGAAATACATCCGAAATTCCTTCACCGTTCTCACATCATCCACAGATAACTCTTTGGCATCCAAAGCACAAATAAAAGCTAGGAATGCTCCATACCCTTTCCGCACTAACTTTTTTGCCTTCAACGCCGATACCACATTTGCCAAGTAATTCCTTCGTTCACCTATCATTATTACTTCTTTATCATCTGAGGTTCTTATTGACATCCGCTTTTCAGCACAATCCAAATGTGCCCGATGCTTAACAAACCAATCCATGCCCAAAATGAGATCAAACTCGCTTAAAGGCAATTCCATCAAATTCGCCAAAAATACCTCCTCTTGAATTTCTAAGGGCACGTCTCTAAACAGTTTATTTACAATTACCGACTGTCTTAAAGGACTAATTACTGTCATCTCACTATCAGTAATTTTAGATTCTAGATTCAGGTTTCCAGATATGACACTAGTAAAATACGAGTGGGTAGAACCAATATCTATTAAAGCAGTAACAGGTACATCGAAGATGAAGAACGTACCAGTTATTACATCAGGTGCATTTCCATCCTCGCGGCGTCTAACTGCATAGACCAACCCTGGCTATCTTGCATCTGTGTTACCTCTAGGACCATTGCCTCGACCCGATGCACCTTGACCACGCCCACCCCATTACCACCACGACCGGTCCATGACCTCTCGGTGGGTGCCGAGTACCTCTGGCCTTGTGTATCAAGTTACGAACTTCCCGAGTCGATCCGACGTCGAGGTAATTTCTATATTGGTGATCCATTGAATCGCATTTGTAACAAGCTACCGCTTTTCCTCCAAAGACTCTCCAAAATGCCTTTTTCCACATTCAAGACAATCTCGACTTTGATTATTAGCTACTGGTGCTCTCACCTTGAGCTGGTTCATCATTTCGAGGCCTCTTCAGAAACCTTTTTGAAGAACCCGACTGCTTTATATCTCTTTTGTTCCTAAATCTTTCTCGATTCTAATGTTCTGAGTTCTTAGCCTCTTCGTCTATTTTGGCCTTCTCCACAAGCGTGGTAAAAGTTCTAACTTATTGTGGGGCAATCAGTACCCTCAACTCATCATTCAGCCCATCCTCGAATAGCACACAACGTTCATGATCCGTTGACACTATTGTCCGAGCATAGCGACTCAAGCGTAAAACTCAAACCTCATCTACCGCTACTATCTTACTCCCTTGAACAAGATTGAAACTCCTTCCTTCGGCATCCACATAACTTGTTCCAACATATTTCCTTGAAGGCGGCTTTAAAGAATTCCCAAGTAATCGGTGCGACCTCGGTGCCTTCTCGAACAAGAAGCCACCATTGATACACCTCGTCTCTTAGCAAGGACACAGACTCCTTCGGTTTACGCTTTCGACGATTGCATTCCATATCATCCATAATCCGCTCCACGACTTGAGCCAATATTCAGCCACATTCAGAGCTACACCGGAAACTCCTCCAAAAACTTCTGCATTATTGGACTTGAGTAGTTCCGAAATCGACCCCCGAGTTGTTAGCCTAATTCTAGCTCCAGCGACCCTTTCCAGGACTCGCAGCATTGCTTGCGTCAAAGCATTGTCTTTTTCCATATGATCATGTGATCCGTCTCACTCTTAAATGACGCGGTGCATCCATTTCCAGATATGATTTGGTGCTTCATTGCACCTCTAACACTCGTCCTCTTCCACGGCCACGTCTCTGGCGTCCTCGACCACGCCCTCTAGTGCTCATGATGACTAATTGATTTAATCGATTACAAGTTTTATGAATCGTAAAATTGTTTCAAATGTTTATTAATGGTGTTTTATGAGATTTGAGAGATAAAGTTATTTTTCGCAACACATCCTATAGTCTCAATCTCTACGATTTTAACATCTAAAATTAAAAGTTCTAAATGTTCCTATGATCATATCATCATCATAATAATTATTCAAGAATGTAATACTTACTTGACTTGGTGCCGATGCTTGTGGTGCCATACTAATATTTAAAACATAATTGAAATAATTTCAAAAGTTATTTGTTGAACCCAACCACAGCCGAGTTTTGAAACTAGCTCTGATACCATTAAATGTAACACCCCAAACCCGCTCTATGCATCAAGACGAGACTTGGTTTGTCACACAGATCGAACATTCTTTATTTCTATCTAATGATTTATGTGAAACGGTATTTCTAAACCCTTTTAAAATAAAAAAAATAGAGTTTAATAAAAACCAAGAGAATAATTTAAGTTCGATGAATTTGAGAAATATTAGTTGAAAAATCTTATCATTTGACATTTAATTAACAAAACCTTAAAGTAATTTTATAAGAGTTCAAAGGGTTTGAAAATAAGAATAGTTAAAGAAGCTCGTATGTTGAAAACCCAGAGTATTTTAAGAAAACATTATAGGATAAACATAAGCCCATATTAATAGTCCAAAACATAATTTAAATCCATCCACATTAAATCCATAAAACATTACATCAAACCCAAAATAGTAAATTATAAAAAATCTTTATTAAAAGTTCAAAGTTTAATTAACCCATATTTGCAAGATGGCCTCCACGAAGTCATCCTCGCCCAAGTCCACGCCAATTTCCATTACTTGAAAGGAAAAATTTGAGGTGTGAGTTACTCGAACTCAAGGTATAACTTACTTACTCTATCCATCGGGCCGATCATCAAGTCATAAATATTGGGCTTTAGCCCATAAATGATTTAGCAATAAAATAATGAGATACATGCAAAATGAAATTTCCCACCCAAACCTAATTTCCATCCGCTACACACCACCCGTACCAACCATCACACCTGTGGGGATCAAGTCAACCCACCCCGCCAACACACCAATCGTAGGCATTTAGCCATTTTATATTTGTGGCAGAGCCACTGAACTAGATTGTGACAAAGTCACCGAACTAGAGGCATTGAGCCATTAAAATATTTGTGGCAGAGCCACCGAACTAGAGGCAATCAACCATTTAATTATTTTGTGGCAAAGCCGCCGAACTAGAGGCAATCAGCCATTTAATTATTTTGTGGCAAAGCCACCGAACTAGATTTTGGCAATAGGCCTTTCTTCTCTTCATCATTTATCCCAACCCATGCAACATGTATGCATAATAGTCTATATACATATGAAAATTTGCAAAAATTCCCAATTTACATGTGATTCAAATTTTCAGGTTTTTATTAAGGCCCATAAGACAAAATATCATTTAGCCCATTTAAAAATCTTGCAACTTTGGCCCATTTAACGATCTAGTAGGGATTTTGGTCCATTTAACGATCTAGCAGGGATTTCAGCCCATTTAACGATCTAGCAGGGATTTCGGCCCATTTTACTATCTAGCATACTTTTTGGCCCATTTTACGATCTAGCAGGGATTTCGGCCCATTTAACGATCTAGCAGGAATTTCGGCCCATTTTACTATCTAGCATACTTTTTGGCCCATTTTACGATCTAGCAGGGATTTCGGCCCATTTAACGATCTAGTAGGGATTTCGGCCCATTTTACACATGAGACATAAAATTTACATTTTACCAATTAACTCATTGAGGGCGTTTTCGTAATTTTTACTATTTTAACCATTTTCATGTAATTTCACCAAAAATACCAATTATTTTGTAAGGTACCAATTTTGTCGTTTTTACGATATGACATCTAACCCGAGATAAGTGTGAAGTTACACACCTTGATATCGTGAGTACTAAACCTTCCCGCTCGTCAACACCTAAACGTAATACGAACCATTAGAACACTTTCATTTATTAAAAAAATATACTATTGGTAAACAATCTAAATCTTTACCCTTTTGATTTTGAACCACTTCTATTTTTGGTTTCTCCTCGATTGTTGATTCGTTGCCCGATGAGAATCCACGAACGTACAAAGGCTTGGGAGTACGAATAACCTCGAACAATTGATTCTCCTCGGTTGAAGGTCCGTAACCCGATGGAAAATCCCAGATTCTCGAAACAGTCCTTCGTTTATAATTAGGGATTAACGAACCGCCTCTTTCAAGACTATGGATCGCCCTTTCTCGCCCTATCTTAAATGTCTCTAAAGACATAATATCATTAGTCCGACTATAAATATCGAAATATGGCTAACGATTTGTAAGATTTGAGATTTGGCTTACTATGATTATCTTCGTTCTCAAGAAACGATCGAGCGATTATGTCCCTAAAATGAAATAGATTAATAACTAACTATACTAATATAATGAAAAAATAAGAACCCTTAAAGAAAATCTCCTTACCTTAATTCTTGAGATCGATTCCAACGATCCACAATACTCAAGAATACTTTGAGTTTCTGCCTCCGCTAGATTTCTATGATAGAAAAAGGTCGGAATTAGATATGGTATGACAATGATCTAAATCCAAAAGATCATCTCACACCACAATAGATTCGGCACAGAAGAATAACAAATTCCAGAATACTATGCTAACAACTTACCAATCGATTAAGTTTATGCGTAGGGAAAAATATGATTATGAAGGAAAAGTTGAAGGAGATAATACTTATCAACATTCGGCCATGGTGAAATAAAAGGGAGAAGTTTGTTTGAGAAATTTTTGTAAAGAGAAAGAGATGAAGAAGGATAAAAGAAAATATGGTGTTTATGTTTTGATTCTTTTCAAGAACGAAAGATGAACAAAGAATTGAAATTGGAGACTTGTGTGCATTTGACAAGGGTGAAAAGAAAAGAAAATGGCCTTCCAAAACTTTAATGATTTCGGCACTAGGAGAAAAGTTTTTAGAGAATAGGTAAAATAAGACCTAAATGGTCAAAACTCAAATGGCCAAAAGAAAAGAGAACAAAAATATTGTTTACCTTTTGTCCAATAAGCATTCGGCTAAGGGGAGAGAATTTGAGAGAAACAAGTTTTGAGAAGAAAAAGAATATCAAATGACCAAAAGAGGAAGATGTGCACAACTAGCCCCTAATTCATCTAAATGCCTTCAAAATTTCGGCCAACCCCTTGCCCCAAAAACCGTCCAAGTACTTGGCTATCAAGGATCAACTTTTGCCAACCTTTCTTTCCATAGCACACTCCCCAATTTAAGCCATTTGTTCCCCTTACTTGCCTTATCCTATTGATTCCTTTCCTCAACTTAAATATTTCCTTAATCCTTTAGCCATCATACCAAAAATAAAGAAGTCAAACTTGCCATGTTTGCTTCTTGGTTACACTTAATAGGTGAAAGCAAAATAAAATTTTCAAGTTGCATGCTAGGAGATTCAACCTCTTCCCTCATGTCCAACTCATGGCGCCATCACCACTATGCTATTAACTCATCTTATGCCTTCTTTTAGTACTTAATTAACTTAAGTCTTAAGGTCACCTAGTTTCTTTACTCTAAAGTACACTTAACTAATATTTTTTTTCTGACTCCAAGTAAACCCAAACTAACATTTAGCAACATAATGATTTTTTTTTAAAAAAATTTAGGATGTTACAATTCTACCCCCTTAAAGAAAATTTCGTCCTCGAAATTTACCTGATTAAAAGAGGTGAGGATATTGTTGTCGAATTGCATCCTCAGGCTCCCACGTAGCTTCCTCCGCTCCTTGATTGCGCCATAAAACTTTGACCAATGGCACAGTCTTCTTTCTTAGCACTTTAACGTCCAGGTCTATAATTTCTACTAGTTCTTCTTCAAAAGACAAGTCTGAATTTAATTCCACTTCCTCTACCGGTACTATATGAGATGACGTCTCAGCATGGAAACATGGAAAATATTATGAATTTGACCCAACTCCGGAGGTAATTCAATCTGATAAGCCACTGGACCAACACGCTTCATCACACGATATGGCCCGATGAACCTAGGGATCAACTTGCCCTTCTTTTCGAATCTGAAAATTTTCTTCCAAGGTGAGACCTTCAGGAAGACCTGTTCTCCCACAGCAAACTCGATATCCTTTCGCTTCAGGTCTACATATGACTTCTGTCTATCCGAAGCTTCCTTTAACCATGCTCGAATAACTTTTACCTTTTCCTCTGTTTTAGATATCATCTTAGGACCCAACATCTACCGTTCGCCCAATTCAGTCCAACAAGTAGGAGTACGGCACCTACGACCATACAATGCCTCATAGGGTGCCATCCGAATGCTAGATCGATAGCTATTGTTATACGAATTACGCCAATGGTAGAAAATCCTCCCAACTACCTCGACGCCAATCACACAACCTCTTAACATGTCTTCCAATATCCGAATTACTCTTTCGATTGACCATCGACCGAGGATGAAAAGTCAGATCGAAATTCAACTTTGTCCCCAAGGCTTCATGTAGAGCTTTCCAAAATTGTGATGTAAATCTAGGATCCCCGTCGATATAATGACACCTTTGGTACCCCATGCAACCTCACGATTTCGATACATACGACTTAGCCAATTTACGTAATGAATAATCCGTATCGAACCAGGAAGAAAATGAGCGGTCTTAGTCAAACGATCAACTACTACCCATACGGAATTTTTCTTAGTAGGTGTTAAAGGTAACCCACTAACAAAATCCATAGTTATTCGCTCCCATTTTCGAAGAGGAATATTTACAGGTTGTAACAAACCTGACTGTAATTGATGTTTCGCCTTCACTTGCTGACAAGTCAAACATTTTCCTACAAACTCAGAAATCTCACGCTTCAACCCTGGCCACCAATACTATTCACGGAGATCTCGATACATCTTATTTCCTCCGGGGTGCATAACATAAGGGCTACTATGTGCCTCCCGTAGAATTATTTGTCTCAATTCTGAGTCTTTAGGCATACAAACCCTTCCACAAAAACACAGTACTCCATTCGGGTTTATACCAAAATCCTCTATTTCACCCCTTTCAACCTGCTGGAATAAAAGTCCCAACTTTTTATCTGATGTCTGTTTTTCCCTGATTTGTTCTAACCATAGAGGTGTCACCTGAAGTTCTGCTAATAAACTACCATCCTCATAGAAACTCAAATGAGCAAACATTGCTCTCAAATCAGATACCACCTTACGACTTAACGCGTCAGCTACCACGTTAGCCTTTCCAGGATGATTCTCGATTGAGAAATCATAATCCTTTAATAATTCCACCCATCTTCGTTGTCTCAAATTCAACTCCTTTTGGGTAAGGAGGTACTTAAGACTCTTGTGATCCGTATAAATGATAGACTTCTCACCGTAGAGATAGTGCCTCCAAATCTTTAAAGCAAATACCACTGCAGCTAACTCTAAATCATGAGTAGGGTAATTTACTTCGTGCGGTCTCAACTGTCGAGAAGCATATACCACCACCTTTCTATTTTGTATCAGCACACAACCCAATCCGTGTGAGACGATCACAAGAAATAGTAAATTCTTTTCACCTTCCGATTGAATCAAACTGGTGCTTCCGTCAGAATCTTCTTCAATTTCTCGAAACTCTCTTGTTGTTTTTCAGTCCAAACATACGGTACTCCCTTTGCAACAGATTTAGTTAGGTGCAAAGAATCAACGAAAATCCCTCAACAAAGCGTCTATAATAACCAGTCAATCCTAAGAAACTCTGAATTTTAGCTACCGACTTTGGTGGTTTCCAATCCAGAATAGCCTCAATCTTTCGAGGATCCATCTTATCCCTTCAGCTGATACCACATGACCCAAGAAAGTCACTTCTTTTAGCCAAAATTTACATTTACTGAATTTGGCATAAAGTTGCTTATCACGAAGTAGCTGCAATACTATACGCAATTGCATGTCATGCTCTTCATCATTTCTTGAATAAACCAAAATGTCATCTATGAACACCACCACAAACCGGTCTAAATATGGTTGAAAGACTCAGTTCATCATGTCCATAAATGCGGCTGGTGCATTGGTTAATCCAAACGGCATCACCAAAAACTCATAATATCCATAACGAGTTTCAATGTCGCCTTATAAATATCCGCTTCTTTCACCTTAAGTTGGTGATAACCCGATCTCAAATCAATTTTGGAGAAAATCAAGCTCCTTCAATTGATCAAACAGTCATCAATTCTCGGCAAAGGATACCTATTCTTGATCGTCAATTTATTTAATTATCGTAATTAATGCACATACGCATCGATCCATCCTTCTTCTTCACGAAAAAAGCGGTGCTCCCACGGAGACACACTCGGTCGTATAAATCCCGATCCAAGAATTCTTGAATTTGAGCTTTAAGCTCCACCAACTCCTTGGTGCCATTCTATAAGGAGCAATGGGCTTTCGGAACTGCTCCGCAAAAGCTCAATACCAAATTCTACTTCCCGATCTCGAGGTATACCAGGAAGTTCATCGGGAAATACATCTGAAAATTCCTTCACCGTTCTCACATCATCCACAGATAACTCTTTGGCATCCAAAGCACAAATAAAAGCTAGGAATGCTCCATACCTTTTTCGCACCAACTTTTTTGCCTTCAACGCCGATACCACATTTGCCAAGTAATTCCTTCGTTCACCTATCATTATTACTTCTTTATCATTCGAGGTTCTTATTGACATCCACTTTTCAGCACAATCCAAATGTGCCCGATGCTTAACCAACTAATCCATGCCCAGAATGAGATCAAACTCGCCGAAAGGTAATTCCTTCAAATTCGCCAAAAATACCTTCTCTTGAATTTCTAAGGGCACGTCTCTAAACAGTTTATTTACAATTACCGATCGTCTCTAAAAGACTAATTCATCGTCATCTCACTATCGGAATTTGATTCTAGATTCAGTTTCGAGATATGATGCTAGCAACATACGAGTGGGTAGAACCAATATCTATTAAAGCGAGAATAGTACATCAAGATGAAGAACGTACAGATTATTACATCGGTGCATTGCCATCCTCATGGCGTCTAACCGCATAGACCAATCCTAGCCGTCTTGCATCTGTGTTACCTCTAGGACCATTGCCTCGACCCGGTGCATCTTGACCACGTCGAGCCCCATTACCACCACGACCTGGTCCACGACCTCTCGGTGGGTGCTGAGTACCTCTGGCCGGCTGTGTATTAGTATTACAAACTTCCTGAGTCGTATCCGTACGTCGAGGGCAATTTTTATATTGGTGATCCATTGAATCGCATTTCTAACAAGCGCCCGTTTTCCTCCAGTACTCTCCAAAATGCCTTTTTCCACATTCAGCACAATCTCGACTTTGATTATTAGCTACCGGTGCTCTACCTTGAGCTGGTTCATCATTCTGAGGCCTCTTCAGAAACTTTTTTGAAGAACTCGACTGCTTTATATCTCTTTTGTTCCTAAATCTTTCCCGATTCTGACGTTCTGAGTTCTTAGCCTCTTGGCTATTTTGGCCTTCTCCACAAGCGTGGCAAAAGTTCTAACTTGTTGTGGGGCAATCAGAACCCTCAACTTATCATTCAGCCCATCCTCGAATCGCACACAATGTTCATGATCCATTGACACTATTGTCCGAGTATAGCGACTCAAGCGTAAAAACTCAGCCTCATATGCTGCCACTATCTTACTCCCTTGAACAAGATTCAGAACCTCCTTCCTTCGGGCGTCCACATAACTTGTTCCAATATATTTCCCTTGGAAGGCAGCTTTAAAGAATTCCCAAGTAATCAGTGCAGCCTCGGTGCCTTCTCGAACAGTAAGCCACCATTGATACGCATCGTCTCTTAGCAAGGACACAGCTCCTTTCAGTTTCTGCTCGACAGTGCATTCCATATCATCCATAATCCACTCCACAGCTTCGAGCTAATATTCAGCCACATTCGGGCTACACCGAAACTCCTCTAAAAACTTCTGCATTATTAGACTTCAGTCGTTCCGAAATAGACCCCCGAGTTGTTGGCCCAATTCTAGCTCCGGCGACCCTTTCCAGGACTCGCAGCATTGCTTGCGTCAAAGCATTGTCTTCTTCCATATGATCATGTGATCCCGTCTCACTCTCAAATGACGCGGGTGCATCCATTTCCGGCATATGATTTGGTGCTTCAGTTGCACCTCTAACACCTCGTCCTCTTCCACGGCCACGTCTACCACGTCCACGACCACGTCCTCTAGTGCTCATGATGACTAATTCGATTTAATCTGATTACAAGTTTTATGAATCAGAAAATTGTTTCAGAGTTTATTAATGGTGTTTTATGAGATTTGAGAGATAAAGTTATTTTTCGCAACACATCCTATAGTCTCAATCTCTACGATTTTTAACATCTAAAACTAGAAGTTCTAGAGTGTTCCTATGATCATATCATCATCATAATAATTATTCAGTAACGAATACTTACTTGACTTGGTGCCGGATGCTTGTGGTGCCATACTAATATTTAAAACATAATTGAAATAATTTCAAAAGTTATTTGTTGAACCCAACCACAGCCGAGTTTTGAAACTAGCTCTGATACCATTAAATGTAACACCCCAAACCCGGTCTATGCGTCAAGACGAGATTTGGTTTGTCACACAGATCAAACATTCTTTATTTCTATCTAATGATTTATGTGAAACGGTATTTCAAAACCCTTTTAAAATAAAAAAATAGAGTTTAATAAAAACCAAGAGAATAATTTAAGTTCGATGAATTTGAGAAACATTAGTTGAAAAATCTTATCATTTGACATCTAATTAACAAAACCTTAAAGTAATTTTATAAGAGTTCAAAGGGTTTGAAAATAAGAATAGTTAAAGAAGCTCGTATGTTGAAAACCCAGAGTATTTTAAGAAAACATTATAGGATAAACATAAGCCCATATTAATAGTCCAAAACATAATTTAAATCCATCCACACATTAAATCCATAAAACATTACATCAAACCCAAAATAGTAAATTTTTTAAAAAATCTTTATTAAATGTTCAAAGTTTAATTAACCCATATTTGCAGTATGGCATCCACGAAGTCATCCTCGGCCAAAGTCCACGTCAATTTCCATTACCTGGAAGGAAAAATTTGAGGGTGTGAGTTACTCAGAACTCAGTGTATAACTTACTTACTCTATCCACTGGGCCAGATCATCAAGTCATAAATATTAGGCTTGAGCCCATAAACAGATTTAGCAATAAAAATAATGAGATACATGCAAAATGAAATTTCCCACCCAAACCTAATTTCCATCCGCTACACACCACCCGTACCAACCATCACACCTGTGGGGATCAAGTCAACCCACCCCACCAACACACCAATCGTAGGCATTTAGCCATTTTATATTTGTGGCAGAGCCACCGAACTAGATTGTGACAAAGTCACCGAACTAGAGGCATTGAGCCATTAAAATATTTGTGGCAGAGCCACCGAACTAGAGGCAATCAGCCATTTAATTATTTTGTGGCAAAGCCACCGAACTAAAGGCAATCAGCCATTTAATTATTTTGTGGCAAAGCCACCGAACTAGATTTTGGCAACAGGCCTTTCTTCTCTTCATCATTTATCCCAACCCATGCAACATGTATGCATAATAGTCTATATACATATGAAAATTTGCAAAAATTCCCAATTTACATGTGATTCAAATTTTCAGGTTTTTATTAAGGTGCATAAGACAAAATATCATTTAGCCCATTTAAAAATCTTGCAACTTTGGCCCATTTAACGATCTAGCAGGGATTTTGGCCCATTTAACGATCTAGCAGGGATTTCGGCCCATTTAACGATCTAGCAGGGATTTCGGCCCATTTAATGATCTAGCAGGAATTTCGGCCCATTTTACTATCTAGCGTACTTTTTGGCCCATTTTATGATCTAGCAGGGATTTCGGCCCATTTAACTATCTAGCAGAATTTACCCATTTTACTATCTAGCATACTTTTGGCCCATTTAACGATCTAGCGAGGATTTGCCCATTTTACACATGAGACATAAAGTTTACATTTTACCAATTAACTCATCGAGGGCGTTTTCGTAATTTTCACTATTTTAACCATTTTCATGTAATTTCACCAAAAATACCAATTATTTCGTAAGGTACCGATTTTGTTGTTTTTACGATTTTGATCAATACTACGGTATGACATCTAACCCGAGATAAGTGTGAAGTTACACACCTTGATATCGTGAGTACTAAACCTTCCCGCTCGTCAACACCTAAACGTAATACGAACCATTAGAACGCTTTCATTTATTAAAAAAATATACTATTGGTAAACGATCTAAATCTTTACCCTTTTGATTTTGAACCACTTCTATTTTGGTTTCTCCTCGATTGTTGATTCGTTTGCGATGAGAATCCACGAGCGTACAAAGGCTTGGGAGTACGAATAACCTCGAACAATTGATTCTCCTCGGTTGAAGGTCCGCAACACGGTGGAAAATCCAGATTCTCAAAACGACCCTTCGTTTATAATTAGGGGATTAACGGAACCGCCTCTTTCAAGACTATGGACGCCTTTTACGCTTCTATCTTGAATGTTTCTAAAGACATAAGATCATTAGTCCGACTATAAATATCGAAATATGGCTAACGATTTGTAAGATTTGAGATTTGGCTTACCACGATTATCTTCGTTCCTCAAGAAACGATCGGCGATTATGTCCCTAAAACGAAATAGATTAATAACTAACTATACTAATATAATGAAAAAATAAGAACCCTTAAAGAAAATCTCCTTACCTTAATTCTTGAGATCGATTCCAACGATCCACAATACTCAAGAATACTTTGAGTTTCTGCCTCCGCTAGATTTCTATGATAGAGAAAAGGTTGGAATTAGATATGGTATGACAATGTTCTAAATCCAAAAGATCATCTCACACCACAATAGATTTGGCACAGAAGAATAACAAATTCCAGAATACTATGCTAACCACTTACCAATCGATTAAGTTTATGCGTAGGGAAAAGATACGATTATGAAGGAAAAATTGAAGGAGATAATACTTATCAACATTCGGCCATGGTGAAATAAAAGGGAGAAGTTTGTTTGAGAAATTTTTGTAAAGAGAAAGAGATGAAGAAGGATAAAAGAAAATATGGTGTTTATGTTTTGATTCTTTTCAAGAACGAAAGATGAACATAGAATTGAAATTGGAGACTTGTGTGCATTCAGCAAGGGTGAAAAGAAAAAGAAAATGGCCTTCCAAAACTTTAATGATTTCGGCACTAGGAGAAAAGTTTTTAGAGAATTGGTAAAATAAGACCTAAATGGTCAAAACTCAAATGGCCAAAAGAAAAGAGAACAAAAATATTGTTTACCTTTTGTCCAATAAGCATTCGGCTAAGGGGAGAGAATTTGAGAGAAACAAGCTTTGAGAAGAAAAAAAAAATATCAAATTACCAAAAGAGGAAGATGTGCACAACTAGCCCCTAATTCATCTAAATGCCTTCAAAATTTCAGCCAACCCCTTGCCCCAAAAACCATCCAAGTACTTGGCTATCAAGGATCAACTTTTGCCAACCTTTCTTTCCATAGCACACTCCCCAATTTAAGCCATTTGTTCCCCTTACTTGCCTTATCCTATTGATTCCTTTCCTCAACTTAAATATTTCCTTAATCCTTTAGCCATCATACCAAAAATAAAGGAGTCAAACTTGCCATGTTTGCTTCTTGGCCGACACTTAATAGGTGAAAGCAAAAATAAAATTTTCAAGTTGCATGCTAGGAGATTCGAACCTCTTCCCTCATGTCCAACTCATGGCGCCATCACCACTATGCTATTAACTCATCTTATGCCTTCTTTTAGTACTTAATTAACTTAAGTCTCAAGGTCACCTAGTTTCTTTACTCTAAAGTACACTTAGCTAATATTTTTATTCTAACTCCAAGTAAACCCGAACTAACATTTAGCAACATAATGATTTTTTTTTAAAAAAAAATTTAGGATGTTACAATATTTGTTTATCCCTTTTATTTTATTCATCTATCATTTTTATATTCGCTTTATTATAATTTTTCTATTGTTTGTATCACTTATTATTTCAGTATTATTCTTTAATTATCCATTAGTAGTAATTGTTAATATGATTTGTAGTTATGATAAATTGCTATTTGGTATGTATGTTGTAATGTATTCATGCAATGTCTTACTCAAACCCTTTTTTATAAAAACACATTTTGAGTTAATGCATTTTATTCAAATATTAAAAAACAACGATATATGATATTTAGGGACTTCGAGAGATTATACCCTAACTTACTGGGTTTTAATTCTTCTCGTAAAACTTAAGGTATCAAGTATCCTTCTTTTTAACTTATACAATCAAAACATATTTTCTAGAATTTAAAATATTGTATCCTAACTTACTGGATATGATGTTTTGTGTTTCGAGGTAAGAATTTTGTACAAATAAAGGAGAGCCTAACTTCAAAGTCATGAGATGTTACATCCTAAATTAATGGGTATAACATTTTATTTCTTTGAGATAGGTAAGTCTTGGTTTTCTTTCAAATAAAAGGATCATATTTTAAAGTTTTCAAATTTTCAACATTAGGACATGATTTTATCAATTAGGTACCAATTTTGGGCGTTATGAGGGTGCTAACCCTTCTTCATAATAACCGACTCCCGAACCCCTTTTCTTGTACTTCGTGGAACAAAAATCAATGTTTTGAAATAAAACGTTTTATAAGTTGGTCCAATCACACCTAAGTCAAAAAGGATTGATGGCGACTCCCGTTTTTATTTTTTTAAAAGTCAACCCCCATTTTTTAATCAACGTTAAAAATGGTTTCGACAATTACATCAATTGAAAACTAATAATACGAGCTTCTTCTTCAAGATGTTGAATTTAAATGTATAAGCTCACTTAATTATAGAACTAATAATGAATATACTTCAATTTTTTTTAAGAACAAATCAACAATAATAAGAAAGAACTTTAACAACTGAAATATAGAACATAGTTAGGCAACTGCTCAAAATCAAATCTCGACAAAAAGGGTAGTTAAGAGGAATGGTGATAACAAATACAAGATGAGTTTTGGGTTAATATTAGTGGGTGAATCAATAAAAGGATTGTTAGGATTAAAGGGGTTCACTAGGGGTTAATTGTGAAGGTAGGCTTTTAGTGGAGTAAGTGGGTTAAATCTTAAGTGCCTTTATCATCTCTGTATATCAAATCAATGATGTGGTTTCAACATGTATAATCGAATCAAGTTCTAGAATAACAAATCAATATTGACACACTCATAATCAATAAAGTGAGCACGAAAGAATGTATGCTCTAAAAGGCTCAAAATCTCACAAAAATTATGGTTTTTGATGACAACCTTGCAAATTTCAAATTTCAAGGTAATATTCAAATTTAAGTCAACAACCTAGCAAATTTTTAATTCTGAAAAATAGACTTATCATGTTTGATTCTCTAGTATCTTAGAGTTTAAATCATCAATGCACAATTAACTATGACTTAATCTAAAACATATCAATAAAAATCATAAATCAACAGAAGTTTCATTCTAATTAGTGATATGAGAAAATTACTTAAAACAAGATATCATTCAGGGATTTGAGAATAATGCAAAAAGTTAGGAACTTTTCAAAATAAATTTCACCCCTCACACTTAATATTTACATTGCCCTCAATGTACAAAGATATATATTCATAATATAGTTAGAAATTCAAAAGTTAAGGAGAGAAGTGAAACTTCCTGAATTTTTGGATGGATTCCTTGAGTTGGAGGTGTGGAAACTTGATTCAGAGGTGAAAGATAAGTTGGAAAGAGCGTCTTTAGTGGTGGTGCAGTGGCCGCCAACAATCTCTGCGCTAGATGAAGAAATTGGGAAGCTTGTGAAGAATTAGCTAGGAAATAATAAGAATAATTCTAAATATATTAATTATATATTTAAAGAAAAGAAAAATAAAAAAAGAGTGTAAGAAGTGAAATAAAACTAAAAGAAAAGATTAATGGACTGAAAAGTCCTTATTGTTAGATGGTTCGAGAGGTGGGTGTGATTTATAAGGTTGTGGTGTGTGATTCCCAAGCAGCCTTAAGAACCTAAAACCAAGAAACTAAAATAAAATAAAATAAATTTAGTATAAGAAAAATAAAGATAAGGAAAATAAAGGAAAAAGAAAGATTAAATGGACCCAAAGGTCCTTTTCTTGTCGAGTTAATAAAGCGGCCGACATGAACTTATGTAAATCTGTCTCGCACAGGGAGACTGGGCTAGGATCCTTCTGTTTCTTCGACATGGATATAGTGTAGTTTAAAAAAATTGGGGACTGAAGAAGGAGGAAAATGAAAAGGGAGGGGAGTGTAGAGGTTATGGAAGAAGAGAATGGAGAGTAGGTGAGAAGGGGAGAGGGGGAGAGGGGTGTTTTAAATAAAAAATTTCAGCTCTGGTACATCCCCACGCCCGTGTATCATGGGCGTGTCGAGTCACACGGTCGTATCGGACGGCCGTGTGATGGTTCGTTCGTTTCTTCCACGCTTGTGTGCAGGTCGCCACGCCCGTTTTGTTAAAACAGTGTTGACTATGGCTGCGTCGCACGACCGTGGTTTTAGTCAGATCCCGTGGCTTGAAGGTATTTTTTATCCTGTTTTGTACTATCTCTACCATGCCAGTACTAAAATTCGTAGTCTCCACACGGCCACGGCCACGACCGTATGCAAGGCCGTGTGGTATGAAAATTTACACTTTGATTAGTTTATAGTTAGGTGCTAAAAGAAAGAAGATAAAAATAAAATAAATGTAAAATTTAATGGGGTTAGTGCTCGGGTTGCCTCCCGAGAAGCACTCGTTTAAAGTCTTAAGCTCGACTTTACCTCTCTTTCACATAATCATTGTGGTTTGTGGAGGTGGAAATCCCTCTCATGCTATCATTATATAGTTTGAGTCGAGTGGCATTTACCTTAAAAGTGCCAAATGTAGAATTACTTACCTCGACTGTTCTGTAAGGGGAGACATTAAGTACCTTAAAAGGGGTCTCTTCGTTTGTCTTAAGGTCTGAAGTGGCGGTTCGAGGGTCTATTTTCTCTAATAGTACCTGATCTCCTATTTTGAAGTGATTTGATGTTCCTATAAGCTCGTCTGGGTGTTTCTTCGGTTTCACTTCATGTGGTTTTGATTCCTCCTTGAAATGTGCCTTCCACTCGTCTAGTTCATCAATCTGAAGCCTTCGTTCCTCATAAGTTACTTTTTCTTTAGTGATACGAGGTCTAAGATTTGGATCAATTGTGTAATTTCATGGTGCTTCCTGTAAAGAAAGTTGAACCAAATGATTATCAATAGAATTTACGTTCTCACCTATATCACTTGATGTCCTAGCTGAGTCGAGAGCTTGAAGACTGAATGATTCGTTACTTACACGAAGTGTGAGTTCACCTGTACCAACATCAATTTTAGATCTAATAGTTACTAAAAAGGGCCTTCCTAAAATTAAAGGAACCGTATTATCCTCATCCATATCAAAAACAAAAATGTCTACTAGGAATATAAATCTGTCAATTTTAACTAGTACATCTTCAATTATACCCTAGGAATTCTAATAGTCTTATCAGCTAATTGAATACTCATCCTAGTTTGTTTGAGTTTCCCTAGACCTATCTGTTTAAACATTTTATAAGGCAAAATGTTTATGCTTGCCCCTAAATTAGCTAAAGCATTATCAATAGATAAAGTACCAATTAGGCATGGAATTGTAAAACTCCCTGGATCTTTTAATTTTCGTGGTAGTTTGTTTTGTAACATTGTTGAGCACACTGCGTTTAGTTCCACATGTGATTTCTTATCTAACTTTCACTTATTTGTTAAAAGCTCTTTTAGAAATTTCCTTGAATCTAGCATCTGCAAAAGAGCTTCAAGAAATGGTAAGTTAATATGTAATTTCTTTAAAAGTTTAAGAAACTTACCGAACTGTTCATCTGTGTCGTGTTTCTTCATCGCATTGGGGTATGGTATTCGAGGTTGGTATTCTTTAATTATCGGTTTTGGCTTTTCTTGGCTTACCTCAACCTCACCTTCACTTACCACAGGTTCTTGCCTTGGCTTAGATTCAGATTCCACTAACTCTTCACTGTCATAAGCTGTTATGGCTTGAAGTTGCTCCTTTGGGTTAGTCTCAGTGTTACTTGGCAAATTACCTTGTGGTCGTTCGGAGATCAGCTTAGTGAGTTGCGCTAACTGGTTCTCGATCCCTTGAATCGATACTTGTTGGTTTTTAAGTGTTGTTTCAGTGTTTTAGAAACGTGTTTCTGACACCGCTATGAATTTTGTCAGCATCTCTTCAAGATTCGGCTTCTTTACCTGTGGGTAGGGCTATTGTTGGAAGTTTAGAGGGGATTGTTGCCTCTGATTTCCTTAACTACCCCATGAGAAGTTGGGTTGGTTCCTCCAACCTGGATTATAAGTATTACTATAAGGGTTATTTTGAGATTTAAAATTGTTACCCATATAGTGAACTTGCTCGTTTTCAACGCTCGAGTTGTAAGGTGGATATTCTGTATTGCTCATCCCTCTTCCATTCATATCGTACTGTATAGCTGGATGAACCTGCGAAGAAGCATATAAGCCATCAATTTTCTTAGTTAAAATTTCTACCTGGTTTGATAGCATGGTTACTGCGCCGAGGTTGAAAACACTGGTGGCTTTTGTTGGCTTTGTCCTCGTGACTTGCCACTGATAGTTATTCAGTGACATCTCTTCAATGAATTCGTAGGCCGCCTCAGGTGTTTTGCTATTCAGGGTTCCGTCGGTGGCTGAATCAATCAACTGCCTGGTTGAGGGGTTTACACCATTGTAAAAAGTTTGGACCTGTAGCCACAAGGGTAATCCATGGTGTGGGCACCTTCTCAATAGATCTTTGTATCTCTGCCATGCACTATATAGTGTTTCTAGATCCATTGATCGCTGAAATCAGAGCTTTAAAATTTATAAATAGAATGATCAAACCTAGAAACTAACTCTGACAACGACTTAAAGGCAAGTGTACCTATTGAACAGTAGTATAGCTTAAGCAAGACCGGATTATAGAACCCAAAGGAACTAAAAGTACTAATACTCACTTTCTTTTTATTATTTAGCCTAAAATATGGAGTGATTGGTTACTTTAACTAATTTACGACTACTAAGCGAAAGACACAAAGACAAAAAGAACGAATTGGAAATAACTCGAAGAAACTCAATTGATTATGACGATACCCTCAGGAAGAATCCACCTAGACTTCACTTGTTTCTTATTACTGAATCATATGGTTTCCTTACTTAGCTTGATCCGTAGGACTCCATAACCTATATTAAACCCTCTCTCGAGGCGAATAACATCTAACCCTAGGTTAATTAGTGGAACTCTCATTCGCTTATAATAACCCCCTAGAATAGCAGTAAATCGATCAATGGATTCCCATATTAGGTTTCACCCTAATCTGGCAAAATCTCGTAACCCTATCTCTAAACATTCGATCAACTCCGCTTAATTATGCTAGATCTACTCTTAAGCAGGGTCTATTCCTCCTCCACCTAAGCACATCAGATTTAGATTAAGCATGAATAATTAAGAACAAACTAAGCATTATCATATAATTCAGAGAACAATAACAAAATTCATCTAGGTTTCATCCCCTTCAGGTATCTGAAGGATTTAGTTCATAATAAATAAAGAAAACATCTCAAAAGAAAAGATAAATCAAAACATAAGAAATCCCTAAAACCCCCCAGTGGAATTGAAGGAGAAATCCGCCGTCTTGAGTAGAACTTCAGCTTCTTGAGATAGATCCACGGCTATCTTCGAATGATTCCCACAAATGTGATCTTGCTGGCTCAGCTCCTTGGCCTAGCTAACCGCCTTTGACAAAAGCCCTGGCAGAAGGCTTCTGCCGAACTCCCTCTTAAGTTGCACCCTTGGGTGTTTATATAGACTTTGAGATGCCTTACTTGGCCACTAAGTATCCTAATTCAAGTATAATTCCTACTCGGGTGTTTGAATAGGCTTTAAAATGTGTTTCTTTACCTCAAAGTATCCTATTCTGAGTAGAATTGCTCTTTTCTGCGGTAGGGACACGGCCATGGTACACGCCCGTGTAAATCGTCTTCAGCCCGTGTCTCGATTCTGTCGATTGGCGTACGGCCATGTAAATCGTGGCATGGCCGTGTCTTTAATTAATTGTCGAGGCACAGTCGTGTGGCTTGAAGTCCAGGCCGTGTCGATTTCCTTTTTGGCCCAAATTGGCCCGTTTTAACCTGTTTCTTGTTCTTTTCATCCTCGGGTGCTTTCCTGAGTATAAAATATGAAAAGAAAGGATTAAGAGCACCTTTTTACATAAATCAAGGGCTAAATCATCCAAAAGCATACTAAAATGTGGACCTAAAATATGTTACTTTTATGGTTTATCAAATACCTCCACACTTAAGCTTTTGCTTGTCCTCAAGCAAAATTCTCAACTTTATAATTAAAACGAACTTTTCGTAATTCACAATTCTTATCAAAAATGCCTCATCATAATTCACAGATAATTCATACATGGATAATTTATCTCAAAGACGCCTAAAGATTCAAACAATTCTAAGTCATATATTTGTAGCACAGAAAAACATAGGTGTCTCCCATCTTCTAAATAATTACCTTTGATTCGAAACCGACAAGGATTGACATCCTCACTAAAGGTTCACTCAAATCACTCAAAAAGTGTTTTAAGGTTCAAAATTAAGCACTCAAAAGTCGAACCTGAAAAGTTAATCCCATAGGCTTGCCTGAAAACCAAATCTCCACCACTGTAATATGAGATGATACACAAATTAAAAGGTCTTTAACAGGGTTGTAACGGGGCTTGGGTTAAAGGTATGGATAAAGGCTGAATTAGAAGGGTTAGAATCGAGCTCGAATTGACTAATTACCTAATCTAAAAATAATGAACTAGAAATAACTTATTACATCAATTGAAACTTTGAAACTAATATTAATACGAGCTTTTTCTTTGATAATTGAAAATTAAATGCACAAGCTTACTTCTTATACTACTAATACTGAATATACTTTGAATTTTTGAATTTTTTTAAGAACGAACTAAATCAATACATAATAATAAAGAAAGAACTTTACCAACTGAAATAAACTAATTAGGTAATTTGATCAAATCAATTCTCGATAGAAGGGTAGTCAAAAGAATGGTGATAACAAATTCAAAGGGTTTTTTGGTTTAATATTAGCGGGTTTATCAATAAAAAGGGTTATTAAGATCAACGGGGTTCACTAGGGGTTAATTATGTAGGTAAGCTTTTTAGTGGAGTGAATGGGTTAAAACCTAGTTGCCTTTATCATCTCAGTATATCAAATCATAGATGTGGTCTCAACATGCATAAACGAGGCAAGTTCTAGAATAACAGTTCAAAGTTGACACACTCATAATGAATAAGGTGAGCATGAAAAAGAATATTTGCTTTGTAAGGCTCAAAATCTCACAAAAAATTATTGGTATTTAACATCAATCCCTATAAATTTCAAACTTCAAGGTAATATTCAAATTCAGTTCAACAACCTAGAATTTTTTTTTTTATTCTTGAAAAATAGACTTATCATGCTTGATTCTCTAGTATCTTAAAGTTTAAATCATCAATGCACAATTATCAATGACTTAATCCAAAACATATCAATAAAAATCATAAATCATTAGAAATTTCATCCTAATTAGTAATATGAGAAAAATACTTAAAAACAAGATTTAAAATTCAGGATTTTTCGAATAATGCTGTAGTTAACCCCCCTACACTTAAGTTTTACATTGTCCTCAATGTACAAAGCAAGATAATAATAAAATCATAAGATAGGGAGAGAAGTGAAACTTCCTGAATTATGGATGAAGTCTTTGAAAAGAAATCGGATAGGATTGGAGGTGAACGTGGGGAAGCGTCTCGAATCGTTTGAAATTGAATCCTTAAAGTAGCCGGTCTGATTTTATTGTATCCTAAACTAAATCTAAATAGCACGAAGAATAATAAAGAAAGTAAAAATAAAAATAAAAATAAAAATAATTAAATAGAGATATGGTCCACGCCCATGTGCCTAGCCGTGGTGCCCACACGGTCACGGCCACGGCCGTGTGCAAGGCCGTGTGGTCTGGAAATCTGCACTTTTGGTTTATCTGAATGCTTAAAAGGGGAAAATAAAAATAAAAATAAAAATAAAAATAAATAACAAATAACAAATAACAAATAAAAATAAAAATGGGGTTAGTGCTCGGGTTGCCTCCCGAGAAGCGCTCGTTTATATTCTTAAGCTAGACTTACATGTTATTTGCGTAATCATGGTGGTTTAAGGAGGTGGAAATCCTTTCTCATGCGATCAACTCGTTTATGGATATAAAGTTTAAGTCAAGTAGTGTTTACCTCAAAAGTGTTGAATTTGGGATTGCTTACCTCAACTGTGCCGTATAGGAAGACATTAAGTACCTCAAAAGTGATTTCTTTGTTTGTCTTGAGGTCTGAATTGGTGATTCGAGGGTCTTCCTTATTCAACAATATCTGATCCTCTATTTTGATGTGATTTATTGTTCCTATCAGCTAGTCTGAGGTTTCCTTTAGGTTGACTTCGTGTGGTTCTGGTTCCTCATGTAATTCTTCTTTATTGGCACGAGGTCTATGATCCGGCTCATGTTTGTAGCCTTGTGGTGTTTCCTGTAATGAAGGTTGAACAAGTTGTTTATCAACTGAACCTACTTTCTCACCTTTATCACTTGATTTTCTGCCCGAGTCAAGAGCTTGAAGAGTGACTATCTCGTCACCTACACGAAGTATGAGTTCTCCTACATAGATATCAATTTTAGCTCTGGCAGTTGCTAAAAAGGATCTTCCTAAAATTAAGGGGATCGTGTTGTCCTCATCCATGTCAAAAATGACAAAGTCTACTGGGAATACGAATTTATCAATTTTTATTAGAACATTTTCTATTATACCCTTAGGAATTCTTATAGTTTTATCAGTTAATTGAATGCTCATCCTAGTTTGCCTGGGTTTCCCTAGACCTAGTTGTTTAAACATTTTGTAAGGCATAACATTGATGCTTGCCCCTAAACCGCTAATGCATTATCAATAGATAAACTACCAATTAAACATGGGATTGTAAAACTCCTTGGATCTTTTAATTTCCGTGGCAGTTTATTTTGTAAAATTGCTGAGCACATTGAGTTTAGATGATAAACCGTAAAAGTAACATATTTTAATCCCATATTTAGTATGATTTTGGATGATTTAGCCTTCAATTTATGTAAAAAGGTGCCCTTAATCCTTTCTTTTCATGTCTTATACTCAGGAAAGCACCCGAGAATGAAAAGAATGAGAAACGGGCTTAAAACGGACCAAATTGGGCCAACCCAAGAAATTGGCACGGCCTGGACTTCAAGTCACACGGCCGTGCCTTGCCAATCATTCAAAGACACACCCCAAGCACGATTTTCATGGCCGTGTCCCAATTGACAGACCTAAAGCACGGCCTGAATCCCAACTTACACGATCGTGCTACGACCGTGCCCCAATTAACAGAATTGACACACGACCTGAAGACGACTTACACGGGCGTGTGCCATGGCCGTGCCCCTACTATGGGAATGAGCAATTTTACTCGGATTTGGATGCTTGAAGACAAAGAAACATACTCCTAAGTCTACATAAGCACCTTAATAGTAATCCTACTTGAAGGAGGTACTTAGGAGCCAAGTATAGCATCTAAAGAGCCTATATAAACAACCCAAGGCAGCCATTCTAAAGGGGTTTTTAGGCAGAGTTTTCTGAAAGAGCTTTTATTGAAGGAATAACTCGAAGATAGCCAGTTGATCCATCTCAAGAAGCTGGAGTTCTACTCAAGACAGAGGATCTCTTCTTCAATTCCTTTAGGGGGTTTTAGGGATTTCTTATGTTTTGTTTTATCTTTTCTCTTGAGATGTTTTCTTATTTTGTTATGAACTAAACCCTTCAGATACCTGAAGGGGATGAAACCTATGACGGATTTTGTTATTTGATTTCTAAATTATATGGTAAGTACTTAGTTTGTTCTTAATTATGTTGCTTAATTTAATCTGATGTGCTTAGGTGGAGGAGGAATAGACCCTGCCTAAGAGTAGATCTAGCATAATTAAGCGGAGTTGATCGGCGCCTAGACATGGGGTTACTTAGATTTTCTTGGATTAGGTGAAACCTAATATGGGATTCCATTGATCGATTTATCGCTTCCTTAGGGGGTTATTATAAGAGAACGAGAGTTCCACTAATTAACCTAAGGTTAGACGTTATTCGCCTCGAGAGAGGGTTTAATATAGGTTAGGGAGTCTCACGGATCAAGCTAAGTAAAGAAGTCATATGAGTTAAAAGTTAGATAACAAAAGAAGTCATAGGTGGATTCTTCTTAAGGGTATCGTCGTAATCAACTGAGTTTTTCCACAGTCTTTTCCCAAAGTTTCATTCTTTTGTCTTTGCATTTAGTTTAAGTATTTAATTAGTTTTTAGATTAATAAACCAATCACTCCATATTTCAGGCAAAATAATAGAAAGAAAGTGAGTAGTACTACTTTTAGGTTCCTTTGGGTTCGATAAAATAATCTTGCCTAAACTATACTATTGTTCGATAGGTGTACTTGCCTCCATCGTTGTCATAGTTAGTCTACAGGTTCGATCATTCTTTATAAACATTAAAACTCGACTGTTTGACACGAACAAGTTTTGGCGCCGTTGTCGGGGAAACTAAAATATTAAGAAAGCTCTATTTCTATTACTTTAGCAATTATTTTATTATTTTTTCGCAATTTACTTTTATTTTTAGTTTAGATTTGTATTTACACTAAATTTCTTTCTTTCTTCTCCTAGCAGGTACCTCTAGTTTATGACTAGAAGGAACCCGAGAGGACCTTTACCGTACAAAAGTGACATTGAAGCTACCGCTCGCAGAAATCGCAGAGAAATTAGACGAGCTCTAGACTACCAAAGAGAAGAACAAGATAGATCCACTCTTACTGAAGGGATGGACGAAAACAATCCACCGCCAAATGTATAAGAATAGAATGCTCCGCATACTATGTATGATTATGCTAAACCTAATTTGATAGGAGTAGAATCTAGTATTGTTAGGCCCGCTATAGCTGCTAATTATTTTGAATTAAAGCCTACTACAATACAAATGATTCAATAGTTTGTTCAATTTGATGGTTTGCAAGACGAAGATCTAAATACTCATATAGCTAATTTCTTAGAGTTCTATGATACCTTCAAAATAAATGGCATTTCTGATAATGCCATTCGTCTTCGGTTATTTTCATTTTCATTAAGGAATAAAGTAAAGCAGTGGTTGAACTCGTTACCACGAGGGTCAATCACTACATGGGATCAAATGATCGAAAAATTTCTTTTAAAATACTTTCCACCAGCCAAAACGGCCAAATTTAGGAATGACATATCCTCTTTTGTGTAGAATGACGCAGAAACATTATATGATGCATGGGAAAGATATAAGGATCTCCTGAGAAGATGTCCACACCACAGATTACCTTTGTGGCTTCAAGTCCAAACTTTTTACAATGGTGTGAATTCTTCAACGAGGCAAATGATTGACTCATCAGCCGGTGGAACTTTGAATAACAAAACTCCTGAAGCGGCTTACGATTTTATTGAGGAAATGTCATTGAATACCTATCAATGGCAAATTACAAGGGCCAAACCGACAAAATCAGCCGGAGTTTTTAACATAGACGCATTAACAATGCTGTCAACACAGGTGGAGATGATGAATAAAAAGCTTGATAATTTATGTTCTTTGCAGGTACACCAAGTAATACAATGCGAAGCGAGTGGGAATGTGGCGAATCCTGAGTATCAAACATGAGTAGACAAACTATATAGGTAATAATTTCAGATCCAATACTAATCCTTATAGTAGCACTTATAATGAAGGTTGGAGAAACCACCCAAATTTTTCGTGGGGAGGACAAGGAAATCAAGGAAATCAAAGGCAGCAACCTCTTCCAAATTACCAAAATCAGCCCTATCCACAAGAGAAGCAATCAAACCCGAAGAGATGCTGACAAAATTCATGGCAGCCACAGATTCTCGTTTCCAAAAGACTGAAGCAGCACTTGATGAACAACAAAAATCGATCAAAGGGGTCGCAAATAAAGTTGGAGAACTTACTAAGTCAGTGGGACATCTCACGAAGCTGATTTCTGAACGTCAACAAGGACGTCTACCAAGCAACAAACAAATAAACCCAAAAGAACAGATCCAAGCCATCACAGCTCAAGAGGGTACAAAAGTAGACGAACACACCACGGCACAAGAAACCAAGGAAAAAAAAGGTAAAATAGAGGTAGCACATAAAAAGCCAAAACCAATAATCAAATAATACAAACCTCGCATACTTTATCCCGAAGCATTGAAAGGAGATGATTCAGAGGAACAGTTTGGTAAGTTTCTTAAACTTTTAAAGAAATTACATATTAACTTACCTTCTTGAAGCACTCTTCCAGATGCCAGACTCGAGGAAATTTTTAATACAACTCCTGACAAACAAAAGCAAAATAGATGAAGAGCACCACGTGGAACTAAACGCAACATGCTCGACAATGTTACAAAATAGACTACCGCAGAAACAAAAAAATCCAAGGAGTTTTACAATTCCATGCTTAGTTGGTAGTTTAACTATTGATAATGCGTTAGCTGATCTAGGGGCAAGTATAAATGTCATGCCTTATGCATTGTTTAAACGACTAGGTCTAGGGAAGCCCAAACAAACTACGATGAATATTCAACTTGTTGATAAAACTGTTAGAATTCCTAGGGGTATTATTGAAGATGTTCTTGTAAAAATCGATAAATTTGTGTTCCCAGTAGATTTTGTTGTTTTAGACATGGATGAGGATAATTCAATCCCCTTTATTCTAAGAAGACCTTTTCTAGCAACTGCCAAGACTAAAATTGATGTTGCCACGGGCGAACTCATACTTCACATAGGAGATGAATCGATTAAGCTTCAAGCTCTCGACTCGGCCAGAACAATAGATAATAAAGGTAAGAAAGTCACTTCAATAGATAATCAAATTGTTCAACTTTCATCACAGGAAACACCACATAAAGACAACCCTGAGCCGACTCATAAGTCTCAAAACAACAAAGAAGAATCCTACAAGGGACAAGACCTTAGGCTAGACAAGTTTGAAGAGCATAAGATACAAGTCAAAGAAAAGCCGGATCCACACGAAGTAAAACCAAAGGAACCACCAGAAAAGCTCGTAGGGACATCAAACCACTTCAAAATAGAAAACCAGGTACTATTAGACAAAGCTGATCCTCACATCTCTTCAAAAGACCTGAGAGCGAAGGGAGAAGTCCCACTTAAGGTACACGATATCTCCCCGCAAGGAACAGTCGAGGTAAGCAAATTAACATTTGAAAATTTTAAGGTAAAAGCTTCTCGACCTAAACTTTGTCAAGAAACTAAAACTGTAAGTATGAGGGAAGATATTCAAACCTTTAAACCTCCCTAAAAATTTCAAATACGAGGAAAGTCTAGCTTAAGACTATAAATGAGCGCTTTCGAGAGGCAACCTGAATACTAACACTTTTTATTTTCAATTTTATTTTTAGTTTCTTTCCCTTTCTTCCTTCTTTTTTTTTTTTTTTTGACTAAACCAAGGATGCGAAATTTCAACGTTAGATGACCTTCCACACAACCGTGTCTGTGGTTGTGTGGACTATCAGAATCCGCGTACTGACATAGTAGAGTCCGTGCAAATCAGGCCAACCACCCTCTGACGTCACGGATCCAACCACCCTCCCTCGCGAGCACTGACAAATTAGCATAGCCGTGCCCCACAACCGTGCAAGGATACTAACTTATCGAGCACGGGCACAACACGCCCGTACGTCACACTCTTGCCCATATACTGATTTTACAAACACGGGCATGATGGGCTAAAACACGGGCGTGGACAAACGAAACACTCCACAACACGGCCGTGCGATGCGGCCGTGTAATTCAACACACCCTCGGTCCACGGGTGTGGGAACGAGCCAGATTTGAGCACCTATTTAAACCCCACAGCCCTTTCATTTCCTACCAATTTCTTCTCTCATTCTTTCCTCCTTCTTTCAAATTTCTCTTATTTCTTTAAGATAGTGTCCAAACTCTTAAGCTACACTAAAATCATGCCGAAGAAGCGTAAGAAGGTAAGCATTGTCTCCTTAAAGAAGACCCCAACACATAAGTACATGCCGGTAGCTTCAGCTATTCGACACGCCAAAGGTCTCCGAAACCATTTCGATTCTATTTTTCTTTTCTCTTCTCCTTTATTTTCCTTATCTATACTTATCTTCTGCTTAATTTAATTCCCTTCATCTTAGTTTCTTGGTTTTAGGTTCAAAAGGCTGCTAGGGAATCACGCCACTTCCACCATCACCAATAATCTGCAGCCTTAGAAATCACTCTCACTTCGCAAACCATCTGTCAATAAGAACTATTCAGTTTATTAGTATTCTATTTTAACTTTAGTTTTCTTCTTAGTCTTCTTCTCTTTATTTTTCTTGTCCTTAATTATATTATTAGTATATTCTTAATGTTTCTTTAGATTTCTTGGCTATATCTTCCCAAGCTACCCAATTTCTTCATCTAGCAAAATACTTTTCGGTAGCTACCCCACCGGGCCCATAGAACACACCATCACCGCCACCAAAGACGCATCCTCCCGGAAATCACCCAAAATTCAGGAAGTGGCACTCTATCCCTCTCTTTTGATCTTATATTAATTGTTATCACCAATCTTTGTACATTGAGGGCAATGTACATCTTAAGTGTGGGGGGATAAAAGTGCCTAACTTTTTGCATAATTCTCAATTTAATGCCTAATTTTTCATTGTTCTCAAAAACCCTAAATTTTAAACTTGTTCGAAAGTATTTTTCTCATATTACTAATTAGAATGAAATTTCTAATGATTTATGATTATTATTGATATTTTTTAGAGTAAGTCATAGTTAATTGTGCATTGATGATTAAATTTGAAGAATACTAGAGAATCGAGCATGATAAGTCTACTTTCTAAAAATTAAAAATTACTAGGTCGTTGAACTGAATTTGAGTACTACCTTGAAATTTGGAATTTATAAGGATTGATGTCAAAAACACCCATAATTTTTGTGAGATTTTGAGCCTTATAGAGCATATATTCTTTTTCATGCTCACTTTATTGATTATGAGTGTGTCAACTTTGAACTGTTATTCTAGAACTTGCCTCGTTTATACATGTCGAGACCACACTTTTGATTTGATATACAGAGATGATAAAGGCACCTAGGATTTAACCCACTTACTCCATAAAAAGCCTACCTTCACAAATTAACCCCTAGTGAACCCCGTTGAATCCTAACAACCTTTTTATTGACTCACCCACTAATATTAACCCAAAATCCCTTTGAATTTGTTATCACCATTCTTTTGACTACCCTTTAATCGAGGTTTAATTTGATTAAGTTACCGAATTATATTAGTTCAGTAGTTACATTTATCATTTATGATGTAATATTTTAGTTTGTTCTCAAAAAAACTCATATTAAAGTATTATCAAATTTTAAGTGATGAAAATCGCTTTATTATAGAATAATTATCAATAGTGGTATTACTAGTTTTCATTTGATGTAAATATTCATATTTAGTTCATTGTTTCTAGTTAGGTAAGTTGTCAAGTCAATCTCGATTCTAACCTTCTAATTCAGCCTTTATCCACACCTTTTAACCCTAGCCCTATTACAACCCTAATAAAGACCTTTTGATTTGTGTATCATCTCATATACAGTGGTGGAGATTTGATTTTCAGGCAAGCCTATGGGATTAACTTTTCAGGTTCGACTTATGAGTGATTATTCTTGAACCTTAAACACTCTGAGTGATTTGAGTGAATCTGTTGTGAGGATGTTAATCCTTGTCAGCTTAGAATTAATGGTAATTACTTACATAAGGGGAGACACCTATGTTTTCGTACTACAAAGGTATGACTTATCATGATTGAATCTTTAGGACTCTTTGAGTTGAATTATCCATGTATAAATTATCTATGAATTATGATGAGACATTGTCGATAGGAATTATGAATTATGGAAAGTTCGTTTTAATTGTAAGTTGAGAATTTTGCTTGAGGACAAGCAAAAGCTTAAGTGTGGGGGTATTTGATAAACCGTAAAAGTAACATATTTTAATCCCACATTTAGCATGATTTTGGATGATTTAGCCCTCAATTTATGTAAAAAGGTGCCCTTAATCATTTCTTTTCATGTCTTATACTCAGGAAAGCACCCGAGAATGAAAAGAATGAGAAACAGGCTTAACACGGACCAAATTGGGCCAACCCAAGAAATTGGCACGACCTGGACTTCAAGTCACACAGTCGTGCCTCACCAATCATTCAAAGACACTCCCCAAGCACGATTTACATGGCCGTGTCCCAATCGACAGACCTGATGCACGACCTAAATCCTGACCTACACGGCCGTGCCACGGTTGTGCCCCAATCAACAGAATCGACACACGGCCTGAAGATGACTTACACGGGCGTGTGCCATGGCCGTGCCCCAGCTACGAAAATGAGTAATTTCACTCAGATTTGGATGCTTGAAACCAAAGAAACATACTCCTTAGTCTACTTAAACACCTTAATAGGAATCCTACTTGAAGGAGGTACTTAGGAGCCAAGTAGAGCAGCTAAAGAGCCTATATAAACAACCCAAGCCAGCCGTTCTAAAGGGGTTTTTAGGCAAAGTTTTCTGCTACAGCTTTTATTGAGGGAATAACTCGAAGATAGCCAGTTGATCCATCTCAAGAAGCCGGAGTTCTACTCAAGATAAAGGATCTCTTCTTCAATTCCTTCAAGGGGTTTTAGAGATTTCTTATGTTTTGTTTTATCTTTTCTCTTGAGATGTTTTCTTATTTTGTTATGAACTAAACCCTTCAGATAATCAAGGGATGAAACCTATAATGATTTTGTTATTTGATTTCTAAATTATATGGTAAGTACTTAGTTTGTTCTTAATTATATTGCTTAATTTAATCTGATGTGTTTAGGTGGAGGAGGAATAGACCCTGCCTAAGAGTAGATCTAGCATAATTAAGCGGAGTTGATCAGGCGCCTAGACATAGGGTTACGAGATTTTACTGGATTAGGGTGAAACCTAATATGGGATTCCATTGATCGATTTACTGCTTCCTTAGGGGGTTATTATAAGAGAACGAGAGTTCCACTAATTAACCTAAGGTTAGACGTTATTCGCCTCGAGAGAGGGTTTAATATAGGTTAGGGAGTCTCACGGATCAAGCTAAGTAAAGAAGTTATATGAATTAAAAGTTAGCTAACAAGAGAAGTCATAGGTGGTTCTTCCTAAGGGTATTGTCATAATCGACTAAGTTTTTCCACAGTCTTTTCCTAAAGTTTCGTTCTTTTGTCTTTGCATTTAGTTTAAGTATTTAATTAGTTTTTAGATTAATAAACCAATCACTCCATATTTCAGGCTAAATAATAGAAAGAAAGTGAGTAGTAGTACTTTTAGGTTCCTTTGGGTTCGATAAAATAATCTTGCCTAAACTATACTATTGTTCGATAGGTGCACTTGCCTCCATCATTGTCATAGTTAGTCTACAGGTTTGATCATTCTTTATAAATATTAAAACTCGACTGTTTGACACGAACATTAGCTCCATGTGGTGCTTTTCGTCTAATTTGTGTTTGTTGGTCAAGAGCTATCTTAAAAATTTCCTCGAGTCTGGTATCTGAAAAAGAGCTTCAAGAAGAGGTAAGTTAATATGTATTTGTTTAAAAAGTTCAAGGAACTTACCGTATTGGGCATCTAGCCGTTCCTTCTTTAGCCTTATTGGATATGGGATTGGTGGTTTACTTTCTTTGCGTACTGGATTTATATTATCCACTCCCTCATCTCTTGCTTTGTTATCTTCGTGTGGAATTTGTTTCTTTGGTTCCACTAATTCCTTTCCACTTCTTAGTGTAACTGCTTTTACCTGTTCTGTTTCTTTAGAAAAAATTTTTGCCCGTATTTTATAGATTATCCTAGTAAGCGGTCCAATCGACTTAGTGAGCTCCTCGAATGACTCAGTAAGTTTTGCAACTGATGCTTGTTGATCTTTAAATGTTCTTTCCAGATCTTAGAAGCTTTTTTTTGTGTCTGACGTAAATTTTATCAGCATCTCTTCAAGGGTTGGATTCTTTTCTTATGGATAAGGCTAATTTTGGAAGTTTTAAGGAGGTTGTTATCTTTGATTTCCTTGACCTCCCATGAAAAATTTGGGTGGTTCCTCCAACCTGGATTATAAGAATTACTATAAGGATTATTATTGGATCTGAAATTATTACCTATATAGTTTGTCTTTTTGTTCTCTGCTCCTGGTTGGTAGGGTGGGTATTTAGGATTTGCCACAGTTCCACTTGTGTCGCACTGCATGACTGGGTGTAGCTGTGAAGAACATAAACTGTCAAGCTTTTTATTCATCATCTCTACCTGATTTGATAGCATGGTTACTGCATCAATGCTGTAGAATCCAGCTGATTTTATCGGTTTTGTCCTTGTAACCTGCCACTGATAATTATTCAACGACATCTCTTCAATAAATTCATTGGCTGCTTCAGGAGTTTTAGTATTCAAGGTCCCACCGGTGGCTGAATCAATTAGTTGTCTCGTTGAGGGATTTACACCATTGTAGAAAGTTTGGACTTGAAGCCCTAATGGTAGTCCATGGTGTGGACATCTCCTCAAAATATCTTTGTATCTCTCCCATGCATCGTATAATGTCTCTAAATCCATCAACACAAAAGAAGAATTATCATTCCATAATTTAGCTATTTTGGCGGTGGAAAATATTTTAATAAAAATTTTTCGGTCTTTTGTTCCCATGTAGTGATTGACCCTTGTGGTAACGAGTTCAACCACTGCTTGGCTTTATTCCTTAATGAAAAGGGAAATAACCAAAGACGAATGGCATCATCAGAAACGTCATTTATTTTGAAAGTATCGCAGAACTCTAAAAAATTTGCTATGTGAGTGTTTGGGTCTTCATCCTGCAAACCATCAAATTGAACAAATTGTTGAAACATTTGTATTGTATTAGGCTTTAATTCAAAATTATTAGCAGCTATAGCAGGCCTAACAATACTAGATTCTGCTCCTATCAAATTGGGTTTAGCATAATCATACATAGTGCGTGGAGCATCCGCCACATCTCGTGGTGGGTTATTCTTGTCCATCCCTTCAGTAGGATTGGATGTAACACCCCAAACCCGGCCCATGAGTCCTGACCGGATCTGGTATGTCACGGAGTAAAATAATTTGAAACATTTTAGTGTCTGGTGAAAATTTGTTAAAATGTGGCTAAGGTATTAAAACGGTGTTTGAAAACTCAGTTGTTTTTTTTTTTTATAAATATAGTTGGGTTGATATATCCTTTTGAAAACATTTGATCATTTAAAATTTAAGGAACTTTCAAAACCATGATTGACTTGGTGAATTGTGTTACCCGATGGTAACATCTTTAAAAAAAAAACCGTAGAAGTTTATTAAGTTTGGAAAGTTACTTTTAACCGGTTTACATATCATTTGTAAATTCATTTGTAGCATGACATAAGTAAAATAAAATAACATCCAAATAATAAATAGCGGCCTTATTACAATCCCGAAATAAAATGACTTAGAAAATAAAATAAATAAACTTAAAGATAATAAATTAAATCCAACGATAAGTATGGCCGCCTCGAGTCCTCTCCGGCTCCATCTCCGCGATCTACTCGTCTGCAAAATAGTAAGGGAAGGGGTGAGTCACCAAGACTCAGTGTATAAATCCCCCACCCGAAAAAATATGGTGACTCAGTGTGTAAATCCCCCACCCGAAAAAATATACTCATACACAATTTATTAATAAACATGGCCATGCAACCCAACTATCCATCCATACTCCTTTTCTACCCCGTGTGGTCAAAACAACTGGTGGTCAAAACCACTGGTGACTAGTGTCACAAAATAAATGATAGGGCCAACCCATCGTGTGGTCAAAACCACTGATGACCATAGGTCACAATATATCAAGTGTGGTCAAAACCACCGGTGGTACCAAACTACTGGGACTTAGTCGCAATTTATCAATCGATGTGGTCAAAACCACTGATGACCATAGGTCACAAATAATCTAATGGGGCCAACCCATCTTGTGGTCAAAACCACTGACAACAGTCCATAAAATCATCCCCCTCCACTCATTAATCCCTCCATCATCATGCTTACATAATAATATATCATAATCCCATGTATTATGCATTCATGTGTGGCAAATTATACAACAACATGTGATGGCATACACAACATATATCAAAAATCATGTAATAGGGGACTTACCCGAAATCCATGCTTAAGCCCACAATACCAAATCACTACCACAATGATTAACAAAACAATAATATGGAAAAGTTTACTAATAAAGTGTGTAAGGAGTTTTACACACCTGATACCACCATGAATCCTAGATCCCGAAGATCCGATCTATGACGCTAGATCTCTTGGCCTATAATCGGCCAATCATCACTGTTAGTACTATAAGCCTATTCGGCCATATTAACTTAATACCAAAGGCTCTTACCTTAAACGGATTTGGTTCCCAAACGAATCCCGAAGACTTAATTAGCCCCTAAATCCATGGCACATATTAGTTCCGGCATTTAAACATAAACTTTTTAACGAATGGCCCTTGGCCGAATGTAACTATCAACTTACCCCACTTTACCGAAATTCCAAAATTATCACTTGAGTCTTCGAGATCCCTACCAAAACACATGTTAAAAGTTGGCTTGCTCAATCACACATAATCAAGGCCTATGGCCGAATGCCATAACCCACACACCATGCTTACCTTAAACCTCGAGAGACCTCTCAATGCTCCTTAACGCTGGCTTCTAGTGAGGGTTACCAATCTGAGACCCTGAATAGGTTCGGTTATACACAAAATTTCAGGGTTAAACCTCATGGTTTCGGCTGACCAAAACAATAATAAAAGAATTAAACTTAGAGAGATCCCTTACCACACTATTGAAATCGGCAGCACCTTGGTTAGGGAGGGGAGATTCGGCCAAGTAGATTTCAATAGGAGAAGAAAAGAAAAAGAGTGGAAGGGTTCGGCTACTAGGGAAAGAAAAAGAAGAAAAGAAGAAAAGAATTTTTGGAAGAGTTTAGCAATTGTGGAATCGGCCAGCAACAAGAAGAGAAAAGAATTTTTTCCTATCAATTTCGGCCCCTCCCTTTAGATGTTCAAACCGAATGTGGACAGCCTCTGAGGAGTCCCTATTTCGGCCATCACCTTCCATTTTGTGATAATTTTCCAGCCTTTAATTATCACAATAAAACAAGATTTATCTTACTTTAATCTCCTAACCACCTCATCAAACAAATAAAATGAAATAAACTACTTAACTCTTACCCTCCAGCCGAAAATAAGTGCAAAATTTAGCTTATCCTTATCAAAATAAGAGTCCATAATCGGGCCACCACCTCCCTTTCCATGCACGCCAGCCTTGAAAAAAAAATGCCACTGCAGTTTCTTTAGATCGACCCAAGACCTCACTGCCGCAGCCCCCCTTACACGCCTCATGCCATGTTTCCCAATCGACTTTCATGCTCTTCAATCTCACCATTTAATTTTTAAAACCTCCATACTTGGCCCCCTTTTCCTACAACGCCAAAAGTCCAAAAATAAAACACTCCTTGCGTCCATCATGACTTGAACCCGAGTCCATACACCAAGGCCCTTTAAGTGGCGCCCCAAGCCACTCCACCACCTTGACTTTCATGTCCAACTCCAACACCAAAAATCTTTTAAGGCCTTCCAACTTGCCCCTTTCTTTAACACCCCAAAAAGCTCAAAAACAAAAACACATTCCCCCCTTCTAACTCCCAAGAATCGAACCTCTTCCCCCTTGAAAACTCCCTTGACGCACCAAGCCAGTCATGCCAAATAAATCTTTGTGTCAAGTTCCATCCGAAGATTTTCTTAACCCCTATCTCACCTAGCTTCCTTCCTTTAAGCACTTAAAAAGAAATTTTTAGTCCTAAGTCAGGCCTAGCTCGGGGTTAATTCTAGACCCTAAACATGCTTAGCAATCATAATATTTATTCCTTCAAGCACCCACAATGGGAAATTAATTAAATTACAAACAACCCCTAATTTAGGGTGTTACAGTTCTACCCCCCTTAAAAATAATTTTGTCCTCGAAATTACTTACCAACGAATAGTCGTACATCTTAACTCACCGTACTACGTTTATGCTGCGCACTCTGATCTTAATAAAACTATCTTACTTCCTAGGCACAATCTCTACAATAATCGAAGCAATTAAGGGTGTTCCAGAAATAAGAAAGCGTGCCGTTGTCATATCCGCATATCTTCCTCCTCATGACGACCAACCGTGCATAAACCAACCTTGGTTGCCTTGCCTCTGCACCTTCACAGACTCGGCCACACCCGTTACCATTTCCATTACCCCTAGCTGCACCTCGACCCCTCTGTGTAGCTGGCCATCCCTCCTGAATTGACCACGTCCTTGATCCTCAGCTTGAGTCCTAGCCAACTTTCGCAAACAATCCCTTACCCGGTGCTCCATTGATCCACACTTAAAACACCCTCTACTTCCAGCCAAACATTCTCCCGAGTGGGATTTCCCGCATCTAGCACACTGAGGTGGCCATCGAAGCGAGCTTTGCGGCTCTTTTCGATTCCCAAATCTAGCCCTCTTACGCCCATTCTCGCCAGATCCAGACGATCCAAAGCCTCTCTTCTGTTTGTTCCTTTCATGGTTCCGTCTTACAGACTCCTTGATCCCTTCAGCTACCTTAGCCTTTTCCACTAGGACTGAAAACTCACACTCCTATTGTGGAGCAATCAGCAACCTCAGCTCATCTCTCAGCCCATCCTCAAATCTAACATAGCGTTCATGCTCGGTACCCACAATACCACGAGCATACCTACTCAACCGGAGGAATTCGGCCTCATACTCCGCCACCGTCTTATTGCCTTGAACCAGATTCAAGAAAGCCTTCTGTTGTGCATCTACGTAGCTAGTTCCGATATATTTCTTTTGATAGGCATCTCTGAAGAATTTCGGTGAGATTTTACGCCACCGTTCCATCCTTACTGATGAGCCACCTTGGTATGACTCATCTCAAGCAAAGAAATTATACCCTTCAATTTCTCCTCAGCCGTAAAATCTAGATCATCCATGATCCTTTCTGTTGCTTCCAACCAGTACTCCACCGCACTGGGTGCCACTCCGGAAACTCCCCTAAATACTTCTGCTCTGTTAGCTCGGAGTCGTTCAACTACAGATTTACGGGCTCCTACACCCGCACCTGCCTCAGCAACTCGTTCCAACACTTGTAGCACCGCTTGGGATACTACGTCGTTACTACCAGTCTGATCTTGGAACTCAGTCCCTGCCGCCGACAGATCCAGCATCTCATTTCCAGACCCGTGACTAGACTTTGCTGGCTCTGACAAGGTCATCCTACCCATACCACGACCACTCAGTGGACGTCCACGACCTCTTGAACTCATTCTAACGATTGCGTTTATCTAGGCGGATAGGAGCCAGAGACTCGGTGCCATACTGTTCAAGCCAAAAATAGTTTCAAAACATTCCAATAAGGCCTACTAACATAAACAAAATGTTTTGGGCCTTGGGCCCCCACAGTCGAGTTTTGAACCTGGCTCTGATACCAAAAATGTAACACCCCAATCCCGGCCCATGAGTCCTGACCGGATCTGGTATGTCACGGAGTAAAATAATTTGAAACATTTTGAATGTCTGGTGAAAATTTGTTAAAATGTGGCTAAGGTATTAAAACGGTGTTTGAAAACTCAGTTGGGTTTTTTTTTATAAATATAGTTGGGTTGATATATCCTTTTGAAAACATTTGATCATTTAAAATTTAAGGAACTTTCAAAACCATGATTGACTTGGTGAATTGTGTTACCCGATGGTAACATCTTTAAAAAAAACCGTAGAAGTTTATTAAGTTTGGAAAGTTACTTTTAACCGGTTTACATATCATTTGTAAATTCATTTGTAGCATGACATAAGTAAAATAAAATAACATCCAAATAATAAATAGCGGCCTTATTACAATCCCAAAATAAAATGACTTAGAAAATAAAATAAATAAACTTAAAGATAATAAATTAAATCCAACGATAAGCATGGCGCCTTGAGTCCTCTCGGCTCCATCTCCGCGATCTACTAAATGCGCAAAATAGTAAGGAAGGGTGAGTCACCAAGACTCGGTGTGTAAATCCCCACCCAGAAAAATATGGTGACTCAGTGTGTAAATCCCCCACCCGAAAAAATATACTCATACACAATTTATTAATAAACATGCACATGCAACCCAACTATCCATCCATACTCTTTTTCTACCCGTGTGGTCAAAACCACTGGTGGTCAAAACCACTGGTGACTAGTGTCACAAAATAAATGATGGGGCCAACCCATCGTGTGGTCAAAACCACTGATGACCATAGGTCACAATATATCAAGTGTGGTCAAAACCACTGGTGGTACCAAACCACTGGGACTTAGTCATAATTTATCAATCGATGTGGTCAAAACCACTGATGACCATAGGTCACAAATAATCTAATGGGGCCAACCTATCTTGTGGTCAAAACCACTTACAACAGTCCATAAAATCATCCCCCTCCACTCATTAATCCCTCCATCATCATGCTTACATAATCATATATCATAATCCCATGTATTATGCATTCAACACAACATATATCAAAAATCATGTAATAGGGGACTTACCCGAAATCCATGCTTAAGCCCACAATACCAAATCACTACCACAATGATTAACAAAACAATAATATGGCAAAGTTTACTAATAAAGTGTGTAAGGAGTTTTACACACCTGATACCACCACGAATCCTAGATCCCGAAGATCCGATCTATGACGCTAGATCTCTTGGCCTATAATCGGCCAATCATCACTGTTAGTACTATAAGCCTATTCGGCCATATTAACTTAATACCAAAGGCTCTTACCTTAAACAGATTTGGTTCCCAAACGAATCCCGAAGACTTAATTAACCCCTAAATCCATGGCACATATTAGTTCCGGTATTTAAACATAAACTTTTTAACGAATGGCCCTTGGCCGAATGTAACTATCCACTTACCCCACTTTACCGAAATCCCAAAATTATCACTTGAGTCTTCGAGATCCCTACCAAAACACATGTTAAAAGCCGGCTTGCACAATCACACATAATCAAGGCCTATGGCCGAATGCCATAACCCACACACCATGCTTACCTTAAACCCCGAGAGACCTCTCAATGCTCCTTAACGCTGGCTTCTAGTGAGGGTTACCAATCCGAGACCCTAAATAGGTTCAGTTATACACAAAATTTTAGGGTTAAACCTCATGGTTTCGGCTGACCAAAACAATAATAAAAGAATTAAACTTAGAGAGATCCCTTACCACACTATTGAAATTGGCAGCACCTTGGTTAGGGAAGGGAGATTCGACCAAGTAGATTTTAATAGGAGAAGAAAAGAAAAAGAGTGGAAGGGTTCGGCTACTAGGGAAAGAAAAAGAAGAAAAGAAGAAAAGAATTTTTGGAAGAGTTTAGCAATTGTGGAATCGGCCAGCAACAAGAAGAGAAAAGAATTTTTTTCCTATCAATTTCGGCCCCTCCCTTTAGGTGTTAAAGCCGAATGTGGGCAGCCTCCAAGGAGTCCCTATTTCGGCCATCACCTTCCATTTTGTGATAATTTTCCAGCCTTTAATTATCACAATAAAACAGGATTTATCTTACTTTAATCTCCTAACCACCTCATCAAACAAATAAAATGAAATTAACTACTTAACTCTTACCCTCCAGCCGAAAATAGGTGTAAAATTTAGCTCATCCTTATCAAAATAAGAGACCATAATCGGGCCACCACCTCCCTTTCCATGCACGCCAGCCTTGAAAAAAAAAATGCCACTGAAGTTTCTTTAGATCGAACCCAAGACCTCACTGCCGCAGCCCCCCTTACATGCCTTATGCCATGTTTCCCAATCGACTTTCATGCTCTTCAATCTCACCATTTAATTTTTAAAACCTCCATACTTGGCTCCCTTTTCCTACAACGCCAAAAGTCCAAAAATAAAACACTCATTGCGCCCATCATGACTCGAACCCGAGTCCATACACCAAGGCCCTTTAAGTGGCGCCCCAAGCCACTCCACCACCTTGACTTTCATGTCCAACTCCAACACCAAAAATCTTTTAAGGCCTTCCAACTTGCCCCTTTCTTTAACGCCCTAAAAAGCCCAAAAACAAAAACACATTCCCCCCTTGTAACTCCCAAGAATCGAACCTCTTCCCCCTTAAAAACTCCCTTGACGCACCAAGCCAGTCATACCAAATAAATCTTTGTGTCAAGTTCCATCCGAAGATTTTCTTAACCCCTATCTCACCTAGCTTCCTTCCTTTAAGCACTTAAAAAGAAATTTTTAGTCCTAAGTCAGGCCTAACTCGGGGTTAATTCTAGACCCTAAACATGCTTAGCAATTATAATATTTATTCCTTCAAGCACCCACAATGGGAAATTAATTAAATTACAAACAACCCCTAATTGAGGGTGTTACATTGGATCTGTCTTCTCACTCTTCTTCTGAGTAATTTAGAACTCGCCTAATTTCTCTGTGATTTCTCCGAACGGTAACTTCAATTTCACTATCGTATACTAGAGGTCCTATCGGGTTCCTTCTAGTCATAAACTAGAGGTACCTACTAGGAAAAACAGAAAGAAAAATAAAATTTAGTAAAAATAAAATAAATTGCAAAATAAAATAATGGCTAAAGTAATAAAAATAGAGTTTTCTTAATATTTTAGTTCCCCGGCAACGGCGCCAAAAACTTGATCGCTGAAATTAAAGCTTTAAAATTTATAAATAGAATGATCAAAACTGGAAACTAACTCTAACAACGACTTAAAGGCAAGTGTACCTATCGAACAGTAGTATAGCTTAGGCAAGACCGGATTATCGAACCCAAAGGAACTAAAAGTACTAATACTCACTTTCTTTTTATTATTTAGCCTAAACTATGGAGTGATTGATTGCTTTAACTAATATACAACTACTAAGCGAAAGACACAAAGACAAAAAGAACGAATTGGGAAATAACTCGAAGAAACTTAATTGATTATGACGATACCCTCAGGAAGAATCCACCTAGACTTCACTTGTTACTTATTACTGAATCATATGGTTTCCTTACTTAGCTTGATCCATAGGACTCCCTAACCTATATTAAACCCTCTCTCGAGGTGAATAACGTTTAGCTTGATCCATAGGACTCCCTAACCTATATTAAACCCTCTCTCGAGGTGAATAACGTCTAACCCTAGGTTAATTAGTGGAACTCTAGTTCGCTTATAATAACCCCCTAGAATAGCAGTAAATCGATCAATGGATTCCCAAATTAGGTTTCACCTAATCCGACAAAATCTCGTAACCCTATCTCTAGGCGTTCGATTAACTCCACTTAATTATGCTAGATTTACTCTTAAGTAGGGTCTATTCCTCCTCCACCTAAGCACATCAGATTTAGATTAAGCATGCATAATTAAGAACACACTAAGTATTATCATATAATTCAGAGAATAATAACAAAATTCATTTAGGTTTCATCCCCTTCAGGTATCTAAAGGATTTAGTTCATAACAAATAAAGAAAACATCTCAAAAGAAAAGATAAAATAAAACATAAGAAATCCCTAAAACCCCTTAGAGGAATTGAATGAGAAATCCGCCGTCTTGAGTAGAACTCCGGCTTCTTGAGATGGATCCACTGGCTATCTTCGAATGATTCCCACAAATGTGATCTTTCTGGCTCGGCTCCTTGGCCTAGCTAACTGCCTCCAACAAAAGCCCTGGCAGAAGGCTTCTGTCGAACTCTCTCTTAAGTTGCACCCTTAGGTGTTTATATAGACTTTGAGATGCCTTACTTGGCCACTAAGTATCCTAATTCAAGTATAATTCCTAATCGGGTGTTTGAATAGACTTTGGAATGTGTTTCTTTGCCTCAAAGTATCCTATTCCGAGTAGAATTGCTCTTTTCTACGATAGGGTCACAGCCATAGTACACGCCCGTGTAAAACGTCTTCAGGCCGTGTCTTGATTCTGTCGATTGGGGCACGGCCGTGTAAATCATGGCATGGCTGTATCTTTAATTAATTGTCGAGGCACGGCCTTGTGGCTTGAAGTCCAGGTCGTGTCAATTTCCTCTTTGGCCTAAATTGGCCCGTTTTAAGCCTGTTTCTTGTTCTTTTTGTCCTCGGGTGCTTTCCTGGGTATAAAATATGAAAAGAAAGGATTAAGAGCACCTTTTTACATAAATCAAGGGCTAAATCATCCAAAAGCATACTAAATGTGGGCCTAAAATTGGGCTAAATCATCCAAAAGCATACTAAATGTGGGCCTAAAATATGTTACTTTTATGGTTTATCATCCATCTACACAAAAGAAGAGATATCATTCCTTAATTTGGCCGTTTTGGCCGGCAGAAAATATTTTAATAAAAAAATTTTGGTCATTTGTTCCTATGCAGTGATTGATCCTCGTGGAAGAGAATTCAGCCACTGTTTAGTTTTATTCCTTAAAGAAAGAGGAAATAACCGAGAGGATGGCATCATCAGAAACGCCATTTATTTTGAAAGTATCACAAAATTCTAGGAAATTCGCCAAGTGATTATTTGGATCTTCATCTTGCAAACCATCAAACTGAACAAATTGCTGTATCATTTGTATAGTGTTAGGTTTCAGTTCAAAATTATTAGCAGCTATAGCAGGTCTAACAATACTTGACTCAGTTCCTGTTAAATTAGGTTTAGCATAATCATACAAGTTCGAGGAGCATGATTTTCGGCCACCTCCTGAGGTATCGGATTATTCTCAACCATCTCTTCGGTAGTATTAGTTTTGTCTTGTTGATCTTCTTTTATGTAATTTAAGCTTCGCCTTATTTCTCTATGATTTCTGTGAACAGTACCTTCAATATCACTGTCGTAAATTAAGGGTCCTATCGGGTTCCTTCTAATCATAAACTAGAGGCACCTGCGAAAAGAAAAAGAAAATTAGAAAAGTAAAAATAGAATTTAATTGCAAAAATAAAATATGGCTAAATTAATAAAAATTGAGCATTCTTAATATTTCAGTTCCCGACAATGGCGCCAAAAACTTGATGGTGGTGGAAAAAGTCTTAAAATTTATATACTGAATGATCGAGCCTAGAAACAAACTATCACTACAATTGAGGCAAGCGCACCTATCGAATAGTAGTATAGTTTAGTGGCAAGACCGGATTGTCGAACCCAAGGGAACCAAAAGTACTAATACCAACTTTCTTCTTATTATTTAGCCTAAGAATTAAGGGAATTGTTATTTAATCTAAAATTAACTAACTACTAAGCTAAAGATGCTAAGAAACAGAAAAGGAATTGGGGAAAATGCTTGTGGGAAAACCAATTGATTAAGACACTACCCGAGGAAGAATCCACTTAGACTTCACTTGTTATCTAACTCTAAACCAGACGATTTATTCACTTGACTTGATCCGTAGGATTTCCTAATTTATATTAATACCTCTCTCGAGGCTACTGACCTCTAACCCTAGGTTGATTAATCGAAATCTCTTTCTAATTAAAACCCCTAAAATTACATTAACTCGATCTATGGACTCCCATATTAGGTTTGACCCTAATCCAGTAGATTTTTGTCATCCTATCTCTAGGGTTGTAATCAACTGCGCTTAACTATGCTAGATCTACTCTTAAATAAAGAATATTCCTCCTCTGCCTAAGCACATCAATACTTGAATTAATATCCTAAAATATCAAAGCAAGAATTAAGAACACATAGTTAAGAACAAATCAAGTATTTATCATATAGTTTAGAAAACAATAACAAGATCCATCTTAGGTTTCATCCCCCTCAGGTATTTGAGGGGTTTAGTTCATGATTATAAAAGAATACATCTCAGAAGAAAATATAAAACAAAACATAAGAAAAACCCTAAAACCCCCTAAAGGAATTGAAGGAGAGATCCTCAATCTTGAGTATGGATCAACTGGCTTTCTTTGAATGAATCCCACAGTTTGGCCCCTCTGGCTTGGCTCCTTGGCCTAGCTAAACGCCCCTTGAAGGTTGGCCTCCAGGGTGTTTATATAGGTTTTTCCACTGCAGGGACACGCCCGTGTGATTCGGGGCCAGGCCGTGGTCGGATCTGCTAAAGAGGCACGACCGTGTGCTTCGGGCCCAGGCTGTGTGCAATTCGTACTTTGGCCTATTTTCTCCATTTTTGGCTCGTTTCTCATTCTTTTCATCCTCCGGTGTTCTCCTAAGTATAAAACATGAAATTAAAGGATTAGGAGCACCAAATTCCACAATTCAGGGAATAAATCATCCAAAAGTATGCTAAATGAGGGATTAAAATATGAACATATTATGGTTTATCATCTATGCTCAATCAAGGTATGTTTTGAGCTCGGTTTTTTATAATTTCTACGTTTTTGTAATCGTTACTTCGGATACTTCAAAACCCATGTCTTAATTTTGTGAATTGATGATGATTTTGAAATGTGCCATTGAGGAATTCATGAGTTTTGTGATGTTTGAGGATGAAATATGAAAGATATGTGATAGATTAACATAATTTGTCTTTGAATTTTTGGTGAATTTGAGTAATTTGGACTAAATTGTGAAAATAATATTTTGAAGGATTAAAATGTGAAATAAATGAAACATATGGACTTGTATAGAGCATGGAAATATTCCGCCAAGCTTGGGTGATATGAAATTTTGTGTATTTTGTGATTTTATGAATAGGGACTAAAATGTTAAAATGTGAAAATGTAGGGGCTAATTTGTAAATTGCCTTAAACATATTTTTTGGATTGAATTGAATGAATTAGTGAATAAATGAGTTAAATTTGAATATTTATAGATCAAGAACCGAAGAAAATAGATTTAGACCGTGGAAAATCGAAAGTGATTGAGTAGCCGAGTCCGTTCGTTTATCCGAATCTGAGGTAAGTCTATGTACAAATAAATGTATTTTAATTGACTTATTTATATATCTATGAAATTTAATTGTGATGAATGTGCATGAGATGATATATACATGAAATCTGAGAAAGTATCGACCCAGTGTCAATATCTGATAAGTCCCGTACGAACCTAGGTATAGATAGGATTACATATGTAATGACATAGGTTTTCGATATGTGATATCGTGTAAGACCACGTCTGGGACGTTGGCATCAATTTGAGATTTACGTGTAAGACCATGTCTGGGACATTGGCATCGTATCTGATTTTGTGTAAGACCTTGCCTGGGACAGTGGCATCGATATTTGGTTACATGTAAGGCCACATCTGGGACGTTGGCATTGTACGATTATTCTGAGCATTTCGAGTATTCTATTTGATTCTGAATGGTTCAAAGGGCAAATCCAAGAAATGAAAGACTATGTGAATTGTAAAACCGTTTCAGGTACGTTTAATGTGTATGCTTTGTTTAAGCATGAAAGGTGAGTAAATATGTACAAAGATGCAATGAATAAATGTGATGAATGTATGATTATGATATGAGCAAAAGAGATTCTTTGAGATATGAAATGTTGGTAAGTAATGGCTAAACAAATAAGCCAAAGAGGAATTATGTATTTGAAATGAAGATACATTAATGAACTTGAATTTGCTATGATTATAATTATTTATATGTTAAGTTTATTTGTATATGACTTACTAAGATTTTTGAAAGCTTACTCTGTGTGTGTGCTTTCATTGTTTTATAGATCGTTAAAGATACAGAAGGATCGGGGATCGTCGAGGATCATCACCACACTATCAAACTCTATATTAGTACTTTTGAATGTGTACATAGTTAAATATGGCATGTATAGGCTAGTCACTTTGAATTATGTTTTGAAAGGTGTATAATTAGCCATGTGATATGGCTAGATATTGATATAATGTGAATGAGTAGTTCATGATATATGATGCATATTTTCGTAAGATATGATGACTAATGAGATGATCAAATCTATGATATGTTTATGAGGCAAAGTTGGTATATTGTTGATGAGAAGATGTCATATTATAGTGGTAAGTTTGTACATTAATCATGCTTTAAATGCTTCTGATTTGGTTGAGCTAAATGGCACATAAGATGTTGTGTTTGAAATGTTCTTGAATAGTTAGAATAGATGGACAATTTGGTATGTTTTGGTTGCCATAAGTGCTTGGAAGGATGCTTGTATGTGCTTGTAGGGTTAGCCCAAAGTGTGGGTGGCATTTTGGCTTTGAAAATGGCCTATAATTGCCCACACGATTGAGCACACGGGCGTGTGGCTCAACCGTGCCCCTCTTGGTTGCATTTCAAAATAAGTCAGACTCGACCATGGGCTGGACACATAGGCTTGTGACTGGCCGTGTGGTGCAAGTCAGTAGCGACCACAGGTGAGGCACACGGGCATGTCCTCGGCTGTGTGGACAAGTCAGTATGTATGCCCTGTTTTGCCCGGCTTAAACACACGGGCGTGTCTGAGGCTGTGTGAGGCACATGGGCGTGTCTGAGGCCGTGTGAGGCACACGGCCTGCCCACACGAGCGTGTGACCTCTGTAACTTTGAAAAAATTTTAAATTTCTAAAATTCTCGTATGTGTTCGGTTTAGTCCCGGCCCCTTTCTAAAGCATGTTTAAGGTCTCGTAGACCTTTATAAGGGACACATTGATTTGTTTTGTTAAATGATGCTATGATATGTCCGAAAAAGGATTCAATATTTCTGGTAATGCCTTTAACCCTAGACCGGTGATGGTTACGGGTTAAGGGTGTCAAAGATGTACTGTGATTTAAAGAAAATGTATTGGTGGCCCGGTATGAAAAGGGAAATTTGTGAGTTTGGGGCGAAGTGTCTAATTTGTCAACAGGTGAAAGCTGAACATCAGGTACCTACAGGGTTGTTGCAGCCCATTATGATTCCGGAGTGGAAGCGGGAACATGTTAGAATGGATTTTGTATTCGGATTACCTGTAACTCCGAGAAAGAAAGATTCGATCTAGGTGATTGTTGATAGATTGACTAAGTCAGCACATTTTATTACGATTAGAACGGATTTTTCACTTGAAAAGTTAGCGGAATTATATGTATCAGAAATAGTGAGATTACATGGAGTGCCAACATCTATTATCTAGGATCGAGATCCGAGGTTTACTTCAAGATTTTGGGGTAAGTTACAACAAGCTTTGGGCACTAAGTTAAATTTCAGAATAGCTTTTCATCCTCAGACAGACAGGCAATCAGAACGTGTGATTCAAATATAAGAAGATATGTTAATGTGTTGTATACTCGAGTTCGATGGTAGCTGGCAAAGGTATTTACCTTTAGTTGAATTTACTTACAATAATAGCTATCAGTTTAGCATAAAAATGGCACTATTTGAGGCTCTTTATGGTAGAAAATGAAAAACTCCATTATATTGGTCTGAATTGAGTGAATCTAAGTTAGTTGGAGTGGATTTGATACGTGAAAATGAAGAAAAAGTTTAGATTATTCGGGATAGTTTGAAAGCTACTTTAGATCATCAGAAGTCATATGCAGATTTAAAAAGAAGAGACATAGAGTTTGCAGATGGTGATAGAGTTTTCTTAAAGGTTTCACCATGGAAGAAAGTGCTACGATTTGGTAAAAAGGTGAAACTGAGTCCAAGATTTATAGCACTGTAACACCCCAAACCCGGCCCATGCGTTTCGACCGAATCTGGCATGTTATCGAACACATAACATTTTATCGCATTTTGAAAACACAAGTTAAATTAATTAAATTTGAATAAAGGAGAGAATTTTTGAAAATAAACCTCTTTGTATTTTTATTATTAAGTATAAATAAACCTTATCATAAAATTCATAAGTTGCTTAACATTGATAACTGCTGAGTTGAATGAAAACTAGGGGCCATAAAAAATCCCAAATAAAAATAAAATAAACTTAAAGAAATCCCAAAATAATTTGTAGAAATAAAACTTGATGGCCCTCGAGTCCGCCTTGGCTCCCATGTTCACGATCTCTCGCTCACGAAATGTTGGGAAAAATAAAAGGTTGAGTCACCAAGACTCATGTGCAAATCAGGAGAACACATAAAAGGCTTGAGGCCCACAAACACATTATGAGCCTTGGCCCGTATACAAGGGTAACAAAATATGCAACATGGCCCATCCCAAACCTATGAGTCCATCCTCTACACACCCCCGTACCAACCATCACACCATGGGAATTTCTACAATCAACCCTCCATCCGCTACACACCATATCGACAATTTGTCTTTTGTCATAAAGACCGATCACTATGTGACCTATGTGGCGAAGCCACCGATCGCTGTGCGACCTTAATAATATATCGATAGCTGTGCTACCTATCATAAAGACCGATCACTATGTGACCTATGTGTCAAAGCCACCGATCGCCTCGCGACCTGCTCCCCTTCCGTAAATCAATCAATCCCATCCCATGCATACATGCAAGAATTAGAACATTAAACTATCTAAACAGATCACATATTTTTACATACTTCGATAAACATAGAAGTTTCTATGATTACGCACTGCATCCCTTGCCTACCCTTTACGGGTAATCATAATCGTTCATCTGACCTCATTTTACGGCTTTTAGCCTATAACATACATATAATATAACAAAGCTTATGTGTCAAGAATCTACACACCTGATTACCGATAAAATGAGGCTTTCTATATCGACGCTATCCTTAGTCGACACAACTACTATCTGCCTAAGGTGTTGTTTAGAAGCCGGTCCACAACCAATTGGCCAATCTCAAACAGTAGATACTGCTAGTTTCTTAAACTTAGGGATTCTTTCTTTTGCCTGATCCATATTTAATTCCATCATAAATCCTTATCAGAGTTACTATAATAATATTTAATCGTTAATCCTCCTTATAAAGTTAAAATCTTGTATATAATGATGAAATCTAATCGAAATCTAGGAAAATCTTCTTACCTTAAAAATCCCGAAATTGGAGACTTATGAATTTCGGCTTTTAGATCTAGTCGACTAGGCTTCCTTCAAATCCCGACTTGCCACCCATCACAAACCATTAAACTATTAGCTTTCGGCTTTTGCCTTTTCAAAAATCGGGAATAGATTATGAGAACTAATCAAAAGCTACTCTTACCTTAACTTAGGAGATTCGGCTAGTACTATGAGAGAATTCGACAATGTCAATGGAGGATTTAAATGCCGGAAGTATAGAACAATTTCTCAAATAGGATGAATAAAATAAAAACTATAGAGATTTTGGCTTTTTAGAGAAGGAAGAGAATAATGGAGTTTTCAGCTTTTAGAAGAAAGAAGAGAATAATGGAGTTTTCGACTTTTAGGAGAAAGAAGAGAATAATGGAGTTTTTGGCTTTTAAAAGAAAGAAGAGAATAATGGAGTTTTCGGCTTTTAGAGAAATTGGAGAAAGAAATTTGGAGAAAAGAAGCTAAGGAATTTTGACACAAAAGGGAGAGGATTTAATGTCAGAAACAAGGAGCTAGCCCCCCTTATTTATAGGAAATTCGACAACCCTTTGCCATGTAGTAGCTGGTTTCTTTACTCCTCTCAGTGATGGATTCTTGGCCATCACTCTTTTTGTAGATAAATTCCTAACTTTTCTCCTTTATCTTAATCCACTAGCTCATCTAAAAGAGACTTAATTATCTCTAACTCCTCCCTCCTTTATCAGCATATTATCCATATATTTTAATCATTAAAACCCCTAAATTTTAGCCTTGTTGCCATCCACTCCACCTAATCCTAATGCCCAAAATTTAGCTAACTTAAATTAAAAGAATTGGGCTCCATGAAACTTAAATTTGGGCCCCTTACTCCTTGTGTGTGGCGTCACCTCCTAAGATTGGGCCACAAGCCCACTTTGGTATTTTAAACATAGATACTACCTTTAAAACCCTATAATGCCCAAATAGATAATTTTAATCAAGGCCTCTGCCTAAGCCTGAGCCCAATTTGGACCCCTAACACTTAAATTAACTCATTCTACATATTCACCCATTAAACGCATAGGCCCAAAAATTTAGGATGTTACAAGGGCCGTATGAAATAGTTGAAAGAATTGGCCCTGTAGCTTATCGGTTGGCTTTACCTCCGGAACTTTAGAAGATTCATAATGTTTTCATGTATTTATGTATTTATGTTGAGACAATATAGATCAGATCCTTCACATATGATTCCTCACACTAAAATTGAGTTTCAACTGGATATGACCTATTCAGAAGAACTAGTAAAGATTTTGGCTCGTGAGGTTAAAGAATTACGAAACAAACGAGTATCATTAGTTAAAGTGTTGTGGCATAGACATGGTATGGAGGAGGGAACCTGGGAAACTGAGGAATCTATAAGATTACAGTATCCGAATCTATTTCCAGGTAACAAATTTCGAGGACAAAATTTTCTAAAGGGGGAGAGTTGTAACAACCTAAATTTCAGTGGTGTCGGGACACAGTTATTCGAGATCACTAAATCCGATAAGTAAGTTTGAAAATTTAGTAATTAATAATTATGAGTCAAGTGTGAATTTAGAAATATATTTGAATTAGGAATTTTGTGAATTAAAAGAAATTATTAGGTCAAATGAGTCAATAACGAGGTATCGAGACCTCGAATTCATAAACCGAGCCATAAATATTTTTAGAAATAGTTATGGAATGTCATTGAGTTAGTATTAAAGTTTCGTTAGGAAATATTAATGTTTTGATAGTTAATTAATTAAAAAGGACTAAATTGTAAAAGGTGCAAAATTTTCTAAAATGATTAAATAGCTTAAACATCAAATGAGGGAGGATTAAAAAGGAAAATTATCCTAAAGGGAATGGCTGAGGTAGCATAAGCAAGAAAAAAAATTTGAAAATAGGTGAAATAAGGGAAAAAATTTAAATTTTGCAAAAATTAAACAAATAAAATATCAATTAAAAGAGAAATCTAGATATTTCTTCAAAATTGACAGCCAAAAATGCCATAGTAGAGTTCCTCCAAGCTGGTTTTTCATAATTTTGCTCCATGTGAGTTTATTTATTGTTCTTTTCTTGTAATTTTTGTGTTTTTAAGACTTTTGCAATTAGGTCTAACTATCTAATTCATTAGTCGACGAGTGAAATCCGTTATATACTACGACGGTCAAATTTGCAATGAGTCGACGTTATTAAAATGACTCAACGAGTGAAATCCATTATATACTACGACGGTCAAATTTGTAATACATAGTTCGAGGTAGAGTTTGTATAAGCAAAGTCTATGGAATTTGCAATCAATAGTACTATTCAAATGCATGAGCTAGGGACTAGAATCAAGAGGAAAGTCGAGAAATCATCCCAAGGAAGAATTACGAGGTTACAATGCAGATTTCTTGCATCCTTGACCCCTATAAGTATGAGTTATTCGATGTGATTAGCGAGACGTGTCTCGAGACGATCATATCATCGCACATCTTAAACGAAAATGTTGTTATTGTGGTATATGTCGAGTTCACCAGTGCTAATGGATTTGGCCCAACTTTGACCACTGTCACGGCGAATATGGGTACCGAAGATGAAGCAGAAACTCTTATTATAGAGTTTTACGGTGGGTTTTTTGACCTCCTTCAAAGCGGCTACTATGGTGTTCCCGAAACATCTATGGGCAAGCACTCTTCGGTTTCTAGTATTGATCTAAACTTGAGGGTCAATACCTGTCAATGTATCAGCATAATCCAAATTTAGTCACTCGGGCTTGACGTTGAATCAGTGTGTTTGATTTCAACTTTGGCACTGGGTTAATGTTATTGGGTGAAAGTAGTTATACTGGGGGATCATCAATGTACACCGGTCATCAACCAGTTGAATATTTTGTCAGACACTTGTGTAACAGGAGAATTAATGACCTATTCCTTTCGATAGGGGCCAACAATGTAACACCTCTTACTTGTATTCAACGGAAAAAGTACGAGGTCTTTGTCGATCGAGATGTAGCTACTGGTCTTCGCTTTCACAAGTCGTCGAGCATCCAAACATATGCCAGTATACCCAGCCACCGGTAGGACATACAGGACCAGCACCCGGGACACATAAATCACATAATCACATAGGTTCCTAGTGACATGTCACTTGTATCCTAATCTATTCCTAAGGTTACAAAAATAGTGAAAATGGACCTAATCGTCAAACACTTTATTTCTCCCCGATCTAGGTCCGAACTTCGTTTTTCTTGATCTATAATAGCAAATTCAGCTCATTTAATACACACATTATCCAATTCAGTCCAAAAAATCACATTATGGAAAAATTATAATTTTGCCCCTAACTTTTCCACTTTTTTACATTTTAGTCCCTAGGCTCGTAAAATGAAATATGTTCAATTTCTTTAAAACCTAAGCCTAGCCAAACTTTATTCATGCCCACAACAGCCCACAATTTCCATTAAATCACACTTTTATCACATATTTTATAACCTTTACAAATAGGTCCTTTTTTACATTTTTACCGAAAATCACTTTGTAAAAATTGTTTATCCAACTTCAAACTTGCATAATCTACCATTAAGCATCAAAATACACAAATATTTAACATGGTTCAAACCCTAGACCTTGATTATTTCTTAAATTTGTGGTAGAAATAGATAGACCAGGTTACAACGATTTTAAAAATGTAAGGAGCACTAAACACGGGGCAAGGACGAACCTACAATCGAGCTTGAAAGTGGCCAAACCCTAGATATGGCTTCCTTCTCTAATTTCAGCTAGCATGAAGAAGATGGACAAGATTTTGGCTTGATTTTTGCTTTTTAATTCATTTAATTACCAAATGACGAAAATACCCCTAACCTAAAACATAAAAATTCTCTTACTCCATGTCTATTTTTGTCCACTAACTTAAAAAATGGTCTAATTACCATATAAGGACCTTAAATATAAAATCTCATAGCAATTGGACACCTTAAACACATAGAACTCGAATTTTTTCACTTTTTTACAATTTAGTCCTTTTAACTAAATTGAGTGCTCAAACGTCAAAATTTTTGAACAAAATTTTCACGAAATCATTTCATAAAATTGTAGACCATAAAAATATAATAAATTATTTTTTACTATGTCAATTTGTGGTCTTGAAACCACTGTTTTGACTAGACCCAAAATCGAGCTGTTACAACTCTCCCCCTTTAGAGAATTTCATCCCCGAAAATCTTACTAGAAAATAGGTTTGGGTACCGTTTTCGCATAGCTTCCTCAGGTTCCCACGTAGCCTCTTCGACTCCATGTCATTGCCATAAAACTTTAACTAGTGCCATGTTTTTATTTCTCAACTGTTTAACTTTCCGAGCCAAAATCTTGATCAGTTCCTCACCATAAGTCATATAGGGTCGAATCTCAACCTCTGTCGGAGAAATCACATGTGAAGGGTCTGATCTATAACGTTGCAACATTGACACATGAAATACAATGTGAATCCTTTCCAACTCTGTCGGCAATGCTAACCGATATGCCATCGGTCCTATTCTTTCAATAACCTCATGCAACCCAATGAAACGTGGACTTTATTTGCCTTTACGACCAAATCTCAGAATATTCTTCCACGGAGATACTTTTAGGAATACTTTATTACCAATCTGAAATTCGATCTCTTTTCTTTTCAAATCTGCGTACGACTTTTGTCGATATGAAGCGGTTTTCAAGCAATCACGGATTATCTTTACTTTCTCTTCAGTTTCTCTAACCCAGTCAACTCCATGAATCTGTTTCTCACTAAGCTTTGTCCAATACAACGGAGTTCGACACTTGCAGCCATGCAATGCCTCATACGGTGCCATTTTTATACTCGACTGAAAACTGTTGCTATAAGAAAATTCGACTAAAGGTAGATATTTTTTCCAACTACCTTCGAATTCTAAAACACAACAACGAAACATATCTTCGAGAACCTGAATTGTTCTCTCTGATTAGCTGTCGATTTGCAGATGAAATGCGATACTAAAGTTCAACTTTGTACCTAAAGCTTCTTGCAACTTTTTCCAAAATTGAGACGTAAACCTTGGATCTCTATCTTAAATAATAGAAATAGGCACTCCGTGCAATCTCATAATTTCAGCAATGTACAATTCAGCTAGCTTGTCAAGTGAGTAATCGGTACACAACGAAATAAAATGAGCCGATTTCATTAATCTATTGACAACAACCCAGACGGCATCTTTCTTTTTCGGAGTTAAAGGTAAACCTGTTACGAAGTCCATCATAATCATGTCCTATTTCCACTCGGGTACCATTATTGGCTGAAGTAAACTCAAAGGTACTTGGTGTTTGGCTTTCACTTGTTGACAAATCAAACAGTTCGATACAAATTTAGAGATATCTTGTTTCATACCTAACCACCAATACAGTTTCTTTAAATCATTATACATCTTTGTACTTCCTAGATGAATAGATAAACAACCATTATGTGTTTTATAAAGAATCTTCTGAATAATTTCATCATTTTTCGGTAGACATAATCTATCTCGGAACATTAAGTAATCATTCATCATAACCGATCAGAAAGTCTGATTCACTACTCAATTCACACAGAGCTCTTTTGGCTTGTAACTCACTATCACTTTTCTAAGCTTCATAAATTTGCTGAAGAACCACTGGTCTAGCTCTCAATTCCACTAGAACCAAACCATCATCGGATAAAGTCAACCTCGTATTCATAGCTATCAAGGCAAATAAGGACTTTCTGCTCAAAGCATCTGTGACTACGTTCGCCTTTTCGGGATGGTAGTCAATTACCAACTCATAATCTTTTAGTAATTCGAGTCATCTCCGTTGTCGCAAGTTCAAATTGTAACACCCTTAACCCGTGTCCGTTACCAGATTAGGGTTATAAGGCATTACTGAGCATAATTCAGTTTATTGCAGTCAAATATACACCGTCTTTCAATATTTGATCACAAAAGCATACAAAAGAGTAAAACGTTTGATTTCTGAATACATATTTGCCATACTAACTTAAATCATACATGGCTTATCAAAGAACATAGATCAAACATGCAATGAACTTTTATCCACTTCACATAACATTATTATAACATAAGCTTTCCATGTATATTGTTCATACTCAATTATTTATACAACTTATTCATTAATAATGCCTTCATCAACCTTACCTAAATTCGCAAATCATTTAAGCATTTAATTATGCATACATCTTCCTTTCAAATAAATTGAGACAACTAACACCAATCCAAATTATTTTATGTACCTCCAACTCTATTATCAAATAAGTTTGTGACCATACTCCAAACTAAAACACACCAAACATTAAAGTTATCAAATACGAAATAAATATAAGCCATTTGCATCCTTCTCCAATCAAGCCATAAACCATACGCTTTATGTACATACACCATATCATATTCTTACCAAAAGGACTTATAACATAACCGATTATATACGATATTAAACTAGCATCATTTTCAAGCCATTTTCGCATGGCCATATTATCTATAAACAAAGCTTTATTCACACACTTCTTGCTAGCTTATACATGCCTTTAACTATAGATAACTAACATGAAAATACCAAAAAGGGTGATAGTGTGATTGACTTTTTCGAAGATCCGCAGAGCCCGTAGCTTACTCACAAACTATAAAACAGAACAAAGAAAACACACAAAGTAAGCACACGGCTTAGTAAGTCTCAAGTAACTACAGTTTACATCCAAAAATTTAACTTTAAAACAAACAATTTACGAAAATTTAAAGTAAATATTATAAAAATAAATAAAAACTATGACATGGCCGAATACTATCAATAATTTGAGCTTGAGAATTTACACCTGTTTTCCATGAACATATACATGTCACGTTATTAATTTACATAATTATCATAAGTGTCCTATACTCCAAAATCGAATAAATATATCATACCTAATAATCACATTTTCTTCTTTTGTACACATATGCCACCACATTCAAATTCACTTATCCAATAGAAATATCATATATATATCACCGATTCATCAAAGAAATAATACTCTACTATAAATCACTCGACAGCACATTATGAAATCCTTATTGAATCCTCAACTCAATCTCATCATAAAAAAAAACTCATTCGATGTCATAGTTAATTGGTCCATTCATTAGTAATATAATAGGATATTACTTACCTGAACTATTCACGTATTACACAAATCCTTTTGAGTCATCAAATACTTCAAACTCTTGTGATCGGTATAGATGTGGCACTTCTCACCGTATAAATGATGGCGCCAAATTTTTAAAACAAAAACAATGGTGGCCAATGCCAAATTGTGTGTCGGATAATTTTTCTTGTGCAATTTCAACTGTCTCGAGGCATAAGCTATCACTTTGCCTTCTTGCATCAACACACATCCTAATCCATTCAGTGACGCGTCACTATAAATCACAAATTCTTTTCCCGGTTCAGGTTGCACTAAAACTGACGCATCAGTCAATAATGCTTTCAACTTCTCAAAACTTTGCTGACATTTTTCGGGTCATTCAAACTTAACATATTTTTGCAACAGCTTAGTCATAGAATTAGCAATCATCGAAAATCCTTTGACAAATGTCGATAATAACCGGCTAAGCCCAAAAAGCTTCTGACCTCTGATACATTCCTCGGCAGTTTCCAATCAACAATTGTTGATATTTTACTCGGATCAACGCGAATACCGTCTCCAAAGACAATATGTCTCAAAAATATGACTTTTCGGAGCCAAAACTCACTTTTGCTGAACTTAGCAAACAATTTCTTATCTCTCAAAGTCTGCAACACAATTCCTAAATGCTCAGCATGCTCAGACTCATCCCGAGAATAAATCAAAATGTCATCGATGAACACAACCACCAAACTTATCTAAGTACAGTCAGAAAATTCAATTCATCAAGTCCATAAAAATAGTAGGGGCATTAGTTAATCCAAAAGGCATAACAAGAAATTCATAATGTCCGTACCTTGTCCTGAAAGTAATTTTTGGCACATCCGACTCTTTAACTCTCAATTGATAGTAGCCAGATCTCAAATTAATCTTCGAAAATACTGTTGCCCCTTTCAACTAATCAAACAAGTCATTAACTCTTGGGAAAGGATACTTGTTCTTTATATTCACCTTGTTAAGCTATCGGTAATCGATACAAAGTATCATGGATCCATCTTTCTTCTTGACAAATAAGCACCCCATAGTGAAAAACTCAGTCTCGCAAAACCCTTATCTACCAACTCTTGCAACTGAGCTTCCAATTCTTTAAATTCAGTCGGAGCCATCCTATATGGAGCGATCGATATCGATGAAGTCATTGGTACTAAATCAATACTAAACTCAACCTCTCTTATTGGAGGTAACCTAGGTAAATCTTCTGGAAACACATCCGAATATTCACAAAATACAAGTACTAATTCAATCTTTATTTTAGACACTCTTGTATTCAACACATAAGCTAGATAAGCTCCACAAACCTTTCTCACATATCTTTGGGCAGACATTGAATAAATCACAATCGGTAACTCACCCAACTCATCTGAATCAATTCGAAGAATTTCACCATTCTCACATTTCAATTCAATAATTTTTCGTCTACAATTCACTACAACACCATGCAGTGTCAACCAATCCATACCCAAAATAACATCAAACTCATGAAATGGCAACAACATTAGGTTAGCCGAAAAATAATGACCTCGAATCATCAATGGAAAATTCTTGCAAACATTATCAACTAGCACATATTTGCCTAATGGGTTTGACACTTTAATCACAAATTTAGTAAACTCAACAGGCAAGTTCTTACTAGCTACCAATTTCATGCAAATATAAGAATGAATCGATCCAGGATTAATCAATGCAACTACATTAGTATTATAGAGAGAAAAAGTACCAGTGATAACATCGGGAGATGTCCCTTCTTCGCGAGCATGGATAGCATAGGCTCTAGCAGGTGCCCTGGCCTCAGATCTTACAGTTGTATCTTTTGTCACACCTTTAATACTAGCTCCATTTCTCATGTTCCTTGGTGGTCTCCCTTTAGAGGCAGTATTGCCCGATCTTGCAGTCTGAAACTTATCATTTTCAACCATCTCTAGGCAACCTTTAATAAAGTGTTCGTGAGAGCCACACTTAAAACAAGCCCAGTCATACATTCTACATTCGCCGGGGTGTCGTCTGCCACAGTGCAGACATTCAGGCCTACCAGACTTAGCGTTACCAACGTTCGCTACTAATGTAGTTTGGGCTTTAGAATCTGAGTATTACTCCCCACAATCTCTGTTGGGATACCCAGCTGAAGCACTCAATCGAGCATACAAATTTATCGATTTCTTAGACTGAGATTGAAATGACTTACTCATCGGCCTTTTTCTTGTATCTCTAGCCTCAAACTTAGCTTTTCTCTTATCCTTACTTAATTCTTCAGTTTACAAGCTCGGTTGAATAGCACCACAAATTCTTTCAGCTCAAAGACTCCAACTAACAATCGGATATCCTCATTTAACCCATCTTCAAACTTTTTGCACATGATAGCCTCGGCGAGGAAACACATTCCTGAGCGCACTTACTGAGCTTGACAAACTCTCGTTCATACTCGGTTACAGACATTCGACCCTATTTCAGCTCTAAAAATTCTTTATGTTTCTGATCAATGAACCGTTGGCTGATATACTTCTTCCTAAATTCATCTTGGAAGAATCCCCAATTAACCCTCTCCCTCGGTACTACTAACATAAGGGTTTTCCAACACCGGTATGCTGAGTCTCTTAGAAGTGATACGGCACATTTCAAACATTCATCCGGTGTGCAAGACAGTTCATCGAATAACCTAATAGAATTCTCAAGCCAAAATTCTGCCCTCTCGGGATTATCGTCAACATTTTCTCTAAAATCTTTAGCCCCATGCTTTCTAATCTTATCAACCGAAGGCTTATTCACTCTTACGCATTCCATACCTTGTGGAGCTACGGGAACCGACTGAGGAATAGGTAGGGGTAGAGGGGGTTGAAGACTCGAATTTATTCGAACAAATTCCAAATACCACTCGTTCATCATGTGGAGGAAGGCTTCTCTAGCCCCTTTGTAATATCCTAAATTAGGGGTTATGCGTTTGGAGCATAACTCAAGTGTTAGTAGGCTTTAAGTGTGGTTGAGTATGTTTTAGGAGTTTTTAGAACCCAAGGATGAAGGGGAAAGCTTTGGGAAAATGTTGGATTTTAAGTCTAAAATGAGAAACTAGGCGAATGAGGCCTTAAAGAAAATTTTAGGAGTCTATGGACATGAAAATGGGCCTGGTAAAGTGGCTACAAGGCGTCACTTAGGGCCTTGGTGCATGACGTCATAGGCTGGGAGGAAGGGAAGAGGTTCGAGTATCGTGGGAAGCATTAGAGACTTTTATTTTTGCGTCAAAAAGGGGAACTGGGCTAAGGAGGCTTTAAAGGAATTTTTGGGGAATTAATGCCATAAGAAATCATGTGGTAAAGTGACAATGGACGCCATGTGCAGTGGGGATAAGGGCCTTGGTTTGAATCACCTTGCCAGCAAGTAGTGTGATTTTATTTTCTTTTGGCGCTAAGACAAAGGGAACTGGGCTAAGTAAGTCTTAAAGAAATTCTGGGTGCATTATGTCACAAAAAGTGCCTTGGCAAAGTGGCCTGGAATGCTACCTAAGGTGCTAGGAGAATTGCGCCAACAGGGGATCCAAGGGAAGGAGTTCGAGTCCTGTGGGCAGCATAAGCGTGTTTTTATTTTTCCAAGTGGCGCTAAGGGAGAAGAAGGCCTTAAAAAGAATTGTTGGGGGTTTATGACACAAAGAAGCTAGCAGCGAAGTTGCTGGTAGCATGTGGTGACTCCAGCAGGTCTCAGGTTTGAATCACCTGGACAACATAGGAGTATGGTTTTATTTTTGATTTTTGGCGTCAAAAGAGTGGAAAAGAGTTGGACGGCAATTGGGATTTTGAAGGATGAGATAAGCTTTGTTATTTTGGTTAAAATTCGGCTAAGAATAGGATAATAGGATTTTATTTTATTTATTTTAGCTTAATAGGTGATAAGAGAATATATAGGAGTTTGATATGGGATAATGTGATGATTTATTTTATTTTATTTGTTAAGATAATAAAGGAGAAAAAAATGTGGATGTTGATAGGAAAGGATGAAGTGGCCGAATATAGGTCTCTTCAGGGTTGGTAAATTCGGCCATGAAGGGGGGTAGTAGCCGAAATCTTTATAAGGGGGAGTGATCATCTTTGACATCTCTTTTGCTTCTTTAATTTTCTTTGTGCCGAAAAACCATAGGAACTCAACTTGTTTTCTCTTTTTGACAAATGTCGAAACCCCTCTACTATTAATTATCATTGCCGAATTCTCCTAGGCCTCTCCCATTTATTTATTCTTCTTTTCTTCAACTCCATACTTGTACTTTTGATAGCTGAATATTTCTTCACCCTTTGTAAGGCTTAGCCGAACCTCAGGGTGCCTTATTCTCTTATTTTCCGCAAGTCTTAAAAGCCGAAAATCAAGCACTTTGTCTCTTTTTGTCGACTACTCTCTCTGGCTCTTCCAAACGTAGGTGGTGGTAAGTAGATTCTTCTTTAAGCAATCGGTTTGTTTCTCTTTTCTAGTAGTGTGCCGAAATCTTGTGGTCAGACCTTAGGAGTGGCCGAATATGCTTTAAGTTTTATGATATGTTTCTGTGAAGGTAACCAACGTTAAGAAGCATCTACGGAGTCTTTCGGGATTCGTTTCCTCAAGGTAAGGTGATATGTACTATTCGGCCATAAGCCTTATTGGTTATTAAAGTTAGCCGATTCTAACATTTGCTAGATAGGGATTTCGACCATTCAAGGATCAAGTGACAATTTCGGGATTTCGGTAAGTAAGGTAAGTGATTCATGGTATTCGGACATAGGCCATAGTTGGTATTAAAGTTAGTCATTTCTAACTATGATGTTTAGGGCCAAACCGATAAGAACAAAGGAAGCTTTCGGGTTTTGGATCCATTTTTGGTAAGATTGTTAAGTTGTGATTGGTTATTTGTTTAAGAGTTCGTATTAATCGGTTTTGATTTAAGTGTTTGTCGATGGACATGGATGCCATTCGAGAAGGTAAAAGGATAGTCCCTATCCCGAAGTTTAAGAAAAGATCAATTTCTACCATTCGGGATTGGCCACCGGGGTGTGGGCCAGCGTCAGAACAGGAGAGTAGGCAAATAGCCGTAGTGTCGCTTAGTGATAGCATCAGTATCGAAAGCGTAGTTCTTCAAGTGATCAGGTGTGTAGTTAGACTACCGTTTTTTGGGATATATGATTGTATGTGATATGTGTATATGTTATGAATGTGCTAACTAGTGCAGTGGAAATTGTGATATGGATACCCTCAAGGGGTATGTCAACAATCCAGTAAATTCTAAATTTGAATGTGATGTGGTTATTAATTTGTATAAGTGTGATATGCTAAATAACATGTACATGCATTATTATCATGGCACTATTTTATGTTGCATGTACATGGGTGGGATATGAAAGAAGGACAGGGTGTACTTCGAGTACGTGGTTTGATGAATGGCTCTGTGCCTCATCGTGATTGATATAGACTATGTGCCATATCGTGGTTATTGATGGCTTTGTGCTCATTGTGGTTTTGATGATAGCTTCGGCTACATCGTCGATTGACATTGACTGAGGTCGCGTTCTGGACTATTTGCGATTAAGTTCGCGTGGACGGCATTTGTTGCCATAATGGAGTAAAAAGGAGAGGGTGATTTAATAATCCCCTAGTGTGTGGTAGGCTGGATACGAGGGTGTGTAGAGGATGGACCCTAGGCTGGGTTGGGCTTTATAATTGCATAACATGTGATATGAATATATGTGAAAATGGGCCAAGCCCAGTATATGATATGTGGATTAATATGGAAATAGGCCAAGCCTAGTATATGATATGTGGATTAATGTGGAAATGGGCCAAGCCCAGTATGTGGAAACATGTGGTTAATTACCTTATTATAAGAATGTGATATGGTTATGGGTCAAGCCCAATATGTGAACTCTATTGATGTGAATGTGGGCCAAGCCCAATAAGTGAACTCATGTGAATAATGTTGCATTAATATCTGACATGTGGGTAAATATGTGGTTTGACATGTGGGTGGAATTCAGTGGTCTAATTGCACACTGAGTTTGTATGACTCACCCAAATTTTATTAACATCGCAGGTGATGCTTGGACCGGGTTTGGAGAGGATACAAGGTGGCCTATCTGAAGACATTTTATTCCATGCGTTTATTATTAAGTACTTTGATTAATTATTTGTTTTTGTAATAAGGGCCACTTAAAGTATTTGAATTTTTGCAATGTTTGGTTGGATTTGCAATTAAGTTAATATTTTGTAAGTTTAATTTTAAAAGCTATTTAAATCTCAAAAGTCATAATAAAGTTTTGAATCCGGCATTTTTATAATAACTTAATTTTTACTTAGAATATTTTAAATTACGAAAATGATTTATTAAAGGCAACAAATTTTTAACGGTTTTCACTTTTAAGTAAGAATATTTCAAACGTTTTCCGTAGTGGCATTTCAAATTCGGTCGTAACGAATGGGCCGGGTTTGGGGTGTTACACCCTTCTCCTCCTCCCTGACTAACCGTGGGAGGTCTACTTTCAGACGGTGCTACCCATTACTTTCTACGTCATCAACTTCAGCTCGATTGGGATCCATTTACTATATGAAAACACTTTTTAAAATTGTCAGGAGTCATCACACTATCATAGTTCATTTATGGCATGTATAACTAGACTTTTACACACACTACGTTAGCTCGAGAATCGACTAAATCGTAGCTCTGATACTACTAAATGTAACACCCTTTACCTGTATTCAACATCAGAACAGGGTACAAGTTATTACCGAACATAAACACAAGCAAACATACATTTCTGAATCATAAATTTCCATTCAAATTAAAACTTTTCAAACACAATCATATCATCCCTAAAACGAGCCTATGAGACTCAATACATGCTTTGGAAGTGGTTCAGGACTAAACTAAGAACTTTAGAAAATTTTACAAAAATTAGAAAAATTTTCATGTTACAGGGCTCACACGCCCGTGTGGTTTGAGGGACACACCTGTGTAACCCTTAGACACGCCCGTGCTACAAGCCATGTTCAAAATAGGTTGCTCTCTGGCTTGTGCCACACGGCCGTGCTACACGCCCGTGTGCTAGGTCATGTGGTCAATTTAATTTTCATAATTTTTCATAAAATAGGTGTAGACTTCACATGGCCGAGGCACATGTCCGTGTTCAAGGCCGTGTGTCACACACGGCCGAGACATACGCCCGTGTCTCTACCAGTGTGCCATATTCTGGACATTCTGTTTTGCAATAATTAAGGTGCAGGGGACACACGGCTGAAACACATGCCCATAGGGCAGACCGTGTGTCACACGCCCATATGTCTACCCGTGTGGACAAAAATAAGCTATTTACCAAGCCATTTTGCCACCCTTACTTGTACATACATACACAATATCATATGGCACCAACCCAAGCATTTACATACAACCAAATCAGCCACAATCAAGACATCAACACATCATTTACATGCTACCATCTATCATATACAAACATCACATGCTTATCATCTCAAATCATATAAATTCCTACATCTATGAAAGGCATAATCATATAAATTGCTTATACCAATTGTAGCCAATTTTCAGTGGCCTTATACAAAATGAACTTTCAACCAATATAAGCCACATTTGGCCAAATCAATTATGACACATAACACAATGGCCAAGTCCCCTATACATGCCATAACTCAAAATGTTGAATTCATTGGTACCAAAATAATAGTTGATAGTGTGAATGGATCTCCGACGATCTCCACTCCCGAGCTAGCTTGGTGATATATAAGACAAAGGAAAGAAAAGGGAGTAAGCTATATAGCTTAGTAAGTTTATATGCAAATAATAAACAACATTAACCATACATTTGCCATATAAGTAACATACGTATATCAACCTAAATATCATTAAAACCTCATGAACATAATGTACTCAATCACATTTTTACCAATAGTTCATCATATACCGAATTCATTTCCTTTGAGTTTTCCGTACATACCTATACCAACTCGTAACATAATCACATACTTTCTCATCTTTGACATACCCGTTGAACCACTTGGAATACTATCGGATACACGGAATCTTTGAACATAAGTGCCACATATGTAGCCAATGCTACCACAAATCTCATAACAAATATAAACTCACTTTCGAGCTATCATCTGACTGCTCACACAAGTCGTCGATCGAGGCGTAGCTATGCGATCTTTGCTCAAACAAGTGTCAGTATATCGCAACAAATGCTGGTATACCCAGCCACTGATAGGACGTACAAGACCAGCACCCAGGACACATAAATCACATAATCACATGGGTTCCTAGTGACATGTCACTTGTATCCTAATCTATTCCTAAGGTTTAATCGGGATTTCTCCCTTACCGAAACTTCGTCGAATATGCTCATAGAATCAATCATACATTTCATGCAATATCAAAACATTAAAATACAAATATATCATTGCATTATTTACATATGAACTTACCTCGGTACAAAAATAGTGAAAATGGACCTAATCGTCAAACATTTTGTTTTTCCCCCGATCTAGGTCTGAACTTCGTTTTTCTTGATCTATAATAGAAAATTCAGCTCATTTAATACACACATTATCCAATTCAGTCCAAAAATCACATTATGGCAAAATTATATTTTTTCCCCTAACTTTTCAACTTTTTACATTTTAGTCCCTAGGCTCGTAAAAAGAAATGTGTTTAATTTCTTCAAAACCCAAGCCTAGCCGAACTTTATTCATGCTCATAACAACCCACAATTTCCATTAAATCACACTTTTACTACATATTTTATAACCTTTACAAATAGGTCATTTTTGACATTTTTACCGAAAATTACTTAATAAAAATTGTTTATCCAACTTCAAACTTGTATAATATACCATTAAACATCAAAATACACAAATATTTAACATGGGTCAAACCTTATACCTTGATTATTCCTTAAATTTGTGGTAGAAATAGATAGATCGGGTTAAAACGATTTTAAAAATGTAAAGAACATTAAAAATAGGGCAAGGATGGACTTACAATCGAGCTTGAAAGTGGCCAAACCCTAGCTATGGCTTTCTCCTCTAATTTTTGGCTAGCACAAAGAAGATGGACAAGATTTTGGCTTGATTTTTTCTTTTTAATTCATTTAATTACCAAATGACTAAAATACCCCTAACTTAAAACATAAAAATTCTCTTACTCCATGTCTATTTTTGTCCACTAACTTAAAAAATGGTCTAATTACCATCTAAGGACCTTCAATTTAAAATCTCATAGCAATTGGACACCTTAAACACATAGAACTCAAATTTTGTACTTTTATAATTTAGTCCTTTTAACTAAATTGAGTGCTCAAACATCAAAATTTTAGAACGAAATTTTCACGAAATCATTTCATAAAACCGTAGACCATAAAAATATAATAAAAAAATTTCACTGCATCAGATTTATGGTCTCGAAACCACTGTTCTGAATAGACCCAAAATCGGGTTGTTACAAACAAGAGTACATCCAACACCATACTCGAAGGTGACAATGAAGGCAAAAACAAGAAAGGAGATGCAAGTGAGGAAGAAGGGACTACATACGCAAATAAGGGGGAGGAGTCAGAACATGAGCCAACTGGCATCGCGGTCAGGATGGTTTAGAAATGGCACTATTTTTTGAACTGAATCTGGTTACAAAAGAGCCAGAACCTTGCGATTCTAACGATGATGCCTCGAACAATGCTCTAGATCTAGATGCATGATTCATTGCGTATGAACCTCTGCCCCACATAACGAACATCGACCTATCGGCCGAGGGTGGTTTAGAGTTTTCGCGGCTTTCGCACAGAACACCTGGTCATGCAATCACATATCGTGGTGTATGAGTACTAGAAGTTGGAATGGAATACCCCAACAAAGATGATTTTCTTGTTGCACTAAAGCGGAACAGTATCAAGAATGGTGTAAACTACTATGTCATGAAGTTTCACTCCGAAAAAATTCGAAAGCAAGTACGCAATAAAGGATGGGAGTTGTAAGTGGAAAATCATGGTGTCTTACTAGAAGAAAACTGAGATGTGGATGATAAAAAAGTATCCCGATCCCCAAACGTGTATTTTTTATAGGTGTAAGTTAGGACCATCCAAGGCTAGACTCAAACATGATTGCTGGCATTATTCTACTGATGGTGAAGGCCAGTCCCCGAATTGAAAAACTAGTGATGATTACGGACATATATAGCTAGTACCAGTACACTCCAACGTACTACAAAGTTTAGGTTGCAAAATAGAAGGCTATAAAGAAGTTGCATCATGGGTGAGAGGGTTCTGTAACTATCTATGGTAATGGTGTCAAGTATTGGACCGATATGTACCAGGTTCTGTAACCGATCTCAAAATGCACCCAAGGTATTGGATGATGTGTCGCATTATGGAACCCCTGTGTTGCGACATTGCTGTAATTTTCTACAACCCGACCCATTCACACAACCCAACGATTTAACCCTTAATACACCCGATTTAACTCCTTTAAAACACCTATTTTCTTACCTAAAATCACATAACTCTCTTATTAAACCTAGCCTAACCTCTCTTACTTTCATATCTTGAAAAACCATTCTCAACATACTTAAACCCTAAACCTTCAATATCTTAAACATTTTATTTCCTCTTTTCAAACTCTTCAATCAACATCGGTGGAACAAGAAACGGGAACATCGCGGGAAAATAAGGAATTCAAACAAACTTTGACTATATATTTAAGGTTAACGATTCCTAAATTCAACTTTTTACTGTTCTATTGAATTGTTTGCTTAGTAGTTCATTAGGATTGAAATATCATGTCTCCTAGGAAAGTTAGGAGAACTATGGAAACAAAGCCATTGATAGTTCAGAATCCCTCTACCTTTCCAAATCTGAAAGTTGAAAATTATTTTAATGAACTTTAAGAAAAACATTCATTCAAGAGATGAGATTTGATCCATCCATGATTTTGTGTAAGGAAATATGGCCTTTAGTCAGATATCACAGGTGTAGACATTTTTGGATGATCCCTAAAGACAATATTGTTGTCCCTATTGTTCAAGAATTTAATAACATTTATATGCTTATAGACTTACCTCGGATGTCGTCAGACGGTTTAATCGACTATTCGTCTACTTTTGATTTCCCCCGATCTAATTCCATTTTCTTTCGTTCTTGATCTAAATAAATTCTAATTTAACCACTTGTTTATTCAATTTAATCCAAAAACACATAAATGGGCGAATTCCATTTTGCCCCTGACATTTCACACTTTTTGCAATTTAGTCCCTATTGCATAAAACACAAAATACACAAAATTTGCATATAGCATGCTAGGGCCGAATCATCCTATAGTCCATCTAAGTCCACACATTTCATTTATTTTACATTTTAGTCCCTCCAATTATTATTTTTAAAATCTAGTTTTAAATACTCAAATTCACCAAAAATTCCAATACAAAACATGTTAATTCAAAACATATCTTCCGTAATCTATCATCTAACAATAAAAATCACACGAGTTCATCAATAGCTTAACTTAAAATATTCATCCAAATCAAAAATTGAAGCATGGATTTTGTACATTTCATAGCAACGATCTCAAAAACGTAAAAATTATCAAAAACCGAGCTAGTTACATACCTTAATCAAGCTTGACAATGGCCGAATACCCTAGCTTAAGTTTATTTCTTTTTATGTTCTTTGTTTTGGTCAAAAAGGATGAGAATGGCTTTTAAATTTTATGTTTTGTTTTATTATTATAACTTATAATATGTTAATATTATTTTTAACTTATAAAATTAATATATAAAAACTATATATTAACCTTAATGCCGTCCATTCACTTGTACAATGGGCTAATTACATCATTAAGCCTCCAAATTATAAAGACAACAACAATTAGGCACTTTCTTATTTAACCATCAAATTTTCATTTTACGCGATCAAGCCCTTTTATTTAATCGGACACTCAAACAATGAAATCAAAACACAAAAATTTAACACAAGCAAATTCACACATAATAAACATTGAAAATAATTTAAAAATATTTTTGAACTCGGATTTGTGGTCCGAAACCACTATTTCGATTAGGGTCAAAATCGGGTTGTTACATATGGGACCACAAGTCTAGAAACATTAAAGGCTATATGTGGGAATCGATACTTGTGCGAGGGAAAGAAGTGCAAGTAACCCCTCGAATAGTTTGCGACCAACCCTGGGAAGTCATCAAGGTGGGAATTAACCCAAATTTAGTATTGCTCATTCATGAACACCTTCACCCCAAGCCAATCTGAGCTGTGAGGTCGAAAGATAAGTAGTTTTTGCTGACTTGTTATGTTAGTGGAAGATCAAAAGATCCTGCTAGGGTACGACTAGTTGATTGACGAGAAACCTGAAGCAACAGTTGATGGGGATTACCGAAGCGAGCTAATAAGCCATAATCGAGATTTGATTTACTCACCTCTTCTATCTTTTGAGTTTTATTTATTTTATGTTATTTTAGTATTATTATTATAAAATCCATAAAAACCCTCTTTTTGCTCTCGTACTATAATTTATTTAAAAGTACTAATTAGGTCTTTTAGTGTTTAGGTTAGAATAGATCTAGCACTCGCCTCCCTTGGGTACGATCCTCGTAGTACTTACCTACTTCGTTGTAACACTATGTTACAACTTGACCCGTATACTTGCGGATACCACATTGTCATTTTATATTTTATTGCAATATTTACACTCTGGATGTTAGAACGTCCGGAGGCGGTCACCTAAAGTCTTTCAACTCGTGGGGCAGTCCCACGTAACTCGACATATGGTTCCACCTGTACAAACGATATATTATGTGAAACATAATAAATAAAAACATTTACTGCACAAACTACATATTTATTGATAAATGATGTTTACCTCATCACCAACGGGAATGTGTATGGGCCGGTGACTCTAGGACGTAGAAACAATATTAGCCACCAAGCCCACGACTGAAGTAGCATCAAAAACCACCGATCGACATCTTTTCCGGTTGCGTTGCCTGACAAAGCTCCGAGTATAACTTCAATAACACGACAGATCCCCAACTTAGTTTTGCGCATTCACTGAAGTCAATTAGATGTAGAAGCCACCTTACGTGCACCAAATTTCTAGATTTATCGGGCATTAAAATGCCCTCGATTTTACGTGCACTGAATTTCTAGATTTATCGGGCATTAAAATGCCCGAGATTAACCTTATGATGAATGCTCGGGTGTACTGTTGTATGATCTTCTCCATTGCGTCATTGGGAAGCTTATCGAAAATTTTCTCCAACCAATTAATTGATATCCGACCACCTTCGAACCTATTCGGGACCTCCCCCAACATTGCCATACAAAGGTCCACTTTTCTCCGAACCACCGTTTATCCAGTGATGATTGGCCCATCCACCAGCAGATCGAGCTGTAACGCTACGTCCTCGAGTGTGATTGTACACTCACCGCATAGAAGGTGGAAAGTGTGTGTTTCGGGTCTCTATCTTTCCACCAACGCGCTAATTAAAATGGGATCGAGTTTGCTGCTCCCTTGCATGTGAGACACATGCAAGAATCTAGGCTATTACAGGTACCCACGAATTTCAGGGATCAGAGGCTCCCCTGTATTATTTATGAACGTCTCTAACACACGATCGTCCGCCTATTTATAACATAAAAAATTAATTAGATTTATAAAAAAATATTTAACATAATTAAAAATATTGAGAATTTAAAAATAACGAATTACCATTGCTATTTGGGCGGCGGAAATATAGTTTTCGTCGAAGCAGGTTAGAGAGGGGTCCATTCTCGAGAAATTGATTCGAACGGGTAAAAAATGATATAATTAAAAAAATAGTATTTTTAAATGAAAATAAAAATAAATTTTGAATAAAAAACTTGGGAGAGTTGAGAGAGTTTGAGAGAAGGATGTGAATGAAAAAAAATGAAATTTGGGAGGTATTTATAGGTTAAAAAAAGTTACTGTGAGGTTTTAAAATTTTTTCGTTTGGCGCAACAACGGTCAAAAAACCGTTGCAGTTTACCATTGAGGGAGAGTGCATCCAACTGGGCGCGCTTTCACCTTCTCTCTCCTAAAACCAGTCTATTTCTTTAATTAATGTTAAAATCAGCCTAAAGGTCTAATTAAAAAAATTGGCCTATAGCCCTTATTTAGCTGGAAAAATGGGTTTTCGATTTATGATTTTATTAATTTTTAATTGATTAAAGGAGCAGAGAAAAAAAGATGACACGAAAAGTTGAGAATGCGAAAAAGACATTGTTCTAGAGATTTTTTCCTCAAAAATAGAATTGGTATAATTAGCATTAAGTCCCTTGAATTACTTGAATACAAAAATAACTTTACGTGCAATGACACGTGATATCTTATCATTGGATCATATGTCTCAATAGGTTAAAATTTATCACTATTTATCAAAGGTAAAAATAATTTTTTTGAAAATTTTAGGTACTACATTAGTTGTCAAAATTTAGATACCAAATATTATTCTTATAATTCTTAATTTAAATATAATAATAAAATATAAAGATTTGAAAGGTTAAAATTAAATAAAAATAAAGTGGCATTAGTTTTTTTATATATTTATACAAAGATATCAAAGTTAGTAATGTAAACAAACTAACCAACCTTATCTATGTAGACAATGGGTTGAAGTACTACCTACCGCAAGGCACGCAGAAAGATTCTGTTTCCGAACATGAGAACTCAAAAACATCGGAATCCATCGTTGAATTACCCTTACTACCCCCAATATCTCACAATTAAATGACCTTAGTACCCTTAAATTACAGGTGTCAGCTCCCAACTGAACAGATATAAACTCCCAAAACCCTAGCATTCTCTACTCTTTCTCTCTCTCTCTCACTCACTCACTCGCTTTTGTCCCCTTAGATATCAGAGGAAAAACACACACACAGAAAAAAAAAAAAAAAACTAGGGTTTTAAAGAGGAAGGGAGCAAAAGCAAGAGAGAAGAGAGAAGAGGCAGAAATTTTTAGGATTAGGGTTTTATTATATTGTTCTCTAGGGTTTAGAAAATGGTGGCCGACAAAGGAAAGAAGATGAAAGTAGCAGAGAAAGTAGAGGAAGAGAACCATGATCAAATAGATGGAGACCTCGTCATTTCCATCGAGAAGCTTCAAGAGATCCAAGACGAGCTTGAGAAGGTCCATTTTTATCTACATGCCGCTTTTTCATTTATATAATGCGTGTATATGCTGATTTCCCTTTTCTTCTCCTTTCTCCCTTGTTTAAGGTGTATGAACTGGAAAATTAGCAAATTTTAGAATTTTTAAATAAAAAATTTGGATTTCCTTGTGTTTTTTATGGTATAATGTTAATTGAATGATGTTTTAAGTGTCAAAGTATTGAATTTGCTGTAATTTCAATTGCGGGTCGATGAAATAAATGTTTAAAATTTACTGCTCTGGTCGTTAATATTTGTACTTTATCGGCTTTGTATGCTGTTTTTATGTTGGGTCCATCTGAATTATTGTGCTAAGCTTTGTTTTATATGTATATTTATTTGGTGATCTAATGTTGATTATTAATTCTTGCATCTGATCATCTTTGTAGTATGATTGAGTCCTTTAATGTTTTCTTCCGTGTATCTAAGTGTCCCCTAGCTTTGTTAAGCACGATTTTGTTTTCTTCTTTTCTTTGTGAAGTTACTTCGGATTATTATGTCTTATTACGAGGCAGGTGATTTAATGTGGCTATGCTTGCTTACAAGCGTACCGATGAAGTGGTAAATGTCACATGTGGTGTTTCTGATTTTAAGTTTTTCGGTTCTGTATTTTTGGTTGTAGATCAATGAAGAGGCAAGTGAGAAAGTCTTGGAAGTGGAGCAGAAATACAATGAAGTTCGCAAACCGGTATATGATAAGCGGAATGAAATCATCAATTCAATTCCTGATTTCTGGTTAACAGCTGTAAGTTATTCTGTTCTTCCCTTTTTAATATGGTGAACAATTCGTTAAATTTGTTTACATGTTCAGAAAAACGTATTAAATTGGTTTGCATTCTTCATGTGCAGTTCTTGAGCCATCCTGCTCTTGGTGATCTTTTGACTGAAGAGGATCAAAAGGTTTAATGTCACTTCTTTCCCAAAATGAACTTATCATTTTGCGCTTATTTTACTTTCCAACATTGATTTTTGATTTTATTTTTTATAGATGTTTCTTGATGTTTGCCTGAATTTTGTGAATTCTTTCTTATTAATTAATCTTCTTCTTTTCAATTATTATTTCTTGGTAGATATTCAAATATATTAACTCACTTGAAGTGGAGGATTTTAAAGATCTGAAATCTGGATACACTATCACATTTGTAAGTTTATTCATATTCCTATTCTTACCTTATTTTTGGTGATTGAAGTTGCTCTTAATTTCATTTGCTTGCATTGAACTACTGTTAGAAGAAACATAATTCATACTGTAATATATCTGATGTTTTGTTGACCGGCTTTATTATAATTTTTCAGAATTTCAATTCCAATCCGTACTTTGAAAATACAAAGCTTACAAAGACCTTTACCTTCCTTGATGATGGAACCAAAATTACTGCTACCCCAATCAAGTGGAAAGAGGGCAAGGTCAGACCTTCTCTTTTGATGACTATCCTGCTTCTTGTTTTATGTTTTCCTTGGATATCATATGAAATTATTTTCCTTAAACGTTAAGGGCTTGCCAAATGGAGTTAATCATGAGAAAAAAGGAAACAAGCGACAACTTGCTGAAGAAAGGTTTGTTTATTATACCCGTCAATCAATTTTTCTCAGGCTTAGGACTTGAGTAACATAAAACTTGAGATCAGTTTATTAATATCTCCATCACTTCATACTGTGAAATGCTGTCAGTTTGTGTGGTGTGCTATGTTATAAGAGTTGGATTGGTGGTTGGACTGGTCAGAGAGCCTGTTCCTAGTCCAACCAGTTGAGCAATAGTAAAATAAATAATAAAAGTATAAAAAAAAATAACCGATTGGACTGCCTTTTTCTGGCATGGTTCCCAATTTTTTTTCCGGTTCATAGCAGTTTGCTCTATTCGTGGTTATATATCATTGTCAAACTGGTTGGACCACTGGTTCCCGGTTCAACCGGCTGGTCCAGTCCGGTTCTGACAATACTGGTAGTGTTTTTATAACTGCTATGTATTTATATATATGTGCATGTATATATTTGAAATTTCTTATAATATTTTGTGAAGTTCATATGCATTTATGCCACTTGTATTTGATCCTTCATTTCTGAGTCACACTGCAAACCAATTCTGTATTGTGCTAAATTTTATCAACATATAACGCAGCTTCTTTACCTGGTTTGCTGATGCTCAGCAAAAAGATGACATGGATGAAATTCATGATGAGGTAAATTCTCTATGCATGTACAATCAGTTTATTTTATTCATTCTGTAACAGTGCTGGTCTAAGCTTTCATTTGATGAACATTGCAGGTAGCAGAGATTATCAAGGAGGATTTATGGCCCAATCCTCTCACTTATTTCAACAATGTAACCTTTTTTTTCCTGCTTTTTCTCATGATTTGTTGTACATACTGTTTTTCGTGATCATGTTTTGTTTCCCTTTGCTAATTGTTATTGGAACTTTCTTGATGCAGGAGGCCGATGAAGAGGATTTTGACGGAGATGAAGGTGATGAAGAGGTATATTATTTTTCTTTTTTTCGTTTCTTTGGGAAACTGAATACTTTCTTTTATGTCCCATTTTTACTGTGTTTGTTATTTCTTTCAGAAAAAAATGCACTCTTGTAGGTTTGAGGTTACTTGTTCATGGACTTAACTCTTAAACCGTTCTAATAATCATAAGTTAGTTGGTTATTGAAGATGATATAGTTTATGCAGTAAATTACTATTCCTCTTTATAATGCATTATATTAACTCAGAGAATTTCTACTCTGTATGGATAGTGCTACAAGGCGCTGGTTTTTTGTTAAAATTCTTGTAATCCTATTTGTTTATGTAAATATATTACGATTTCTATGCTTTCCATATTAATCCTGGAGAAGCCCTCTGAAACTGGATAGTGATAGGAGTGAGATTTGTGATTTATGTATCTCAAAAAAATGTGTTCTATGCTTTGGCCCAAGAATACTTGAATGCCTCATTCAGCAATATGGGGCAAGAGGTTAACCGTAATCAAATGAGTGGAATTTGATATGTGAATCTTGTTCTATACGAGTGCCTTTTAGATTATCTCTGACAAGTTTAGCTCTAGAAGTCTCCACCCAATTCAACATGGTCAAAATCTTATATTGGATGAAGAAGCACTTTGAGATTGCAGGTGATAGGTGTCTGAGAATATAATTTGAGATGCTTAAGGTAAATTTTTGGAGAACATTCCATGTAGAGAAAGAATGGTTGTTGTCCAGTGTATCATATTTGACTAAATTAGAGATTCAGGTTTCAGAATGGAGATGTTTGTAATCTGGAATAAAGGAAAGTGGGAGAATGAGGTTGAATTTTCAATAATGAAGATTTTTTTGTTATTTAAGGATGCATATATGTCTTTTCTCTTTATTCTTAGGGAGTACTTGCACCTAGGTCACAATTCAGGTAATAGCTCTTTGGAATTTGTTGCTGCTTCTGGAAATTCTGAAATTTGTCAGACATAACTACATTATTGTCAGATGGTGATGGCTTAATTATCTATTCTGTTTAAAGTAAACATACATTAGACTAATAATTTTGTAGCATTTATGTTTATATTATTTATATTCGCATTTACAGGGAAAAGATGATGATGACTTAATTTTATTTGACTCAGTTAAAGATATAGGCTAGATGATATCTCCTGCTTTGATATGTGTCCATTTACAGGGTAAAGATGATGATGATGACTCTGACGATGATCAAGACGACGATGATGATGACGATGACGACGATGACGAGGACTAAATCACTTAACAGTCTTAAATCATAGTAGTTGCTTCTCTTGCTCAAGTAAGAACTGGTGTAAAGTTGTCTCCTAGTCATAGCTAAGTAAGGTTATAGAGAAGATAGCCATCTGTAAGATAGCTTTCTATGTTTTATAAGCAACTCTCATTATTATAAGCATAGCTATGACTCGTTTCTTTTTGCCCATCTCTTCACCTTTTTGATCTTTCCTCCCTTGTGTTTTTGTTTTTCTGGTTTCTTCCCAGAGGGTGACACGAAGTGAAAGCTTCTTATATGATATTGGAATGCTGGCATTTTATCTATAGTTTTTTTTTAAAAGCTCTGTTAAATAGATATGTAAAATGTTGAATCCATTTAGTTTTCGCATGTTACTGATTGATTTTATCTATATTGCTCTGGATCTTTATTTTTCTTTTAAATATATGCGGTTAATGGTCACAAATACAAGGATATGAGCTTTAATGACCTCAAATACATGGATGAATACAAGGATATAATCTCTAAAGACCCGTATCTTAACGCGTACCGTAGTACTTTCAACACATTCATATCTTAATTTGAGTAATATAGTATTTGCGCAACTTACCAAAGCAATTATAACATCCCATACGAGTAAAACTTTAGGTTTATCCGTGCAAAATGATAATGTGGAACTTAATGCAAAATGCTTGTGACATGATATTTTCTTTGTCATCACCAAGGTATCTTGATCGTGTTATGTTGTCATATCTATCAACGTGCTGTGTATTGTGCTTTCATATTCAAAATTATAAGGTTAATTTTCAAGTGAGTCGATCATGGTGTTCGAGTTCCATGAATATATATGTATGTTGCTAGAATCATGGGGTTGGAACTTAAGTTCAGCAAACGGCGCGGTTTTAGGCAATATTTTTGTTTGAAATTTGCCTAAGTCATTCTAACTCTCGAAAAATAAAAATTCTATTAGAAATTCTCTAAGGCACCGAAATAAAGCGGAAGCAAACTCAAAAGCTGAGGAGTAACGAAAGAATTGAAATGTCATGAGGCAACAATGCATACCAAGTGCTTGAGTAAATGTTCTTAAATATATTCTTTTCTTCAAGAATGAAGTGAAGTACAATGGGATAAAGTGATTACAAATTGAGTTCCCTCAAATATAATGATATAGATTGAATTACATCAATAGCTAAGATTAATACTTATCTACAATATGAGAGTTCTAAGATATTTAAACTTTATACAATCTTATCTCTTAGGATTTATATTAATTATGATAGCTCTAATTTTACTAAAATGTTTTATTAGGCCACCAAAGCTTTAAGTTGATGGGCTTCTCCATGGGTTCAATGAATCGGGCCAGTTCAAGTAGGTTAAATGAGTCTCATTTAATTAATTGACTTTTATTGGATGCTCTTTGTGCATTCGCCAGGGGCTTTAATTTGCGGCTCGTGACATTTTCCCCCACCCATTCTTGCGATGTCCTCGTTTTATCCTCGAAATGGCACTAGTTTGACTTGTCTCGAAACTACCTCTATGCTTGGGCCAATTCCCAACTAGTTTCTCTTTCGGTCGTTTTGTCCCTTGGAACATTTGCCTCGACTTATGTCTTTGTCATCGCCTAACTCAAATCATTTCTCTCTTTTGTACATCTCATTCGTAAGAGCCCACCGCTTTTTCTTCCTCTCATCGTGACTTGCCTCAATCGGGATCCCCTTCATCTGCACAAAAAGGCTTAGGCATGCCCATATTGAACGCTGAGTTAACCTTGAGTATAATTACCAACTCCAGTTTGTAAACCCTTCGACTTACCTGTTTTAGAAATCTAGAAGGAACCATGTGTCTTTGCCAAGCCAACGATAAGTCATAATGTAAAACACTAGATAAGTGTTTGAGATATACCTCACTTGTAGTATTTACTGGACTTAATTGCCCAATTCGTGTCACTACTTTTTCCCCACAACCCACCTCTTTCATAGACGGTAGCCCCACTAATTACTCAACAGGCTTTACATCAATTTGCTGCCTCTCCAGCATTTCTAAAAGGGTTTCCTTAGCACTTTGATCTACCAAGTCAATGTTCTTACTACAATGAACATCCTCAGCTAGTTGGATTGTCGAAAATTCATTGGTTCGCCCCTCATGTCTCAACTTATTGACATAATGTAATGTTGTTGTCGAATATCCAAGATACATATACAATCAGAAAAAGGAACCAACAAAGCATTAATCTTGTTAAGGAAATTCATGCCAAGAACAAAGTCGTAATCATCCAAGTGAATTACTTCGAAGTCTTCCTTGCCTTTCCATCGATTAATTTATAGCTCAACCATTGTACTACTCTCATAGTTGGGACCTCTTTGGATTTTACGGTCCTAATCTTCTTAGTTGATTTGCTAATTAAGAGACCAAGTTTACCCACAACTTTCTCCAATATACAAGTCTGATGTCCCTGTATCAGCAAGAGCACTCCTTTTGATGTCCACAAACATCAATCCTTTCTACTTGCGATATTTCTTCACTTTGACAGAATTGAGTATCATTGACCAAAGTTTTAAATTCTCACTCTCTAGCCCCACTTTATCTTCTCTACAAGTCACAAACAACTTAAATATCTTTAGACAGTCCCGCATCATATGCAGACAACAACATAAGAAGTACTTCACTGACTTCTTTTCATTCTCTCTGACCCTCTTGGCTTTGGTAGAACTCAAGATTGAACCAAGCTTCAACGATGTTTTTTCTGGTTCCTCATCCCCTTTGATGGTAGAAATGCGGACTATCATAAATGAAGTATTTCACTAGCCCTTTCGGTTTGTTGTTGGGCTTCCACTTCCCATTATGTGGTTTCTCATTATCACCATTGTCACCATTGTCATTGCTATTCTTAATCTATCCTTCTTCATTTCCCCCACCATTTCCTTTTCTTAGGACTTGAAAGGCTCGAACTTGTCTTTCCTTGGAACAAGATTGATTAATGACTCCGCTACGGTCATGGCTTTGAAAAGTTATTTGACTCTCGATGTTGCAACTCTTATTTCGCTTAAGGCTTCACCAATCCATAAAGGGGAAAAAATTCCTACTTACTTAAATTGGAAATCTGGTGCATAAATTCATTAAACTGTCGCACATATTTTTTAACTGTGCCTTGTTGCGCAAGCTGGCGCAACTTAGCTCGAGCCTCATCCTCGACATACTATTGGTAAAATTCCCTCTTAAATTCACTCTGGAACTCTTCCCAAGTCCTAATGGTAGCTCTACCTCGTTTCTCATTTGTGGACCTATCGACGCCACCATAAAAAAAGACATCAATAAACTATATAGCAGCAATATTTACCTTAGTAGCATCATACATGATGCTTCTGGCATGGAAGTATTGCTCCATTCCCCATAAAAAGTTGTCCACATCTTTTGCGGACCTTGTCCTACCAAACTCTTTTGGCTTCGGGACATCTATCTTTGGCATAAATGTTGTAGTCAACATCCTATTACCTAAAGAAGCTTTATAGATAACAAACTCCCTATTGAGTTGCACAATCTGTTCTTTTAATGCTGTCACCATGGCATCGAGAGCACCATTCTTCTCAATTAGCCCATCCACAACGGTATTGAGGACCCCTTGCATTGCATTCAGATTAGCACTGAGGGCCTCTATAATTGTTCCTTGAGCTGATCTTGTCTTGATTCCAGCTCTGCGGTATGCTTATCAATTTCCTCAAAGGTCTCCCTCACATCACCTATAGAACCCTTAAGTTTGACAACCATGCCTTCCAATGAGGTGCTAACTTTCTTGCCCCTCCCACGAGTTTTCATAGGCTCAACTTGCTTGTCTACTCCTTTCGACATCTCCACCGACGCTTTCGAACACTAGCTCTGATCCCAACTATCATGGGACTAGAACTTTAAGTCTAACAAACTGCCTAAGTAAACCCTAATTTTCAAAAAATGAGAATTCTCCTAAAAATTTTCTAAGGCACTAAAATAATGTGGAAGCAAACTCAAAAGCGAAGGAGTAACGAAAGAATTAAAAAGCTACAAGAAAACAATACACATAAAGTGTTTGAGTAAATGTTCTCAAATATATTCTTTTACTCAAGAATGAAGTGATTACAAACGAGGGGGAAAACCTCTATTTATAGTTGAGCTTCCCAAGATTCAACAATACAGATTCAACTACATCAACGGTTGAGACTAGTGCCTATATATAAGATGAGAGTTTTAAGGGATTTAAACTCTATACAAACTTATCCCTTAAGATTTACATTAACCATGGTAACTCTATTTTTACTAGAGTGTTCACTGGGCCACAAAAGTTTCACGAATCGAGTCAGTTTAAGTGTATCAAATGAGCCTCATTTAATCAGTTGACCTCGATGTGATGCTCTGTGTGCATGTGTCACAGACTTTGATCCAAGGCCTAAGACACTAGTATGAGCATGGACTCTAGAATATGCTATTAGTTTCAATTTTAAAAATTATATTGCATACAATTTCATATGCATATCATATAATAATATTAGTTATGTTTATAAAATTCTTATATATTATATATATATAATCATAAGTACTACATATAATAAACAATTTAGATATGTTATATACAACAAATTTATTAAAATAAAATATCTATATAAAAATTTATTTTATATGAAGTGATTTTATATTGTGTTATTATAAAGTAAAAGTATATTTTTTTATTACATTCGAAATATAATTTATAAAATATAAAAATTATTTAAATCTATTTAGGCTTGCTCAACCCAAATTGATAAAAAAAATCGAGAAAACTTGAACTTGAACAAAAACTTTTGAATATGAAACCGCCTGAGAAAAATTGATACGGCATTCAAATTTTTACATAAACAAAATCTCAAGCCTTCAAATTTTTACGTAAACAAATAATCAAAACCAGCTTAATGCTCGTGTTAAGTGGATTATAGAAGAGGTCGCTTTTGGTGACCCAACATCTTAACCTCCTGTAGGCAAAAACGAGCACCTAACCAATCAAAGATGTCAAGGCCAAGGAAAAGTTTTCTGGTGACTGCCACCTGTAGCTGGTTAGCATTTCTGGTATAATAATATGGGTTGTAAAAATTAAGTTATATTGTTGGTGATAGACAAATTATCATCAACTTTGCTGGTCATATATGGATATCTCAACTTCTTAAACAGTTGCTTCCAAGGTTTGTGTAGCACTTGCATTTGCTTTATTTACCAAATTAGAATCATACACTGCTTTCCATTAACCTACCTTATGTTTCTAATACTATAAGTATCAATGTCTTTTCTTCCCATTTCGGCACAAAATAATTAGTTAGCAGAACTCGAATCTAAAAAATGGCAATGAAGCTTGATATTTACTTGCAGTTGTTTTTTCTCGGCTGCTTCTACTTTTCCTGGTTTTTGAGTTCTCCAGCTGAAGCTGCTGTGAGGAAGTATCAGTTTGATGTGGGTGTTTTCTTTGACTGCATAACTTTGTTTTATTATGAAGGATTGGTTAATGGCTTTTATATAACTCTTACATTGCTCTTCAGATAAGAGTGAAGAATGTGAGCAGGCTTTGCCATGCAAAACCAATTGTCACCGTGAATGGAAGGTTTCCAGGACCGACTGTCTACGCAAGAGAAGGAGATCGAGTTCTTGTCAACGTCACCAACTATGCACAATATAACATCTCCATTCATTGTCATGTTATTTACATTCATTTGCAATCTATCTTTATGCACAATGTGTATATATATATATATTGAATCAGCTTGTGTTTGCATGTAACTAAGCAGGCATGGGTTAAAGCAATTTCGTAATGGTTGGGCGGATGGACCTGCATACATAACACAATGCCCCATCAAGACTGGACATAGCTACACCTATGATTTTAATGTCACGGGACAACGCGGAACACTATGGTGGCATGCACATATTTTATGGCTAAGAGCTACTGTCTACGGTTTGTCATCATGCCGAAAGAAGGGAGGATGTTTCCATTCCCTCAACCTCATGGAGAAACTAAAATAATTCTAGGTTGTAATTGGTTAGAGGAATTGATATTTCTAAGTTCATTGCCATGCAGACATGGAATGTATAACAGGCTAAGTTTTTGTATGCAGGGGAATGGTGGAATTCAGACGTTGAAACGCTTGTAAACCAAGCCAATAAGTTGGGGTTGCCACCACCAACCTCTGATAGTCATACGATCAACGGGAAACCGGGGCCACTCTTCCCGTGTTCTTCGAAACGTAAGTACTAGCTTTAGAGTAGAAAAACAAATTTAAGGAATTGTCATCACTCTGACTTGTTTTAATTAGATACCTTTTCCATGGAGGTTGAGGCAGGCAAGACTTACCTGTTGAGGATTATCAATGCTGCACTCAATGATGAACTGTTTTTTGCAATTGCCGGTCACAACATGACTGTGGTAGAGATTGATGCAGTCTACACAAAGCCCTTCACAACCAGGGTTATCCTAATCGCGCCAGGTCAAACCACCAATGTTCTTATTAAAGCCGATCAACCTCGGAGTCGATACTTCATGGCAGCGAGGCCTTTCATGGACGCACCAGTTCCTGTGGATAACAAAACTGTTACCGCAGTTCTACATTACAAAGGCATCCCAAACACAGTTCTCCCATCTATGCCCAAATTGCCTGCCCCAAACAACACCAATGTTGCTTTGAGATATAACAATCGGCTTAGAAGCCTAAATACCCCACAATTTCCAGCAAAAGTCCCACTTAAAGTGGACCGTCATCTGTTTTACACGGTTGGTTTGGGTGCGAACCCATGTTCAAGTTGTCAAAATGGTACACAACTAACTGCTTCATTGAACAACATAACCTTTGTGATGCCAAAGGTCGGTCTTCTGCAGGCTCATTATTCCCACATCAAAGGAGTATTCAAAACTGACTTTCCCGACCGACCTCCGGTCCCATTTAACTACACCGGTGTACCACTTACAGCGAACCTAGGAACTTCACTAGGAACAAGGCTCAGTAAGGTGGCTTTCAATTCCACCATCGAGCTGGTATTGCAGGACACTAACTTCCTCACAGTAGAGTCACATCCATTCGATCTTCATGGTTTCAATTTTTTCGTAGTTGGCAGTGGTGTTGGAAACTTTGATCCTCCAAAGACCCTGCTAAGTTTAACCTAGTCGATCCTTCCGAGAGAAATACTGTCGGAGTGCCAACAGGGGATGGACAGCTATTAGATTTCGAGCTGATAATCCAGGTAACTTTTTCGCAGAGATGATCCATGTAATGTAAGGTCATTGAATTTAATCTGGTTTTTGTGTCTACACTTGCAGGTGTTTGGTTTATGCATTGTCACCTGGAGCTGCATACGATGTGGGGTCTAAAGATGGCCTTTGTTGTTGAGAATAGAAAGTCACCTGAAGAATCTATTATACCACCACCAAAGGACCTTCCACCTTGCTAGACATAGTTAAAACCATTTTCACTTCTCTCCCGGTGGTGGAACAATGAATTTGTTCCCACATTTTATGTATTTATTTCATCTTTGGTTTCAGGCTATTCTCACATGATCTAAATGCTTTGTTTGAGATTGTTTCCCCCATTTATAAGATACCAAGTTTCATCAATGAAGTTTTACATACTTGCTTCATATATTTTCCCTTCATTTTCTGCATTCGTAACGCTTCACAAAACACATTGGAGAGCCTCCATGAACAGCAAGACAAGGTTCTTCAAATGAAATTGCAGAATCAAATATAAAATGAAAAGTAAACATGGATTCATCTCATTTAATTGTTTCAGTCTTTCAGAATAAGTAAAGAGACTTGTATAAATATAATTGATTCTCTATACTCGGTTGTTTATTCATGGTCATGATTAAGACTTCATAGTCTCATTTATAGCCCTTAAGATACCCTCTTGCATCTCTTTCATCCTTGCCTGCATCAGGAATTCACAACATAAGAATGATGGTAAGAATATAAAACCAGACAGTAACTTGGTACGAATTCCCACCATTATTGTCATTTCCATTGTCTCCATTTCTCTTCTACTCACTGGTACATCCTGTGCTTGCTTCTTTCTTTCCTACAATACCATAATATAGTTTCTCGTTGAATATAAAGTTCAATGCAATATCCCCGTACCTATGTCCAAAATCATGATGGACAAGCACGTACATAGCTCTGTAGTCTGAATGCCTCATGACAATTAAAACATATAATGGTCTCTAAGATAAACTACTTGCTAAACACTAGCATTTTAGTGCATATCCTCTACCGCTAATTAACCATTTATATAGTACTTCGTGTTTTTACCTGAAAATTACCCATAGGCTTGCTAAAACCTTTGAACTGGTGGACAGTTGATGGTGAAGGCAATGGAGGTCGGGGTGAAATGCAGGCAGGTTGTTGCAAAAAATCCCCTGCAAAATACGAGTGGCTAGATACTGCCCTTGCTCCATTATTTGCTCCTAATCAAGTGACAGATATATCATCCAATGTTGGAAATGGGTACTTGAACCAAAATGAAGAGTTGGAGCGGCATAGAATATAACATTTCTTACCTTTAGTTGCTTTTCTAGGAGGATAACTATGGAGAACACAATCATCCATAGATTTGCAGCTTATCTCACTCACATCATCTTCGAGCTTTCTCTTTGATTTACTCCTCATTCTATGTTCTGCTGCTTCTTTTTGAAACGGTGGAGCAGACAGCACAGTTTGAGTTTCCAAACCTTCATTACAAGCGTTAAGAATTTCAACATCTTTTGCTTTATCCCGGTGTCCATCATGTTTGGTTTTCAAAACATTTTCGACCTTTCCCAATACTATGTCCAGAGAATCCTCAACTATCTTATAGCTATCTTCAGAAGCAAGGCTTTTGGTAATGACATGTAGAGCTTTTTGCATTAGTTTCTTCACTTTCAGTGACTTTTGATGATTCAAAACATTCCCATCTGTGGCAGATTTGGTCCATCTCTTCAATATGTACTGAGAAGGTAACTTGAAGACATTTTTGGCATTCAATACCTTAAGAATATGAACACATAAGATGCCCATAGATTCGTATTTTTTGCAACTGCAAGTGATTTGATTCGAAGAATCACAAAACTTGACAATGTTGTCCTTTTGACCTTCCTCTTTCAGCTTGAATGAAGCAACGGTGCCAGTTTTCCCCATGTCCTCGATTGCCAAAGATAGGCATCCGCGTAACTCATCTTGGAACAGTTTGAAAATGTTACAAGTATAGACATCTGCAGCTTGTTTCTCCAAGGTGCTGCCTTTTAGAATCATCAATGGAGACATTTTCTTGCAGCATAAGTCATCATCGATTTCTTTTGTACGTTGTTCCTTTGCTACTGTTTGATATCGATGAGCAAACTTCAGCAGAGTCATGTTTTCTTTCATCAAGCTATGGAAAATGGTTCTAATGGCCTTGCAACCATCTGCTGATTGTATGCCGGCAAAGAAAGTACTTCCGGCGAAGACAGGAGACCATGTCTTCCTCAACATGTATAGGGTCTTGAGGCGTTCGTTTTCATGCAGCTTGTATAGATCCACTAGAGAATTCCACAACATATCAAATTCTTCCTCGGACTGGCAATCAAAGATGCATTTATCGAGAAGGTTTCTGAATGCAGACTGCTGACGAGGTTCAGGAAGATATTCCTCAATAGTTTGTTGAATGTACCACATGCCAAGATGATGTTGTGTATCAGGTAACACTTCCTTTATTGCATCAGCCATTGCTTGACACTCATTAGTTAAAATTGTCTTTGGTTGAAGACCATCCATTGCTGCCATTAAAGTCCCAAACAACCACATAAAAGAATCCAAGCTTTCATCAAGCAGCAAAGCACAGCCCAACAAGACATACTGCTGATGATGGTTAAGCCCTAAAAGTGGCGCACAAATCATACCTTCTGACCCGACTCGAAATGTGGTATCCAGAACTACGACATCCCCGAAGTGCTGATAGTCTGTTTTCGATCTGCCATCCCTCCAAATGAAACTCCTGAGGCTGCTTTTTGCATCGACTTGCAATGTGTAGAAGAAGGAAGGATCCTCGAGCTGCTGTTGCTTGAAGTAGTTGATTAAACCCTGGATATCTTCAGGGTTTAGATTACATTGGTTCAGATAACTCAAGTGGCTACTAAAATCTGCATTGCGAACTTTTGCACAAATTGCATCCCCCGCCTTTTGTGCCATTCGGGTTTTCCCCATTGTGCGCTTTGACCAATGATCTTTCAAGGCCTGCCGGTTGCGAGTGTATGAACCTTCGACAAGGCTATGATTGTGTTCGAGAACTAAGCGGGAGATCATCCATTTCTCAGTTTCGTTTGTGATTTGAACCATGGCTCCGCATCCAGTTCTCGTTTCTTTCCTTCTATACCTTAGTGCACTGCTGTTAGTTTTGCTCCGGAACCCCTCGTTCGAACATAGAAAGGTTCGTTTCCTAGCTGTTCCATTTGACGACCATTGATACTTCCCTTTCCTCACAGAGAAACCAGTTGCCTTAGCATAGTCTTTGTAGAACTTGTATGCATCCTCCTCGGAAGAAAACTCCATTCCAAGTTCTGGTGCTTGAATACTAATTTGGTGATCAATTTTCAATTTCGATTGTTGCAGCATCTCATCCCAGACACTCTCCGACGACGCGGTATCATAGCCATCACTGTCTAACGATGAAGAATGAGTGCCACAACTCAATTGATGTTTCGCTGAGTTCTCCATCTTCTGCTAAACAAATGAAATATATAATATCAAATTCATGATTTCTAATGAATTAAAACTGTCACGGCACAGATTCAAATATTTCCAAGCTATCATCATTGCCTTCATCTGACCATAAATGGGGGATCGAAAGCAACTTTGCTCTAACACATGGGAACGAGGATATGAGCTCCAAGCATCCTTCCCACCCGTATTTGACACTCACACTTAATCCGAGTAACATAGGTTAGGAAACAATACCAGTTTATATGTTTGATCAGTTGATTATGTCAAAAAATACATGAAAAAGCTGACCTGGCCATGTTGCTGGTGGTGCTGAGTAATTGCGATTTCAGCGATGCCAGGGAGAGTCAACTGCTGGTCGTCGAGGTCAGGGCCGTGAGTAGTGGTGAAACTGAGAGGCCCCGAGACGGCGGAGCAGCGATCACTAGAGCCATGAAAGGCGGCGCCGTTGTTATTGCATTCTCGATCGAGAGACGTCAATGGCTGATGAGGCTCTTGATTAGTCAACAAGGGAAATGGGACGTGATCGTCTTGATCCTCCATTAAACCAAAACCAATATAATAATTCTCAAGAGCAAATTCATCACCCAAAATGAAACCCGTTGCAGATGTAGAATCTACTTCATCCCCCATTTTTCTTTGGTTGTTCTCTGGATTGTGTTTCCAAGTAATGGGAATGAATGTCTGCTGTTGACTTGTAAGGTAGACTTTAAACCAACTTTCCCTGCTAAAACAATGTTACATTTGTTCGGACATCGGGTTATCGGTAAGTTGGATTTATCTTTTGTCTAAATAAATAAGGGTAAACTACACCCAAAGTTGCTCAATGATTAGTAAGTTTACATTTTGGTCACTAAACTTTAAAAAGTTACAAAATGGTCCATTGAACTATTTGAAAGTTTTCATTTAAACTACTAAACTATTCGAAAGTTTTTATTTAAGCCACTGGGTTGTTAAATTTTTTATCGATTTTAACAGCCCAATGGCTTAAATGAAAACTTTTAAATAGTTCAATGATCATTTTATAACTTTTTGAAGTTGAGTGACCAAACGTAAACTTATTAATAATTTAGTGAAATTGGATGTGGTTTACCCATAGAATAATTGTAATCTTTGTGGGAAAGAAATCAACAATATTTGAATCCGAACCCTTAAATGTAACTCCCTTTATACGTCTCGATAATTGGTACGAATAAATGATATCACATTGACAAAATGATCACTTTAACAGGATGTACCTATATCGAAAATCAATATTTGCCCATATAACAAATTTGGTAAAAAGGCTCTCCAGTTCTCTCAATTTCAAATTTAAGCAAATAAAAATCAAAACAATTTAATCTTTATTAATTTCAAAAGTGAGCAATTAAGGAAAATTAATCACGACATACTTTAATATTTTTATTATTTGTACATGATTTAGATTGGTGTAATAATAAATTTAGTCCTCAAAGTTTAAACATTTTGTCCATTTGGTCCTAATTTAACAAATATATCCCGTAACATTTGTGTAAATGTTGAGGTTGAATTTGTTGAATGTATTAAAATTAAGGTTAAAATGACAAAATATGTAAACATCGAAGGTTAAATTTATATTTATACCAATTAAAATTATATACAATTGATGATGAACATTAATGACATGATTAATTGTCTTTAATTGCTTAGTTTAGAAATTGATTGAGATTAAATTGCTCTAAATTTTTAGAGAGACTAATTTACTCAATTTGAAATTGAAAGAGACTGAAAAGATCTTTTACTAACAAATTTTCATGAAACAGATTTTAATATTTACATAAATTTAAACACACTTTAAAATCACTTATCACTAGGATATATGAAAACATAAAATGAATCTTTTGAAGCACTAAGAGAAGTCAAAATGCAATTTTTTAGATTTAAGTAAGAAAATTGTTAAATCTAAATTCAAAATCAACCTTCAATTCTAACATTTTTAATGTCTTAAAATTCATTTTAAACTTTTCTCAATGTCTCATTACGAAATGAGAACTTGGGGCATCATTTTGTAGATTTGTTTGTGGGTAGTGTTAAACCTGATCATGCAAGGCATCAAGTCTAAATTTCTAAATCTTGGTCCGATCTAAAACATAAACTTAATTTTTTAAGTTTATGCCCGATCTAAATTGAAAAAGATAAACTCAGACCCTATTTGATTTGCTCATATTTGATTTTTTAATTAATTTTTTATATAAAAATAAATTTTAAAAAATATAATACACTAAAATAATATTTATATTAAAAACACAAATATAAATATATAAATGTTTTATTATATAAAAAATACTAAAATAAATATAATAAATGTTTCTTTATATTAAATATTATTTTGAAAATTTTATTTAGGAAGAAAGATGGACTGTCTAGTAAGGGTTTAGCATGTGTACACAGGTCATTGGGTGCGAGGACCTTCAGATCACCTCCTCATGAAATTCCGCAAGTGCTGCATGGTGATGTTAGCCAAATTTTGAAGCATGCAATGATTCTGCTAATTGTAGTAGTTTTGAAATTTGAACTACACGTAGTCACCTAAAATTTACATCGCTGCTAATTGAAAAAATTATAGAATATTTAAAAATAGAGTTTTGATTTTATTTTAAAAAATGAGAGTCATCATCGATCTTTTTTTTAGGTGTGATTGGACACCTAATAAATCTTCTTTTCTAAAGAAAAAATATTTTTTAAATTTTCTAAAAAAAGGCCAAATTTAGGTCTACGTTAAAATTTCAGAGAAAAATAAGGTTCAAGAGTCGGTTACGCGCGAGGAAAGTATTAGCACCCTCGCGACGCCCAAAATTAGTATCTCGTCAAACGCGTGTTGTCTTAATTCTTAAAAATACGAGTTCATTTTAATATTTAATCGTGGTCTAATTGAAACACAATTTTTTTTTAAAACACGAAAATTTTGAATTTGGAGAAATTTTTTTGAAATCCCGAGAATTTTTTTAAAACATGAAAATTTTTGAAACACGGAAATTTTTGAAAACACGAGAATTTTGAAACACGAAATTTTTTTAAAAACACAAAAATTTTAAAAACACGAAAATTTTGAAACACGAAAATTTTTGAAAACACGAAATTTTGAAACTATAGAATTTTTTAAAACCCGAGAATTTTTGAAAACATGAAAATTTTAAAAACACGAAAATTTTGAAATACGAGAATTTTTGAAAACACGAAATTTTTAAAACACAAATTTTTTTTAAAAACACAAAAATTTGAAAATACTGAATTTTTAAAACACTTAAATTTTGAAATATGAGAATTTTGAAAACACAATTTTTTTTTTAAAAGTACGAAAATTTTGAAATACAAAAATTTTGAAAACACGAAAATTTTAAAATATGAAAACTTTGATAAATTACATATTATCGTATTATATACATTTTAAAATGAAATTTTGATAATTTTTCATCTACAAAGATTTTATATTTTTAAATTTCTAATTTTAATTTTTATAAATGTATTTCACGTTTAACATAAAATCAAAAAGTTAACCCAACATAACATTGAAAACGATGATTTAATGCTAAACTGATTTGTTACTTAAAATGAATTTATTAAAATTAAAATTAATAAATAAAATCACACCATAATACTAAAAATAAAAAAAATAAAAATGAAATTAACATAACATTAATGAAGTAATATAGAGACATGACACAATAACCAAATAAAAGGTTAAAATTTTACCAATGCCCTAAAAATATGGGCTGCTGAAATGGGGTTTTAAATTAAGTGGGCCTGACTGTTTTTGGGCCTATGCTGGTAAGTATGTTGGCTGTCCCCTTTCTTTTTCTTCTTCTTTTTTTTTTTTTTCTCTTTTTCTTCCTTTTTTCTTTTATTCGTGAGTCTCCTTCTTTCTTCTTTCTCAACTTTTTTTTCTTCTTTTTACACCAGCCACCGTTAATATGCACCACCACCTTTGGAGCTCCGATCAAGCGCCGTCTAACACCAAAACGAGGCTCTCCTTTCCCAAGAACCAAGTAACCTGAAAAAGGAGTTGTGTGGGCTTATTTTGATTTTTTTTCTTTTTGATTTGAGTATGTTGATGATAATGAGGTTGGGAGCAATTGGTGGAGAGGTTGAATGGCAAGGCTTAGGGTCATTTTTTTGGGTTCGGAAATGGTAGCTTTTTTTTGCTTGATTCGAATGTTTGAGTGGTTTTTTTTTATAGCCGAATCTCTTTTTTTTGGGGGTTTTCTTTTGCCAAAATGTTGGACCCCTTTTTGTGATGATTTCCCTCTTTTTATGCCTTCATTTTCTCCTTCTCTCTGCATTTTTCAGGTGGTGGTTGAAGAAGGAGCAGCCACCCATGCTGGTGGCCAGAAAATCTGGGAGTGGGTGCCCCAAATCGCGTAATCTGCCAGAGGGATCCAGTTGCAAATGCAGGAAAACTAACGGGATCAAAACATAATTTTGAGAAAGTATTAGGGTTAAAGTGTAATTTTAAAAAAGTTTAGGGGTCAAAATGAAGTTTTGTAAAAGTTTAAGGGTTAAAGTGTAATTTTGGAAAAGTTTAGTGGTCAAAGTGTAATTTTGGAAAATTTGAGGGGTCAAAATGTAATTTTGATTTTTTTGTATTTTTCAATTTTTTTAATTTTTTTAATTTTGAAAATTAAACACGAAATCAAGCCGGACAAAATTTAGTGCTTACAGCTGCCCCTCTTTGCTCATCACTGTGAAATAGGGATAGTGCAAAGACTTAAAAGCACTAAATTTTGTTCGATTTTTCAATCTCTATTCTTTATTTTTTATTTAAAAACAGAAATCGAAAATAACTCGGCATGCGACACGAAACCCAACCCACCTCTCGGATTATGAGTTGATCTTTGAAAAACAAAAATTGAAAATACTTCAGCGTATGACTTGAAGCTCAACTCACCTCTCACAGTATGAGTTGAAAAACAGAAATTGAAAATACCTCAGCGTGTGACCTAAGGCTCAATTCACCTCTTGCAATATGAGTTGATTTTTTTGAAAAATAGAAATTGAAAAATACCTCAATGTGTGACTCGAGGCTCAACTCACCTCTTGCAATATGAGTTGATTTTTTTTTTGAAAAACAGAAATTGAAAAATACCTCAACGTGTGACCCGAGACTCAACTCACCTCTCACAATATGAGTTGAATTTTTTTTGAAAAATAGAAATTAAAAAATACCTCAGCGTGTGACCCGAGGCTCAACTCACCTCTAGCAATATGAGTTGATTTTTTTGAAAAAGGAAATTAAAAAACAGAAATTGAAACATACCTCGGCATGTGATCCGAAACCCAACTCACCTATCGGATTATGAGTTGATCTTTGAAAAAAAAATTAAAAATACCTCAGCGTATGACCTGAGGCTCAACTCACCTCTCGTAATATGAGTTGATTTTTTTGAAAAACAGAAATTGAAAATACCTCAGCGTGTGACCTAAGGTTCAACTCACCTCTCGCAATACGAATTAATTTTTTTGAAAAATAGAAATTGAAAAATGCTTCAACGTGTGACCCGAGGCTCAACTCACCTCTCGCAATATGAGTTGATTTTTTAAAAAAATAGATATTGAAAAATACCTCAGCGTGTGACCCGAAATTGAAAATACATCAGCGTGTGACCCGAGGCTCAACTCACCTCTCGCAATATGAGTTGATTTTTTTTTTAAAATAGAAATTAAAAAATACCTCAGCGTGTGACCCGAGGCTCAACTGAACTCTCACAATATAAATTGATTTTTTTGAAAAAACAGAAATTGAAAAATACCTCGGCATGTGATCCGAGACTCAACTCACCTCTCGTATTATGAGTTGATTTTTGAAAAAGAAATTGAAAATACATCGGCTTGTGACCCGAGGCTCAACTCACCTCTCACATAATGAGTTGATTTTTTTTTGAAAAAACAGAAATTGAAAAATGCCTCATCGTGTGACTCGAGGCTCAACTCACCTCTCGCAATATGAGTTGATTTTTTTGAAAAACAGAAATTGAAAAATACCTCAGCATGTGACCCGAGGCTCAACTCACTTCTCGCAATATGAGTTGATTTTTTTTTAAAAAGTAGAAATAATTTTAAAAAAAATCAGAATTTCAAAACATATCATCTGGTGGAACTCGGATGTCTTCTTTTTCCTTAATTCAATACAGCTATCATCAAAACCTCTTGCTCTACTGGAGTACCTGTATATGTCATGCATGATGTCATCATGATATGCACGTGTTTGTCTTAAATGCTTTTATGCCTACATGATTATGCCATGCGCCTTGGGCTTGTTTGTCATATATCGCTTTTCGTTACGATTTTCATGATGACCTGCATTCATTGCTTCAATTCTTGACTTTCCTTTCAGGTTTTGTACTCGTCCTCAAGCTTTACGAGTAATCTGCGTTTCTCGTATATCACCCTTTTGCCCCCTGTTGAACTTTTTCCTTGCTTTGAGGCTCTTGTACTCATCAAATTCTCATCCGGGTAATGCTCAATATTCCTTTTGTTTAGGGTATGTCATTTTACTATTTATTATTTAAATAAACCATACATGAGATGCATGAAAATGACAAAGTAGGTATGAAAATGATATCTCACGTTCATATTTATTTCAAAAGCAAGACAAGGCATAGTTCAATAAATAAAACATTATAAAGAAAGGAAAGCAGATTCAATTGTCACAAAGCTCTAGATATCCAACGCATGAACTTCTCCACGTTTCTTCATCCTGGATCTTTTCGAGCACGGCTTCTTGTATAGAAGATTTAGAGCTTCTGAGAATGCTTTAAATATTGTAACTTTGTCTTTTGACTCCCCATTCAAAATGTCTTGCTCCTTAAGTCCGAACCCCCTTCATTAGGACACCCTTTCAGGTTTTCATCCTAATCATTTTTGTTTATCAAGACGCCCTTTTCGGGTTTTCATCTTGATCTCTTTTTTTTTTAATCAAGACGCCCTTTTCAGGTTTTCATCTTGATCTCTTTTTTTTTTTTTATCAAGATGCCCTTTTCAGGTTTTCATCTTGATCTCTTTTTTTTAGGTATAATATTTCTTCACAGCATCTGAGTTCACTAGATTAGGTAACTCCTTCCCATCGATCTCAGTGAGAATCAAAGTTCCACCTGAGAAGGCCTTCTTTACGACGTATGGCCCTTCCCAATTTGGTGCCAATTTTCCTCGAAAGTCTTTTTGTATTGGGAGAATCTTTCTCAGTATGAGTTCTCCCTCGCGGAATTCTCTTGGCCGCACCTTCTTGTCATGGGCCTTGATCATTCTGTTCTGGTACATTTTTCCATTACAGATTACCTTCAAGCGTTTTTCTTCAATAAGATTTAGCTGGTCATATCGAGCTCGAACCCATTCTGATTCTTCTAGTTTTGACTCCATTAAGACTCGTAGAGAGGGGATCTCAACTTCGATGGGCAACACAGCTTCCATTCCATAGACCAGAGAGAAAGGAGTTTCTCCCGTAGATGTCCGCACAGATGTGTGATACACATACAAAGCGAATGGTAGCTTCTCGAGCCAGTCTTTATATGTCTCGGTTATTTTACCAATGATCCTCTTAATATTTTTGTTGGTCGCTTCTACAGCTCCATTCATTTTCAGGCGATAGGGTGAGGAGTTATGATATTTTATTTGAAATTGCTCACAAACTTCCTTCATCATATTGTTGTTCAGATTCAAAGCATTATCTGAAATGATTTTCTCAGGCAAACCGTATCGACATATGATTTCCTTTTTTAAGAATCTGCAAACTGCGGTCTTCGTCACATTAGCAAATGAAGCGGCTTCCACCCATTTTATGAAGTAATCTATAACCACAAAAATTAATTGTTGTCTATTAGAAGCTTTTAGGGAAATTGGCCCTATAACATCCATGCCCCACATAGAAAAAGGCCACGGAGAAGTCATGACATGAAGGGCGAAGGGGCTGCATGAATTTTATCGCCATAAATTTGACATTTGTGGCACTTTCGTGCGTAACTAATGCAGTCGTTTTCCATCGTCAGCCAGTAATAACCGAGTCTCATAATCTCCCTAGCCATTAGGGTGAGTATTCGATCGAGTCGAGTCGAATCGAGTCAAAAAATTTCAAGTTAGTCGAGTTGACGAATCTTATTTTAGCAACCGAATTCAATTTGAAATTTTTTCAAATCGAGTCGAATCGAGTCAAAAAATTTCGAGTCGAGTTAACGAATCCTATTATTTATACTCAATATTATATTTACATGAACCGATTATTTAACTAGTAAATGAAGTACAATATTATTTAACTACATGAACAATATATACTAAATAATTACATGTAAAGAACTATTTTAGGCATGCAAAATAACTATATATAACGTTGCAAGATGATGATTGTGGCCATAATTTGAGTTAACTACATAAGCTACTACACCACATGCATAATTATATTTACATAGCGCATAGTTATGCATCAAGAACTATCTTAAATACAAGATAACAAAATGATATACCAAAAGCACGATATAGGGATACATGTCACTACTACACAAAATATGATATAACAAAATGCTACACCAAAAGTATGATATAGATAGTCATGGTGTGACGCTCCAAGACTCGAATTCAACAAAATAAATTCAAGCTTCCTACACTACAAAATCCAAAGTTTAACCAATTGTTTTGACCAAATCAAAGCAAATGCAAAGTTGAAGTTTTCATAAAGATTAACAAAATATCTATTCCAAAAAATTAAAATCAAACTATCTTCAAGCTTCATCTTCTTCGAACACCGTAGATAGTACCGACAATTCTGTAACAAAAATAAAAATGTATTCTTAAATTATGAAAATATTTACTAGAAAAATTAAAAATAAACATTCAATTTTGTGAGTTGTAGCTAAGTATGTTACCATCTTCATGTTCCGATAACTTTGACAATTCTGATAAATATCAAAATAGAAAAAAGTTAGTTAAATTGTGAGAATGTTTATAAAAATAAATAAAATAAGCAATTAACCTTTTGGATTAAAGTTAGTCCCTTACCATCATCTATATTTTGAATTTCCTCCACATACTCCTCAAGGTTAGTTAAAATAAATAAAATAAGCAATTAACCTTTTGGATTAAAGTTAGTCCCTTACCATCATCTATATTTTGAAGATCCTCCACATACTCCTCAAGGTTGATAGGATCTTTTGACCTTCGAAGCCAATCTTGTGTGCAAACCAAAGCCTCAACCATAGAAGGAGTCAAAGAACTTCTAAAATTATCTAAAACACGTCCACTTGTGCTAAAAGCACTTTCGGATGCATCAGTTGAAATAGGAACGGATAACACATCTCGAGCCATTTGCGCAACAATTGGGAATATTGGACTATTAACTTTCCACCATAATAACAAATCAAATGAATCTGAATCATTTTCACAATCTTCTCCCAAATATCTATCCAACTCAGATTTACTTTCCAAGCCAACACGTTGTTTTTTCTTCATATATTGTTGCATGACTAAGCCTATATTTGGTTTTACTTGATTTATTTCATTTTCACTTGAACTTGGAGCTTTAGTAGGAAAATTACTTTCAACTTCAAAGTTCATGTGATGATTTCCCTCAACAATTGCAGAATGTTCATCAATCAAATAATGCAATTCTCTATTAACCATCCTTATAATGTCATCTGCAATAGTAGGAAAAAGCAAGTTAACTCCAAATGCAAGAAAATCAATTTTGCGCCGTGGGTCAAAGATAACTGCTAGATAAATAAGCAAGTTCATCACTTTTGAATCACCCCAGTACTTCTTGTACTTGTCATTCATTTTTGAAACCATAGACATTATGTTTAAATCCCCACAATGTTTCCACCCATCGAGATGACAATGCACATCTGTGACTACTTCAAAAAAAGTATTAGAGGTGACAAGTAATGATCCAGACACCTTCAATGTAAGTTCATGAAAAGGCTCAAGCACTTTCGTAACTCTTCGAACATTTTCCCAATCATCACATGTGGGGACTCCATATCCAGCACTAAGGTCTAGAAAAAAAATTATGATTATCATGAACATAAGCTTCAAACACACATTCATATTTTTCAGCCACATTTAACATCATATAAGTTGAATTCCATCTAGTAGGCACATCTAGACATAAATGAGCCTTAGTACCTACCATTTCTTCTTTTGCCCGATGGTTGAATTTAGATAACCTTGATGGTGATGCTCTAATATATCTCAAAGCTCCTCTAACTCGATCCACAGATATAGAAGCGTCCTTAACCCCTTCTTGAACAATGAGGTTAATAATGTGTGCCGCACATCTCATATTTATATATTTACCATTCGCAACACAAGCTTTTCGATGAACCAACTTCTTTCTCAAATAATCAACAGCAACATTGTTAGAAGATACGTTATCAACAGTAATTGCAAAGACCTTCTCAATCCCCCAATCCCGAAGGCATTTCTCAAGGGCTTGACCAATGCTCTCACCTCTATGAGCAGAAATTGGGCAAAAGTTTATAATTCTCTTTTGTAACTTCCACTCATCATCTATCCAATGAGCTGTTAGAACCATGTAGGATATCCTTTGCAATGACGTCCAAGTGTCTGTCGTCAAACAAATTCTACTTGTATCTTTTTGAAAAGATTGTTTTAATGTATTCTTCATGGAATTAAACTAATCAAGACAACCTTTTCTAATTGCCCAACGAGATGGAAGATGAAACCTTGGGCATGCTATAGAAATAAAGGACTTAAAACCCTCCCCTTCCACAAATTTAAAAGGCAATTCATCCACAATGATCATATTAATCAATGCATGTTTAATATCATCTTGATTAAACACCCAAGTTGACAAATCTACATTTTCTTGGCTAGATTTTGTAAATGCAAGTTCTGTTTGCTTAAGATCAGAGGTATTACCTCGGGGTTTTCTTGAGTAAGTCTTCAAATGGTTATTTAGATTGGTGGTAGAAGCCCCGGTTTCCATTGTGTAAGTGGCATCACAATAATTACACTTTTCCCTATTCTCCCCATCTCTTGTTGAGTATTTGCTGAAATGTTGCCAACAAGGTGCCCTTGGTTTGGTCTTTCTTCGAGTATTTCCCTTCTTTGTTATGCGAACAACTTTAGTAGGAGAAGTAGGTGTAGCTTCTTGTAATGCTTTTTTGCTTTGGGACTTTTGGGATGATATTGAGTCATTCATCTACAAAAATAAATATAATCAATTAAAATTACAAAATAGTCAAAGGTCATAATTCCATCAAAGTTTTATACTAATAGATATGTTCCACACAAATATCCATCAACAATTCAAATTAAAGCGTTCAAAATTAACTCAAAACAAAAACAATAGAGTAACTTACTTATAAAATATACTAATTTAACTTATCGAATATATTAATGAAACATATAATTGAGCAAACGTACCAAAAGTTTTAAAAAATGAGAATAAAAGCCAAAATTTTAAAACTCTTATTTGAAGAGTTGTGGTTCACATAAATAAATAAAAATAAAGTTTACAATAAACAATATAAAATAAATCAATAGTCAAAGATGAAAGAAGCCATATGTCCATAACACTTCTTTTGGGAGATTAAAGTGAGATTTGAATTATTTCAACTAATATTTATAATGGATAGAAACAACTTATTTTAGCCTAAAATCATTCTCATCCACATGTTTAGGAATAGAAATTGAATGAACTAAAATTCCATCACGTTTGTCACATAATGTTTAAACAAATGTAATAAACATAACATTATTAGGCATCAATAAGTTAAAGGTATGTTTCTTTTTGCTTTTGCAAAATTAATTTATTTAAAGAGTTGATTAATTTAATTTGAATTGGTTTTTATATATATATATATATATATATATAATATGCAGGACTTAAATAAAATATTTAGTTTCATTAGAGTACATTAGTTTCTTGTATTTCATATGCTTTTATATAGGATTGTTTTGGGCATGTTTAAGTGTCATCAATAAGTAGGAAGATGTATCAGAGTTGAAGATAACATTAAGAAAAAGTTCTTGATGGCATTCATACGGTTTTGCATAAAAATTATTTAATTCAAACTACTAAGTAAAAATCTAGTCATTTAATTCATGAAAATGTAGCCATTTATCACAAGCTCAGATCTCCTAAAACCAACTCAAGATCCTTTGCTATCTCACATTTTTGCATGACACAAACGTTACGAATTAATATTTCTTAAAGTTTTTTGTATTCTCCTGGTTTTGGTTAATGAGTCTCAAACAAGTCTTCAAGAATGTCAAAACAATTAGGCATTAAAACAAAGACAAATTATAAAGCCTATTAAATAGCAAAAGAATGCTACGAACCTTTAGCTTAGCACTTATCTTCTTGTAGTCACTTGGTTGCAACCCTTTGCAGTCAATCTTCACCAAAGGGCACTCTTCAAAATATTTGAGTCCTGCATATTATAAAAACCAAAGGGCACGTGGTTGCAACTGGAAGTCTGGAAGGAATTAAAATATTTGAGTAATAAAGAAATGAAAAATTGGGGGGAGGGGTGGGAATTTGAAACGACAGAAAGAAAGAAATGGGGGAGGGTGGGAATTTGAAACGACAGAAAGAAAAAAACTAAACTTAAGTTAACTGTTATTCTATTAATGCCTTAAGGCTGATGAAAAAAATTTAAATTTAAAAATTAAAATTTATCAAAATGACGTAGTTTTATCATTTCTTATTCGGATTTTTGGATAAGTCGAATTGTGTAATTCATATCCGAGTTAAACCAAAAAAATTGAAATTTTTTTGAGTTGATCCGAATAACTCGAATAACTCGAACTATTTAATTCAAAAATTGAAATTTTTATCGAATTTTTTGAGTCAAGTCGAATTTTGCTCACCCCTACTAGCCATAGTGAAACCATTGACAGGCGTCCCACAGATTCCTTCATGGACATCTTCAAGTATTTTTCTGGCTTCAACAGCATCCACGCATCTCAGGAGCATTTGATCTTTTCCTCTTTTGTACAGGACGTCCCCATCAAGAACAAATCCCACCACCATTCTTCTGATTGTTCTTTTGTCGTTCTCATTTGCTTGCTCGGGTACCTTAGATTCTTGACATATTCTAAGATATCATGGAACCACGACCGTCCATCTGTCTCTTTTTCAATGCTAAAACAATGTGCAGGGACCTCATATATGCTCATTTGGAGAGGCATTATTTTCGTTTCTCTGTTTGCTTTGAATATTGAGGCCAAAGTGGCCAGGGCATCAGCCAATTGGTTTTCTTCTCGTGGGAAGTAATTAAAAGTCACTTCTTTGAATTTTTTAATCAGTTCCGCAACGAGGTCGCGATATTTAACTAATTTCTAATCTCTCACTTCCCAATCTCCACGGATTTGGTAAATCACCAACGCTGAGTCCCCGTACACCTCTAAGATTTCGATGTTTCGTTCAATAGCTGGACAAAGTCCCATGATGCAAGCCTCATATTCCGCTACGTTATTGGTCAGAAGAAATTTAATCTAGCAGTGAGTGGATAATGGTTCCCTTCTGGTGACACTAAGGCTGCTCCAATCCCATGCCTCAATGCATTCGATGCACAATCAAAGCTCATCTTCCATGGTTTCTCTTTTGACGACTCAAATTCTTTTTCTGTAATGAACATCAAGTCTTCATCTGGGAAATCAAATCTCAATGGCTCGTATTCCTCCTTTGTTCGAGTTGCTAAGAAGTCATCTATCGTGCTCCCCTTTATTGACTTTTGACTCACATATACGATGTCGTACTCCGATAGTAGGATTGCCATCGTGCCATTCTTCCTGAGAGTGCAGGTGATTCCATCATGTACTTTATTGGGTCCAGCGTTGAAATTAACCATGTCGTATGATACAACATATATTGCCTGAGCCTCCGAACTACCCAAACCAAAGCGCAACAAAATTTTTCAATTGACGGGTACTTTGCTTCATACTCTGTGAACTTCTTGCTGAGGTAGTAAATTGCCCTTTCTCTTTTCCCCGACTCATCATGTTGCCCCAGTACGCAACCCATTGAGTTTTTGAACACAGTCAGATACAATATTAACGGTCTTTTGAGAGTTGGCGGTACTAGCACCGGGGGACTAATACTGTTTTATCTTGTCAAAAACCACTTGGCATTCCTCATTCTATTCTCCCGGATTATGTTTTCTAAAGAGTCAAAAAATTGGGTCACACTGGTTGGTAAGTTGAGCAATGAATCGAGCGATGTAGTTCATCTTCCCTAAAAATCCTCTGACTTTTTTTTGTGTGCGCAGAGGTGGTAGTTCTTGTATGGCTTTTATCTTATCTGGATCAACCTCAATACCTCTCTCACTGACAATGAAACCTAGTAATTTTCCCGAGGTAGCCCCAAACGTACACTTGGTTGGATTAAGCTTCAGCTGGAACTTTCTTAGTCTTTCAAACAACTTCCTAAGGTTCTCAACATGCTCTCTTTCCCCCCGAGATTTGGCAATCATATCATCAACATAGACTTCTATTTCTTTGTGTATCATGTCATGGAACAACATTACCATGGCTCTCTGATATGTTGTCCCAACATTCTTTAATCCGAACGGCATCACCTTATAGCAATATATCCCCCATATCATTACAAAGGTAGTTTTCTCCATATCTTCGGGACCATCTTTATCTGATTATAACCCGAGAAACCATCCATGAAAGAAAATAAAGAATGTTTTGTCGTATTATCCACCAACGTATCAATGTGTGGCACAGGAAAATTATCCTTAGGGCTTGCTCGATTCAAATCGCGATAATCTACGCACATTCGCACCTTGCCGTCTTTCTTCAGTACCGGGACTATATTAGCTACCCATTCTGGATATTTGGAGACTTGTAGGAAGCCAGCATCAAATTTTTTCTTGACTTCTCCTTTTATCTTTAATAGCATTTCAGGTCTCATTCGTCTTAGCTTTTGTTGAATGGGTTTGCATTCTGGTTTTAGTAGGAGTCTATGGACCACTACATCCTCGTTCAACCCTGGCATGTCCTGATACGACCATGCAAATACATCTTTGTACTCACAAAGCAAGGCGATCAAATCATGTTTGGTGTCCTCTGAAATGGAGGTCCCAATCTTCACTTCTTGCCTCTTTTTTTTTTGTTTCCCAAGTTTACTGTCTTAATTGATTCTTGATGGGGTAAAATATGTTTATCTTCTTATTCTACCATACTTAGTAAGTCAGGAGACGAGACATAATCTTCAACATTTTCCTCATCTTCGAATTCTCCTAAACAAAGAGCTTTCTTGAAATCGATTTCAGGACTTGTAACGGGATTACTCATGTCGTTGATATCTGAGCACCTGAAAGGTGAATGGAAAAAAAAAACTATAGAGGAGCATCAAGGTATTGGTACCAACAAACATAATATTATGGCATGATATGAGATACATGTAAGGACAGGCTGTGAGAAGAGGGAATAATTATGAAGTTAATGAGAACAAAAAGACCATGACAAAATGCATCTCCATTAATGTTCATTTAAATAATAAAAAGCAAACATAAGCTCTTACAAAAGAATCCTACTATTACTTAGGGGCACACAAAAAGAGAGTGCGAGTTAACATTGAGCATTACTCTGGAGAGGACTTAGAAACTACGAGAAGACCCACAGCAGTCCAATTGTTCAAAACGAATCCAAGAGGACAAAGGCGTATCATTGAAACATCTTTAATTTCATTATCTCCTTTGTCAATAATATTTATACTGATGTTCTGAAGACCCCTTTCAATCAATAACAGGGTGCTTCGTGAATTATCTCTCCCTGGGTACATCATTCCTGCAGATGTAAATGTTTTTGACAAAGGAGGATACGATATGGGCTCCCATTCTAATTTTTGACCTGAGGCCCTTGCAATCCTCCTTTCTTGATCTTTCTGCAATTGTTTTCTTCTTTGTCGTATATCTAGCTTGAATCCTAAACCGTATTGAGCCTTAAGGTGTACTGGTTTTAGTGCTCTAACTATCCCTTGCTGATATCTCCCCAAACTTTTTTTCGCTCAGGCTCCCTTTCCCACAGTCAGCTTAATTCCCATCTTGGTATTCCTTGACAGCTTGGGTATGGGAATCCTATTTTCTTCAGCAAAAAATGTAGAATTGATGAATTCGAAGGAACGAAAGGAACATTCTACTGCATCTTTGTTTATTTCAATGTAGGGTGCATCAGCAGAGATAGATGCAACAATGTCTTTTTCACCAGCGACCGTGATCAAATGGCTATCCATGATAAACTTTAGTTTTTGATGGAGAGATGAAGGAACTGCCCTAGCAGAATGGATCCAAGGCCTCCCTAAAAGGCAATTATACAAATGTGTGATATCCATGACCTGGAACCCAATATCATATGTACATGAGCCCACTTCTAGAGGAATTTTTGATCTTCCCATGACCTCTCGTCGTGTCCCATCAAATGCCCTTACTATAGAGTGACAAGGCCTCAGATAAGAAATATCAATTGGCATCCTAGAAAGCATGGCCAAAGGCATAACATTGAGTGTAGACCCGTTGTTAATAAGCACATTCGGTATTATATAACCCTTGCAACTGGTTGTGATGTGCAATACTTTTACAAAGCCTATACCATTTGGCGGTATTTCATCATCACTGAAAGCTATGAAATTATCCGCATTCAGGTTATTTACCCACCTATTAAGCTTTTCTACAGATACATTGCTTGCCACGTAAGCTTGATTTAACACTTTCAGCAAAGCATTCCGATGTGGTTCTGAATTCAATAGTAAGGATAATACCGATATTCGCATCGATTGCTTGTTTAATTGTTCTACGACGTTATATTCACTGTGCTTAATGAACTTCAAGAATTCATGTGCTTTCTTCTCATTCACAAGCTTTTTAAATTCTTGTTCGAACGAAGTTTCAAACTCGACCTCAGCCTCATGCATCGGTGCCTTTCCTTTTTGGTTTGAGTCACCAGTCTTCTTCATTGGTTCAACCACCTCAGGAGAATAACATCTCCCACTGCGGGTAAAGTGTCTTACTTTGCTAACACTTCTAGTCGTAGATTTGGATTTTTCACCTTCGGGTATGATAATGTTGACGTCATATTTTCATGGTATCGCCTTGTTGTCCTTATAAGGGAAAAGAGATGGTACTTCGATTATCATCTTTAGTTTTGCTTTTTCCTTTTTGCCTCTTAATAAATCATCAAAGGTCGATCGGCGCTATAAGGGGAACCTAATGATTGATTATCAGAAGCACATACTTCTCCTTCATCGGCCTCTTCCACTCTATTAAAGATCTTGATCTTCTTGTTGTCCATCATGTCTTGAAGTAATTTTTTGAATCCCTCACAAGACTGGATGTCATGCCCTTCGATACCATGGAAATAAAAAAAAACATTGACTTTTTTGTTTCCTTCTTTGAAAATTATGTTGAGATGACAGGACGGCCCATTTTTAACCATTACCTCTCAACCTGCCGCAAAGGTGTCTTTATTTTAGAAACATAAATTTTGGCTCGCCGCCTATCTTCCTTTGTCACCGCTCACATTCCCTTCAGTATGGTTAGGGAGTGAATTTCCAGCCATATTATTAGCACCATCAAATTGTAAAATGCCTGCATCAATAAGACCTTGAACCCTCCTTTTAAAGGCAAGATAATTTTTTGTAGAATGCCCGTGGTTTCCAGCGTGGTACATGCAACAAGCATTAAGATCGTACCATTTTGGGTATGGAGGCTTCAGGGGTGCCATATAATGTGGGGATATTAATTATTTTTCCAATAATTTCGGGTACAGCTCTCCGTATGACACGGGAATAAGGGTGAATTGAGGTTTTTCAGGATTAGGTCTTGCTGGTCTTTGTTCATTTTTGGGTTGGCTTTGAGCAGGCATGGTATTTTGTGGGAACATGGCAAATGGTCTTTGGTTATTTGTGGCGTAGACGAGGTAAGGAGGGGGTGCTTAATAGTAAGGGCTTTAGGGAGGAAAATAAAAGTTTGGAGGTGGGCCATATCGAGGTTGTGATTGGGTTGGGTACGGATTAGAAGTGTAGTGGCTCTCAGTTCCCACCATATGGGTTTCTGCCTCCTTTTTCTTTAAGGGTATTGCCCTTTTCGAACTCTCGGAGCCTTTCATCCTTCCACTTTGATGGCATTCTCTATAACCTCCCCAGATATTACAATGTCTGCAAAGTCCTTCGTAGTGCTTTCTACCAACTTATCATAAAATGGCGCTTTCAAAGTGTCGATGAAGAGGACTGTTATCTCTGTTTTAGTTAATAGGGGTTCTACTTGGGCCAAGATATCCTTCCATCTCTGCGCGTATTGCCTAAAAGTCTCTGTCGGCTTCTTTTCCATCATCTGCAGAGTTAGTCGATCAGGCACCATATCGGATACATGTTTGTATTGTTCACAAAATGCTGATGCTAAGTATTTCCATGATCGAATCCTTTCTCTACTGAGTTGATTATACCATCGAAGAGCCGATCCGACCAAGCTGTCTAGGAAACAGTGTATTAGCAATTTATCCTTATTCACGTAACCATTCATCTTCCGACAAAACATGATAAGATGTGCCTTTGGACATCTCGTTCCATCATATTTTTCAAAATCTGGCACTTTAAATTTTAGAGGCAAAACTAGATCGGGTACCAAACTGAGCTCTTTGTCACTCAGTGCAGAGAAGACTTCAGTACCTTCTATTGCCTTGAGCCTCTCTTCCAAGCTCCTATACTTATCCTGAGCATCATGATCATCTATTTTCAACCTGGCTATTTCTATCAGATCATCTAAATCTAGAACAATTGGATCAGCAGGATTAGCTCGGGGTTCGATACGAATATACCTTACCCTAGATGAGCAGGTGGTGCAGGTCGTTACTCCAGGCTTGCAGGTTCCCCTTGAGGATATCCTCTTTGCATTGCATGGGCGTGAGGTGGAGTGAAACCTGGAGGATAGAGCGGATCCTGATTAACTCTTGACTGGGGTTCTGTGATGTCAGGGCTCTGCATGGGTCCTTTTCCTTTGACCAAAGCTGTCATCATCTCCATCATTTTGGCCATTTGATCCCTTTGCTTGAGCGATTCCTCTCGAGATCTTACCATCAGATCTCTTGCTTCTTGTTGTGACTTAGCCAACTGCTCTTGCAACTCTCTTTGGGTCCTTTCCATTCTTTCCATTCTTTCGTTGAGTTCAGCATCCATAGCTCTAGCTCTTAGACGTGTCCTATAAGAATGACGTGATTCCAGATTTGCAGTGTCTCAACTGTGGATTACACGGTTTTAGCCTCAGTGAATGATTAGAGTGATATTCACATATAATGAATGGATGAATGAATAAATGACAAATAAATGTTAGTCATGAATAAATATGCAAGAATTTGGTGTTGATTTCAAGATAGCCCCATACTTAGGCATTTCTTTAATCAAAAGAGTCTATTACAAAATGTTTTGCCATCTTTGATTTAATAGTTACACAAATTTCCTAGTCACATCGCCTTGTTTCTTCACTCGTTCTAGGAACTTCGACATGCTTGATCCTTGTCTCGGAGGGAATTAGCAACTGAGATCTTCGGCTTCATCTGATAATTGCACGATTTGCGCAGCCGCCTTACGAATTTCATTGATCAAACTACCGAGATGCATATCTTTTTCTTGGAGAGCTCTTTCATAGGCACGAATGTCTCTGTCATGCTAGCAATCCTTTTCTTCTAGGTCTTTTAGGAGAGTATCCAAATGTTGTTGATGAGCTTGCAGTGTATTTTCTAAATCTCGTATTTTTCTTCTTAGCTCTTGACGCTCAGATAGACTAGTCGTTAATTCTGCAGACAGGGTTTCATATTCAACGTTCTTCTTCCTTAACTCTATCATAGCACACGTAACTTTTTCCTCTTCCTTCTTCGTTTTTTTTCTTCAAAATTTCATCCCACCTTTGATGTTGCTTAGTTCTTTCTTCCATTCTGCTGATGATTTGCCCAGCCCACTATTCCTTATAGTGCCTCTTAATTTCTTATTTTCCAAATGAAGATCCTTTAAGTCATTTCTCATTATCTCAACTTCTTTCTGGACTTTCTCAGTTCTGGATTTTTAAATTTGAACATCGATCTTCAGCTAGTAGTTTTCCTCTTGAAGAGAACTAATATCCCGTAACAGCTTGGCCTTTTCACGTTCAAATTCATGTCTTTCCATTTCTAGCTCGGACTATATTTTTGCTGAGAATGGATTCTGGAAAGTGTAATCCATCGACGAGATTTGTTGACTATTCACTCGTCATTGTCTCTATATGTCATAGTCTTGAGTGATAGTATCAGCATACAGAGCTAACTCTATTAGGTAAATTTCCTTCCAAGACTTTACAGTATCTCGGACTTTTTTCATGTAACCTTCACTTGTAAAAGCAAACTCAGACTGTGCCAATCCCCCGGTAGATGGTATGAACTATCGTGAAGCAAACTGCCTTTGAACCATTAATGGAGCATATCCAACTCCTCCCCATAATCCGAGTAAAGGCACCCAATCTTGGCTTCCACACTTGTATAACAGAACCGAAGGACGGATCCATGGTGCTCTCCAAATTATATCTTTGGCTCAGAGGTTCTGAAAAATCTAAACCCAGTGCTGTTTTGTGACATCCTTCGGCCAATCTTGCCCAAGGTAAGCTTCCAATGGAGCAAATGTTTTTGAACATACTTTTCAGAAGTGGCTCAGAATCCAAACATTAAATAACTGTGCACATCCGATAAAACGTCCTTCCCCTTTCCTCCTACAACTACTTAGAGATCTAAAAGTCTCGGCTAAGATAGTTGAGACGGGGTTGATTCCTTGCCTCAACTTTTCAAAGAAATCCACTACCGCAACTTTTATATGCCCAAGAACCTTTGGGAAGACGATTAATCCGTAAATAGCCAAAGCAAACAAATCCACTCTCTTCATAATATCTAAATGGTTTTGAACTAAGTCTCATAGAGAAAACCACGTATGCAACTGACTTCATTCTTTTTCTTTATCTATTTTTCAGCCCACGTATCAGTCATTCCCATCAACTTCATTAGCTTTTTCTTGAAGGTCATTGGTTTGGGCTCTTTCACATATATCTTGTTGAATTGTACATTGTCAACTCGCAGTAAGGCGGCATACTCTTCTATGGTCGGAGTCATGTCTTCCTGATTGAAAGTGAAACATTAGTAAGCTAGGTCCTAGAATCGAACCATGGCATGAATCAACTATTCGTCTACGTTGACGACAATCAAGTGAGCTATATCCCCGTACTTTTTAGTGAAGATGCCCCTAATGTCTGAGTCCCACTGTTTCCAGATCCAAGTCAAGTCTTCGAGGTTATTTTGACAAGTATTCGAAGTCACATGCTCGGGAAGATTGGAGATACATCCTTCCTTTAAAATATCCCCTTTTGCTTTCTGGGTTTTCAAAGACCAGTCTCGAACCACGGCATTTTTCTCAGTTACTTGTGTAATTGACTCCTCCATCAGAAACCCATTTTGGCAACCAATCTCTAATCAACACCTTCCTAATAAGATGCCTATGATGCATGATAAAAAAAAAAAGACAAATAACCTTGGTTAGTAATCACAACAAATATAAACAGAGAAAACTATGGCAAATCTAACAAATTAAGCTATTTAATCGTGCATTTTAGTGAAACTGACCTACTTTTTTATTTTTTATTTTTTTCCCATCATGCTTTACAAAAACCTACCCCACATACTTATCAGATAATCTACCCGATCCAATTTATTAAACAAACTTGATTCCCTTGCATAAAAAGTGTAAATGTAAAAGAAATAAAAAGTAAGAAGTGTTTCTCCCATGTACTTATTTTGGTGACTATTCGACGGACGAAGTTTCGGCATGGCTCTAATCGGGTGGCTCATACGGTTCACTATATGCGGTTTCAGTTCTAAAAAGGTGCTCGAATTGTCCGTACTGTCGCCTACTAAGGCTAGTATGGAGCCTCGGTTATCGCCCATCATAGGCTCGCGAGCTCAATTCGAGGGATTACATTTACTTATGTCTATGCGAAGGGACAAGTTAACTCACGAAAGCATAAGTCATATGTAACCCGGAAGTATTCACTAGCCTGTGCGGAGGGACGAGTTAACTCACGAAGGCATAGCGTTTACTTCCACTTAAGCGGACGGAGCCCGGGTAGAGAGCTTATGTTATGCAAAAATGCAAGCGTACGGTGTGTGGGGAGAAACTCACAAACCTTTTCGTTTTTATTTTAAAACTAAAAAAAAAAACTAAAACCGTAAAAACTTAGAACTGAAGAATAAAAAGATAACACAAGTTAGAAAAATATTTACAACATGATGCAAATGGATGACTTTTCAAAAAATTTAAGTATCACGACCAAATATTAATTTGAACAAGGAGTTTCAAAAATTTTGACAACACGCGTTTAATTCCAAACTCGACTCTCAAAAAAAGTCCCCAGTGGAGTCGCCGGCTGTAGCGACCTAAAATTTGCTTGTGCGCTAATTGAGAAAATTATTGAACATTTGAAAACAAAGTTTCAATTTTATTTAAAAAAAGGGGAGTCGCCACCGATCTTTTTTTTCTAGGTGTGATCGGACACCTAATAAATCCTCTTTTTTAAAGAAAAATTATTTTTTTGAATTTTCTAAAAAAAGGGCCGAGTTTAGGTCTACGTTAAAATTCCAGAGAAAAATAGGGTTCGGGAGTCAGTTACGCGCGAGGAAGGTATTAGCACCCTCGCGACGCCCAAAATTGGTATCTTGTCAAACGCGTGTTGTCTTAATTTTTAAAAATACGAGTTCATTTTAATATTTAATCGTGATCTAATTGAAACACGAGAATTTTTTTTAAAACAAGAAAATTTTGAAATTGGAGAAATTTTTTTGAAACCCGAGAATTTTTTTAAAACATGAAAATTTTTGAAACACGAAAATTTTTGAAAACACTAGAATTTTTGAAACACGAATTTTTTTAAAAACACGAAAATTTTGAAACACGAGAATTTTTGAAAACACGAAATTTTTGAAACTAGAGAATTTTTTGAAACCCGAGAATTTTTGAAAACACAAAATTTTAAAAACACGAAAATTTTGAAATACGAGAATTTTTGAAAACAGAATTTTTTTTAAAAAACACGGAAATTTTGAAAACACGAAAATTTTTGAAAACACTTAAATTTTGAAATACGAAAATTTTTGAAAACACGAATTTTTTTTGAAAGTACGAAAATTTTGAAAAACAAATTTTTTTTAAAAACACGAAAACTTTGATAAATTACATATTATCGTATTATATACATTTTAAAAACGAAATTTTGATAATTTTTCTTCTACAAAGATTTTATATTTTTTGAAATTTCTAATTTTAATTTTTATAAATGTATTCCACGTTTAACATAAAATCAAAAAGTTAACCCAACATAACAATTGAAAAGCGATAATTTAATACTAAACCGATTTGTTGCTTAAAAATAAATTTATTAAAATTAAAATTAATAAATAAAATCACACCATAATACTAAAAAATAAAAAAATAAAAAATAAAATAAACGTAACATTAATGAAGTAATATAGAGACATCGCCCAATAACCAAATAAAAGGTTAAAATTTTACTAATGCCCAAAAATATGGGCTGCTGAAATGGGGTTTTAAATGAAGTGGGCCTGACTGTTTTTGGGCCTCTGCTGGTAAGTATGTTGGTTGTTCCCTTTCTTCTTCTTCTTTTTTTTTTTTTTTCTTTTCTTCCTTTTTTCTTTTATTCGTGAGTCTCCTTCTTTCTTCTTTCTCAGCTTTTTTTCTTCTTTTTACACCAGCCACCGTTAATATGCACCACCACCCTTGGAGCTCCGATCAAGCGTCGTCTAACACCAAAACGAGGCTCTACTTTCCCTAGAACCAGGTAACCCGAAAATGGAGTTGTATGGGCTTATTTTGATTTTTTTTTTCTTTTTGATTTGGGTATGTTGATGATAATGAGGTTGGGAGCAATTGGTGGAGAGGTTGAATGGCAAGGCCTACGGTCGTTTTTTTGGGTTAGAAAATGGTAGCTTTTTTTGCTTGATTCAAATGTTTGAGTGGTTTTTTTTTTATAGCCGAATCTCTTTTTTTGGGGGGGTTTTCTTTTGCCAAAATTTTGGACCCCTTTTTGTGATGATTTCTCTCCTTTTATGCCCTCATTTTCACCTTCTCTTTGCATTTTTCAAGTAGTGGTTGAAGAAGGAGCAGCCACCCATGATGGTGGCCAGAAAATCCGGGGAGTGGGTGCCCCAAATCACGTAATCTGCCAGAGGGACCTAGTTGCAAATGCAGTAAAACTAATGGGGTCAAAATATAGTTTTGAGAAAGTATTAGGGTCAAAGTGTAATTTTGGAAAATTTTAAAGGTCAAAATGAAATTTTGTAAAAGTTTAGGGGTCAAATTATAATTTTAGAAAAGTTTAGTGATCAATTCATAATTTTAGAAAATTTGAGGGTCAAAATGTAATTTTGATTTTTTATTTTCAATTTTTTAAATTTTTATTTTAATTTTAAAAATTAAATACTAAATCGAGTAGTAGAAAATTTAGTGCTTACACTATAGATTTTTGTCTTGCCAATAAAAAATATTTATATTAAAAATAAAATAATAAGTGTTTTATGATATTAAAACACACTAAAATAAACATAATAAATGTTTTATTATATTAAATTTTTATATTTGGTTAGGTTATTTAATTGGATTGATTTTTTTTGAATTTTGGATAATGGATTTAATTGTTATTGGATTAGTGATTCAATATAAATATATAATTATTACTTAACATATATAATTAATATAATTTTTTATAACATAATATCCCTAGGTTAGGCCGAGCTCAGGCTAAAAAGTTTTTGCTCAATGTCTGACCCATATAGAAAACGAGCCTTAAATTTGCGCAAGCCGATTTTTTTAGCCTCATATTTTTGTCCAAACCATCTCATTTTTCAAGTAAACCTTTGAGCTTAGGTGAATGGGTCGGCTTACAAACAACTCTAATAATTTGGAGTCATGTCAAGGCTAAAAAACACATTGGACCCTTGGAGTAAAATTTGGGTAATCTGCCTTTTTATGTCTCAAGAGATAAGGGCCATATCTCGAGACTTGGAGATACAGACCACAATTCTTCAAGTCTAGTACACTTTAAAACACCCTAAAACATCATCAAATCATATATGCAAATAAGTCACAATTCATTTATGGTGACAAGGGAAACAGCTCTCTCGGAGAGAAGTTTTCGAAACATCGTTCTCTGGGCAGCTGACCTAGATCGTCAGCAATTGAAATTATTGTCCCAATGTCGAGGTTTTGCTCTTGACCTCCACAAGGAGTCGTGTACAATTCAAGGTGGGGGGTGCCTCAGTCAGTGGAGGTAGGCCTACAAGACTCAGGATAAGTGTTAGTATTGGGCGTGTAAATAATAATGGAGGTACCTAGGCACGTTGTAGCTTGATACACCAACCAATCCGTATTGGTTCGTGGGTCAATTGGTTTTTAGCTCGGTTCATCCAATTAATATCAATTCATGGGTCAATAGATTTTTTTACCTCTCAACAAATCGATACTCTAATCGATTCTTGATCTAATCGGTCCAATTTAGGTAACAATGAATTTTGAAATTTTTATATATTTTTAAAATCATTTTTTATTTTTGAATTTTAAATTTTTTATTTTTCAAATTTTTATTTTAAAAATTATAATTTTTAAAATTTTTATGTTTTTATTTAAAGTATAAAAATATTTCTAAAATTTTCAAAAAAAAAAATTTTGCTTTTAAAGGGTAATGACCAATTTGACAAAAAAAATTATAAATTTTGAAGGCTAAAAAGGTTATTTTATCTTTAACACCATTAACCTTAACAACTAAATTAGACAAAGGAATAAAAATTCTAAATAAAAAGGTAACAAAATTCAATGTCTCAAAATTAAAATATAAAGACTAAATTTTAAATTTTGAAAAAGTATAAGGATCTTGCGAATATTTTAACCTTTACTTAGCAAAAAGGAATTTGTTAAATGCATTAATTTTTGGGATAAATTATCTAATTGGTCACCCAACTTTTAGGGCGCTTTCATTTTAGTCATCGAAGCATTAAATCTTTAATGATGGTTAACTGTACATATCACATTATGTTTATATTTTCATTTTGATCACCCAACTTTTAGATCTCTTTCATTTTGGTCCGTCCTAAATATATTCTATTAAGTATTGTTGAGTGTTGTAGTTTAATGTGTAACCCGATTACCCGAGTCAGGTTTGATATTTTGCTAAAAATAACATTGATTTTCATTATTACCAAATAATTAAAACGAATTATGGTATGGTTAATATGTGATTCTTTTTAGGGTTTGAGACAGAGAGTGGGAGGAGAATACATAGTTATTATTGGCTGATTTGGCTAAAGTTTTTATAATCTTTTTAATCATCAAAATATGAATTACATTTGTATATGTTTTATTTTGTGTATGATGTATCATTAGATTGGAAAAAAAAAGTATTTAATTCGTGATATATTGCATGAATTCAATGGCAGACACCAAAGATCCCATTGCCTTCCCACCGATGCAAGTGTTTATTTCGGGCTATTTTACTAAACTAATCTAAAAAAAATTAATATTTACAAAAGTAATTCAGGCAAAATAATCCGAAATGAATAGTAAATTAGGGTTGTGGCTTGTCAATGGCCATCACACACTTGTATTTTGAACTCATGATTACCTGATAATTGTGTTAGGCTTTAAAAAAATTATTTTTTTGTTCCGGCCTGTCAATGGCCGGAATCAGAGTATTTTCAATGGCCGGAATCAGAGTATTTTTTTTACACCATATAAAACTGGTATACAAAAATATTAAAAAAGAAAAAAACGGAAAAAAATTTTCGGTGCTGGCCTATCAATGGCCAGTACCCTCTATACCAGAAAAATAAATTTTAATTTTTTTTGTGTGCTTGCTCTGTCAATGGCCATCACCCCCTGTACCAGGAAAAAAAATTTGCATGGAGATATCTTTGCATGGAGACACTACCAATTGGTTCCAATCGGTACTAGTTTCTTCACAATTAATCGTCTTCTGCTCCAGACCTTTTTTTCTTATATTGTCCCATGAGATATCTTTGCATGGAGACTCTACCAACCGGTTCCAACCACAACCTAATTGCGGAATAAATAGTATTGCACCATAGATAATGTCCATCTGCGTTGGACAACTTGGTGAGCCATCTATGGTGCAAATAATTATCCAACTTTTAATGGCATAACCTTTAGGGTGGACATGACAATATATAATTCAACTCCGCTAAAATATGAAAGTATATAATTCAACCCCAAAGTTTGGTTGTACACTATAAAAAACTCTATATATAATCCACTCCAAAAAAACTCATTTGATGATATATTATTAAACACTCTCATTTTGATGGCTGTCTCAAAATTTTTTCCTTTCCATTTTCACAATTACCACCAGAATCACCAACTATATATAAGCTTTGATGCCGACCATTGTCAAGCCAACACCTAAAAAAAATTCAAAATTTTTTTGTACAGGGGTGATGGCCATTGACAAGCCAAATTTTTTTTTTATTTTTGTTCGAGATGGGGTTGATGGCCATTGACAGGCCAGCACCCAAAAAAATTCAAATTTAGGGGTGATGGCCATTGACAGGCCAAATTTTTTTTTCGGGATGGGGGTGATGGCCATTGACAGGCCAGCACCCAAAAAAAATTCAAAATTTTTTTAGTATAGGGGGTGATGGCCATTGACAGACCAGCACAAAAAAAAATTAGATTTTTTTCTAGTACAGAGGGTGATGGCCATTGACAGGCCAGCACCAAAAAAATTTTAAATTTTTTTACGTACGTAGGTGATGGCCATTGATAAAGCCAAAGACAAAAAAATTTAAATTTTTTTCAGTCGAGGTGCCGACCATTTACTGAGCCAACACCTAAAATTTTTTCATTTTTTAATATTTTTGTATACCGTTTTATACGATTGTAAAAAAATACCGATTCCGACCATTGAAGTCGGAACAAAAAAATAATTTTTTAAAGCCTGACACAATTATCAGGCAATCATGGGTTCAAAATACAAGGGGGTGATGGCCATTGACAGTCCACAACCCCAATTTACTGTTCATTTCGGGTTATTTTTGTGATTATTTTTAAACCTGAATTATTTTTGTAAATATTAAATTTTTTTGAGTTAGTTTGGTAAAATAGCCTCATTTGGGCAAATCTTAAATCGATACTTCTGGCTGATGCAACCACCAATGACATTCTTATTCGACTCTAGCAGTAAAGTAGACCTTATGAAAATTGTTGACATCATCATCTTCAGGATGGAATCGCAGATCGGAAGGTGATCGCGCTATAATATTTGATGGTTTTATTGTAAGGATATTTTCTTCTTTTCCTACTTTCATATAATTTTTAAATAAAATAATTGAAAAATATTATTTTAAAATTAAATGTAAGACTAATAAATTCATATAAAAAATTATTATCATTTCACTAATAATTATTTGTTAACATATTTTAATAAATATTTTTTAATATAAAATATTTTCGTTCACCTACATCATGAATGTGATAAAATCTAATGCTAATTACATTACTCATGCTTAAATATATTATTTTGTGTATTGAATGGAAGAAAGAAAAATCTTCATCGGGTAAGAATGGGAGATTCTACCCTGAGCTCTAAAAAGCACACCTAAATTTGTCAAATGCAAATTTCTAGTTAACACAGATACTCAATTGTCTCACAAAAAGCACTACAAATTGGTGTGAGCTTGAAACTCACCGCTGAATTTTAAAATGGTGGGTTTTGAACCCACACCTATAAGATTAGTAAAATTTAAAATTTATTAATTTATCAAAACTTCATTTTATGTTTTTCATAAATTTTATTTTAATATGCATAATTGATTATCAACATCACTATTATTTAATTTTTGATTAAGTTAGTCTCACAAGTCAAATCAGCACCAACTCAATTAGAGAAATTATGTAAATGTCCTTTCCTAATTTAAATAAGTTATGTTCTAATTTTTTATTTTAATATCGTATATATTTCATGTGTTATAATGATTAATTAATTTCAACCATATATTTATTATTTATTGTGTGTTATTTTAAATACACATTTGTGTTATAAATTCATGATTTTCATACACATACGCGTGTGATAGAATTTCTAATATAAGTAAAAATATTTCTACTTATCTATGCTGTATAACCAGGCACCAACTTGATTAAGGAAATTATAGAAATATCATTCCATAATTAAAATAAGTTTTATTGTTTTTTGATAAAATAATAACAATTACATATTAACCATCGTATGCAAAGCTAGATGAAGAATTCTCTCTTCGTAATTGATCTGCTATCGTTAAAGGTATATTCTGAAAAACATGTGGACCAACAGGAAATTGCTTCATCAATCCGGCAAGAGTATGTGCAGTCGTATTAGCCTCCTTCGAAATATATTGGATCTCTACCCTCGATTGTCTTTGACACAATTCCAAAATTCTTAAGGATAGGTCTCTATTTCGTTGGCCTTGAAATCTACCCTAAATAGATTCAATAGCAAGAACACAATCTGTTTCTACGATGACATTTTTCCATTTTGCCTTCCATGCAAACTGGAGGCCGTCATGAATAGCCCATAACTAAGCTTGCTCAATATCACATCTCCCAATGTTTCTTTCTATTCCCCAAAGCCAATTGCTGCATTCAACCCTAGCCACAACCGTCAAAGACGCTAGCATCGAATAAGGATTACGTGCCCCATCCGTATTCAATTTAATGTATCCTGGCATAGGTGGCTTCCACTGATGATTCTGGATTTGGAACATATTTAAACCATATGTTTGTCCCAACCATATTTAAACCATATTTAAACCATATTTGAGTACTGTTAACTGCTCATTTTAGCAAACACGGAGGTTTCTTTGTTTCCAAATTTTATAGCATAAAATCCCAAAAAGGGATTGCCAATCAACCTCATGAAAAACTAGCCCAAATTTAATTTCCAAATTAGCAATTTCCCAGCGTTTTAAATGATAGGAAAAGAATTGCATCATAATCCTTGAAGGAAAAAAATTGCTTCCAAAATTCCATAACTTTACAGCAGTCCTGAAGAACATGGATAGTGGATTCATCAAAACTACCACAAAGCTTACATAAAAGGTTATCAGACATACCTCTTCTGTAGCATTCAACATTAAAAAGTAACCGTTCTTTAAGAACCAACCAAAGGAATTGTCTGACATGTTGTAGGCCATCGAAGTGCCAAGCAAGCCTCCATTTTCCCTCTGTAGGATGTAAAATATTTTCCATGAGAGAATTATAAGCTGACTTAACCGTAAAAACTCCATTAGCCGAGCATCTCGAAACCCAAGCATCAGGCCCAACTAATGGGTTCGGGGCTGGGATACCTACAATATAAGAAAGGGTAATATTATCTAGAATCCTATTCAGGTAAGTCCAATTCCAATTACCATCAGCTGTAGTCATATCACGAAGCATAGCCGAGTAACCAATAAGATTCGTATTAACGAAGAAGTTAATTAGATAACCAATATCCGTAATCCAAGTATCTTTCCAGAATTTAACAAGAGTTCCATCACCCACTGACTTCTCGAAATATCAAATGGAACCTCATCCGTAAGCTTGTACTTGGATCGAAGAACCCTAGTCCATAATGCATGCTTATTTGTAAGTAGGTTAAAACCAATTTCAACAATAAAGAATCATTTTGAGTCTTAAGGCTGCGAATACCTAACCCCCCATTCGACATAGGCTGACAGTTGTCCACCCATTTAACTAAGAAAAGGTTGATGATTCTCCCTAAATAAAGTCTCGGGCTATTTTTTCTATGGTTGTGCAAACACTCACAGGGATCTTGACAGTTTGCATGAAATAATTAGGGATAACCAAAATAACAGACCAAGCAAGTGTAACAGCTCATTTTCAATGGTGTCGAAAATAGTAGTTTCGGGACCACGATTCTAACAAGTGAATTATTATTTTAATGTTTACAAGATTATATTAAGGTTGTATTAAAATTTCTTTAATAAATTTTATTGTTTAAATGGTTAATTGGTGAAAAGGACTAAATTGTAAAAGGTGTAAAAGTTGAGTTCTATTAGTTAAAAGGGCTAAATGGCTATGGAAAGGAAAGTTAATGAACTTGAATGGTAAATATACCAATTAAAGAGTAAGTGGATAGTTATGGATAAGGTTTTATTGAAACTTTGATAGTTTTTAAAGGTTAAAATGGTAATTGAATAATTAAAACCTAAACTAAATAAAAAAAAATAGTTTCATCCTTCCTCATTCTTCATTCTAAAACTGATTTTAGCTATTAAAGGAGGAGGAGAGTTCAGCCAAGCTTGTTTCCCTTGCATGGTATGGTTTTGTGCCTCGTTTTTAATGATTTTTATGTTTTCGATTTCGTTTTAGCTTAATCTAGCTACCTCGGGGGTTAAATTGCAAAATTGTTAAAGGTTGAGGGACTTTTCATGGATGTTATTGAATGTGTTTTGAATTTATTTGATGAATTTTTGTTAAGTGATTTTTTGATGAATTTTGGAATTAGGGATTAAATTGTTAAAAGTGTAAATCCATGGGATTTATTGTGAAATGTTAATTTATATGAGTTGCTTTAAGGTCCCTTGCATCTAGAGGTGTGCATGGGCCGAGCGGGTTCGAGCTGAGCTCAACTAAAAATTTAGGCCCATTTGCTAGCCCGGGCCCTACCTAGCCTGAAAAATGGGCCTAAAATTTTGCCCAAGCCCGACCTGGATAAAAATGTTAAAACCTGGGCCCGATCCTACCCGCCCATATTAATTTTTATATTATTTTTTATATAATTTTAAAATATATATAATACATAAAAAATACTAAAAACATCAAAATAAATATTTCCCAACAAATTGAAAATAAATTTTAAAAATATGTATACATAAATAACACTAAGATAGATGCAACTTAACAAGCAAATGCCTCTAAAATAATAACAAAATTAACAAATGTCTTTAAAATAATAATAAAATTAATAATAAAATAAGTTTTATACAATATCCAAACAATAAAAACAAAATAGTAGCAACATAATAGTAAAATGACAGCAAAATAGGGAGAAAATAATATTTAAAAAATAAATTTTTTTTTTGTCCTTTAGTGAATTCGGGCCGGGCCCAGGCCAAAAATGCCTTACCCGAGGCCCTGCCCATTTTTAAAACGGGCCTTATTTTTTTTATTCAAGCCCCTTTTTTGGGCCTATATTTTTGCCCAAACCCTTCCACATTTTGAGCGAGCCTTCGGATCGGGCCGGGTGTTGCACACGGCTGAAACAGTAAACCTAAATGTCAGCAATGCAATAGACGAAATTTTGGGGAGTGCAAATTGAGAGATGGATCGTGCTTTAAATGTGGTTCTTACGATCATTTCCTCAAAGATTTCCCTGAAAGATCTGATAAGGAAAAAGTTCAGAACACTTGTTCTGGTAACACAACTACAAAAAGGGAGATCACCCAAAAATAATGGAAATAAGGGTAACAGTCGAAGTGGAACGAAAGATTCTACTATTAGATTTGAGGCACGGGCATCAGCTAGGGCTTATGCGATTCGAGCTCGAGAGGAAGCTTTGGCACCTGATATGATTACTGGTACATTTTCTATGGTTGATACTAATGTTAATGCTTTGATTGACCGGGGTCAACACACTGTATGCACAACTTTAGTGTCGAATAAGAAAATACATTATAAATCTACTAAATTTGTGGTTAAAGTAATGAATCCTCTAGGCCAGTATGTGTTAGTTGATAAAGTCTGTAAAAACTGTACTTTGATGATTCGGGATTGCAACTTTTCGGTTGATTTGCTGTTATTACCCTTTGATGAATTTGATGTGATTCTAGGTATGAACTAGTTAACTCAACATGATGCTATTTGAACTATAGACGAAAGAAAATTGTATTGAAATGTCAGAATGGTGAAACAATCCGGGTTGAATTAGATAGATTTGATAGTACATCTAATGTTATTTCAGCTATGTTGGCATAGAAATATGTCGAAAGTGCTGTGAAGCGTACCTAGCTTATATATTTGATTCCAGGGTTTCAGAATTGAAATTAGAGTCGATTCTGACTATTTGTGACTTCTCAAATGTATTTCTAGAATAATTACCATGTTTACCATCGGTTAGAGAGGTTGAATTTGCTATTGAGTTAGTGCCGGGAACCTATCCAATATCGATAACTCTGTATAGAAAAGCACCTATAGAATTAAAAGAGTTGAAAGCACAGTTGTAAGAGTTGGCAAACAAAGGTTTTGTTCGGCCTAGTTTTCCTCCCTAAGGTGTTCCTGGATTGTTTGTCAAGAAAAAGGATGAGTCAATACGATTATGTATCGACTATTGACAGATTAACAAAGTCACGATTAAGAACAAGTATCCTTTGCCACGTATCGATGATTTATTTGATCAGTTGAAAGGTACGAAAATATTTTTAGATATTGATCTTCGTTCTCGATACTACCAGTTACGGGTTAAAGATTCAGATGTGCCAAAAACCACTTTTAAAACCAGGTATGGACACTACGAATTTCTTGTTATGCCTTTTGGTTTAACCAATGCACCTGCTGTGTTTATGGATTTTTTAACAGAATATTCAGGCCGTATTTAGATAGATTTGTAGTTGTGTTCATTGATGACATTCTAACCTATTCTCAAAATGAAACAGAGTATGCCTAGCATTTGAGAATAATTTTGCATACTTTGCGTGAAAAACAGTTGTTTGCTAAATTAGCAAATATGAATTCTAGCTTCGAGAAGTTGGATTTTGGGACACGAAATATCGAAAAACTGTATTAGAGTTGACTCGAGTAAAATATCAACTATAGTGGACTGGAAGCCTCTGAGAAATGTTTCAGAAATTAGAAGTTTTCTAGGTTTAGCTGGATATTATTAGAGATTTGTTAAAGGATTGCTACGCCGTTGACGAAACTACTTCAGAAAGATGTCAAATTAGAATGGTTTGAAAAGTGTCAGTAAAGCTTTGATCAGTTGAAAGCGTTGTTGACTGAAGCCCCTATATTGGTACAGCTAGAGTCTGGTAAGGAATTCGTGATTTATAGTGATGCTTTATTGAGTGGTTTGGGCTGTGTTCTGATGCAAGAAGGCAAGGTAGTAGCTTATGCGTCTCGGCAGTTGAAACCACACGAGAAAAATTACCTGACTCATGATTTAGAGCTTGCAGCTATTGTATTTTCTTTAAATATCTAATGACACCATCTGTACGGAGAAAAATGTCATATCTTCACGAATCACAAAAGCCTGAAGTATTTGATGTCACAAAAGAACTAAATTTGAGACAACGCTGAAGGTTAGAGCAGTTAAAAAATTACGATTTGATCATTGATAATCATCAGGGAAAAGCTAATGTTGTTACTAATGCTTTAAGTAGAAAATCTTTTTTTTTTTTACTTTGCGAGCTTTGACCACCTGGTTGACTTTCATTGATGATGGTTCTATTGTAGCAGAATTAAAAGCTAAACTAACATTTCTTGAACAGATTTGCGAGGATCAAAGAAGTGATTCTGAGTTGATTGCCAAATGAAAATAGATTGAGTCGACACCTAATTCAGAATTTCATGTTAATTAAGATAGTAGTTTGTATTTCTGCAACAGAATATGTGTTCCGAGAAATTCTGATGTCATTCAGAAGATTTTACAAGAAGCTCATAGTAGTAGCTTATCGATACATCCTGGTAGTAATAAAATGTATAGTGATTTGAAATAGATGTACTGGTGGCCAGGTATGAAACGAGAGATTTTAAAGTTTGTATCGAAATGTTTGATTTGTCAACAAGTTCAAGCCGAGCATCAGGTACTTTCTGGTTTATTACAACCAGTGATGATTCCAGAGTGGAAATAAGAATGTGTCACGATGGATTTTGTATCAGGATTACCTTTTTCTCCGAGAAAGAGAGATGTTGTATAGGTCATTGTGGATCGTTTGACTAAATCTGTGCATTTAATTCTAGTGCATATCAATGTCTATTATCTCTGATAGGGATCCACGGTTTACTTCTCGATTCTAGAGTAAATTACACGAGGCTCTGGGCACTCGATTGCATTTCAGTAGAGAGTTTCATCCACAAACCGATGGTCAGTCTGAGCGAGTGATTTAGATACTCGAAGACATGCTTCGATATTGTATTTTAGAGTTCGAGGGTAGCTGGGAGAAATTTCTTCCATTGGTTGAGTTCGCATATAATAATAGTTATCAAGCGAGCATTAAAATGGCACTGTACGAAGCTTTGTATGGTCGAAATTGTCAAACTCCATTATACTGGACTGAGTTGAGCGAGAAAAAGCTATTCGGTGTTGATTTGATTAAAGAATCCAAAGAAAAGGTCAAAGTACTATGTGATGGTTTGAAAGTTGCTTTTGATCGTCAGAAATTTTATGCAAATTTGAAAAGAAAATATATTGAATTTCAAGTCGGCGACAGAATATTTTTAAAAGTATCACATTTGAGAAAAGTTCTCCGTTTTGGAAGAAAAGAGAAACTTAGTCCGCGATTTATTGGGTTGTATGATATCATCGAGAGGATTGGACGAGTGGCTGAACGTTTGGCTTTACTGTTAGAGTTAGAGAAAATACATAACGTGTTTCATTTATCGATGTTATGGTGGTATCGATCAAACCCTTCACTTGTGATTTCACCTGTAGATGTTGAAATTCAACCAAATATGTCATATAGTGAAGAACCGATCAGAATATTAGCTCGGGAAGTTAAAGAGTTGCGAAATAAACGTACAGCTTTAGTTAAATTCCTCTGACAATGTCACAGAATTGAGGAAGCTCCCTGGGAATCGGAAGAAGCTATGAAAGTGCAATACCCCAACCTATTTTCTAGTAAGATTTTTAGGGACGAAAATTCCTTTAGGGAGGAGAGCTATAACAATCCGTTTTCAGTGGTGTCAAAATTAGTGGTTTTAGGACCACGATTTTGACGAGTGAATTATTATTTTATTATTTATTTAATGTCTACAAGATTATATTAAGGTCGTATTAAAATTTTGTTAATAAATTTTATTGTTTAAATGGTTAATTAGATGAAAAGGACTAAATTGTAAAAGGTGTAAAAGTTGAGTTCTATTAGTTAAAAGGGCTAAATGGCTATGGAAAGGAAAGTTAATGGACTTGAATGGTAAATATGCCAATTAAAGAGTAAGTGTATAGTTATGGATAAGGTTTTATTGAAATTTTGATAGTTTTTAAAGGTTAAAATGGTAATTGAATAATTAAAACCTAAAGTAAATAAAACAAAATAGTTTCGTCTTCCTCATTCTTCATTCTAAAACTGATTTTTAGCCATTAAAGGAGGAGGAGAGTTCAAACAAGCTTTTTTCCCTTGCATGGTATGGTTTTGTGCCCTGTTTTTAATGATTTTTGAGTTTTCGAGTTTGTTTTAGCTTAATCTAGCTAGCCCGAGGGTTAAATTGCAAAAATGTTAAAGGTTGAGGGACTTTCCATGTATGTTATTAAATGTGTTTTGAAGTTATTTGATATATTATTAATCCTTGTTGCAAAGTAAATAAGTTTTGTTAAGTGATTTTTTGATGAATTTTGGAATTAGGGATTAAATTGTTAAAAGTGTAAATTTATAGGATCTATTGTGAAATGTTGATTTATATGAGTTGCTTTAAAGTCCCTTGCATCATGTTAGTTAAGTTTGAATGTTTGCTATGTTGTTTTAATATACATGAATTTGAGAATAAATGTATTCATGCTATGATGAATTGACGGGTAACGAGTCCGGTTGAACCTTAGGAATTCTTAGGATACAAATGACATGTCATTAGGTATTTCATGTTTCGAGTACTAGTCTTGAATGTCCTACCGATGGCTGAGGTCTTGCATTTGTTGTGGATTATCCACAACTCATGTGAGCAGTATCGTGTAGCTTATATTTCAACCCATAACTCGTGTAAGCAGGCCCATTTCATAGCTCGTGTGAGCAATGATGTAAAGGAAATGTCATGATTATATGTAGAGGCACACTATATGTGCGCTTTCTCGGGTATCCAAAGTAATTCTAAATGCTTGAACAAGTAAGAAAAGGAATAGAACGGTAAGTGAGTCAATGGAAATGTTCATGACTTTATGAAAAGGTTAATGCATATGTAACGTATCTTATGAAATCTACTTATGATATAAATGAGCTTATATGTTATGTTGATGAACCAACTGGCATGTGAGCTTGATGATGCTTAAATAGGCTTGTACTAAACTCAGGTCATTGATAATGGTTTATGCTTAATCCATGAATTGTGTTAATGAGGTGGTAAGTTATGTTTAATTTTATACGAGCTTACTCAAGCGATCGTTGCTTACGTAGTTATTTTCCTTTATTTTATAGATTATCGAAAGCTCGATCGGTTGGAAGCTTGTCGGAGACCTATCACACTATCCAATAGATAATTTTTTTTAGATTTTGTGCATTTTGGCCAAGGTTAATAAAGTCATGTATAGGATGTTTTATAATGGTGATTTGGTATGTTTATGCTTTGAAGATTATGTTTGGTTGATGGACTTGTAATGCTTGTTAAGTTAGGTCATTTTGACCATATTTAGGTAATTGAAATGCATGGACTTTGGTAGATTTGTAATGGCTTGATAATGGTTATCTTTTGATATGGTTTGGGAGGTAAATGAACTAGGTTGTAATGCTTGAAATATGGCAATGTTGAATTGTTTTGGTAAATAATTTTTTGATGCTATTGTGGTGCCTTTGAATAGCATATTAATTAGGTGATTTAGGGTGATTGAAATGGCATGTTTATGTATGTTTGAATAGTGTTTGAACCACTTGAATGTGTGCCTAGATGGTTTGAATGTTAGGTATGAATTGGACTTGTAATGACTTGATTTCAGGTAAATTTTGGGTTCATATGACTTGGTGACACGACCGTGTGTCATTTGAGAGTTTCTTAGTGATTCAAGTCAATAAGTTACACGGCCTAGCACACGGCCTGACACACGGGCATGTAGGGCAACTCAGTGAGTTACACGGTGAAGACACGAGCTGGGACACGACCGTGTGTCCCTTTTTCAAATGTTACACAGCCTGGGGTGATGTCACACGGCCTGGACACACGGCTGCGTGACCTCTATTTTCCAATTTTTACAACTTTTTCTTAAATTTTCTATTTTATTTAAAATTAGTCCCGAATTGCTTTTAAGCTATTTTTTAGGGCCTCGAAGGCTCAATTTAGGGACAAGATACATGTGATTAAATGGATTATAATATGTTTAACTTATTTAAATGTTAAGATGTTAAGATGTTAAATGTTTTTATTGTTCGGTAATGCTCTGTAACCCTAATTCGGTGGCGAAGACGGGTTAGGAGTGTTACAGCAGAGTAACTCCCCCTACCAATGAAAGAAATTTAGCATTCCATCCATCCAGTTTCCTTCGAACCTTATCAATCACAAATTTGAAAGTACTACTTGTCACTCTTTGATGGAACAAAGGCATGCCCAAATAAGTTCCTAAGTCATATGTTGCTTTAAACCTAAAAACACTGCAGATCTTAGCAACATCATCGGAGTCAACATTTTTGGAAAAGAAAACATTTTTTTAGCATTAACCTTATGTCCCGATGCCAAACCAAAAATTTCCAAAAATTCCCTAATCCTCCTTACTTGATCCACATTTGCTTCAAAAAATAAGAAAAAGTCATCAACAAAAAAGAGGTGTAAAATTTTTGGTCCATTCTTCCCTAATGAAATAGGCCTCTAAGTCTTATCATCCATGCCTTTATGGATAAGATTTCTCAACCTTTCCATACAAAAAGCCTTAACATATACCTCTCAATGGATAGAATACATCAAAAAATTACTATTCCACACAATCCACATAGAGACAGAAATAAGCATTCTATGATAACTCTCACTAGCAGTACTGGAAAACCAACATCCAACAAAGTATCTTCGATAAAATCCCATCGGATTCGATCATATTCCTTTTCCAGTCTACTTTTATAACCATCTAGCCCTTTTTTTCCTTTCTTGATGTGCATCGAATGCACTATTTCTTGAGCCATAATTATGTTATCAATAATATGTCTTCCAACGATAAAGCTCACTTGATTTTGTGCAATAAGTGAGGGAAAAATAGGCTTGAATCGATTAGCAATAGTCTTTGTCAGATCTTAAATAAGACATCATTGAGACTTATTGGGCAAAAGTCGGAAGTGGACCAGGACTGTCTTTTTGGAATAAGAACCGAATAAGTACTGTTAATACTTCGATCAATAGGTTGGCCCGAGAACACACCACAAACCCAATTGTACACATCCTGTCCTACTGTCTCCCATTCGTTCTGATAGAATAAGGCATGAAGACCATCAGGTTCTGGAGCCTTCAAAGGTCGCATGTTAAACACAGTGTTAGTGTTTCGGATCTTCTCTACTATATCTTCTCTAGTTAGGGACTTCATATCATGTAAATTGATGTGAGGGAAGAAACCATGTAGAGAAAATAGAGTCTGGTTTTGGTCAGACAAAGAATACAATGATGAAAAAAAATTAATAGCTTCTATCTAAAGTTCTTTATCATTATAGCACTAAACACCATCGACCTTCAAAGTAGATATCTTGTTAAACTTACACCAAGAGAGTTTTGTTATGAAAAAACTTTATGTTTCTGTCCCCTTGTTGAATTCATTCTACCCCAGAATTTTGCATCCAAAGTAACTTTTCCTTATCAAGCACTTTTTCAAATTTGAAACACAAATCCATTTCAAGATCCAAAAGAAACTTCGAGCACTTATAATCTAAGGCAGCTTGGACACTTTCAATATGATGAGCCAGTGAGCGCTTCCTTGTAGCAATATGCCTATACACTTCTTTATTCCATTTTTTTCAGATCTGCAACAAGAGAAACAATATTGGTTGGCATATCTAAACTCGTTTTCCAACTATCCCAAATAAGATACGAAAATGAAGAGTGTTGGATCTAAGAAGCCAAAAAACGGAATGGCCTGTTATACCGAATCTATCTAGTCAACTGTGAAGAAATCAAAATGGGTCAATGATCCGATTTTAGCCGGGAAAGGTGAACCTGAATAGCGTCTAGGAAAGAATAGAACCATTCACTATTCCCAATCGCCCTGTCCAACCTTTCAAAAACTACACCTCTTCGCCAAGTAAAATTCAGTCCATTAAAACCAAGGTCCCGTAATCTATTATCTTGAATGAATTTTTGAAACAACTTAAAACCTAAGATTGTTGGTTGACCCCTTCTCTTCTCATCCAGAGATAAAAATGAGTTGAAATCCCTTAGCAACACCTATGGGTCCTTAATTGAATGAGCCAAATGATCCAACCGCTCTCAAAGAAAACTACGTAATCACTTGTCTGGGCTACCATAAACAAATGTCACAAACAAACTTCTTAAAAATCAAGTTCTTGTTGATGCAAAATGGACAAACTGTGGATCTGATAAACCATAAATGTAACATATTTTAATTCTATGCTTGGCATATTTTTGGATGATTTATGATGAAAATTAGTGAAATGCTCCTAATCCCTTAAATTTATGTTTCTGTACTTAAGAGAGCATTTGGGAGCAAATGAAGTGAAAAAGGGGCCAAAATCAGAGTTTTTAGGATCCACATGTGCTGGGCACACGCCCATGTGAGCCACACGTGCTGGCCACACGCCCATGTGCCAGCCCGTGTTGATTTTGCACCTTACTTCCCTATTACGTAAAAAAAACCCAATTTTTAGGGTTTCTGAACCTTCTAAAGTTTATAAATACACACTAGAAGAGGACAAAAGGGGGCACGCAGAGTAAAACGAAGAAATTACTCGAAGGAAGCCATCAGAATCATCTCGGAAGTGGATTCACTCCAAGATTGAATATCTCCATTAAGTTCTTTAAAATTTTTGGGTTCTTTATGTCTTGTTGTTTTCTTAATTCTAAGATGTTTTCATTTTACGTTATGAACTAAACTCCCTAAATACCTAGAGAGGATGAAACTTAGATGAATCTTATTATTTAATTATCTGAATTACATGATAAATACTTGTTCTTGTTCTTAATTATGTTTTTTAACTCTTGCTTTAATATTTTCAGGATATTGATTCAAGTTTAATGTGCTTATTCAGTGGAGCAAAGTCCCTGTTTAAGAGAAGATCTAGCATAATTAAGCGGAGTTGATTGCAACTGATCGCTAAAATCAGAGCTTTAAAATTTATAAATAGAATGATCAAACCTGGAAACTAACTCTGACAACGACTTAAAGGCAAGTGTACCTATTGAGCAGTAGTATAGCTTAGGCAAGACCGGATTATCGAACCCAAAGGAACTAAAAGTACTATACTCATTTTCTTTTTATTATTTAGCCTAAAATATGGAGTGATTGGTTGATTTAATCTAGTTTAACGACTACTAAGCTAAAGACACAAAAGATAAAAAGAACAAATTTAGGAAATAACTTGAAGAAACTCAATTGATTACGACGATACCCTCAGGAAAAATCACCTAGACTTCACTTGTTACCTATCACTGAATCATATGATTTCTTTACTTAGCTTGATCCGTAGGACTCCCTAACCTATATTAAACCCTCTCTCGAGGCGAATAATGTCTAACCCTAGGTTAATTAGTGGAACTCTCGTTCGCTTATAATAACCCCCTAGAATAGCAATAAAATTGATCAATGGATTCCCATATTAGGTTTCACCCTAATCTGGCAAAATCTCGTAACCCTATCTCTAGGCGTTCGATCAACTCCGCTTAATTATGCTAGATCTACTCTTAAGTAGGGTCTATTCCTCCTCTACCTAAGCACATCAGATTTGGATTAAGCAACATAATTATGAACAAACTAAGTATTTATCATATAATTCAGAAAATAATAACAAAATTCATCTAGGTTTCATCCCCTTCAGGTATCTGAAGGATTTAGTTCATAATGAATAATAACATCTCAAGAGAAAAGATAAAACAAAACATAAGAAATCCCTAAAACCCCCTAGAGGAATTGAAGGAGAAATCCGTCGTCTTGAGTAGATTTTTGGCTCTTCGAGATGGATCTTCTGGCTATCTTCGAGTGATTCCCACAAATGTGATCCTTCTAGCTCGGCTCCTTGGCGTAGCTCACCGCCCCCTTTCGGGATACACTTAGGGTGTTTATATAGGCTCTTGGAATGTTTTACTTGGCCTCTAAGTGTCCTAATTTAAGTCTACTTCTTACTCGGTATTTGAATAAGCTTTGGAAAGTGTTTATTTGGCTCTAAGTATCCAAATCCGAGTGAAATTGCTCTCTCCTGTAACAGGGGCACAACCATGGCACACGCCCGTGTAAATAGTGGTTGGGCCGTGTCTCAATTCTGTCGTTTGGGGCATGGCCGTGTAAATCGTGGCATGGCCGTGTCTTAGTTAATTGTCGAAGCACAACCGTATGGCTTGAAGTCCAGGCCGTGTCTATTTTTTTCTTTGGCCCAAATTGGCCTATTTTAAGCCTGTTTCTTGCTCTTTTCATCCTTGGGTTCTTTTTGAGTAGAAACATGAAAAGAAAGGATTAAAAGCACCTTTTTACATAAATCAGGGCTAAATCATCCTAAAATCATACTAAATATGGGGTTAAAATATGTTAATTTTATGGTTTATCAAATACCTCACACTTAAGCTTTTTCTTGTCCTCAAACAAAATTCTCAACTCATGAACTTTCCGTAATTCACAATTCCTATCAACAATGCTTCATCATAATTCACAGACAATTTATACATGGATAATTTAACTCAAAGAGTCTTAAAGATTCAAACAATATAAGTCATGAATTTTGTAATACGAAAACATAGGTGTCTCCCCTTATCTAAACGATTACCTTTTAATTTGAAACCGACAAGGATTGACATCCTCACTAAGGATTCACTCGAAGCACTCGAAGTGTTTAAGTTTTAAGAAAAAGCACTCATAAGTCGAACCTGAAAAGTTAATCCCATAGGCTTGCCTGAAAATCAAATCTCCACCACTGTAATATGAGATGATACACAAATCAAAAAGTCTTTGACAAGGTTGTAATGGAGCTTGGGTTAAAGGTGTGGATAAAGGCTGAATTAAAGGGTTTAGAATCGAGATTGACCTAACCAATTACTTAACTTAAAATAATAAATGATTGCATCAATTGAAAATTTGAAACTAATAATACTACTATTGATAATACTTTTGATACGAGCTCTTCTTCAACAATTGGAATTTAAATGCATAAGCTCCTTTAATCAAATACTAATACTTGAATATACTTTGGTTTTTTTTTAAGAACAAACTAAGTATATAATTAAATAAATAAAGAACTTTATCAAATAAACTAATTCGATAACTTGATCAATTCAATTCTCGATAGAAGGGTGGTCAAAAGAATGGTGATAACAAATACAAAGGGTTTTAGGTTAATATTAAGCGGGTAATTCAATAAAAGGGTTGTTAGGATCAAATGGGTTCACTAAGGTTTAATTATGTAGGTAAGCTTTTTAGTGGAGTGAATGGGTTAAAACCTAGGTGCCTTTATCATCTCAGTATATCAAATCATTAATGTGGTCTCGACATGTATAATAAAGGCAAGTTCTAGAATAACAATCCAGTGTTGACACACTCATAATTAATAAAGTGAGCATGAAAAAGAATATATGCTCTATAAGGCTCAAATCTCACAAAAAATTATGGGTATTTGACATCAATCCTGTAAATTTCAAGCTTCAAGGTAATATTCAAATTCAGTTCAACAACCTAGAAAATTTTTGAAAAATAGATTCATCATGCTTAATTCTCTAGTATTCTTTAAGTATAAATCATCAATGCACAATTATCAATGACTTACTCAAAAACATTTCAATAACAATCATAAATCATTAGAAATTTCACCCTAATTAATAATATGAGAAGATTTCTTATGGACAAGACTAAAATTTAGGATTTAAGAATAATGCAAAAAGTTAGGTACTTTTACCCCCATGCTTAAGTTGTACATTGTCCTCAATGTACAAAGATAGATAAATAATTATGTGATAAGATAATCAAAAGAGAAAGGGAGAAGTAACACTTCCTGAATTTTGGATGATTCTGGGAGTTGGCGTCTTTGGTGGTAAAAAGTAGGTGGAGGAGATGGTGGTGGCGTTTTCTATGGGCCTGGTGGGGTGTCTACCGATGATCTTTGTGCTAGATAAAGAAATTGGGTAGCCTGCAAAGATATAGCTAAGAAATCTAAAGAAACATTAATAATATACTAATACTATAATTAAAGACAAATGAAATAAAGAGAATGAGACTAAGAAGAAAACTAAAATTGAAAGAAAAGACTAATGGACTAAGGAGTCCTTATTGTTGGATGGTTTGCGAGGTGGGTGTGACCTCTAAGGCTGTGGTGCATGATTCCCAAGTAGCCTTTAGAACCTAAAACCAAGAAACTAAAAGAATTTAAAATATATTAAGCAGAAGAGAATTATAGATAAGTAGGATAAAGGGGAAAATAAACATAAAGAAGAATTTAAATGGTCTAAAAGACCCTTGGCTTGGTTTTTGAATGAAGCGGCTAGCATGAACTTATGTGTTCGGGTCTCCTTTAAGGAGACAATGCTTGCCTTCTTACGCTTCTTCGGCATGATTCTAGTGTAGCTCAAGAGTCTGAATACCTATTCTAAGAAAAGAAATAGAGAGAAGAAGGAAAAAGTATAAGGTAAGAGGATGGGGATAAGAGGAAGGGCTGTGGGGTTTAAATAGAGTCTTGCACTCTGTCTGTGTGCCACGTCATTGTATGGAGGGCGTGTTTGTTTACACGGCCGTGGTCAGGTTACCATGCCCGTGGTCAATAAGTCAGTGTCTTCACATGGTCGCATCGCACGGCCGTGTGCTAGGTGTGTTTGGTATGCCACGCCCGTTTCTATAATGGTAGTGTTGACCCACGGCCGCCTCGCACGGCCGTGGTAGGGTAGGTGAGCCCGTGACTTCTGTAGTTGGTTGGGGCAGAATTCGCACGGCCTCTGCTATGTTAGTACGTTGATTCGGGGTACCCACACGGCCACAGCCACGGCCGTGTGCTAGGCCGTGTGGTCTGGGAATCTGCACTTTCAGTTTATTAAAATTCTAAAAGAGAAAGTAGAAATAAAAATAAAACTAAGACTACAGAATAAAAATTAATGTTAGTACTTGGGTTGGTTCCCAAAAAGCGCTCGTTTATAGTCTTAAGCTAGACTTTTCTTGGATTAGAAAAATTAGGGAGGTTTAAAGGTTTGAATATCTTTCCTCTTGCTTAAAATTTTATTTTCTTAATGAGGTTCAAGTTGAGAAACGTTTACCTTAAAAGTGTCGAATGTTGGATTGCTTACCTCGACTGTTCCATGGGGGAAGATATCGTGTACCTTAAGAAATATTTCTCCCTTTGTCTTCAGGTCTATTGTGGTGATGTGCGGATCTGCATTGTCTAACAGTACCTGGTCTCCTATTTTGTAGTGGTTTGATGTTCCTACGAGCTCTTCTAGTGGTTCCTTTGGTTTTACTTCGTGTGTATCCGGGTCTTCTTTAAAGTGTGTCTTCCATTCTTCAAACTTGTCAATCCTAGGGTCTTGTCCCTTGTAGGATTCTTCTTTTTTGTTTTGGGACTTATGAGTCGGCTCAGAGTTGTCGTTATGTGGTGTTTCCTGTGATGAAAGTTGAACAATTTGATTATCATTTGTATTTACTTTCTCACCTTCACCGATTATTATTCTGGCTGAGTCAAGAGCTTGAAGACTGATTGATTTGTCTCCTACACAAAGTATGAGTTCTCCTATGGCAATATCAATTTTAGTCTTGGCAGTTGTTAGAAAAGGTCTTCTTAAAATTAAGGGGATGGTATTATCTTCATCCATATCTAAAACAACAAAATCTACTAGGAAAACAAATTTATCTATTTTGACAAGAACATCTTCAATAATGCCCCTAAGAATTCTAACAGTTTTATCAGCTAATTGTATACTCATCCTAGTTTGTTTGGGCTTCCCTAGACCTAGTCGTTTAAACAATGAATAAGGCATGACATTTATGCTTGCTCCTAAATCAGCTAACGCATTATTAATAGTTAGACTACCAATTAAACGTGGAATTGTAAAACTCCCTGGATCTTTTAACTTTCGTGGTAGTCTATTTTGTAACATTGCTGAGCCTGCTGCGTTTAATTCCACGTGGTGCTCTTCATCTAATTTGTGTTTGTTAGTCATGAGCTGTCTTAAGAATTTCCTCGCGTCTTGCATCTGAAAAAGAGCTTCAAGAAGAGGTAAGTTAATATGTATTTTCTTTAAGAGTTTAAGAAACTTACCGAACTGTTCCTCTGAATCGTCTCTTTTTATCGCTTCGGGATAAGGTATGCGAGGTTGGTACTCCTTGATTATCGATTTTGGCTTTTCTTGTGTTACCTCTATCTTACCTTCATCTACCTTATTTTCTTGTATTGATTTTGGTTCATCTAACTCCTTACTGTCTTGAGCTGAGATAGCTTGAATTTGCTCCTTTGGGTTAATCTCGGTGTTACTTGGTAGACGTCCTAGCGGTCGTTCTGACATTAGCTTTGCGAGTTATTCAACTGTATTCGTGGCTTCCCTGACTGACTTCGCAAGTTCCCCCATTCGATTCTCGTTGCTCTTAATTGTTTTCTCAGTTTCTTGGAAGCGCTTTTCTGTGTCTGACGTAAATTTTGCCAGCATCTCTTCGAGGGTTGGCTTCTTTTCTTGCGGATATGGTTGATTTTGGAAATTTGAGGGAGGTTGTTGTCTTTGATTTCCTTGGCCTCCCCATGAAAAATTTGGGTGGTTCCTCGAACCTGGATTGTAAGTGTTACTATAAGGATTGTTATTAGATCTGAAATTATTACCTATATAGATCATCTGTTCGTTCTCCGTGTCCGGTTGGTAGGGTGGGTACTCAAGATTCGCCACAGTTCCACTTGCGTTGCATTGCATGACTGGGTGTACCTATGAAGAACATAAACTGTCAAGCTTTTTATTCATCATCTCTATCTGATTTGATAGTATTGTTACTGCATCAATGCTATAGACTCCGATTGATTTTGTCGGTTTTGTCCTTGTAACCTGCCACTGATAGTTATTCAACGACATCTCTTCAATGAATTCGTAGGTCGCTTGTGAGTTTTATTATTCAAGGTTCCACCGCAATTTGAATCAATTAGTTGTCTCGTTGAGGATTTACACCATTGTAGAAGGTTTGGACTTGAAGCCATAATGGTAATCCGTGGTGTGGACATCTCCTCAAGAGATCTTTGTATCTCTCCCATGCATCGTATAACGTCTCTAAATCCATCTGCACAAAAGAAGAAATATCATTCCGTAATTTAGTCATTTTGGCCGGTGGAAAATATTTTAATAAAAAATTTTCGGTCATTTGTTCCCATGTAGTGATTGACCCTCGTGGTAACGAGTTCAACCACTCCTTGGCTTTATTCCTTAATGAAAAGGGAAATAACCGAAGACGAATGGCATCATCAGAAACGCCATTTATTTTGAAAGTATCACAGAACTCTAAAAAATTGTTATATGAGTGTTCGGGTCTTCGTCTTGCAAACCATCAAATTGAACAAATTGTTGAATCATTTGTAGTGTATTAGGCTTTAATTCAAAATTATTAGCAGCCATAGCAGGCCTAACAATACTAGATTCTGCTCCTATCAAATTGGGTTTATCATAATCATACATAGTGCGCGGAGCATCCGTCACATCTCGTGGTGGATTATTCTCTTCCATCCCTTTAGTAGGATTGGATCTGTCTTCTCGCTCTTCTTCTGTGTAATTTAGAACTCGCCTGATTTCTCTGCGATTTCTCCGAGCGGTAGCTTCAATTTCACTATCATATACTAGAGGTCCTGTCGGGTTCTTGCTAGTCATAAACTAGAGGTACCTGCTAGGAAAAAGAAAGAAAAATAAAATCTAGAAAAAAAGTAATGGAATAAAATAAATTGCGAAATGAAATAATGGCTAAAGTAATAAAAATAGAGTTTTCTTAATATTTTAGTTCCCCGAAAATAGCCCCAAAAACTTGATTGCTGAAATCAGAGCTTTAAAATTTATAAATAGAATGATCAAACCTGGAAACTAACTCTGACATCGACTTAAAGGAGTGTACCTATCGAACAGTAGTATAGCTTAGGCAAGACCAGATTATCGAACCCAAAGGAACTAAAAGTACTAATACTCACTTTCTTTTTATTATTTAGCCTAAAATATGGAGTGATTGGTTGATTTAATCTAGTTTAACGACTACTAAGCTAAAGATGCAAAGAAAAAAAAGAATTAATTTGGGAAATAACTTGAAGAAACTCAATTGATTGCGACGATACCCTCAGGAAGAATCCACCTAGACTTCACTTGTTACCTATTACTAAATCATATGATTTCTTTACTTAGCTTGATCCGTAGGATTCCCTAACCTATATTAAACCCTCTCACGAGGCGAATAACGTCTAACCCTAGGTAAATTAGTGGAACTCTCGTTAGCTTATAATAACCCCCTAGAATAGTAGTAAATCGATCAATAGATTCCCATATTAGGTTTCACCCTAATCTGGCAAAATCTCGTAACCCTATCTCTAGGCGTTCGATCAACTCCACTTAATTATGCTAGATCTACTCTTAAGTAGGGTTTATTCCTCCTCCACCTAAGCACATCAGATTTGGATTAAGCAACATAATTAAGAACAAACTAAGTATTTATCATATAATTCAGAAAATAATAACAAAATTCATCTAGGTTTCATCCCCTTCATGTATCTGAAGGATTTAGTTCATAATGAATAAAAACATCTCAAGAGAAAAGATAAAACAAAACATAAGAAATCCCTAAAACCCCCTAGAGGAATTGAAGGATAAATCTACCGTCTTGAGTAGATTTTCGGCTCTTCGAGATAGATCTTCTGGCTATCTTCGAGTGATTCCCACAAATGTGATCCTTCTGGCTCGGCTCTTTGGCGTAGGTCACCGCCCCCTTTCAGGATACACTTAGGGTGTTTATATATGCTCTTGGAATGTTTTACTTGGCCTCTAAGTGTCCTAATTTAAGTCTGCTTCTTACTCGATATTTGAATAAGCTTTGGAAAGTGTTTCTTTGGCTTTAAGTATCCAAATCCAAGTGAAATTGCTCTCTCCCATTACAGGGGCACGACCATGGCACATGCCCGTGTAAATCGTGGTTGGGCCGTGTCTCGATTCTGTAGTTTGGGGCACGGCCGTGTAAATCGTGGCATGGTCGTTTCTTAGTTAATTGTCGAAGCACGACCTGTGGCTTGAAGTCCAGGCCGTGTCTATTTTCTTCTTTGGCCCAATTGGCCTGTTTTAGCCCGTTTCTTGTTCTTTTCGTCCTCGGGTGCTTTTCTAAGTAGAAATATGAAAAGAAAGGATTAAAAGCACCTTTTTACATAAATCAGGGCTAAATCATCCTAAAAGCATACTAAATATGGGGTTAAAATATGTTACTTTTACGGTTTATCAACAACCCTAGAAATAAGATGACATAAATCTGTCGGATTAGAGCCAAATCTAATAAGGGGATCCATAGATCGAGTTAATGCGACGATAGGGGTTTTAATTAGAAAGAGATTTCAATTAATCAACCTAGAGCCAGTTGTTCTTAGTCTCGAAAGAGATATTAACATAATTTAGGGATTTCTACGGATCAAGGCAAGTGAATAAATTGTTTAATTCAGAGTCAGAATAATAAGTGAAGTCTAGGTGGATTCTTCCTTGGGTATTTTCTTTATTCATTGGTTTATTCGATTACTCTCATCACTCTCTGTCGCGTTCATAGTAAATTAGATAGATTTTTAGATTAAAACAAATCCCTTTAAATATTAGGTTAAATAATAGAAAGATAGTTATTACTAGTAATTTTAGTCCTTGATGATACGATATTCCGGACTCATCAAAGCTATACTTGTAACATCCCAAAAATAGGGGTTATTCGTGATTGAATTATTTTGCTTGTGTTTAAATTTATGTGATATTATTTGTGGTGTTATAAGACTTAATTAGGGGTCTTGAGTAAGCTCGGTTTAGTAGGATAATTCTTAGTATGGCTTATTTAATGAAGAGGATTAAATGAGCTTAGCACTTAAGTTAATTTAAGTGTATATTAAAGCATATGAGGAGTTAGTGGCAAGTTGGTTAAAGAGCTTGAAAGGTTGCATGAGGTTAATGGTTCGAGTAGTAGGTATAGCATTTTTAAAGTTTATTTTTGTATGTTAGCTTTAATGGACGGTCAACATAATTATGATAGGTGGACTAATAATTACGTAAGTTGAATGGTTGTTTAAGGAAGCATGGAATAAGGGATAAGATTCCTAAGGTTATGGAAAGATATCTTGGAGTTATGGTAAATTGAGGAACAAAGGCTTGGTTTGTGGGATATGTTTTGAAACAAATTCATGGCCTTTATGCCATGAACTTGACCAACAATGTGGCTAAGGGGGATTTGGCGAATATGCTAGTTGTTGGGAGAGGCTTAGCTTTTTTTTTTTGGTCATTCTTTCATTTGGTGCAAAAGTTGCAAAGCATTTTCTCTCAAACACTTTCTCTTTGGCGAATGCACTTAGGTATTTTTGTGCAAGATTGTTTTGGATTTTAGCCTTAATTTCTTATATCAAATATCATTTCTCTTTCTCTCATTTTTCCTTTTGACACCAAAACCACTTTTTTTATTTTTGTGCATTTTCTTTTGGGCAAACAAAGTGTTGACCGAATCTCAATTCTCCCATCTCTCTCTTTTCTTCCTTTGATTTGTGCTCAAACACAAATCCTTTTTCTTTCATTTGGCCGAACCTCTTTCTTCTCCAAATCCCCTTTTCTTTTCTTTTCTTCCATTATTTTAAAATCGAATCCTCTCCTTCTCCTTCTCATTTTCTTTGTTACTCACATACCCTATTTCTTTCTTTTGTCCTATAGCCGAATATACATCTTAGTTGTGCCAAAAATCTTCTTCTCCTATCTTGATCAACTTTGGCCGAATATTGAAGGTAGCATAGTTTTCCTCGGGACTTTTCTGTCAATCGATTTTGGTAAGGTGGTAAGAGTTATTTTTAAGGGTTTATTCTTTTAAGTATTCATCTAAGCCGAAGGCTAATAATTTTAATGATGATGGTTGTTTATAGGGAAGTGAGGCCGATTCATTAGAAGTGTGTTGGCTAGTGATCGAAGACAGTTGGGTAAGATTTTAGGTTCACAAGGAACCCTTCTTAATTATTTTGGTTTGGCCGAATAGGCCATGTTACTAATATCCACTTTTGGCCGAATATAGGGCAAGCTTGTGTGGCCGATTTGTCTATTCGGATTTAGGACTCGTTAGTGTCGTGTGTACATACACACCTTATAACTTTTAATATGTTAAGTGTTATTTTATATCTAATCAATTTGTGTAGACTTGGATGTAATACTTTCATGGTATTAACAAGGACTCGGGTAAGTCTTTATTGCTATGAGATTATTATTTGATGCTTTTGGGAAGCATGACACATTTGGTATGTGTATTATTTGATTTATGGCCTATGATAATCGATTGGATGTTGTTAAATAAATCTATCAACATGATTTTGTATATGCATATGAATGATTGGTATGGGTTGATGAGAGGAGGGCATTGATATTCGTGTCGCGGACACCGTTGTTTTGGTAACACAATGTGACTACGGTCACGGAGGTTTGGTACCTCCAGAGGTTTGATACCTCATAGCGACTTGTCCCCGTGGTTTATACCACCGTGGGTTGGCCCCACTTTGAGATATGGGATTGTCGCGGTGATTTGGTATCACACGATGGGTTGGCCCCATCACTTGATTTGTGACTTGGTCACCGTGTTTTGGTAATACAATCGTGTCTTGGACACCAGTGATTTGGTATCACATTTGTGGCTATATGTCACCAGTGGTTTGGCACCACCAAGTGGTTTGGTACCACACGGGTAGAAAAAGGTGTTTGGATGGCTAGGTTGGGTACATATTTTAATGCATGTTAAATTGTTATAAATTGTGTATGTTGTTGAATTAAAGGGAAAAAGGGTTACACATTGAGTCTTGATGACTCACCTTTTCCTTTAGCATTTTCAGTGATTCAGAGGCATGGATAAGGAGTCGGATGGACTCGAGGTGGCCATGCAAAGGAGACTTTTAATAAATAAATTTTGGATTTTAATTATCTTTCTTTTGGGTTTATGTTACTTGTTTGTAATAAGGCCTCCTAAAGTTACTTTTATTATTGTTGCATGTTTGAATGTTTTGTTTAAATTATTTGATGATGTTAAAACGGATGCACATGTTTTCTAAACTTTTAAGCATAAAATGTTTTAAAGTACCATCGGTACATTTGAAATTTATAAACAACTCGACTCAACAAATATTTTCTTTGAATTAAGTATGGTTTTTAACAAAGAGAATTTAAATTGAAAGGCATTTCGACTAAATTAAAATCGGTTTTCAAAATGTTTTCTCTCAGAGCAAACCAAATTCGGTCATATTGTTTGGGCGGGTTTGGGGTGTTACAAATTGGTATCGAGCCAGTTCAAAGCTTCATTTGTGGGGGCCCAAGGCTCAAAAATGTTTTAGTAGGCCTATTTGAAATATTTTGGTTTTGAATAAGCATGGCACCGAGTCTCCGGCACCTATCCGCCTGTAAGTACTCCTAACTTCAGATGATATATTTTCTATAGAAGGGTAGGAAGCATGGGACGAGATAGTGATAAGTATTTTAAACTTTAGGACTAGTTTACCTCAAACAATGACATAAGACTTTAAAAGCCTAATTAAACAAACCTAGGACCAAGTCACGAGGTTAGGGTGTGGTAACCTTGGTGCGCATGTCTAGGATTGGATCCGAAGAGCTTGGTATTTAAGCGGTCCTCGTGACTCACCTCCTCTTGGGATTCCTACAGTGCGTAGCTTCGGTTCACCCTAACCAAGAGGACTTCGGTCATAAAGTAAAACCCTAAATAAAACCCAAAGGATTAGCCATGTTTTAGGAAAAACTTGGTTTTAAATCACTAAATTATCTCTTTTAGATAGTAGGACAAATTCATTTTCAAAAATTATCAAATATTTTCGGTTTATCAAAATTACCAAAATACCCCAAGGGCAAAATTATGAAATTGCCCTTGGTTTTAGAATTATGAATTACCCGATTTCAATAAAACCCTCTTACTTTGCAAGGGTAGTTGAAAATCTTGTATTTCAAAATATATACACTAACTTTGAAATTTACAAAATTACCCCACTAACAAAATTACCAAATACCCCTAGTTTTCAAAAATTTCACCATACCTTTAAATTGAGAAATTCTCAAAATACCCTCGTTTTAGAAATTACAAAATGTTTTGATTTATTAAAGTTTTCAAATTCTTCGGTTTATTACGAAAATACCCTTGTAGGAAAATGACAAAAATACCCCTGGGTTAGAAACGGACAAATGCCCGAAGAGTGTATAGGTGTGAAAGGTAATAGGGAATGAATGTACTTTTTGTGTAAACTAGATAGAAGACTTAAAACTCTGTTTGATCGAAAGAATATCTATTAAATTCTTTTTATAAAATTTCTTCGCGAATAACCAAGTGAAACATGTATTAATTCATAAAATTTCTTAATCAGATTAAAAAACGATAGTTAGAATGAGCTTTAGAGGACGTGGCCATCGTGGACGCGGAAGGGTAGGATGATGATGTCGTAACTCGCTGTGTCGGTCGAGGATCCGAGAACGATATACCACTACCACCACCCCCAACTTTTGGAGCCAAGAGCGAGGATCGGATGGGTGATGACGCAGTGTCACAAGCGATCTGTGGGTTCGGAAAGGGTATTGGAATGGGTGGAGGTGGAGGAGCTCAAAATCGGTACCGAAAGACTTGAGCTAATTGTGCTGAATTTTTTCGAGGTGTATCTGGGTAGCACCAAACACGGTGAGTATTGGTTAGAATCGAGAAAGAATCATGGATGAGATAGATTTGACAAATGAGGAGAAACTAAAGGGGCGGTGTCACTTCTCAAGGATGAGTCATATCGATGGTGGCTCACGATTCGTAATGGTCTCAGAAAGGTAAGATCTCACTTGGGACTTCTTTAAGGCGCATATCAAAAGAAATATATTGGGTTTAGTTACATCGACGCTTGCGTAAGGCATTCTGAGTTTGGTCCAAGGGAGTAAATCATGACGAGTATGAGGCTGAGTTCTTAAGATTGAGCCAATATGCTGGAGGGATTGTGGCCTCGAGCACGATCGATGTGTTCGATTCAAGACGGGTTGAAGGACGAGTGAGATTGTTGATAGCTCCACATCAGGAGCGAGAGTTTGCTACTTTAGTTGAAAAGGCTAAGATAACCGAAAGAATAAAGGAATCGGGGAGGCAGAACTATGACCGGAATAAGCATAAGAGAGGATATGGATCATCCGGTTAGTGGTAATGTTCGTAAGAGGGCTAGGCAAAATGAGCCGAATCGATGCAGGAGGTCTCATTACTCTAATCGGGGACCAACACGTTATGGCGATGTGGGAAATTTCATTGGGGCGAATGTTGGATTGGAGGAAAAGGCTGTTTTGAGTGTGGTTCGCTGGATCACCGTGTGAGGGATTGTCCACGTAAGCAAGGCAGGAATCAGTCTGAAGGTCAAGGTCGGACTCGGTTCGAAAGGAGGGACTAGCACCGCAGAGAGGTCATGGTAATGGTAGAGGAGGAAATGGTGCTAATCGTGGTCGCGAAACTCAGGGCAGAGGCACAGGCAATACAGAGGCAAGGCAGCCTGGCTTAGTCTATGCGACGAGGCGTCGCGAGAGGGTGATGCCGGATGTCATAACCCAGACGTTCTAATTTTCGGTCTTCCTTATGTTGCATTAATTGATGTGGGTTCTACGCATTCATACGTAGCGAGTAGTGTGGTAGAGACTTTGAACCTAGACTCGAGGCCGCCGCTAGGGGATGACCGTAATTAGCCCTTTAGGCCATTCGTAGTTGTGAACAAGCTTTATAGGGATGTACCCTAGAACTCCGGGGTCGTGTTCGTGGTGATCGATGGAACTACCGTTTGGGGAGTTCGATTTGATCCTGGAATGGACTGGTTGGTTATGTACCGAGCAAGGTTGGATTAACTTGCTAAGCGCATGGTTCTTCAAATAATGAAGGGATGAAGTAGTTATGATCGAAAATCGAAGGAATTACATCTAATGTGGTGTCGACCTTGAAGGTGAAAAGATGGTTAGGAAAGGGTGTGAGGCGTTTATAGTGCAATTTGTGCCTTGGAGGCTAAGGAGTCGGTTGAAAAGGTCCGAACAGAAGGGAATTCATCGATGTATTTCGGAAGAACTTAACAAAATAAACCAAAAATAAATAGAACGAAATTAAAGTTCATTAAAATCACATTTCCACTACGTGCATGGCCACCTCGAGTCCATCCGACTCCTCATCCGCGATCTACGTGTCACCTGAAAAATGTTAAAGGAGAAGGTGAGTCACCAAGACTCAATGTGTAACCCTTCCCCGATTTAGTGCAACAACATACACAATTTATAACAAATTAACATGCACTAAATTATGCACCCAACCTAGCCATCCAAACACCTTTCTCTACCCCGTGTGGTACCAAACCATTGGTGGTGCCAAACCACTGGTGACTTAAACTCACGATATTCATCAATAATTGTGGTGCCAAACCTTTGGTGGGGCCAATCGACGTGTGATACCAAATCACCGGCGTCGATCCCATAATATACTCCGTGGGGCCAACCTAATCGTGGTGCTAAGCCACCGACGAGACGCTATGAGGTGCCAAACCTCCTGAGGTGCCAAACCTCCTGAGGTGCTAAACCTCCGTGACCGAGTCACGAAATGTGGTACCAAACCACCGTGTCCATCGACACGAATATCACTTCCCCCTCAACTCATACATCCCACATCAAACCATGATATTTAACAGAAATCATGCCAACATGCTTATTTAGCAACATACATTAGATTTATCATTAACCATATATTTAAGTCACATATACCAAATATGTCATGCTTTCCAAAAGCATCATAAAGAACTCATAATGACAAGGACTTACCTGAATCCTTGCTTATACCATTATGGTATTAAATCCAAATCTACATCATTCCGGATTAGCACACACAATGTATTTAGCACAGTTATTAATTATAAAGTGTGTATGTACACACCTGATGCCAACGATAGCTCTAAATCCCGAAGAAACCAATCGGCCACACAAGATTCCCTTACCCTATATTCGGCCATTACCTAAAGTTAGTACCAAGGCCATTCGGCCAAACCAAAATAATCTCAAGGGGTTATCATTTGAAACCCGAGACCTTACCTACACTTACCAAGTTTAATTGCTAACCAATAGAGGCTTGATTGAATACTTCAAAAATCCCGGAGTACCTTCACAATCGGTTGGACAAAGAAATCCCGAAAACTTCCCTACAAACGATTTAAGCACACCATTAAGGGTCATAGGCCATTCGGCCATAACCTTAAACCTAAAAGAGGTGATTACCCCCTTACCTTGATAATTGTTTCAGCCCTTAAACTCCACAAATCAACACCACTTGGTGTTGTGAGGGGGGTTTGGCTATCTTCAATGAAAACAAAAGAACCAAAACAGCAACTTACCTTAGAGGAAATCTACTAATCACAAGATGGAAAGGGGCTGGAATTTTCCTCTTAAAAGAGGAGGTAGATTCGGCTAAAAAGGAACAAGAGAAGCTGAAAATTTTTTTGAACGATTTTGGCTATGGTTTAAGGGAAAATTCGACAGCAAAGTAGAAGAAAAAGATGCTGGAAATTTTGAACAATTTTGGCTTAAGAACAAGGAAAAATTCGGCAGCACAATGAAGAGAGAAAGAAGAAAAGAATTTGATGGAAATTTTCTCTTAAAGACGGGGTATATTCGGCTAAAAGGAAGCAAGAAAAGCTAAAAATTTTTGAACAATTTTGGCTATGGTTTAAGGGAGATTTCGGCAGCACAATGAAGAGAGGAAAAAGAAAAGACTTTGCTGGAGTTTTTCCTCTTCTTTGCTGTAGCAAAAATCAAAATATGAACAGCCCAAGGAGTCCCAATTTTCGGCAAACACCCCCTATTTTGTGATAATTTTTCAGCCCTGAATTATCACAATTAATCTATCTTTATCATACTTTTTAATCTCTTAATCCCCTCAACAATTTAATAGCAAATAAAACACTATTAGTCCCCCCTTCCAGTCGATAATAGGAAAAAAAATAAGCTTAATTAAGAGTCCTATTATGCTGCCAACACTACTTTCCTTCACGCCAGCAGCAGAGGGGAAAAAAATAAAATCCATGCTGCTTCTTGGGCTCGAACCAGCGTCCTCAAGCAGCAGCCTCCCCCTTAAGCGCCCAGACCAACTCTCCCAATTGACTTTCATGTCAATTACCCCTTTCATTTATTTATAAGACCTTCTTCTTGGCCCTTTTTCTTCTAACGCAAAAAGCCCAAAAAATGCTCCCTGCGTCCCTCGAACCCGAGACCTGCCCCTTCTAACTCTTAAGTGGCGCCCCAAGCCACTCCTACCACCTGGACTTTCATGCCATGATCCTTCACCAATTAATTTTAAAGCCTTCCTACTTAAGCCCATCACTTTTAAAAAAAACAAAATGCGAATGCTCCTCCCGCCACTCAACTTGTGACTGCAGCCCCCTTCACCTCCAACACGCATGGAACCACTTAGCCAACTAGATCCTTGTGTCAAGTTCCGTTTAAAAATTTTCTTAACCCCTATCTTACCTAGCTTCCCTCCTTTAAGCACTTATAAAGAAATTTTTAACCCTAAGTCAGACCTAGCTCGGGTTTAATTCTAGACCTTAGAATATGCCAAATAAACCATAATATTAATTTCTTCAAGCACATGCACACATGGGAACAAATAATTCAATTTTCAAACAACCCCTAATTTAGGGTGTTACACCACTGATAGTTATTCAACAACATCTCTTCAATGAATTCAGTGAGGTCGCTTGAGTTTTATTATTCAAGGTTCCACCCAATTTGAATCAATTAGTTGTCTCGTTGAGGATTTACACCATTGTAGAAGGTTTGGACTTGAAGCCATAATGGTAATCCGTGGTGTGGACATCTCCTCAAGAGATCTTTGTATCTCTCCCATGCATCGTATAATGTCTCTAAATCCATCTCGCATAAAAGAAGAAATATCATTCGTAATATAGCCGCTTTTGGCGGTGGAAAATATTTTAATAAAAATTTTGGTCATTTGTTCCCATGTAGTGATTGACCTCGTGGTAACGCAGTACAACCAACGCTTGGCTTTATTCCTTAATGAAAAGGGAAATAATCAAGACGAATGGCATCATCGTAAACGCCATTTATTTTGAAAGTATCACGAACTCTAAAAATTTGTTATATGAGTGTTGGTCTTCGATCCCGCAAACCATCAAATTGAACAAATTGTTGAATCATTTGTAGTGTATTAGGCTTTAATTCAAAATTATTAGCGACCATAGCGAGCCTAACAATACTAGATTTCGCTCCTATCAAATTGGGTTTATCATAATCATACATAGTGCGCGGAGCATCCGTCACATCTCATGGTGGATTATTCTCTTCCATCCCTTTAGTAGGATTGGATCTGTCTTCTCGCTCTTCTTCTGTGTAATTTAGAACTCGCCTGATTTCTCTACGATTTCTCCGAGCGGTAGCTTCAATTTCACTATCGTATACTAGAGGTCCTGTCGGGTTCTTGCTAGTTATAAACTAGAGGTACCTGCTAGGAAAAAGAAAGAAAAATAAAATTTAGAAAAAAAGTAATGGAATAAAATAAATTACGAAATGAAATAATGGCTAAAGTAATAAAATAGAGTTTTCTTAATATTTTAGTTCCCTAAACAAAGCCAAAAACTTGATTGTGAAATCGTAGCTTTAAAATTTATAAATAGAATGATCAAACACGAAACTAACTCTGACAACGACTTAAAGGCAATTGTACCTATCGAACAGTAATATAGCTTAGGCAAGACCAGATTATCGAACCCAAAGGAGCTAAAAGTACTAATACTCACTTTCTTTTTATTATTTAGCCTAAAATATGGAGTGATTGGTTGATTTAATCTAGTTTAACGACTACTAAGCTAAAGACGCAAAGAAAAAAAGAACAAATTTGGGAAATAACTTGAAGAAACTCAATTGATTGCGACGATACCCTCAGGAAGAATCCACCTAGACTTCACTTGTTACCTATTACTAAATCATATGATTTCTTTACTTAGCTTGATCCGTAGGACTCCTTAACCTATATTAAACCCTCTCTCGAGGCGAATAACGTCTAACCCTAGGTAAATTAGTGGAACTCTCGTTAGCTTATAATAACCCCCTAGAATAGTAGTAAATCGATCAATAGATTCCCATATTAGGTTTCACCCTAATTCGCAAAATCTCGTAACCCTATCTCTAGGCGCTCGATCAACTCCACTTAATTATGCTAGATCTACTCTTAAGCGTGGTTTATTCCTCCTCCACCTAAGCACATCAGATTTGGATTAAGCAACATAATTAAGAACAAACTAAGTATTTATCATATAATTGAAAAATAATAACAAAATTCATCTAGGTTTCATCCCTTCAAGTATCTCAAGGATTTAGTTCATAATGAATAAAAACATCCCAAGAGAAAAGATAAAACAAAACATAAGAAATCCTAAAACCCCTAGAGGAATTGAAGGATAAATCCACCGCCTTGAGTAGATTTTGACTCTTCGAGATAGATCTTCCGCTATCTTGAGTGATTCCTACAAATGTGATCCTTCCGCTCTGGCTTTTTGGCGAGGTCACCGCTCTTTCAAGATACACTTAGGGTGTTTATATATGCTCTGGAATGTTTTACTTGGCCTCTAAGTGTCCTAATTTAAGTTTGCTTCTTACTCGGTATTTGAATAAGCTTTGGAAAGTGTTTCTTTGGCTTTAAGTATCCAAATCCAAGTGAAATTGCTCTCTCCCATAATCAGGCACGCACCATGGCACACGCCTGTAAATCATGGTTGGGCCGTGTCTCGATCTCGTAGTTTGGGGCATGGCATGTAAATCGTGGCATGGTCGTGTCTTAGTTAATTGTCGAACACACCGTGGCTTGAAGTCCAGGCCGTGTCTATTTTCTTCTTTGGCCCAATTGGCCTGTTTTAGCCCGCTTCTTGTTCTTTTCGTCCTCGAGTGCTTTTCTAAGTAAAAATATGAAAAAAAAGGATTGAAAGCACCTTTTTACATAAATCGGGCTAAATCATCCTAAAAGCATACTAAATATGGGGTTAAAATATGTTACTTTTACGGTTTATCAGCAACCCTAGAAATAAGATGACATAAATCTGTCGGATTAGAGCCAAATCTAATAAGGGAATCCATAGATCGAGTTAATGCGACGATAAGGGTTTTAATTAGAAAGAGATTTCAATTAATCAACCTAGAGTCAGTTGTTCTTAGTCTCGAAAGAGATATTAACATAATTTAGGGATTTCTACGGATCAAGGCAAGTGAATAAATTGTTTAATTCAGAGTCAGAATAATTAGTGAAGTCTAGGTGGATTCTTCTTTGGGTATTTTCTTTATTCATTGGTTTATTTGATTACTCTCTTCACTCTCTGTCGCGTTCATAGTAAATTAGATAGATTTTTAGATTAAAACAAATCCCTTTAAATATTAGGTTAAATAATAGAAAGATAGTTATTACTAGTAATTTTAGTCCTTGATGATACGATATTCCGGACTCATCAAAGCTATACTACTGTTTGATAGGTGCGCTTGCCTTTGTCGAAATATTAGTTAGTTTCGAGCCCATCAAGTTTTTGGCGTCGTTGCTGGGGACTAAAATATTAGGAACACTTAATTTTTATTATTTTATCCATTTTTTACTTTTATTTGCAATTTATTTTTGTTTTTATTTTAATTTACCAACTTTTCTTTGCTTCTGGTAGTTTTTTAATTTATGACTAGAAGAAACCCGTCAGGACCATTACTTTTGGACAGTGAGATTGAAAGTACCACTCGCAGAAACCATAGAGAAATAAGACGAAGTCTATAGTATATAGAGGATGAGCAAGAGGACAATACCAATATTATCGAGGAGATGGCTGATAACAATCTGCTACCACCTGTGGTTGCCGCAAATCCGATGAATCAAAATCCTACTCCTCGTACTATGTACGATTATGCTAAGCCCAATTTAACTAGGGCTGAATCGAGTATTGTTAGACCTGCCATTACTGCAAATAATTTTGAACTGAAACCTAACACTATTCAAAGATTCAACAATTTGTTCAGTTTGATGGTTTGCAGGATGAGGACCCAAATACTCATTTGGCCAACTTTCTAGAGTTCTGTGACACTTTTAAGATTAATGGTGTTTCTAATGATGCCATTCACCTTCGGTTGTTTCCTTTTTCTTTGGGAAATAAAGATAAACAATGGTTGAACTTGTTACCACAAGGTTCCATCACTACTTGGGAACAAATGACCAAAAATTTTTTATTAAAATATTTTCCATCGGCTAAAATGGCAAAGTTGAGGAATGATATCTCTTCTTTTGTGCAGATGGATTTAGAAACTCTTTATGATGCATGGGAGAGGTATAAAGACTTATTGAGAAGGTGCCCTCACTATGGGTTACCTTTATGGCTATAGGTTCAAACTTTTTACAACGGTTTGAACCCCTCAACTAGGCAACTGATTGATGCAGCTACCGGTGGAACTCTGAATAAAAAAACACCTGAAGCGGCTTATGAGTTTATAGAGGAGATGTCGCTGAATAATTATCAGTGGCAAGTCATGAGGACAAAGCCTAATAAAGCAGCTAGTGTTTTCAACCTTGACGCGGCCACCATGCTATCTAACCAGGTAGAGCTTTTAAATAAAAAAATTGATGGTTTATGTGTTTCTACATAGGTACATCCGGTGATGCAATGCGACACAAATAGAGGAGGGATGAACACCACAGAATATCCATTTTACAACCCGAGCACAGAGAATGAGCAAGTCCGCTGTATGGGTAATAATTCTAGGCCTCAGAATAATCCCTATAGTAATACTTAAATTGCAAGTTGGAGGAACCATCCCAATTTCTCATGAGGTGGTCAAGGAAATTAGAGACCATAACCCCCTCCAGGCTTTTAACAACAACCCTACCAATAGGAGACGAAGCCGAACCTTGAAGAGATGCTAAAAAAATTCATCTCGGTGTCAAAAACCCATTTTCAAAACATCGAAACAGTGCTCAAAAATTAGCAAGCGTCGATTCAAGGGCTCAAGAACCAAATAGGTTATCTTGCTAAGCTGATCTCAGAACAACCACAAGGCAGCTTACCAAGTAACATCGAAATTAACCCGAGGGAGCAACTCCTTGCCATCACTGTGCGCAACGAAGAAGGGTTAATAGAATCTGAATCTGAACCGAAGCAAGAAATTATGGTAAGAAAAGGTAAGGTTGAGATGAGCCACAATGCACAGAAATCGGTAAGTAAAGAATATAAACCTCGCGTGCCATACCCCATCGCGACGAAGAAAGACCATACCAATGAGCAATTTAGTAATTTCTTATTCTTAAAAAAATTACATATTAACTTACCGTTTATTGAAGCTCTTTCACAGATGCCCAACTCATTTAAATTTTTAAAGGAGCTTTTGGCAAACAAATGGAAGTTAGATGATGCGTCACACGTGGAGCTAAATGTAGTCTACTCAGCCATTTTACAGAATAAACTACCCAACAAATTAAAGGATCCAGGGAGTTTTACTATTCCTTGTTTAATTGGTAGTTTAAATGTAAATAATGCTTTAGCTGATTTAGCGGCAAGTATTAATGTCATTCCTTACAAAATGTTTAAACAGCTAGGTCCTGGGAAACCCAAACAAACTAGGATGAGCATTCAATTGGTAGATAAAACCATTAGATTTCCTAGGGGTATTGTTGAAGATGTACTCGTAAAAATTGATAAATTCATATTCTTAGTTGACTTTGTTGTTTTAGACATGGATGAGGATAGTCATGTACCTTTAATTTTAGGACAACCCTTTTTAGCAACTGCTAGAACTATTATAGATGTTGGCACAGGTGAATTGATACTTTGTGTAGGCGATGACACGATTGAACTCCAAGCTCGTGATTCTGTTAGGATATCTAGTAATCGAGATGATATTGCAAGTTCTTTTGATGTGAGTAACCTTGTAGCTCAACCTTCTTTGCAGGATATTCCTCAGAAAAAGGTGATAGAGCCATAGTCTAGCTCGACTAACAAAAACAGAATAACTCATGAAGAACGAAGGTTTCAGATCGATGAACTAGACGAATGGCGGACGCATGTTAAGGAGAAACCAAGGATACACGATGTAGAACTTAAACAACATCATAACGAGCTTCAAGATGAAACAAATCAATTTAAAGTTAGAGGCTAGGTACTGTTGGAAAAAGCGGACCCTCGAGTTGTCACTTCAAAGCCCAATGCAAACAGAGCAACTCCTTTTACTGTACTAAATGTCTTTCTACAAGGTACAGTCAAGGTAAATCATTCTAAATTAGGCACCTTTAAGGTAAATAGCACTCGACTTAAACCTTACTTTGCTATTAGAACTGATAGCAGGAGAGAGGAGTGTCAACTTCTCGAACCACCATGACCATACGAATGAGAGGTACGTTAAGCTTAGACATTAAATAAGCACTTCTCGGGAGGCAACCCGAGCACTAACCCTACTAATTAGTTTATTTTTACTTTTTTTCATGTTTAAATGTAGGCTTTTGACCCACACGGCCTGGACACACGAGTGTGTCCTTGGCCGTATAGAAACAGGGCTAAAATTTTCCCAAAAAATTGATAGAGACACGGCCTTAAATTAAACCACACGGGCGTGCAACACGGCCGTGTGGCCGTGTGGACCACACGGCCTGGACACACAAGCATGTAATAGGCCATGTGAAACCTGGAACAAATTTTTTTGAATTTTAAAATAAGTCAGAAAGTTACACAGGCAAGGCACATGGCAGTGAGTGAGACACGACCTAGCCACACGGGCGTATGGGAGGTTACACGGGCATGGGAGAAGCGAAGGACGATATACATGACCGTGCGACTCAGCACGTGTGGACCACACGGCCTAGACACACAAGCGTGTCCGAGGCCGTGTGAAGACTGGGCTATTTTTTCCCTCGACGAACACGGATTGAAAACAACCTACACGGGCATGTGACACGGCCGTGTGGCCCAACAGGACCCTCACACAACCGTGTCACCCCATAAAAACCCTAACCTCTTTTGTCTTTTCTTATTTTTTCATCTTGTTTTATCTTATTTCTATTTCTATTTTTATTTTTATTTTATTTGTCTTTTATGTTTCTTATTATCTTTTAAAGACTTGTCTATTATATTTTGAACTATATTTTAGTTATTATGGTTGTTCCTAATTGAGTAATCCTTTCATCTTCTCCACCAGTTGTGTTTATTTTCTTAATAGCTTGCTTAGAATCATGCACTACATTTAGCCTTCTCTACAATTCCAAGTAGTCACTAATTTGAGGACTTCATCCAAATTCAGGGCAGTTTCACTTCTCTCCCTTTCTTATGATATTCTACTTATACTGTCATTATATATATTCATACATTGAGGAAAATGTATACCATAAGTTTGGGGAGGTTATTTATATGATTATTAGAAAATGCCTGAACTATCTCTTGTATTCAAGTAATTTTCTCATTTTACTATTAGAATGAATTCTTATCAATTGTGATTTTTATTGATATGTTTTAGATAAATTCATAGGTAATTGTGCATTTATTGTTTAAACTTTAAGACATTAGAGAATCAAGCATGATAAGTTTATTTTCAGAAGAAAAGAAAAATAGCTAGGTTGTTTCCCTAAATTTAAATATTAACTTAAAGTTTGAAATTTGCAATATTGACATCAAAAACCGTAATTTTTTGAGATTTTGAGCCTTTAGAGCATACACTTTTCTTGCTCACTTTATTATTGGTTATGAGTGTGTCAATATTGATTTTTTATTCTAGAACTTGCTTCGATTATACATGTCGAGACCATACTTTTGATTTGATATACTGAGATGATAAAGGCACTTAGGTTTTAACCCACTTATCCCATTAAAAGCCTACCTTAATAATTAACCCTTAGTGAACCCCTTTGAGCCTAATAAACCGTTTCTTGATCTACCCTTAATATTAACCCATAACTCATTCTTTTTGATTCATTGAGAATTTTTCCTATTATATTGACTCCCTTTTTGTCGAGATTTGATTTGATCAGTTGCCTAACTATGTTCTTTTGTTTCAGTTGTTAAATTATCTTTTTTATCCACAACTCAAAAAAAAAGTGAATATATATATATATGTACATTTATTTTAATTATTACTAATTCTATGTTATTTGAGCTTAAACGGTTAATTTCACATTTTGAGAAGAGGCTCGTGTTATTATTGATAAGTTTTCAATTGATGTAATTATTCAGTATTAGTTTATTTTTCTAGTGAGGTAAATTTTCAATTCGATCTCGATTTTAACCTTCTTTTTTAGCCTTTATCCACACCTTTAACCCAAGCCCCATTACAACCCTTTAAAGACCTTTTGATTTGTGTATCATCTCATTTTATAGTGGTGGAGATTTGATTTTCATGCAAGCCTATGGTAATAACTTTTCATTTTTGACTTTTGAGTGCTTAATTTTTGAACCTTAAACACTTTGAATGATTTGAGTGAATCTTTAGTGAGGATGTCGAATCTTGTCGATTTTGAATTAAAGGTAATTATTTAGACAATGAGAAATACCTATGTTTTCATGCTTTAAAAATATGTGACTTGGATTGTTTGAATCTTTAATGCTCTTTTAGTTAAATTATCAATGTGTGATTATTTATGAATTATGATAAAACATTATTAATGAGAATTATGAATTGAGAAAGCTTAATTTTAATTGTGAGTTGAGGATTTTGCTTTAGGACAAGCAAATGCTTAAGTGTGGGGATATTTGATAAACCATAAATGTAACATATTTTAATTCCATGCTTGGCATATTTTTGGATGATTTATGATGAAAATTAGTGAATTTGATGCTTTTAATCCCTTAAATTCATGTTTCTATACTTAGAAGAGCATTTGGGAGCAAAAGGAGCGAAAAAGGGGCCAAAATCAGATTTTTCAGGATCCACACGGGCTGGGCACATGCCCATATGAGCCACACGGGCTAGCCACACGCCTATGTGCCAGCCCGTGTCAATTTCGCACCTTACTTCCCTGTTACGCGAAAAAACCCAATTTTTAGGGTTTTTGAGCCTTCTAAAGTCTATAAATACACACTAGAAGAGGAAAAAAGAGGGCACGCAGAGTAAAACGAAGAAATTACTCGAAGGAAGCCGTCAGAATCATCTCATAAGCGGATTCACTCCAAGATTGAAGGTCTCTATCAAGTTCTTTAGAAGTTTTTGGGTTCTTTATGTCTCGTTATTTTCTTAATTCTAAGATGTTTTTCTTCTACGTTATGAACTAAACTCCCTAAATACCTAAGGAGGATGAAACCAAGATGAATCTTATTATTTAATTATCTGAATTACATGATAAATACTTGTTCTTGTTCTTAATTATATTTCTTAACTCTTGCTTTAATATTTTCAGGATATTGATTCAAGATTAATGTGTTTATTCAGTGGAGCAAAAGTCTCTATTTAAGAGAAGATCTAGCATAATTAAGCGGAGTTAAATGCAAACCCTAGAAATAGGATGACATAAATCTGCCGGATTAGAGTCAAATCTAATAAGGGAATCCATAGATCGAGTTAATGCAACGATAGGGGTTTTAATTAGAAAGAGATTTCAATTAATCAACCTAGTGTCAGTTGTTCTTAGTCTCGAAAGAGATATTAACATAATTTAGGGATTTCTACGGATCAAGGCAAGTGAATAAATCGTTTAATTCAGAGTCAGAATAATAAGTGAAGTCTAGGTGGATTCTTCCTTGGGTATTGTCTTTATTCATTGGTTTATTCGATTACTCTCTTTACTCTCTGTCGCGTTCATAGTAAATTAGTTAGTTAGATTTTTAGATTAAAACAAATCCCTTTAAATATTAGGCTAAATAATAGAAAAATAGTTATTACTAGTAATTTTAGTCCTTGAGGATACGATATTCCGGACTCATCAAAGCTATACTACTGTTTGATAGGTGCGCTTGCCTTTGTCGAAATATTAGTTAGTTTCGATCCCATCAGGATTATTATTAATAACATGAACCTGAGCACTCTTTTTCCAACAGACCCACAAACCTTCAAAGATTCCTCAAGCTTTAATTATGTGTAAACAATCAAACCCAAGTTTGGAAATAATTTTATCAGCCTTAAGACCACTAATTTTAGTATCAAGAAAATACGAAACCTCAAAATTATAATCATCCAAATAACTTCTAACTACTCTAAAAAATTTAGGACTAGCTCCCCCTTAATAGTTTCACAGGAAAACATTCGGTAACATCATAATCAAAAAGAGAAAAGAAGACCAAACCATTTCAAATAGAAGAAGCATCAATTGCATTACCCTTTGATAGCCCTCTATTCACAGAATAAGGTTCATTATTTGACTTATCAGTCTCAATGTTTTCTGCAATTTTGGACATCGCATCAGGATATAGGAATACGAGCAGAATCCTAGACTTCAAATCTATTACCCTTAACCTTAAGTAAATTGATATTGGGTGGTTTCCTCAACTTTTTAGAACCCCCTTTCTTCATTGACTTGGGATTGTATTTAGCAACAACTAGGGAAGAAGTAGATTTTGGCGTTGCATCAGACATGATATTCGGGTAAGAAGTTTACAGGGAAACTTCGACTACCTTATGAATGTTTTGCAGATAGTGATCTTATACTTAAATTGTTAATTGAAACAACGGTCCCTCCATAATTCAACTGTCACCACACCTAGCTTAAGGTCTTGCTCTATCTTAAGTCTGATCACAATGAGCCTTATGATAAGGATTAAGATCGACGAAGAAAACCAGTGATTGTTAACACCTCCCAAAGAATGGTGCCTATAGAGGACCTATCAGTAGGCCATCAAAAGAGCGAAAAACTTGATTGTGTCGTCTATGCTCTATTCTTTGCCAAGGTCAACATCACAACTCATGGTACCGTCGCAACTTAATTTAAATCTGATGGAGGGTACTTTCTGGAAATCGAAGAAGGGGACCTCGTGGAGGTGGGAAAACGTCCTGAATCGAAACGATGGGAAAGCGAATGCCCAAAATGGTAAGAAGAGAACACCCAAAAAAAAAAAGTCAAAATCCATTGGAGGAGAGGTACTCCACTCAACTATGAGTATGCTTGTCGAAGGTTAGAAATGTGCATTCCCTTCACTAACAGGTTATTGAAATTTTGGGTTGTCACTTGAGCAGATAGGGTTTTATCTATGCTAAGGTTAGATGGACTTAGGCCAACCTGTACAAGAGATAAATCACCAACCAGATCATCAAATTTATTGCCACATTTGGAAGAGCTTCCCATTGTAATATTGGGCTTGTTGGGTTTCTTTAGTGGATCCACAAAATTATGGATCAATACATCTTCGAGCCTAAAGTCCCCTTGTTCTTTATCAACCATCATAAAACAAACCCCCTCATCAACTCCCAGTGGGTTGTCATAAATAGCAATCCCTTGCCCTCAACATTAGCTGATTTTGTAGGATCTGTAGCTTGATTTTCAACGGAATCTTTATTTTGAAATTCGTGCAGCACATTAAAGCGTGATCCTTAAAAATTCACTTGTTCCTTTGTCCCATCTCCGGTGGTAGCCTTTCTAGTAGGTTTACGGTTCCGACGAATCACCAATATCCACTCACCAAACGCCTCCATTTCAACCTGTTTATCAGTCTTTTTTCAAGCATCAACCTACGCACTATGAACAACAACATCTCTCACAGCACTCAACATAACACCACCCTCCTCCATCGGCCTATTATGCTCAACCTACGTAAAACAGTTTTCCTTCATATGGTCATAATGCCTACAAGCGAAGCAAACATTAGGAAGAGATTCATACTCCACTCGTTGCACACAACCATCTAATTTAATCTTAGAAACAAAGGGTTTGTTCAAATCCAATAAAATAGCCATGCGAACAAAATGTCCACGCTGAGCCTTCCCTGAATTACTTCCAGTTTGATAACACGGCCACTCAATTCTCCAATGGTCTTGATAACATATCTTCTATACATGAATTAAAGAATCCCAAGGACTCGAATCCAAGCAACCACACTAGCCGGGAAAGGTTGGGAAGTAGAAAAATTCTCTGACCAAGGTTGAACTATCAAATATTGCCCATACACAACCCAAGGTCCTTCAGTAGGTGCTCTAACATAATCTGCTTTAGATTGGAACTTAACCAAATAATAATAATTTTCTAAATCCATGACACTAATAGGTGTTGACGGCTTCCACAGACTATAAATCCTGCTGGTAAGTGCATGATAACCAATCTTTCTTCCAAGCAATTTAACAACTATTGCCCGAGACATGCTCTTATATAAAAGATATAATGAACTCGATCAGAAAATCTAATCGACAGCAAATCATCTTTCGTCCCAACAGACACATCATCATCCAACAATTGCAAATCATCATCATCTTCCACTTGTGGTCTCTGATTCGTCAAATCCACAGATCCTACCAACATATCCACCATCAACTGATCTTCATGGACAAACTAATCATTCTGAAAGTGAACTTTTTTGGTGGCTTTCTCCTCCACCATGGGCAGCGGGAGGGGGGCTAAGATCGAGTCGTTTTCCATCTCTTTTTATCTTTCACTAAATTTAAGTTTAAGTTTTACTTAAATCTTTTTATTTTAATAGAAACCAATAAAAATATGTATATAATGGGATTTAAACTCATACCAATTGAAATAATAAAATCTTAAATTTACCTCTCAATCAAAGTTTTATTTTAAATTTTTTATATATTTTTATTTTATGCACAATTTATGTGTTTAAATTTCGTTTCACTCTCATTTTAATCTAATATTTTCTAATTTAATATAGTACATATTTTATTTTTTACTATTAATTAGTTTTAAACTATATGTTTTATTATTTATTATATTTTATTTTCAAGCACATCACTATATTCTAAATACATAACTTCTACAAGCATACGCGATTAATAAAATTTTAATATTTATTTTATTATAAATTATTAAATTATATTTTAATTATTTCAAACTAAATTGCAAAATATATAAAGTGATGGGGCAGGTAATGGGTCCCAGCTGATGTTCAATGCCCAAAGTATTGTACATATTATCACTGACAGACAGGTGAATCATTTTCATTGTCTTTTATAACAATTAGTTTTAATATTATATGTTATATGTATTTTTTACACGATTAATTTTAAATTTTTTATTTTAAAATAATATGTTAATTTTAAAAATAAAAATAAATAAATAAAATATATAGTAATTATAATAAGAGTTCATGATAAATAGGAAAGATATTTAAACTAATTTTAATAAACATATTTAATAATAGTGATTAAAAATAATTGCCATCAAAACAAAGTGGCAAAATATTTTCACCTGCACCAAAAAATAACATAAAGATAAAAATAAAATAAAATTAAGAGATCTAGTATAAACTTATAGAAAAATTTTGAAAATTAATATCATCATATTAAATTACCTCATTGATTAATATAATTTTCGATTCTCCTCTGATGACATTATTGTTCGAATATATTTTGATATTGTCACTTCAAAGAATTCTAAGACTCATCTTCAATTATTTTAAACTTTTGAAGTTAGAATGTAAAAATATAAATCATAGACATGCGTACAACAACATTCCCTTTGCAGAAGTATCCATGCTTTCTTAACAGATTTACCCATTAAGATGACCTTGAATTACTTCCACTGAATGCAATACTATATATTTGCTTATTTCCTTTGGTTGTATAGTGCCATGAGCAATAGTGATAGTAGGTTGAGTCCATCCATATTCAATTACCATGCTCTTTCGTCTATTGATAAAATAGAAATCTTCATACGATGTTTCTTATAATAAGCATAATATGGGGAGCCAATCAAGAGATTCAACATGTCTTCCTAGGTAAATTCTATGTTTGCAGGATGGGGTTTACGTATGTTGAAACTCGGCTCCCTCTAAATTAATCTCTTCACTTACAAACTCATCTTCCTTTAGTACAGTTGGGGCAGCTATAGTAATATCCTCCTTTTATACCCTCATCAGGTGTAAAATTCCTTTGACAGTGTTGTTATCATGTATAAGGAAGGACAGAAGCTTTAGTATTAAATTCATTTTCAATTATATCCCAGTAACACAGAAAATGAGGATGAATTTACAAACTTGCCACCATGGAAATATCTTAACACAAATAAATTTCCATCACCAAAACTCATTCTGCATGCATTCCAACACTAAGCAGAGTATTAGTTTTAGTTGTCAGTTCAAAAATACAACACGGCAATGTATATTGTAATTAAACTAATTTCACATAAGAAATAGACAGACATTACTTTAATATAATTCCAAACATAACACATTTACCTTAAACAGGAAATCTAATTCCCTGAACTTGAGTTCACCAACACACATAACAGCAGGCAAAGGTGTCATCTGTCATGTGGGGGCGAAATCAGCAACATCACCTGTCTTTATTCAACAATGATAACCAAGACACCATACCCAATTCCTTTCAACAAACTTGGCCTTTCGAAACTTTAAAATAATTGAGATGTTCTTCATTGCAGAAGATGTGGTGTGGAAATTGAACAATGATACCAAATTCCTTCTGGATGTTAACGCAGTGTTTCATTACAAGAAAAAATGTTCCCAAAACATGGATTTTGCTCCACCAAATGGTTTATGCTTCTATGTTTTCTTTGTTTTGGTCTGAATGATTTTGACGACTGTGTTTAGAGGGTTAATTTGATTGGGTTTCAATTTTTGTATTTTTTAATTGAATCCACATCATCATTTTTTTCATCTACTACTGCCACATGTCGTTTATCTGTTGATTCAACTAAGGTTAACCACCACATCAGCAACATCAAGATGGAATTGAGTGGACTTCAAATTTTTTGGAATAGTTCAAGGGTTATATGGATTTTTTTTTCAAAATTATAAACATGAAGTGGTTCGGTATCTAAATTCTATGTATTTTTTTTTTAATTTTAATACTTAAATTTTATTTTTTTTCCTTAAGTTAGTAGCTCAACTAGTCCAATAGTTACTCAAACCATTAACTATATTTTACAAAAGATCTTAGCATACATATTAGTGCCTAAATTATGTCATTTTTCTTAACTTAGTATTTTTTTTTTTTTGTTATAAGTGGTACCCAACTATTATTCCGTTACTCATTTTCACATCAAAATGTTATATCCATTAAAAAAATTCAACGATAATAAATCATCACGTTATATAAACTTTAAAAATAATTTTTAATTCTTATATTTTAATTTTTACATTTTTCTCTCATTATTTTTATTTTCTTCATTTTTACTTTACAATGTCTGACAACACTAGCAATGTTTGGAATTCACCCTCCTGAGATTGAGACACTTGCAATTAACTTTGTTTTCGAACTTTACCATCGATTTGCTCAACCTGGCAAGATTGAAAAAAATCTTTCATCTATCAAAACTACTGTCTGGATCGACTAAAATATTTGTCTAGAGATAGAAGTTGAACTAATTAACATGCATATTGATAAAAACCGGTTAAACCGAGCTAAAAAAATCTATTGAACCCTTTTTCTAAATATTTTTATTTTTTAAATAATTTATTTGATCAAACCAAACGAACAATTTAAACGGAGATCTAGTGGCGTGATTTATTCAATAGCTTTCCAGTTTTAAAAACTTTAATTAAAACCACTGAGCACAAAATACTGATGTAAACTTAAAATAAAAGGAAAAAGAAAAAAATTAATAAAATAAAGAGAAAGGCTAAATTAGTCATATCTGCCAAAAAAATTATTGACCAAATAGGGCTTTTTTTTTTTAATTTAGAGAAATAGGTCGATTTTGGAAAGGGAGTAGACATTCTTTCTGCACAGGTGGCAGGAAAACGCGTCCCATTTTAAATCGCATTTTTTGACATTTTTAATATGATTTGTTTCTCTGGTCAAATGGTTAAATGTTAGTGGTACATTTGTATTTTTTATTTCATGTTGTTTTAAGTTTTTATTATTTTTAATTAATGTTTTTAACATATCGTTCCCTTGGTTAAATAGTTAAATAATAATGATTTTATCATTGACCACGAGGTTTAATTCCTCCTCTTCTAAGTACATTTGTAATTTTTATTTCATGTTGTTTCAAGCTTTTTTTTATTTTTAATTAACAAATATATTATTTTTAATTTTTTATTTTTAATTCATATTTTTAATTAATATCTCTTTCATTCATAAAATCAAATAATAAAAATATATTTTTACATATATCATTATGTTAAAAATATTTGAAATTAATAATTCCTTTATATATAATATAAACATCGGCTAATTTTTTGATATATTTTTCTTTATAATATTTATATGTCAAATATTTATTTTCTACACATATATTGTGGGTGTGGTGATTTTTAATATTATAAGATGAAATAATTATTTCAAATATAATTATTGTTTTTATATGTAAAATATTTCAAATGTCATTGTTTTTTCATCTACATTGTGGGTATGATATTTCATATATTTTATATATGAAATATTTTAATTAAATTATTTCAAATATCGTTATGTTTATATGTGAAATATTTTAAATACACATACAAAAATATATAATACTAAAATTTACTACACTCATAATATGGATTGAAAAATAAATATTACACATATAAAATTATATTTACTAAAAATAATGATAATTGTAATAATTATTTGATTTTATGAATAAAAGAGATATTAATTAAAAAGATAAATAAAAAATAAATAAAAAGATTGCAAACAATGTAATTAACATTATTAATCTAACCATTTTGTTAAAGTCTTAATAAATAAACATCACTTTAAACACACCCACACACGCACGCACGCACGCACGCACGCACGCACACACGCGCGCGCGCACACACACACACACACACACACACACACACACACACACACACACACATATATATATATATATATATATAAATAAAGTATTCGAACATTGTATCATTTAAACCAAATGGCATCAACCACATTATATATAACATTCGGCCATACTTGGTATCTTCCATACAACTAATTCGATTATATTCATCATCACTTTAATTTACAAATTTAAGTCCATGACAAATCATAAACAATTCTTTAAATAAACATACCAATATATTATTAAAACACATCGAATATATATGCAAATATATTTATAATCTCTTAGTTAAATTTCTAAGCCAATTGCATAAACATATACTTGCATGATTCTTCTATTCAAATAGCTAGTCCGTATAAAACTAACTTAATCGTTAACATGTCCATCATTTCACAAACCACAAATACATAATTTTCATAAATTCATAAACAAATCATAAAGCCAAATTCAGTATATATTACATACATTCATCCATTGTAATATCACAACATTGCCGAATATATATATATATACATTAACCTTATCATTTCAATTCCAATTAACAAGACTTAATGATCAATACGAACACATACCAACTGTTTAATCAAATATATATATATATATATATATATATAATCAAAACCAAATCACAACTTATTAGCTTACATACTTACCAATACTTAATTACATATACAATTTGTTAAACACCATTTAATTAATACCTATATACATATTCAAAGATACATTCAACCATAGTTCATTTAGTAATTAAATTAAATTTACATAATACATATCATCATTTAATCGCAACCAAATTATCAACATATACATTCAGCTCAAATTCTTATATTAACTAGTTCAACTCACCGTACCAAACATAACCAAGTTCAATACTTATAACTTTAAAATATATCCCGTACTTACCTATTATGCATATATATCACAATCAAATAAGCATAAGTATAAACTTACTTTCTAAGACCATTTCCAAACACAAACTTATAAACCAAGTCTGTCGAAACCATTTTTATATTTAATTGTCGCCACCAATCCCTTTTTTACTTACATGTGATTGGATCACCTTATAAAACGCTTTATTTCAAAACATTGATTTTGGTCCACGAAATACAAGAAAACGGGTTCGGGAGTCGGTTACGTACGAGGAAGGATTAGCACCCTCATAACGCCCAAAATTTGGTACCTAATTGATAATCTCATGTCCTAATGTCGAAATTTTGAAAAATTTAAAATATGATTCTTTTTTTTTTGAAAGAAAACTTGAATAAATTAAATTGGATGTTAAGACTCTCTTATTTCAAAAAATAAAAATAAAATGTCATACCCAATGAGTTAGGATGCGACATTTTGAGTTTTCGAAACAAAGTTTGTTTTTATTTGTAGAAAATCCTTACCTCGAGATAACAAAATGTTATATCCAATAAGTTAGGACACAACATCTCGATTTTATGAGAATAAGCTTTTATTTGAAACTTATAAGTTTTGATTTCAAAAGGGTACTTGATTGCTTAAATTTGATAAGAAAGATCGAAGCCCAGTAAGTTAGGGCACAATTCTTTCAAAGCTCCCAAATACCGAGTCTTGGTTCATTTTAAGAACTTTTTTGAATAAAATGGAGTAAGATTTTTAGTAAAACATGAAATGAATTATAATACTAATATGCATAATTGTGTAATAATTACTATAATACAAATAATAATAACGAGAGCAAAAAGATCAACAATATGAATAAAATAAAAGCTTAATAATAAATAAAACGATAAAAAGTAAAAATTGATAAAAGTTTAAACAATAATTGAAAAGAATAAAAATATTAAAAATAATGAAAATAATAATGATGATAATAATAACAATTATAAAAATAATAATTAAAATGATGTAAGTGAATATAAAAAGAAAATATATAATATAATAAAGATAACATAAAATTATATAGTTAAATAATACTAAAACAATGATATGTTAATAATAATAGTAATAATAATAATAGAAAATAATAATAATAATAATAATAATAATAATAATAATAATAATATGGAAAATAAATATAATTATATTAACAATAATAATAATAGTAGTGGTGGTAAAAAAATAATAAATACTAAAATAATAATAATAATAATAATAATAAAATAACAGTAAAAATAAAAATAGTATTAATAATAAAAAGAAGTAAAAAAATAAAATTAATAATGAAATAAAAAAATCGTAAAAGAATAAAAAGGACGAAATTGAACTTAAAATAAAAGTTTGGGGAGAATTTTTAAAGAAAATAAAAGGCAAGGGACCTATTTGAATGCGCGCATGACATGGGGGACTAAAGGAGAAAATATATCCTCCCTCCAAAACGCTGCGTTTTACAAGGGATTAAATCGAAATGGAAGGAAAATTATAGGGTCAAATTAGAAAATAAAAAAAACTTAATTATAACTTAATAAAAAAAAGCGGAAGGGTTAAAAGCGCAATTAACCCTTCCGTAGAAAACACGCGGATCCTGAGGGCAATCGGGTCGGATTCGAGTCCAACATCAAAACAACGCCGTTTTGGTGTAACACCCCAAACCCGGCCCATGCGTTTCGACCAGATCTGGCGTGTTATGGAACACATAACACTTAATCGGATTTTGAAAACACAAGTTAATTATTTAAAATTTGACTAAAGAAATGACTTTTTGGAAATAAACCTCTTTGAATTATTATTACGTATAAATAAACCTTGTCATAAATTCATAAGTTGCATAACATTGAAAACTACTTGTTGAATAAAAACTAGGGGCCTTATTACATAAATATTCCTAAATAACAATAAAATAAACTTAAAGAAATCCCAAAAATATAATTTGTAGAAATAAAACTTGATGGCCCCTCGAGTCCGTCTCGGCCCCATGTCCACGCCCTCTCGCTCATCCGAAAGCGTAGAAAAAAAAGGAAAGCGTGAGTCACCAAGACTCAGTATATAAATCTCAAAACACACAATGACCTGAGCCCACAAACACATTATGGGCCCTAGCCCATACATAAGGCAACAATTATAATCACATGGTAAACAATAAATAATGAATAACCCAACCCATCCTAGATTTCCATCCTCTACACACCAACTCGTACCAACCATCACACCTTGGGGATTTCTACAATCAACCTTCCATCCGCTACACACCAAAATGACAGCCGCACTGCCTATTCCTAATAATTAGGAATCATTGAATGTGGCATAGCCACCGATCACAATGTGACCTAACATTTGTATATGTGGGATTTCCACCACCGATCACCAAGTGACCTATCATGCACTTCCCCTTCAATATCATATTTCCACCCCATGTATACACATAAAGAAAACATCATGCAGTCATATATATTTTTCGATACACATAAGGAGTTCTATGTTTACGTACCTAGCATCCTTGCCTAACCCTTTTAAGGTTCCATTCGACTATCTATACAGCCTCATTCGACTTTTAAGCCCATAACATATATATATATAGTCATACATACAGGCTTGTTAGTGTGTTAGAGATCTACACACCTGATTACCGATAAGACGATACTTTCTATGTCGACGCCATCCTTAGTCGACACTACTACTATCTGCCTAAGGTGTTGTTCAGAAGCCGATCCACAACCAAGTGGTCAATCTCGAATGGCAGATACTGCTCTTTTCTTAAACTTAGAGATTTTCTCCTTTGCCTGATCCATATTTAATTCCATCACAAGTCCTTATCAAAACTACTATCACAATATTTAATCGTTAATTCTCATTATAACCTTAAGATCTTGCATATAATGATCAAATCTAATAGAAATCTAGGGAAATCTTCTTACCTTAAAAATCCCGAAAGTGAAGACTAGCTATTTTTGGCTTTTAGATCTAATTGACCAATCTTCCTTCAAATCCCGAATTGCCACCCATCATAAAACCATTAAACTATTAGCTTTCGACTTTTGCCTTTCAAAAACCGGGAATAGATCATGAGAACTAATAAAAAATCGACACTTACCTTAGCATAGAAGATTCGGCTAGCACTAGAAAGACGATTCGACAATGCCAATGGAAGATTTAAATGCTGGAAGTATAGAACTAATTCTCAAATAAGATGAATAAAAGAGAAGACTATGGATGCTTCGGCTTTTTAGAAAAATCGGCACAAGGAGGAAAAAGTGGAGAAGAGTTTCGGCTTTTGAAGAAATTGGAGAAAAGAAATTGGAGAGGGAGAGGCTAAGGAATTTCGGCACAATGGGAGAAGAAATTAGGGTTTTCAATGTCAGAATCAAGGAGCTATCCCCCCTATTTATAGATATTTTGACACCTCATGTATAAAACCGAAAACACCCTTTCTAATTAATTAAAATTCAAGCTAAATGAGAGGGAAAATTCGGCACCCACTTTGCCATGCAGTAGCCGATTTCTACACTCCTCTAGGTGATGGATTTTCGGCTATCACCTCCCTTGTAGATAAGCTCCTAACTTTTCTCCTTTTTATCTACTATTTTATCAATTATAAAATCCATCTAAATCTTCTTATTTTCGAGCCTTGTAGCCGTCCACCTCATCAAATCTTAATGCCTAAATTTAACTCACTTAAATTAAAAGATTTGGGCTTTATTAAACTTAAATTTTGGGCCCCTAACTCCTTGTGTGTGGCGTCACTCCTTGCTTCATTTTAGGTGCCGAAAATGGCCCTAAAAACATGGGCTCCTTGCGGCCAAAACTTGGGCCTCTTTTATTGTTAATGACGCCACCTTAAAATAATTCAATCAAGGCCTTTGCCTAATCCTAAGCCCAAATTTTGAACCCCTATCACTTAAATTAACAAATTAAACATATCCCCACACTAAATGCATAGGCCCATAAATTTAGGATGTTACAGTTCTATTTCTTAAAGAAATTTCGTCCTCGAAATTTCCAATTAACTAGTAATCAAACTACCTAAGTCTCACTACTATGCTTTCATGCAAGACTCTTATTCTAAAACCAAAATAAACACTTAGTATACTATGGTAGGGTACGCACCGATATTCACATCTAGAGCGTCCTCGTCCCCTTGGCGACGTCTTTGCATAGACCAAGGTTGGTGCTTCGCCAAAGATAGCTCGCACCTCCACGATCATGTCTCGTGCCATTGCCACCATTGACTTGACCACGGCCCCTTGGTGGTTGTTGACCTCCTCTTCCAATGGGCATTCTCTTGACACATGGGCCCTTCTTCGCCTGTTCTTGCAGACAGTTTCTAACTTGGTGGTCCGTAGATCCATACCTAAAACACTTCCCAGTGCCTGCCCAACACTCACCGGTATGGAACTTACCACATCGAGCACACTTTTGTGTCTGGTTAGCAGCAGCCGGTCTTTCATCCTGTTTCGGCCCGTCTGACCTAGGTCTTTTCTAAGTTTGCCCAACTGCCCCTGATGATTCAAAATTCCTCTTACTTCCACTCCTATCTCTATCCCGATTCAGTTTCTCAGTCCGCTTTACCTCCTTAGCTATCTTAGCCTTTTCCACAAGCACAGCAAATTCCCTCTCCCGCTGTGGGGCTATCAAAACACGCAAGGCATCCCTCAGGCCATCTTCAAACCTAACACAACGTTCATGCTCCGTGGCTACCATCCCACGAGCATAATGGCTAAGGCGTAAGAATTTAGCTTCATACGCAGCCACTAACCTACTCCTTTGAACCAGATTCAGAAATGCTCAGCGCTGCACATCCACATAACTCGATCCAATATACTTATTCTGAAACGCTATTTTAAAGAGATTCCAGGTAATACGGTCAGCCACTGTTCCATCCTTAACTGTAAGCCACCATTGGTAGGCTTCATCCCGCAGGAGAGATATAATTCCTTTCAACTTCTCCTCCTCCGTAAAGTCTAAATCATCCATTATGCGTTCTACCGCCTCCAACCAATACTCAGTTGAACTTGGGGCTACACCAGAAATTCCCCTAAACACTTCTACCACATTGGCCCTAAGCCGCTCCGCACAGATTTCCAGGCTCCTATGCCCATGCCTACTCCAGCAACCCTCTCTAAAACCCTCAACATCGCCTGAGATATAGCATCATCTCCGGCAGTCTGATCCTGACATTCGACCTCTTTAGCTGGCATTTCGCTTCTGACCGTGGCCAAATCCTCATCGGTTACGACATAGTCGTCCTACCCTACTACGACCACGCGGCGACGCCCTCGACCCTTTGTACTCATTCTACCTATTCGCGTTTATCTGATTAGAAATTTTATGAATTAGTAGTTTTCTTCCACTGATTAACCACGAACAATCTTATGAATAATAGTTTTAAGAGTAGTTCTTTCGAATTCACATTCACAATTCAGTCTCAAGTTCGTATCCTCTAAGAAACACATACATTCATCACCTAAGGGTGTTTTCGTTGTTTCACTACCTAGGGGTATTTTCGTAATTTTATCCTACAAGGGTATTTTCGTAATTTTTCAAAATAAGGTTCCTTGGTGATTTTGTAAAATAAGGGTATTTTAGTAATTTTGTAATCCATGGGTATTTCGGTAATTTTTGAGATTTGGGGGTATTTCAGTAATTTTGACATCCAGGGGTATTTCGATAATTTTTTAAATCAGGGATATTTTGATGTTGTTATTGTCGTTGCTTTTTTTTTATTATTATTATTTTTATTATTCCGAAGGGGTATTTTGAAAAAAAAATCTAGTTACTCTTGTAAACATAGATTTTTGGGTAAATTTTCAAAACATAGGCATTTTACAAATTCACTGTTGGTTGGAAATTTTCACAAATCAAGTGTATTTCTTTGGAAATTTACAATACTTAGGGGTTTTTGTTTGCAAAATAGGGTGGCTGGTCCCTTTCGGGTTTTAATTATAGGTTTAGCCCATCAACAAGTCCTCATAATTAGAGTGAATATTACTACGCACTGGGTAAGATTCCAAATGAAGAGGAGGTGAGTCACTAGGACTGCTTAAATACCAAGCTCTTCCGGATTTATTCCTAGACATATGTATACCTGTTGCCACACCCTAGTCTTGTGACTCGTTCATGGGTTTTGTTTATTGAGGTTAAGTCTTATGAAATTTAAGGAGTTGTTTCAGTTAAGCCTAGAGTCCATCAAGTTCTAAATCTAATTAGTTTACGTTCCATAAAGCCCATTAGGCCCACATAGATATATAACACACAGAGAGTTCAGAATACTTACCTGCGTGGATCGGGTGCCGGTAGACTCGAAAGCCATATCCTCAAACCAGACATTTTTCTAAAATTTTTTTTCCTAAACACCACTAGGCCATTTCACAGCCCGAGTTTTGAACTGGGCTCTGATACCAAAATGTAACATCCCAAACCTGGCCCATGCGTTTCGACCAGATCTGGCGTGTTATGGAACACATAACACTTTATCGGATTTGAAAACACAAGTTAATTATTTAAAATTTGAATAAAGAAATGACTTTTGAAATAAACCTCTTTGTATTATTATTACGTATAAATAAACCTTGTCATAAATTCATAAGTTACATAACATTGAAAACTACTTAGTTGAATAAAACTAGGGCCTTATTACATAAATATTCCTAAATAACAATAAAATAAACTTAAAGAAATCCCAAAAATATAATTTGTAGAAATAAAACTTGATGGCCCTCGAGTCCGTCTCGGCCCCATGTCCACGCCTCTCGCTCATCCGAAAGCGCGAGAAAAAGAAAGCGTGAGTCACCAAGACTCAGTGTATAAATCTCAAAACACACAACGACCCGAGCCAACAAACACATTATGGGCCCTGGCCCATACATAAGGCAACAATTATAATCACATGGTAAACAATAAATAATGAATAACCCAACCCATCCTAGATTTCCATCCTCTACACACCAACCCGTACCAACCATCACACCTTGGGGATTTCTACAATCAACCTTCCATCCGCTACACACCAAAATGACAGTTGCACTGCCTATTCCTAATAATTAGGAATCATTGAATGTGGCATAGCCACCGATCACAATGTGACCTAACATTTGTATATGTGGGATTTCCACCACCGATCACCAAGTGACCTATCATGCACTTCCCCTTCAATATCATATTTCCACCCCATGCATACACATAAAGAAAACATCATGCAGTCATATATATTTTCCGATACACATAAGGAGTTCTATGTTTACGTACCTGGCATCCTTGCCTAACCCTTTTAGGGTTCCATTCGACTATCTATACAGCCTCATTTCGACTTTTAAGCCCATAACATATATATATAGTCATACATACAGGTTTATTAGTGTGTTAGAGATCTACTCACTTGATTACTGATAAGATGATGCTTTCTATGTCGACGCTATCCTTAGTCGACACTACTACTATTTGCCTAAGGTGTTGTTCAGCAGCCGGTCCACAACCAAGTGGCCAATCTCGAATGGCAGATACTATTCTTTTCTTAAACTTAGGGATTTTCTCCTTTGCCTGATCCATATTTAATTCCATCACAAGTCTTTATCAGAACTACTATCACAATATTTAATCGTTAATTCTCATTATAACCTTAAGATCTTACATATAACGATCAAATCTAATAGAAATCTAGGGAAATCTTCTTACCTTAAAAATCTCGAAAGTGGAGACTAGCTATTTTCGACTTTTAGATCTAATTGATCAAGCTTCCTTCAAATCCCGAATTGCCGCCCATCATAAAACCATTAAACTATTAGCTTTCGGTTTTTGCCTTTCAAAAACCGGGAATAGATCATGAGAACTAATTAAAAATCGACACTTACCTTAGTATAGGAGATTTGGCTAGCACTAGAAAGAGGATTCGGCAATGCCAATGGAAGATTTAAATGCCGAAAGTATAGAACTAATTTTCAAATAAGATGAATAAAAGAGAAGACTATGGATGCTTCGGCTTTTTAGAGAAATCGGCACAAGGAGGAAAAAGTGGAGAAAAGTTTCGGCTTTTGAAGAAATTGGAGAAAAGAAATTGGAGAGGGAGAGGCTAAGGAATTTCAGCACAATGGGAGAAGAAATTGGGGTTTTCAATGTCAGAATCAAGGAGCTATCCCCCCTATTTATAGATATTTCAACACCTCATGTATAAAACTGAAAATGCCCTTCCTAATTAATTAAAATTCAAGCTAAATGAGAGGGAAAATTTGGCACCCCCTTTGCCATGCAGTAGCCGATTTCTACACTCCTCTAGGTGATGGATTTTTGGCCATCACCTCCCTTGTAGATAAGCTCCTAACTTTTCTCCCTTTTATCTACTATTTTATCAATTATAAAATCCATCTAAATCTTCCTATTTTTGAGCCTTGTAGCCGTCCACCTCATCAAATCTTAATGCCTAAATTTAACTCACTTAAATTAAAAGATTTGGGCTTTATTAAACTTAAATTTTGGGCCCCTAACTCCTTGTGTGTGGCATCACTCCTTGCTTCATTTTAGGTGCCAAAAATGGCCCTAAAAAATGGGCTCCTTGCGGCCAAAACTTGGGCCTCTTTTATTGTTAATGACGCCACCTTAAAATAATTCAATCAAGGCCTTTGCCTAATCCTAAGCCCAAATTTTGAACCCCTATCACTTAAATTAACAAATTAAACATATCCCCACACTAAATGCATAGGCCCATAAATTTAGGATGTTACATTTGGTGTCTGGGAATAGGGCTCAAAACGATGTCGTATTTTATACCCTATAAAAGTTAAAATTTTGACAAAAAAATCACTTTAACCACATTCTAAAAAAAACAAAATCAAAAGCTCTCAACTCTCTCCTCTCCCTCTCTCCAGGCGATTTTTGGCGGAGCCCTCCGTGAGGCTCCAAGCACCTTCGTCATTGCTTGCCACCATCGCCAACCAACCGCTGCGTTGGTAGGAATTAAAAAAGGTATTTTTTTATTTATTTTTCCTTATTTCAAATACATATATATATATAGTAAAAAATAAAAAAATCTTTATAAAAAAGGAAAAGCCGAAAAGAAAAGGAAAAGAAAGAAAAAAAATAAGTAAAACCTTTGCTGCTTTATGCTATTGATTCTGTATTTTTTTATGTAAATCTCTCTATATTTGCATGTATATTCTCTGTATGTGCTATTTTATAGATTCTATTTGGGTTATATAGCCCCAAAAATAATAAAATTTACATATTATGTCCATATCTGTTGCATTTATTGTGTCTTTCTTTCCTATTTTGCAGGCGGACGATGAGAAATGCGGCTGTGATAGGGCGCCACTCGTGATAACTATGGCGCGATTGGGGCTAAGCTGATGTTGGGGCTACGGCGCAATGGAAACCTTAGGGTTTCCTACGTCCAAAAATTGTTTAGGCTATTGGGCCATAGGTTGGGTTAGGGTTTAGTTTTAGGTCTGTTTTAGTGTTTTGGGTCTGGGGTGTAACGGGTTCTGGCGTTTGGGTTTAGGCTTTAAGCCCGTTTATTGTAAATGGACTGTAGTAAAATTTGGACTTTGGTTTATTATTTTTTTATTTTTCTATTTTATTCTAGTTTGTTTTATTTTACACGGGCCCGGGCAAAATGGGCTTATTACAACTACCCATCTTTGCTCATTGCCGTGTAATGAGAATAGAGCAAAGACTATAAAAGGTCCAATTTTGCCCGGTCTTTGCTGAGCCTTGACTTCTTGGTCATCGTCTTCTTCAAATAGCTTCCAACTCCGCTGCAACTTCAACGGTATTGGAACTTCACCTTGATTACAATAAGTCTGATAGCTTCAATCTGCTTCATTGCAACTTCAAGAAGGTTAGACTAGTATCTTTGATCTTCTTCCTGCAACTTCAGGCAGATAAGATCTACTATCTTCGATCTATTTTTCTACAACTTCAGGAATGCCAGATCTGATGTCTTTTAGCTTGCTCTACTGCAAACTCAGAGAGCCAGAGCTAACGTCTTCAATCTTTTTCCTGCAACTTCAGGAAGGTAAGATCTGTTGTCTTCAATCTGTTCCACTGCAAACTCAGGGAGACAAGATCTATAATTTTTAGTTTTCTCCCTTGCTACATCAGGAAATAAGACTTTAATCTTCAGCCTGCTCCCTTGCTACATTAGGAAGATAAGGCTAGTGGCTAAAATCTGCACCCCTACTTCCCCGGAAGATAAGATTTGCCATTTTCGACCTGCCCCACTGCTATCTAGAGGAGACAAGATATACAATTTTTAGTCTGCTCCCTTGCTACATCAGGAAGATAAGACTAATCTTCAGCCTGCCCCCTTGCTACATCAAGAAGATAAGGCTAGTGGCTAAAATCTGCTCCCTTACTACATCAGGAAGATAAAATTCTCCAAATTCGATCTGCTCCGCTACCGCTTAGGGAGATAAGATCTACAATGTTCAGTTTGCTTCCTTGTTACATCAGGAAGATAAGACTACAAACTTCAACCTGCTCCCTTATTACTTCAGGGAGATAAGGTTGGTGGCTTGAATCTACTCCATTGCCGATACATGGAGATAATATTCGCCAAATTCGATCTGCTCCGCTACTGCTTAGGGAGATAAGATATATAAACTTCAGTCTGCTTCCTTGCTACCTCAGGAAGATGAGACTACAAACTTCAACCTACTCCCTTGCTACCTCAGGGAGAAAAGGTTGGTGGCTTAAATCTGCTCCATTGCTGATTTATGGAGATAAGATTTGCCAAATTCGATCTGCTCCACTACCGCTTAGGGAGATAAGATTTATAAACTTCAGTCTGCTTCCTTGCTACCTCAGGAAGATAAGACTACAAATTTCAACCTGCTCCCTTGCTACCTCAGGGAGATAAGGTTGGTGGCTTGAATCTGCTCTGTTACCTATACATGGAGATAAGATTCGCCAAACTCGATCTGCTCCGCTGCCGCTTAGGGAGATAAGATCTATAAACTTCAGTCTACTTCCTTACTACCTTAAGAAGATGAGACTACAAACTTCAACCTGTTCCCTTGCTACCTAATGGAGATAAGGTTGGTGGCTTGAATCTACTTCATTACCGATACATGGAGATGAGATTTGCCATCTTCGATTTGCCCCACTGCTATCTCGAGGAGACAAGATCTACAATTTTTCAGTCTGCTTCCTTGCTACCTCAGGAAGATGAGACTACGAACTTCAATCTACTCCCTTGCTACCTCAGGGAGATAAGGTTGGTGGCTTGAATCTGCTCCATTTCTGATACATGGAGATAAGATTCACCAAATTTGATCTGCTCCGCTACAGCTTAGGGAGATAAGATCTACAATCTTCAGTCTGCTTCCTTGCTACCTCAGGAAGTTGAGACTACAAACTTCAACCTGTTCCCTTGCTATCTCAGAGAGATAAGGTTGGTGGCTTGAATCTGCTCCATTGCCGATACATGGAGATGAGATTTGCCAAATTCAATTTACTTCACTACCACTTAGGGAGATAAGATCTAAAAATTCATCGATGTTGCTACACCGTCTTCTGTAGACTCGATTTTATATGCTTATGTTTATGCCAAATGATTAGGATGCTAGAATGCTCCTAACTAAATGTATTATGGACGACATTTGCATGAATGTAGAATGTCATGAGAATGATCCCATTTTTTAAATGTATAATGATTAGGATGTAATGATCGGAATGAATCTAATGCTCCTAACTGAATGATATTAAGGATGACATTTGCATGAATGTAGAATGTCATGAGAATAATCTCCCTTTTTTTTTATGTACAACGATTAGGATAAAATGATCGGAATGAATCAAATGCTCCTAATTGGAAGTGTATGTATGAGAATAATCCCTTTTTGGGTTATCACTACTCATAGTTCATCAAGGTTCTATCACTTATGTGTTACCTTGCTTTCTTGTTCAGCTGGTATCCTTGATAGAAAACCTAAAGAAACGATCATATTCTGCTCAGCAAGCTTGCCCCGCTGTAATTTTGAGTCCCTTCCACTGTATCTTCTGGGACATAAAGTTTGTACCTCCTACTGCAACTTCAGGGGAATAACATTTGGTTTCTTCCATCCATCCTATTACCACTCATAGGTATGGAATTTGTATCAATTTGATCCGTTACACCATTCCCTGGGTATAATGACCTAATGTATGTGCCTAAAATTTGCATGAATGCAGGGTATCTTTTTCTTTCCTCGAGAATGATCCCCTTCTACACTTGGGTTGACATTGCTCGTCATTTATCAAGATGGTATCACTTGACAAAATGTCTTGTCTTTTTGTCCAACCAATAAAAATCCAAAAGAGATAATCATCTTTCAATATTTCTAAACTCTTAAGCTTGGTGAGTTCTAAACAATAGTCTTGTTTTCGATTCTCATATTATTTAGAAGCTTCTAGAGTAATATGTGAAACTCCTTTTATGAAATGCTTGAAAAAGATCATAATAATGGACGTGAAAGAAATTGTTCAGGATTATAGCTTGAAATAAATAAGTTAACAAAATATAACCAAGACAATAAAAGAAAATTGATTGGTGTATCTTGAAAAGAATAAAGTAAGCAAAAATAGCCAAGGTTATAAAAGAAAATTGATTGGGGTGTATCTTTGAATAAAATAATCAAGATAGAAAATTCAAAAATAGGTGAGATAGAAGCTAGGTGCCCCAGATATCGCAGCATGAGCTTCTCTGTACAAACTTCTTGAGGGTTATTTTGAGCTCAATACGTGTTTAGAGGATCCGGAGTACTTTGTCAATTCCCAAGACGTAGCATACTTCTTCACTATTAATTCAGGCATAACAAGATGACCACATGCCCTATTTTTGATCAAAATTTGAGTCGCCCTTTTCGGGTTTTCGACTAAAAATCCCTTTGATCTCAAAGCGCCCTTTGCGGGTTTTCGCCTTGGCCTCTTTTTTTTTTTTTTTTTGAATTTGAACTCAAGACGCCCTTTGCGGGTTTTCACCTTGGCCTTTTCTTTTTCAGGTAAAATACTTTTTGACTGAACCTGAATTCACCGGATTGGGCAAGTCTTTGGCATCCATTTCGGTCAATATCAACGTTCCTCTAGAGTAGGCCTTTTTTACTACATAAGGTCCTTCCCAGTTTGGCATCTGAAATCCTTTTGTATAAAGAAGATCCTTTTCAACACCAGGTCCCCATCATGAAATTCCCTTGGGTGGACTATTTTTCGACATAAATCAGCATCATCCATTTTGGTATTTTTGACTCTGATGAATACTTTCAAACCCTTTTCTTCAGCCAAGTTCACTAGAGACATTCTACTTCATCCAATTCTTGACTCAATCAAAGCTTGGGGAAAAGGAATCTAGATTTTCATGGACAAAACCACTTCTATTCCATAAACCAGTGGGAAAAGTGTTGCCCCAGCAAAAGTCTTGGTCGACATTTGATCAGCATAGAGAGTAAATGATAGCTTCCTATGCCAATCTTTACAAGTCTTGGTCACCTTTCATAATTTTTTATTTTTTTTCTTTTGTATTTTTCTTTTGACAACATCTGCTACACTGTGATATGCTGCCTGATCTTTGAGCAAACTGTAATCTTTGACATTGTACAGTTATGCATTATCAAACATGATCCTTTCTGGAATTCTTTGCTAGCATCTGATCCTTTCTTTTTTTCTTTTTTTTTTTTGAAATTTGATGACTGTCGAATTTGCAATATTGGCATATGAAGCTACTTCCACCCTCTTAGTGAAGTGAACGACGACCACGACGATGAATCGATATTGGCTAAAAACTTTTAACGAGATTCCATCACATCCATGCCCCACATATGGAAAATTTGTGAAGAAATGAAGAAGGCACATGAATCTTGTCTCCTTAAATACGGCATAGCTGATACCATCCCCTTCTATGTAGATTAACAGTACCCAAACCTCATGATTAGCCTGGTTATTGTAGAACCATTGTCATGTTCTTTAAACACCCTTATGGATCTCTTTTAAGATTTTCCTAAGCGTGTCTTGATATGATCATGCAAAAATATCTTTGAATTTTTGAAAATAACTTAATGATGTCTTGCCTTATTCTGTGGTGAGCTAGGCTACAATCTTCACCTCTCATAATGTCTACTAACCCTTTGCAGAGTAAGGTCCGTTTTTATCTTGTTCTACCATTATTAACAAATCAGAAGATAAGTTATAATCTCTGTCATCTTTAAAGTCCTGAGATCCCTCTAGACTCATATCTTACTCGAAAGGAGACTCTGAGTCAATAGCAGCATTGCTCACATCGTTGATATTTGGAGACCTATTGTAGGTTTGAAAGAAGATTCCAAAGAATAAATGATTCAAAGAATGATTATGAAGAATACTTGAAAGAAAGTCCAAAGAACAAACAAAAAAAATAAGAACGATTGTTTGTACAGTAAAAAAATAATAATATTTGCTCAAAAAGATGCATTTTATTGAAATAAAAATTTTGGACACAAGCCTATTTCACAAAAGGATTCTTATTGCCTCTAGGCTTAAGGCAACAAGCGTGTTTTGAATATTACTCTAGATTAGCTCTAAAAATACAGGGATCTCTTCCACAGTCCCATTATTCAAAACACTCCCAAGTACGCCCCGGTTCCCTTTTCGCTTTTGATTTCTTCAAGGAGTCACAACTTTCTTGTCTCCTCCTCCAATTATCGCATTTACTGCCTTGTCAAAGTGATCAGGTTTTGATGAATCGTCGAACTTCACAATTCCCATTTTAATAACCTTTCGACCAACTTTTAAACGTAGTACAGTTTTCAATTGAGTGACCCATTATTCCCGCGTGGTACTCGCATTGGGCATTCTCATTATACCATTTTAGGAACGAAGGTTGCACGGGTTTCGAGTAGGACGGAGACACTACATGCACATCAAAAAGATTCTGATACAGCTCCTCATATGTCATCGAGATGGGTGTGAAATGGAGCCTTTCTGCATTTGGCCTTGAATTGGATTCCTGCCTTGAAGAGCCTTGATAACTAGTGGTTACAGCCCTCGGCTGGCCTACGGTGACTGATTTGGGATGCATGCTTAGGATACTCACTTCATTTTTCTTGTTTCTCGGGGCGATCTTTTGGCGCGAGTATCGTAACGATGTTTAGTTCATTAGAATTTTGTTGATTCCCAAGTTAGCTAAAATAATTTTACCTAATTAGGGTTCTTCCATGGATTTTAATGCATATGAGGCGATGTAATGCAAATGCATGAAATAAATGCAAAAAGAAAGAGAGGCAATGATTCTGAACTCAATTCCATTAGAACAAATTTTCTAGAAAATAAATTCCTTTACATAAAACAGATTACATATGCGGCCTTGCCATCATATTCGGATATTAAGGTCCAATCTCGCGAACTTTCTAATAGATGCCTCCATTAGCTCCTTTTTGCTTGGGCCACAACTCATTCCTCACTTCTCCTCGTAATGCTTGTTAGTCTCTTCAAGAAAGCCAAGACGTGGTAATTCTTAAATAGTCTTTGTCAGCTTGAATCCTTGGGAAAATGAAGTCTTGGATTCCTTTACGGACTATTAATCTTCTATCGTTGTGTTTACTCAGACCATATTCGGACGACCGTATTATAGTCCACTTTATCAAGAAATCCATTTTCTTATGACAAACTCCTCTATTTAGCAATCGAATTTGAATCAATACCTCTTTTCCATGATGTGAATGCAATGCAATCAAAACAAAAGAGAACATGTTAGCACAAGAGAAGCAAATAACAAAATAGGGCACCTATCTAAGTGACCACTGGGGTTTGGCATAGTTCTACCTAGGGTAAGCCTTTAGGTTTTCTACATGTGGTTTAGTTCTAAAGTTGAGGTACCCGAACCTGCAGATTCCTCGATCTTCACCCATTATAAGTTCATACAGATCGAGTTCAGTTCAGGGGAATACATTTCCCTATGGTTGCATGGAGATGAAAATCTCACGAAGACACAAGTACAGATGTATCCCAAAAACGATTCACTATCCTGCACGGAGGTAAAAACCTCACAAAGGAGTAGCTTTTCACTCCCACTTAAAAGGGTGTGACCACAATGGTCATGCAATGCAATGCAAAGATATTTTATAAAATTAGAACCACGTGCAATAAAAAGGATCATAGTTTTTTAAATCAGATTCTTAAATTTGGACAAAAGGATAGGAAATAATCAATTTTACGGCTTGACTCTCTTTCGGTCCCCAATGGAGTCGCCAAGTTGTCGAAACCATTTTTATATTTGATTAAAAATAGAGGTCGACAAAAACGGGAGTTGTCACCAATCCCTTTTTACTTAGGTGTGATTGGATCACTTTATAAAACATTTTATTTCAAAACATTGATTTTGGTCCACGAAATACAAGAAAATGGGTTCGGGATTCAGTTACGTATGAAGAAGGGTTAGCACCCTCGTAATGCCCAAAATTTGGTACCTAATTGATAATCTCATGTCCTAATGTCGAAATTTTGAAAAATTTAAAATACGATTCTTTTTATTTGAAAGAAAACTTGAATAAATTAAATTGGATGTTAAGATTCTCTTATTTCAAAAAATAAAAATAAAAATAAAATGTCATACCCAATAAGTTAGGATGCGACATTTCGAGTTTTCGAAACAAAGTTTGTTTTTATTTGTAGAAATTCCTTACCTCGAGATAACAAAATGTTATATCCAATAAGATAGGACATAACATCTCGATTTTCTGAGAATAAGCTTTTATTTGAAACTTATAAGTTTTGATTTCAAAAGGGTACTTGATTGCTTAAATTCGATGAGAAAGATCGAAGTTCAGTAAGTTAGGGCACAATTCTTTCCAAGCTCCCAAATATCGAGTCTTGCTTCATTTTAAGAACTTTTTTGAATAAAATGGAGTAAGATTTTTAGTAAAACATGAAATGAATTATAATACTTATATGCATAATTGGGTAATAATTACTATAATACAAATAATAATAACGAGAACAAAAGATCAACAATATGAATAAAATAAGAAGCGAATAATAAATAAAAATGATAAATAAGTGAAAATTGATAAAAGTTTAAACAATAATTGAAAAGAATAAAAATATTAAAAAACAAAATGAAAATAATAATGATGATAATAATAACAATTATAAAAATAATAATAAAATGATGTAAGTGAATATAAAAAGAAAATATATAATATAATAAAGATAACATAAAATTATATAGTTAAATAATACTAAAACAATGATATGTTAATAATAATAGTAATAATAATAATAGAAAAAATAATAATAATAATAATAATAATAATAATAATAATTATATGGAAAATAAATATAATTATATTAACAATAATAATAATAGTAGTGGTGGTAATAAAATAATAATAGTAATACTAAAATAATAATAGTAATACTAAAATAATAATAATAATAATAATAATAATAATAATAATAATAATAAAGTAACAAGAAAAATAAAAATAGTATTAATAATAAAAGAAGTAAAAATAAATTTAATAATGAAATAAAAAAATCATAAAATAATAAAAAGGACGAAATTGAACTTAAAATAAAAGTTTGGGGGCGAATTTTTAAAGAAAATAAAAGGCAAGGGACCTATTTGAACGCGCGCATGACATGGGGGACTAAAGGAGAAAATATCTCCTCCCTCCAAAACGCTGCGTTTTACAAGGGATTAAATCGAAATGGAAGAAAAATTATAGGGTCAAAATAGAAAATAAAAAACTTAATTATAACTTAATAAAAAAAGCGGAAGGGCTAAAAGTGCAATTAGCCTTCCGTAGGAAACACGCGGATCCTGAGGGCTAATCGGGTCGGATTCGGGTCCAACATCAAAATGACGCCGTTTTGGCGCCTGGGAATAGGGCTCAAAACGACGTCGTATTATATACCTTATAAAAGTTAAAATTTTGACAAAAAAAATCATTTTCACCACATTCTAAAAAAAAAAACAAAAACAAAATCAAAAGCTCTCAACTCTCTCCTCTCCCTCTCTCCAGGTGATTTCTGGCAGCCTCCCATGAGGTTCGGCATTGTCGCCGCTGCTTGTCGTCGTCATGTGAAGCCACCAGTCTGTGATGGTAGAAATTAAAAAAAGGTATTTTTATTTCTTTTTCCTTATTTCAAATATATATATATATAGTAAAAAAATAAAAAAAAATCTTTATAAAAAAGGAAAAGCCGAAAAGAAAAGGAAAAGGAAGAAAAAAAAACAAGTAAAACCTTTGCTACTTTATGCTATTGATTCTTTATTTTTTTGTGTAAATCTCTTTATATTTGCATGTATATTCTCTGTATGTGCTGTTTTACAGATTCTATTAGGGTTATATAGCCCCGAAAATAATAAAATTTACATATTCTGTCTATATTTGTTGCCTTTATTGTGTATTTCTTTCTTCTTTTGCAAAGTGACGATGAGAAATGCAATGACAATAGAGGCTTAACTCGCGCTAACTACTGGTAGCGACTAAATTTGGTGATGTTGGGGCTACGGCGTAGTGGAAACCTTAGGGTTTCCTACGTCCGAAATTTGTTTAGGCTATTGGGCCATAGGTTGGGTTAGGGTTTAGTTTTGGGTCTGTTTTAGTGTTTTGGGTCTGGGGTGTAACGGGTTCTGGCATTTGGGTTTGGGCTTTAAGCCCGTTTATTGTAAATGGACTGTAGTAAAATTTGGACTTTGGTTTGTTATTTTTTTATTTTTCTTTTTTATTCTAGCTTGTTTTATTTTACACGGGCCCGGACAAAATGGGCTTATTACAAAGTCAACCATAAAAAGATAAGCCATCTTTGCATGGCTATTATTTACATTCAAAATACTTAACTCATATTCAACCTTTTTCTATGCTATACATGCCATATACTCAAAATTATCATAGCCAAAATACCGAAGAAAGCTGTCGATAGTGTGGTAGTCCTATTGATGATCCCCGAGCTCGTAACATATCCAAAATCTATAAAACAGAAATAGACAAAGAAACACAAGGTAAGCTATTTAAGCTTAGTAAGTCAATAGCAAGGTAAAGTTTACTTTACTTAACAAAATCATATATACAAAGTTATATCAAGTATTGATTTATACACAATCACAAGTAATTATTCAACTCTCAATATCAAAGTCACATAATATACCCTTTTTGGCTGAATACACATAGTTAAAGCTTATTCACAATTCACATGTTTACACGTTAATTTCTGTACAAAGTAATAAACATATGACTTACCTTTCATTTGTTAACACAGTGTATATACGTACCTGAGTTCTTTTAATTCACATATCACATTGGCCTTCACTTACACATGCCCATTGAATCATTCGAAATTCAAAAGGATACGCGGATAGTCGGAAGCTTGTACAATGCCAACGTCCCAGATGTGGTCTTACATATAATCACATATCGATGCCACTATCCCAGACAGGGTCTTACACGAATCAAATACGATGCCAATGTCCAAGACATGGTCTTACACGTAAACACAAGTCGATGCCAATGTCCCAGACGTGGTCTTACATGATAACACATATCAGATATCCTATGTCATGACATATGTATCCTATCTATTCCTAAGGTTCGTACGGGGATTACAGACGTCAAATCACAATCGAATTAAGCTCGAAAGATAGTCAAATATCATCAATCACATTCGGCCTTAGCAAATTGTAACTCAAATATTTCAAGTCATTACATAACAAATACATATTCATAGTTATAACAACATTTAAATGCTTATTGACTTACCTCAGATGTCGTCGACTGTTAAATCGGCTATTCGACCACTTTTGTCTTTCCCTGATCCAAATTTGATTTCTTTAATTCTTGATCTAAACATATTCAAATTAAGCATATTTAAACACCATTTCATTCAATTTAGCTTAAAAACACATAAATGGGCAAATTATAATTTTGCCCTGTAACAGTCCGGTTTATACCCTAGTTGGAACAGTGGTTTTGAGACCACAAATCCGAATCTGAATAATATTTTAATATTAATTTCTATGTATTTGATAAGTGATTAAGCATGTGGTAAAGTTTCGTATGTTAATTCGTCCGTCTGTGTGTTTAATTTGATAAAAGGACTAAATCGCATAAAGTTGAAAAAAATAGCTTTTCATTTGATTTAGTAGTTAATTGATGTGGCTTTGGATTGTAAGGGTTTTATGTTGCAATTTGGCCAAAATATGGCTAGTGGATGGCAACATGGCTTTTATAATATGTTTTTATATGTTATTTTTATAAGTTAAAATTTATATTATATTTATACATTAAGTTATTATTATTAAAACAAAACAAAGCATTAAAAGAAAAAGAAAGCCATATTGCTTTATCATTTGGCCGAATGTTTTAAAGAAAACGAAAGAATAAAAGCTTAAGGGTTCGGTTGGTTTAAAGCTTGAATTCAAGGTTAGTTTTTGATCTGTTTTTGATAATTTCTACGTTTTTGCAATCGTTGCTTTGAGAGCTACAAAATCCATGTATTAATTTTGTGAATTGATGGTGTTTGTGTGAGATGCCATTGTTGATATGTTGAGTTTTGAGATGAGTTTAGTTGTTAAATGATAGATTTGAGCTAGATGAACATGTTATGTTCTTGAAGTTTTGATGAATTTAGCTAAATAAGGCTAAATTGTGAAAATAGCAAATTGAGGGACTAAATTGCTAAATTGATGGAAAATATGGGCTTGTATGTGATGTATGAGCATTCGGCTAAGTATAAGTATGAGTTAATTTTGTGAATTTGATGTTTTGAGAAAAATGGACTAAATTGATAAATTGTGCAAGTATGAGGGTTAATTTGCAAATAGCCCTAAATATGTGTCCTTGGATTGAATTGAATGAGTTAGTGAATAAAAGAGTTAATTCTGAATATGTTTAGATCAAGAACTGAGGAAAACGGACTTAGATCGCGGGAAAGCGATAGTGACAGAGTGGCCGTTTTCATTCCAATAAATCGAATCCGAGGTAAGTCACTATGCAAATAAAAGTATTTGTATTGAATTGGATATATTCATATGATTATCAATGATAATGAATGCGTATGAGATGCTATGTACATGAATTCTGAGATATGTTGGATATAGCGATAAAGTCAGAAGTCCCGTACGAACATAGGAATAGATAGGATTAGCTATGTCATGACATAGGAATCTGTTTTATTTTATCATGTAAGACCACGTCCAGGATGTTGGCATTGATTTGTGATCTCGTGTAAGACCACGTCTGGGACGTTGGCATCGATATGAGCTTTACTTGTAAGACCATGTCTGGGACATTGGCATCGTATTGATTCGTATAAGACCCTATTTGGGACAGAGGTATCGATATCTGAGTGCATGTAAGACCTCGTCTGGGACGTTGGCATTGTACAATTATTCAGAGCTTTCTAAGTATCCTACTAGATTTCTATTAGTTCAACGGGCAAGTCGGTGATACGAATTACAAATCCGCTTTATGAATAATTAGGTGATTATAAATCCGTTTCAGGTACGCTGATTATACACTAATTGTGTTTACAAGGTAAGCATCTATGTGATCTTACTATGAAGTTATGTTTATAGAATTGATGATAAGATATGAAAAGTTTTGGCTAGATGAGCTATGTGCTTGTATGATTCTTGAATTATGAAAATGGTTAAGTAGATGATATGTTCCAATGTATCTATATTGTAAATATGCCTTCTATGTCAAGTTTGTTTGTATATTGACTTACTAAGCTTTTGGAAAAGCTTACTCTACGTGTTTATTTTCTCTGTTTTATAGGTCATCAAAGCTACTGAATGCTCGGGACCGTCAAGGATCGTCATCACACTACTAAACTCTTTTTGGTACTCTTTGAAAAATGTATATAGCTTAATATGGCATGTATAGGCTAGATAGGTGTATATGATTATGAAGTAATCTTAGCCATGTGTTTTGGCTAGTTTTGAGTTGATAAAATATTTGAATGAATATATTATATGATGCATATTTTTGGTATGGTTTGGAGTACAAAGAATGAGCAAGTTTTGGCTAAGCAAATTGATGATCTATGCTTGTAATGATATGAGTTTTAGTTTATAATTTGGCATGAATGAGATTGGCATTGAATGTATAGATTAAATAGTCAATTTAGAATGTTTTTAGTTGCCATATATGCATGATATGTGATGGAAAATGTTGCTTGTAGGTATGACCCATTTGGGTGGCATTTTGGTCTTGCAAATGACCTATAATGTCACACGGGCGTGCCTAGTGACTGTGGGATAAAGTCAGTCTATGGCCTAGTGGGACACGGCCAAGGCACACGGACGTGCCTAGTAGCCGTGTGGTATTTGGTAGGATCGACCACGGCCAGGGTACACGGGCGTGCCTGGTGGCCGTAGTACATAAGTCAGTTTCGACTACGAGGAAGACACATGGGTGTGTCTTGTAGCCATGGGTGGGGCACGGCCTACCCCCACGGGTATGTGTCCCCTGTATTATAGAAAAATTTTTAATCTCCCATAAAATTTTGTATGTGTTTCGTTTTAGTCCCGATTCAGTTTATAAGCATGCTTAGGGTCTCGATGACTCACTTAAGGGACATTATGTGTATGATTGATGAATGTAATGCATGAAATGTTATAAATATTTTCGATCTGTCCGGTAACGCCTTTGACCCTATTTCGATGACTATTTTGGGTTAGGGTTGCTACATTTAGTTGGTATCAGAGCTACGGTTTAGTCAGTTCTCGGACTAATGTAGCGTGTCAGAGTTTAGCTATACATGCCATAATTCTGAATTATAATAGTGTGATGAATCCTGACATATAAAATGTGATTTTTGTATAGCAATGGATCCCAAAAGAGCTGTAGCTGATGACGTAGAAAGTAATGCGTCTGCTCCCGCAAGGGATAGTGCCTTCTGATTCGAGACCGTCTACGAGCGGTCAAGAGGGAGAAGCTAAGCAAGTTTTCTTCCAGATAATTAGTGAATGGTTCACTCAATTCATGAGAAATAACCCCACTGTTTGCAACCCCGCCCCAGTTAATCCCCCTCAGACTACAGTTGTGCCACCGGTTATGCATCCAAATATGTGGAATAAGCCTCCGGTTGATAAGATTCGTAAGTATGGGGCTGAAGAATTTTGGGCTACTAGTGATGATGATGCTGAAAAGGCCGAGTTTTGGATTGAAAACACTGTCTGGGTATTCAATAAAATGTCTCTGACTCTAAAAGAATGCATTAAATGTGTGGTATCATTACTCCGAGATGCAGCTTATCAGTGGTGGAAAACCTTAATTTCCGTTGTTTCGAGCGAATTAGTTACATGGGATTTCTTTCAGATCGAGTTCCGGAAGAAATATATTAGTGAGAGATTCGTTGATCAAAAATGGAAGGAATTCCTGGAATTGAAACAAGGTCGTATGACTGTTTCAGAATATAAACGAGAGTTTGTCAGATTGAGTCAATATACTCGAGAATGTGTATCATTTGAAGCTATAATGTGCAAAAGATTTGAAGATGGCCTTAATAAAGATATCCATTTGTTAGTCGGGATTTTAGAGATAAAAGAGTTTGTGGTACTTGTTGATCGAGCATGCAAAGCTGAAGCACTCGAGAAAGATAAAAGAAAAGCTGAGTCTGAAGCTCGAGATATGAGAAAGAGATTTCAGAGTAAATCATTTCATTCTGCTCCGAAAAGATTCAGAGATAATCAAAGTCGTTCCAAAGATAATATGGCACATTCGAATAGAAATCAATCTAGACCGTAAATGAGTTCTAAAACTCCCGCAACTTCAGTGGCCAGTGTTGGTAATGTTCGATCAGAGAGATTTGAATGTAAGCATTGTGGAAAAAGGTATCTGGGAAGTTGTAGATTAAACGACAGAGCTTGCTTCAGATGTAGATCGCTTGACCACTTTATCCGTGATTATCTTGAGTCCGTCGAGCCAGAGACTGTTCAGAATCCGGGACCTGATAATGTACCTATGAGAGGTAGACCTTCAAGGAATCTAAGAAATTTCTGTTGTAGTTAGAGAACTACGAGAGACACTGTTGTGAGATCTGAAGCTAGAGTGCCTGCCAGAGCGTATGCTATCCGAGCTCGTAAGGTAGCTTCATCACCTAATGTTATAACGGATACTTTTACTCTTCATGATACTTATGTGATTACATTGATAGACCCTGGTTCTACGCATTCGTATATATGCATGAATTTAGGATATAGTAAGACTTTTCCTGTAGAGTCTACTGAGTTTTCTATAAAAGTATCGAACCCCTTAGGTAAAAGTGTTTTTGTTGACAAAGTATGCAAGAACTGTCCGTTAATGTATTGAGATATCTAGTTTCTCTACTGATCTGATGCTTCTGCCATTTGATGAGTTTGATATTATTTTGGGTATGGATTGGTTGTCATTACATGATGCTGTTGTGAACTGCAAAAGAAAGACTATAGATTTGAGATGTTCGAATGATGAAATTGTATGGGTTGAATCTAATGATTTGAATGGATTTCCTGCTATGATATCGGTACTAAAAGCTCAGAGTTATGTGAAAAAGGGGTATGAGACATATTTTGCTTATGTAATTGATTCAAAAATATCTGAAAGGAAAATTGAGTCAGTACCTATTGTCTGTGAGTTTTCTGATATGTTCCCTGAAGAGTTACCGGGTTTACCTCCGATTCGTGAAGTTGAGTTCAGTATTGAATTGATGCTTGGTACGACACCTATTTTGATAGCTCCGTATAGAATGGCACCAACAGAGTTGAAAGAGTTAAAGCCACAGTTGCAAGAGGTAACTGATAGAGGGTTTGCTAAACCGAGTTTCTCGCCTTGAGGGTGCTCCTGTTCTATTTGTGAAAAAGAAAGATGGTACTATGAGAATGTGCATTGATTACCGTCAGTTCAATAAGGTGACCATAAAGAACAAATATCTGTTACTCTGAATAGATGATTTATTTGATCAGTTAAAAAGGGCTACTGTATTTTCTAAGATTGACCTGAGATCGGGATACTATCAGTTGAGAGTTAAAGATTCAGACATTCTGAAGACTACTTTCAGAACGAGGTACGGGCATTATGAGTTTTTAGTTATGCCATTTGGACTAACAAATGCTCCTGCTATTTTTATGGATCTAATAAACAGAATTTTTAGACCGTACTTATATCAATTCGTTGTAGTATTCATAGATGACATATTGATTTATTCACAGAATGAAAATGAGCATGCTGAACACTTGAGGATTGTGTTGTAAACTTTGAGAGAAAAGCAATTGTACGCAAAATTAAGCAAATATGAATTCTGGTTGCACGAGGTTAGTTTTCTGGGACATATTGTGTCAGCTTCTGGGATTCGTGTTGATCTGAGTAAGATCTCTGCTATTCTGGATTGGAAACCTCCAAGAAGCGTGTCTGAAGTCTGTAGTTTTCTAGGTTTAGTTGGTTATTATCGTCGTTTTGTAAAAGGATTTTCAGTGCTAGCTACTCCGTTGACTAAATTACTTCAGAAAGATGTTAGATTTGAGTGGTCAGAGAAATGTCAGAAAAGTTTCGATCAGTTAAAAACTCTATTAATAGAAGCTCTAATGTTAGTACAACCAGAATCAGGTAAAGAATTTGTGATTTACAATGATGCTTCGTTAAATGGTTTGGGATGTGTTTTGATGCAGGAAGGCAAAGTTGTAGCTTATGCCTCGATAAAATTGAAGCCTCATGAAAAGAACTATCCGACGCACGACCTTGAGTTGGCTGCAATTGTGTTTGCACTTAAGATATGGCGCCATTATCTATATGGTGAAAAATGTCACGTGTTTTCAGATCATAAAAGTCTAAAATATCTGATGACCCAGAAAGATTTGAACCTACGTCAAAGAAGATGGTTAGAACTGTTAAAAGATTATGAGCTTGTGATAGATTATCATCGGGGGAAAGCAAACGTTGTTGCTGCTGTTTTGAGTCAAAAATCATCAATTGCATTACGTGCTTTAAATGCTCAATTAGATTTTTCGATGATAGTTCTGTGATGGCTGAATTGAAAGCGAAATCGTTGTTCTTACAGCAGTTATGTGATGCTCAGAAGGTTGATAATGAATTGTTATCGAAACGAGCTCAGTGTGAATTGAATTCTGAATCTGAATTTCAAATTGTTGATGATTGCTTGAAATTTTGAGATCGTATTTGTGTTCCGAGAAATCCAGAGTTGATTCAGCTGATTTTGAGTGAAGCACATAATAGTCGTCTATCTGTTCATCCGGGAAGTACAAATATGTATCATGATTTAAAGTAACTTTATTGGTGGTCTGGTATGAAATGAGACATTTTTTATTTTGTTTCGAAATGTTTAGTCTGTTAGCAAGTGAAAGCTGAACATCAAGTTCCATCCGGTTTGTTACAACCGATTCTAATTCCTGAGTGGAAATGGGATAGAGTAACGATGGACTTTGTTTCTGGATTACCTCCAACTCCGAGAAGGAAAGATGCGATTTGGGTCATGGTTGACCGATTGACAACATCTGCTCATTTTATTCTAATAAGATCTGACTACTCACTTGAAAGATTAGAAGAGTTATATATTTCTGAGATTGTGAAATTGCATGGAGTGCCACTATCCATTATGTCAGATAGAGATCCGAGATTCACATCGAGGTTCTGGAAGAAGTTGCAAGAAGTTTTAGGCACGAAATTGCATTTCAGTAAGCTTTTCATCCGCCGACAGATGGTCAATCTGAGCGGATCATTCAGATTTTAGAGAACATGTTACGATGTTGTATACTTGAGTTTATTGATTCGTGGGAACAGTATCTGCCATTGATCAAATTTGCGTATAACAATAGTTTTCAAACGAGTATCAAAATGGCACCATATGAAGCTTTGTACGGACGTAAATGTCGTACACCTTTGTACTGGACCGAGCTCAGTGAGAATAAGTTACACGGAGTTGATTTGATAAAGGATTCAGAACAGAAAGTGAAATTGATCCGAGATTGTTTGAAAGCAGCCTCTGATCGTCAGAAGTCTTATGCGGACTTGAAACGAAAAGATGTAGAATTTGAAATCGGTGACAAAGTATTTTTGAAAGTGTCTCCGTGGAAGAAAGTGCTTCGATTCGGACGTAAAGGCAAATTGAGTCTGAGATTCATCGGACCGTATGAGATCATTGAACGTGTTGGGCCTGTTGCATATAGATTAAAGTTACCGTCTGAGTTAGAAAAGATTCATAATGTATTCCATGTTTCGATGCTCTGTAGATATCAATCTGATCCGTCACATGTTATTGCTCCATTTGAAATTGAAATCCGATCCGATATGACATACGAAGAGGAACCGATCCGTATCTGAGCTCGTGAAATGAAAGAGTTGAGAAACAAGAAAATTTCGTTACTAAAAGTACTGTGGAATCGACATAGAAAAGAAGAGGCTACGTGGGAGCCTGAGGACTCAATGAGACAACAATATCTGATTCTGTTTAACGGTAAGACTTTCGGGGACGAAAATCCCTAAGGGGGAGAATTGTAACAGTTCGATTTATACCCTAGTCAGAGCAGTGGTTTCGGGACCATAAATCTGAGTCTGAATAATATTTTAATATTAATTTCTGTGTCTTTGGTAAGTGATTAAGCATGTAGTAAACTTTCGTATGTTAATTCGTCCGTCTGTGTGTTTAATTTGATAAAAGGACTAAATCGCATAAAGTTTAAAAAATGGATTTTCATTTGATTTAGTAGTTAATTGATGTGGCTTTGGAGTAATTTGGCCAAAATATGGCTAGTGGATGACAACATGGCTTTTATAATATGTTTTTATATGTTATTTTTATAAGTTAAAATTTATATTATATTTATACATTAAGTTATTATTATTAAAACAAAGCATTAAAAGAAAAAGAAAGCCATATTGCTTTATCATTTGGCCGAATGTTTTAAAGAAAAAGAAAGAACAAAAGCTTAAGGGTTCGGTTGGTTTCAAGCTTGAATTCAAGGTTAGTTTTTGATCTGTTTTTGATAATTTCTACGTTTTTGCAATCGTTGCTTTGAAAGCTACAAAACCCATGTATTAATTTTGTGAATTGATGATGTTTGTGTGAGATGCCATTGTTGATATGTTGAGTTTTGAGATGAGTTTAGTTGTTAAATGAATGATTTGAGCTAGATGAACATGTTATGTTCATGAAGTTTTGATGAATTTAGCTAAATATGGCTAAATTGTGAAAATAACAAATTGAGGGACTAAATTGCTAATTTGATGGAAAATATGGGCTTTTATGTGATGTATGAGCATTCGACTAAGTATAAGGATGAGTTGATTTTGTGAATTTGATGTTTTGAGAAAAATAGACTAAATTGATAAAGTGTGCAAGTATGAGGGTTAATTTGCAAATAGCCCTAAAAATGTGTCCTTGGATTGAATTGAATGAGTTAGTGAATAAAAGAGTTAATTCTGAATATGTTAGATCAAGAACTGAGGAAAAGCAGACTTAGATCATGAAAGCGCCCAACCAGTAGTAGCTGTTTTCATTAGATAAATCGAATCCGAGGTAAGTCACTATGCAAATAAACGTATTTGTATTGAATTGGATATATTCATATGATTATCAATGATAATGGATGCGTATGAGATACTATGTACATGAATTTGAGATATGTTCGATATAGCGATAAAGTTCGAGAAGTCCCGTACGAACCTAGGAATAGATAGGATTAGCTATGTCATGACATAGGAATTTGTTCTGTTTTATCATGTAAGATCATGTCCAGGACGTTGGCATTGATTTGTGATTTCGTGTAAGACCACGTCTGGGACGTTGGCATCGATATGAGCTTTACGAGTAAGACTACGTCTGGGATATTGGCATCGATATGAGCTTTACGTGTAAGACCATGTCTGGGACATCTGCATCGTATTGATTCGTATAAGATCCTATCTGGGATAGAGGCATCGATATCTAAATACATGTAAGACCTCATCTGGGACGTTGGCATTGTACGATTATTCCGAGCTTTCTGAGTATCCTACTAGATTTCTATTGGTTCAACGGGCAAGTCGGTGATACGACATACAAATCCAAGCTATGAATAATTAGGTGATTATAAATCCATTTCAGGTACGCTGATTATACACTAATTGTGTTTACAAGGTAAGCATCTACGTGATCTTACTATGAAGTTATGTATATGGAATTGATGATAAGATATGCAAAGTTTTGGCTAGATGAGCTATGTGCTTGTATGATTCTTGAATTATGAAAATGGTTAAGTGGATGATATGTGCCAATGTATCTATATTGTAAATATGCCTTCTATTTTAAGTTTGTTTGTATATTGACTTACTAAGCTTTTGGAAAAGCTTACTCTGTGTGTCTGTTTTCTCTGTTTTATAGGTCGTCAAAGCTATTGAAGGCTCGGGACCGTCAAGGATCGTCATCACACTACTAAACTCTTTTTGGTACTCTTTGAAAAATGTATATAGCTTAATATGGCATGTATAGGCTAGATAGGTGTATATGATTATAAAGTAATCTTAGCCATGTGTTTTGGCTAGTTTTGAGTTGTTAAAATATTTGAATGAATATATTATATGATGCATATTTTTGGTATGGTTTGGAGTACAAAGAATGAGCAAGTTTTGGCTAAGCAAATGGATGATCTATGCTTGTAATGATATGAGTTTTAGTTTATAATTTGGCATGAATGAGATTGGCATTGAATATATAGATTGAATGGTCAATTTAGAATGTTTTTAGTTGCCATGTATGCATGATATGTGATGGAAAATGTTGCTTGTAGGTATGACCCATTTGGGTGGCATTTTGGTCTTGCAAATGACCTATAATGTCACATGGTCATGGCACACGGGCGTGCCTAGTAGCCATGTGGTATTTGGCAGGATCAACCACGGCCAGGGTATACGGGTGTGCCTGGTGGCCGTGGTACATAAGTCAGTTTCGACCACGGGGAAGACACACGGGTGTGTCTTGTAGCCGTGGGTGGGGCACGGCCTACCCCCACGGGCGTGTGTCCCCTGTATTATAGAAAAGTTTTTAATTTCCCATGAAATTTTGCATGTGTTTCGTTTTAGTCCCGATTCAGTTTATAAGCATGCTTAGAGTCTCGATGACTCACTTAACGGACATTATGTGCATGATTGATGAATGTAATGCATGAAATGTTATAGATGTTTCCGATCTGTCCGGTAATGCCTTTGACCCTATTCCGGTGACGGTTTCGGGTTAGGGGTGTTACATGCCCCTAACATTTCACACTTTTTACAATTTAGTCTTTTTTGCACAAAACACAAAATACACAAAATTTGACTACACTTATTTAGGGCCGAATATTCTTAGTGTTCTTACAAGCCCACACATTTCATTTATTTCACATTTTAGTCCCTCAAAAATTTATTTTTGCTATTTAGTCCAAATTACCCAATTTCATCAAAAATTCAAAGACAAAACTTGTTAATCTAACACATATATTTCATATTTCATCATCAAACATCAAAAACCACAAGGTATCATCAATGGAAAAACACAAATTCATCACCAAAATCAAAAATTGAGACATGGGTTTTGAAGTACTAAAAAATTTTATCAAAAACCGAACAAAACTAACCTTGGATTAAGCCAAAATGGTTGCCGAAATGTTGAAGAACATAAAAGCTTCTTCCTTTGCTATATTCGGCACTTAAAGATGATAATAGCTAGTGTTTATGTTTTATTATTAACATATAATAAGTTATTTTTAATTTACATTTTTAACCTTTTATAATAAATAAATATAACATAATTTCCAAGGTCATTTAAGACCATGTACCATCCACTATCCTTAAAATGGGCTAATTTCCCTTTAAGGACCTCATATTAAAAAGTCACTATCAAATTAGCACTTTACACTTTAATTTGTAACTTTTACATTTTACGCGATTAAGTCCTTTTATATAATCGGGCACCTAAACGACAAAATTAAGTCACGAAATTTAACACCAACAAATTCACACATAATAAACACGAAAAATAATTTTAAAATATTTTTTAGACTCAGATTTGTGGTTTCGAAACTACTTTTTTGATTAGGATCAAAATCGGCCTATTACAAACAATATATTTATTAATTAAAAAAAAGCTTGAAACAATATGAAATAAAAAATACAATGTGTTTAGAAGAGGAGGAATTGGACCTGAGACTCAAAGATAAAATAATTATTATTTAACCATTTAACCAAAGAAGCTAATATGTTAAAAAAGATTAATTTAAAATAATAAAAAGTTTAAAGCAACATAAAAAAAATACTAATGTGAATAGGAGAAGAATCGAACTCATAATTCAAAGATAAAACCACTAACATTTTAGTATCTAACCAAAGATACTAATTATTTCTTTGGTTGGCATTTAAAGAAAGATTACTCACATAAAAGGAACAAGTTAGGCGGGGGATAAGAGAGGGGGAGCTTTGCACAATGTGCGAAAACGCACTCGAAGATGTTATTCATGTCATTAGAGATTGTTCTGTGGCTAAAGAATTATGGTATTGGCTTATTCCAACGGCAAAGCGAGGAAATTTCTGTTTTGGGAGTTTGCAAGAATGGCTTGAATCTAATTTGGGGAATAGATACAAAATTTCCTTAAAAGATGTGGATTGGTAATGTTTCTTTAGGAAAATGGTGTGGCACATTTAGAAGAATCGAAATCTTCTTATTTTTCAAGATAATCAGTGGAGCATTGATTAGATGATTAGATGATTAGAAGTTCATATAGATGGGCCTTACAATATATCTTTTCTCAAAAGTCATTATGTTCTAATAAACCGACTATAGGGAGGTCAGTCAGTCACTGGAGAAGGCAATTGGGTGGATCTTAATACAGATGGTGCTATGAAGTTAGATTCTGGGATGGCTATTGCTCGAGGGATATTGAAAGATAGTCAGGGGGTTAGATCCTTGGGTTTAACAGGAGCTTGGGTCGGTGTTCAGTTTTTAATGCAGAATTATGGAGTATTCTTGATGGCTTGAGGATTTTAAAAAGTTGAAAGTATGATGGAGTGTTAATCAAGGCTGATAGTCAGGAAGCTATCCGAGCTATTCAGGAATCCTTTTCAAAGACATCTTCCTCAACTCTTATTTGACGCATTCAACAAAACTTGTTGGATATTGGTCAATGGAAACTCGAGTATATTCCTCGTGAAATGAACCTTGAAGCTGATTTTATTGCTAAGATGGCTTTTAATAGAAATTAGGGCTTTATTATTTGAAGATACTCCTTTAGAGTTGATTAGGTTTTTGTAATAACTTTATTTTGTTTTCAACAAAAAAATAAAGAAGGGAAAGCGTGTCTAGTCGGATGTCCAATTTCTTAATTTAAAAATTATGATTTATTTTATCAATAATATTTTTTTTGGCATATATGACTAATTTAACCAAAAGTTTTTTTTTTTTTATTTTGTTTTTTCGCATAGCAATTTTTAATTAATTATTTGATTTAAAAAGGGAAGAATAGTATAGTTTGAGTAGCCTTAAAGAAAAGAAACGATCAAAAAGTAGAAACCAAGCAAAACATTCCGCTCCCGGGCAAAGTTACAAGTGGACTCGATTTGGTGCTCAGATGCATTTCTTCATTATCCGTCTCCTTCCATGAACACCTTAAAGATGCTTCGAAAACACCAAATCTTGAGCCTTGCTTCCTCTTCCAATCCCCAAAGAAATCTCAATGTCAATTCTCTCAAGCTCTTTGGCTTCTCCGCTCTCTTCACCAGCACCAGTACCAGCACCAACACATCAGCTTCCCCTAACTCATCCTTCACATCCGAGTTACCCGACATCCCAAGTTGGGTCAGTAAGCAAAACACAGGAACTCAACCCTCGGGAGATGACGATTTTGTCATCCCTTCACTAGCCACTTGGATTGAAAACCACCCCAAAGTTCGACTCTTTCCAACCAAAAAACCCGAAACCCCAGTGGAGAAACTCACTAAAATACTAAAATGCCCCTACCCATCTCCTGCAGTAGTTGTCCAAGCCTTGAATGCTTCTGATTTAAGTGTTTACGATGTTTCAGTTGACCAATTGTTGAAGCGGTTTTCTAATAGCTGGATTTCAGCTTATGGAGTCTTCATCTGGGCAAAAACACAATCAGGTTATACGCATACTCCTGAGTTATATAACTTCATGGTTGATGTGTTAGGGAAGGCTAAAATGTTTGATTTACTGTTGGATTTAATTGAGGAAATGAAACAGTTCAAAGGGTATATTAATTTGGATACAATATTTAAGGTCATGAGGAGATTAGCTAATGCTCGTCGGTTTAGTGAGGCTATTGAGGTTTTCAGAAGGATAGAGGAACTTGGGGTTGAGAAAGATGTTATGGCTTTGAATGGACTGTTGGATGCATTGGTCAAAGGGGATGGCGTGGAGCATGCTCGTGAAGCTTTTGTTGAGTTAAAGGAATGCATACCTTTGAATTCTAGTACTTTTAACATTCTGGTACATGGATTTTGTAAGGCTAGGAGACTAAGTGATGCTAGGAAGATTTTGAATGAGATGAATGAACATGGTTTTCAGCCTTGTACTGTTTCATTTACTTGTTTCATTGAGGCTTATTGTCGCGAAAAGGATTTTCGCAATGTGGATGCTATTCTGGATGAAATGAAAGAGAAAGGGTGTAGGCCAAATGCTGTCACTTACACTATCATTATGCATGCTAGAGGAAAGGCTGGAGAGATTGGGAAAGCATTGGAGGTTTATGAGATGATGAAGAAGGATAGTTGTTTACTGGATTCTTCGTTTTATAGCTCATTGATTTTCATTCTAAGCAAAGCAGGTAGGATTAAGGATGCAGATGAAATCTTCGAGGACATGGTAAAGCAAGGTGTTAAGCCGAATGCATTGACATACAGTACAATGATATCTTCTGCTTGTGGACATTCACTCGAAGAAAAAGCATTGAAGTTGCTTAAGAGAATGGAAGAGGATTCATGCAAACCGGATATTTCAACTTATGCACCTTTGCTGAAAATGTGTTGCAGGAAGAAGAGGATGAAGGTACTCAATTTTTTGTTAAGCCACATGTTAAACAACGATGTTAGTATTGATCATACAACCTACACACTTTTGGTCCGTGGACTTTGTAATAGCGGAAAACTTGAGCAAGCATGTGCATTTTTTGAAGAAATGGTGCTCAAGGGAATGATACCCAAGGGTTCTATATGTACAATGCTGGTAGAGAAACTTGAGAAGGAGGATATGATTGAAGCAAAACAGAAGATTCAAGAATTGGTGCCAAATGTGAAAGAGCCAAAAATAACAGTCTAACATGAGTGTTGTGCGGTGATTGCTCACTTCATCTCCTAACTATGTGGTTGGGATTTGAACAGTTTATGACTGGTCGTTTACCTCTTCGGAGAGCACCGACGACGAGAAGATTATCACTACTGCGGACAGTGGATTCCCTGATTAAGACAAACAACAACAATATAGTCTTTTTTAAAGGAAAGCTTTTTAAGATTCAGAGTAATTTACCGGATTGGACTGTGTCTGTATTCTATCTTTGAATCATGTAGACTTTGTCATATGCACTGTTCATTCCAATTTTAATCTGTTTAAGCAAGTAGGAAGTATGATGGAAACTGTTACTCTTTAGGGGGCAATCTTGATAGCAACTTTCTTGGGGGGTTTTGATAAAGGTTAATATGTAGTTTACTCCCTGAATTTATTCAAAAATATCCGTTAGTTTTTGAACTTTTTTTCATTTAGTTGATACCTGAATTTGTATTTCATCACGCACATTTCTCCAATTTGTTAATAGTGTTAATTTTTTATTTTCTATCAAAATTTATCAATTTAAAGTATTTATTTTCTGTTAATTCTATGTTGCATTATATGAGGATAACTTAATCAAAATTTTAAGTTAGATAAATTTTGACAAAAAATTCTTACCATTTTAATAACTGGACTGAAATTTTTAAATAAAAAATTTAATTTTTAACTTTTTAAGCATATAGACTAAATATCAAATTTTATCAAAGTACAGGGACTAAGAAGCAGATTTTAACCAAAAAAGCTAAAGTCTCATCTCTGACTATATGAAAAGTTAGGAACAGCGTGAACCGTCGATTTTGGTATCAGGGGATTATCATCATACAACCTGCTTTTGGCATCTTCAGTTTTCTATATATATATATATATAAATATATATATATATATACACACATATAAAAGAATCAAAGAAAACAAAAGTTGCTTACTTGCACACTTTGGTCAGTAAATTAAAAGAAAAAAAGAACAGGAACAAAAGCAAACCCTACCCTTCGTTTTAGAGATCTGAGATCAGAGGTTTCAGAAAGAAACAAGACAAAGAAGAATAGAACATTGGAGATCAGTGATGGGATCTGGGGCTGGAAGTTTCCTTAAGGTTCTATGTAAGAACTTTGATGTTCTTGCTGGGTAATTCTTCCACTTTGCTTCTTTTCTTTTATGTCCATTTTTTGAAATAAAGGGAAAGTTCAAATTTTGTTTGAGCTAATTAATCTGACTCATCCCAGTTTTTATTTTTTATTTGGTAATTTGGTTTTTGCAGGCCGGTTATTAGTCTGCTGTACCCTCTGTAAGTGATTTTCCAGATTTCATTTCATTTTTTTGGTTTTGTGGGTGTTAGTTCATAAGTTGTCTGAATTTGGGATGATTTAATTGTTGTATTGAGTTAAATTATGAAACAGATATGCCTCGGTTAGGGCAATTGAATCGGAGTCTCGCGCCGATGACAGGCAATGGCTTACATATTGGGTTCTCTATTCCATGATGACATTGCTGGAACTCACTTTTGCCAAAGTCATTGAATGGTAATATTGTTTCCACCTTTCTCGTTATAGTGTTCTTGTTCCTGGTTTTAATTTTACTCCTACTTCTGCCCAAATTTGCTGGTAACTTGCATGACAATTGAAATGTACTTTGCTATAACTTGTTCGAAAAACTAGTGCAGGATTCCTATCTGGTCCTATGCAAAGCTGATTTGGACTTGCTGGCTGGTCATCCCGTACTTCTCTGGCGCTGCCTATGTTTACGAGCACTATCTGCGACCCTTCTTTATGAACCCACAACAGACGATTAACATCTGGTATGTTCCGAGAAAGAAGGATTTCTTCAGTAAGCCGGACGATATTTTAACTGCCGCGGAGAAATACATTGAAGAGAATGGAACAGATGCATTTGAGAAGCTCATTCATCGGGTACGCCAACAACGGTCGGACTGTTATTAGCTCATATTTAGTGCGTGATTTGGTCGCTTGTTTTGCAGGCTGACAAGTCCAGGAGTAGCAGTTATGGTCACATATATGATGATGATGGCTACGGGCATTGATATCCTTGCAGCAACCCCGCTATATTTTGTTGCTCTTGTGAAGAGCTCTTGAATGCTTGTTTAAAGAGTGTAAATTATCTTAATTTGCTTGTTAGTGCAAGTTTCTATACACTTTTTTCAAATTCAGCATGTCTCTTTAGAAGAATTAAAAAGATTCCAATAATATAAGAAAAGGCAAAAAGATTATCATGAGTTGAAACAGCAAGTTTTCCTTATCAATTATTAAATGTAAGACATTCGGTTCATGACTTCAATTTAGTTCAATTCACAATCACTAAGGGTTTTTTCTTCAGTCGGTTTCCTCTTCATTTGCCTTTTCAGTTTCACCATTAACAGATTGGCTAATAAACTCTTTAGCTTCTTCAAGTGCTGATTCTTTTGCATCAGCTGCATACAGTATTTTCTTTATTGCTACTGCCATCTGCATACAATATTTTCTTTATTACACTAGCAGTACATGCCCACCATGTATCATATGAAAAATGCAACCCTAAAAACAACTCATGCAACTCAAATTTGAAGAGTGCAAGATGTACGATTGAAGATGAAAATGCCAAATGAACCCGTAATTGACTACACAAGTAACGCATGTAAATGTAAAGATTGGAGCTTAATGGGAACTCTTACCGGATGATTCTCCACTTCGGTAGACTGACAAAGTATTTCAATGTCCCGCAGTTTGGCAAAGTAAAAATCTCTTTCCTTTTCCAAGAGGTCAACCGAGAGTTTCAAATCGGTAATCTAGACAAAAACAACACGAAACGGGTTTTTAGAATGATGATATGATATGATCACAACCGACTATAATTCTCCTTGTTACCATGGTAGGTCAGATGGCCATTATAACCACTAAAAGCAAGGAATGTCAAAGCTTAAGTGTTATGGATATAGATAAATAGACTAAAAAAGAACTTATAAGGAAAGCTAAAATGCGATCACCTCCTTGGACAAAGCTCGGACCTCACTTGAAGCTGCTGCTACACCAGTCTTGCCTTGCTTGGAAACTGACAATAATCATCAAACAATAGAGACAACAGTTAGCGGCAAGTGTGAACCAATATTGAGGAGGATTAAATGCATCTAAGATGCAAATTACGATATAAATTGGCAAAAGAAGTTGCATTGCAGAATCAGACCAGTGTTTTTATTAATGCCAGCTGCATCTCCAGAGGCAAGGTTATGGAGATTGTTTGCCTGCAGAGATTTTGAGCTCTTAAGAGAACCCTTCGAGTTCCGCTCTTTTCCACCTTTAAGTCTTCTTTCAACAGGATCATAATTCCTATGATATCACATCAAAGAAAAAGAAATAATTCAATCTAACATACTGTTTCAGCCATAGTAAGAAAAGATTCATAAAATGACACGAAAAATAGCTTACTCATTCATGATTCCACCATTCACAGAATCACAATACCGTTTCAGCCATTGTAAGAACTCCAGATTGTCCAAAGGTCTGCCTTTAACAAGTCTATTGACTTCAATATGCTGCACATGACAATTACCAGTATCCGGTTCAAACAAATTTGCTATCCAAATAATCACTAGAAAACTACCATATACCATTTTTATGCCAATAATAAAAATATAAAAATCCCATCAATGGCATCATGACATGTGTTCTATTTTCTATAAGCAATAAATGCAATTTTATTTTGGCCTACAACCAAAAGAACTGCAAGTCACAAGCTAATGTGATGAACTATACTCAGGAAATTTTCTTTTATGCTTTTAAAGCATGTGTAGTGAACATCTGTTAGGCATTGAAAGAGAACATACAGATATGCAATTACCTTATCGATTTTCAACTTGTTGAATACTTCTTGCAGAACCTTGTAATTTTGGATCATATCATATTCGGACTTTGCATCAAAATTCACCTGCATTCCAATTAAAAAAACAGTGAAATCATTTTTAAGGATGACAATTAATAGTGAAAATGACACTGGGAAGATGAAAAAAAAAGAGAGAAAACCGGCTAATTCACCTTGTGCATTGGCACTGCTCCCGGATAGGTCATATCTATCATCTGACATTGAACAGCACCAGATGCAGCCTGGAAACAATTAATGAATGCCAAGATTACATTCAACAAAGAGTAGTAAAAATGTAAAATCATATTAGCCGGTGAACCTCAAACCAGCCATTTTTCAGCTTAAGCAAAATTTGGTAATGAAAGCATAAAACCAAATCAGAAGTGATCTATGAGTAAACCAATCAATCTCTTAGGGGCTAATATCATGAATGAAAAACTGCAAGAAAGTTTAAATAAATAGTGATAGCAGAATGTGACAATCAACCCCTTTAAAACCTTACCAGCAACATGGAGACTGAATGCTATGGATTAAAATATTAGATATACACAAAATATCACTCACTTTTGATCCTAATTTAAATTCCATGTGCTCTCATTATGATACCATCCAACAGGACAGTGTAAAACCTTGGAAATAGATATAAAAACTCAGTCATATGGTCTCAACAGTATCATAATCTACAAAAGCAATCAAAAGAAGAATGCTTCCAAAATAAATCACATTAAGGTTGAAAAAAGATGAAGTTATTGACATATTACTAGTAACATTTCTCTATCAATGGGAAAAGAAAAAGAGAAACCCAATGCATTTCAGGCAAATCAAAGAAAGATTAACAAAATAAATAAATTCAAACATCAACATTAAAAAGTTATTAAGATGGCCCAAAAGAATCCCATTTTCATGAAGAAAAATATGAACTCATTCATCTCTGTTTTTTTTTTTTTCCCATTAAATTAACAAAAAAAAAAGGCATAAAACATTCATTTCTAATGAGAACCGACATTACCCATCAAAACAAAGGAACAATAATTAATAAAAGGACAAGCATTACCCATTAAACAAAAGAACAATTTAGCATAAATTATATATAAAAAAATTTACTTCTTCAATACGAGAGAGATTAAGCTGAAGCCTGTTATTGATCCATGTTAAAATCTCATTTCTTCCAACGAAGTAAGCACTATCCATCATTCCTATATTAGACGCCATTTTCCTCTGCTTCTTTTTTCTGTTTATTATTATTATTATTATTATTATTATATCTTCTCAAATTCAAAAGGAAAAAACAAAAACCCCTCGTAATAGTAAACGAAAGAAACAAAAAGAAAAAAGAAAACCCAAAATAGAGTGAGAGAATCAGAGAAAATGTGGGTATTAAGAAGGAAAGATTAAGGCGTAATGCAAGGGGGGGTTCGAAAATGATTTTCAAATTTGGATTTTTCTTGAATTATTTACAATTTTTAGAACCCAAAAATAAAAAACAAAAAGGAGAGAAAGAACAACAGCAGCAACTGAAAGAAATGGATGGCTAAATTCTCAACTGAAGAAAGAAAATTAAGAAAGCCAGGCAATGCCTGCCACCGACTCTCTCTTTTAACGTGGCAAAGGCAAATGGCAATTTCACAAGGTTTTTTTTCTATTTTAAAAAACAAGTCTATTAATTTAAAAAATGTTAGATAAGCGATTAATACAAAACCTATAAACCATTTTTCTGCTTGATTGTAGCGAAGATTAAAACAAAAAAGCGTGGGATTAAGTTGGGAAGATAATGGCTAAATTAGCCTTAAAAGCTGTTTTTTTAATTAAAAAAATAAGTTGTTTTAAGAGAGATACACATACAGCGTGTCTAGTTGGGTGCTCGCTTTAGGCACAAGTGACAAACGTGACCAATTGGACGTGCTTTCTGCACATGTGATTGGACGCGCTTTCCCTTAATGGTAAAAAAATTAACGGCTTTTGAACGTTTACAATGTAATGGTAAAAAAAATAAAGAGGGTCAACAATCACTTTTTTTTAACCTATAAATACCCCTAAATTTCATTTCTTTCATTCACATCTTTCTGTCAACTCTTTCAAATTCTCTCAACTCTCTTAATCGTTTTGTTCTAAATTTATTGATATTGTCATTTAAAAATATCATTCTTTTTTAATTATCTCGTATTTTATTTGTTCAGATTAATTTCTCACAAATGGTCGCCTCTCTAATTTGTTTTGACGATAAGCATATTTTCGTAGCCCAAGCAGTAATGGTAAGATAAAATTTAAAATTTCGTTATTTTCAATTATGTTAAATTTAATTTTTTTTTGATAATTTGAAATAATTATTTTATGTTATAAATAGGTGGTTAATCGTGTTTTGGAGGCGTTCATACATAATTTAGGAAAGCCTCTAATCCCTCAAATTTGTGGCTACTTACAAAATGTTGGATTCTTGCATATGTCTCGTATGCTCGAGGGTTGCAAATTTGATCAATCAGTGTGTTGGTGAAAAGATGGAGGCCTGAAACATACTTTTCACCTTTTATGCAGCGAGTGTACAATCACACTCGAGGACATAGCGTTACAACTTGATCTGTTGATGGATGGGCCAGTCGTCACGGGATCAGCGATCGTTCCCGGTAAAGTGGACCTCTGCAAAGTAATGCTAGGGAAGGTCCTGAACATGTTTGATGGTGGTCAGATATCGATCATCTAGTTGGAGAATAATTTCAAGGAGCTTTCTGAAGACCCAACGAAGGAGGTCATTAAATAATACGCCCGATGTAACACCTCTAACCCGTATCTGTCGCCAGATTAGGGTTACAGAGTATTACCGTACAATCAAAAACATTTAAACTTAATGTCATTCAATAACATAATCACATCATAAACCAATCATATACATACACACCGTCCCTAAATTGGGCTTTCGAAGCCCTAAAAATATCTTAGAAGTAAATCGGGACCAACTTAAAATAGTTTGGAAATCTTAGAAAAAGATGCAAAAATTTTGCAAAACAGGGGCCATACGGCTGAGACACACACCCGTGTCTCAGGCCGTGTAGCCTTTGAATTAGGAACACACGATCGTGTCTCAGCCAGTGTCCTCACCCATGTAACTTTCTGAGTAGGGTCACACGTCCGTATGCTAGACCCTATAACCTTTTGAGTTGCCCCACACGCCCATGTGCCAAGCCGTGTGTTAAGCCGTGTAACTCACTGACTTGTAACCTAAGAAAATCATCAGATGACACACGACCCTGTCGTCAGGCCGTGTGCCTTACACGACTGAGTCACACGTTAGTGTCTCAAGCCATGTGGACCCAAATTTACCTAAAACCAAGCTATTTCAAATTCATTACATGCATAACCATTCATCCTACTTAAGCTTATTTTAAAAAGGACTTAAACAACATTAAAACACAATTAAACATGCTAAAAAACATACTAAAATAACCATCTTAAATGTCTAACCAATGTGCCCTCATTGACACCACATTTAATTCATCCATCAACAATTAATATACCACTCATAAATACCCCAAATAAAGTTCAAACATTCAAATAATTGAGTATGGTAAAAACGTAACCTATACTAATCACTCCCAACCAATTATCAACCAAAAAGGCTCAATGGATAAACTTTATTCATTTACTAACCAAGCACCTCAAGTATAACACCAAATTAACCAAATCATTAAAACAAAAACTAATTGGAAGCATTTACATAACAACTCCAAACATTTATTTACAATCATTTAGAACTTATATGACTACGTTCCCTAGGATTTATTAAACAAAAGGACTTTATTTTAATATAGACCTCCTAGGTACATGCCAAGACTCAAAAAGAAATACATCACTAACTTTGAATATGGGATTTGTCATGGATGCTGAGACGTAGAACAACAGTAATGCCTAACCTGCAGTCAAGTAAAAATTCAAGAAGCAAGCAAATCATGATCTCAATGGATCCCACTTTCAACTATTAACCAGAAGTCTACATTTCACAACATATAAGTCATCTCATGAATTATTATACCTTACCAAAATATATAATCCAACAAATAAAACCCGGTGCCTAACAGTTGGACCGTGAATAAAGTTTTGTGCCCAGTGCTAGTCATTTAACTCGACAAGATCATTTGTGTGCCCAGCACTAGTCGAACGAGTCGACAAGTTATTGCGCCCAGCGTTAGTCGGATAACCGATGATGGTTGTGCCCAACACTAGTCGAACGGGTCAACAAATTACTACGCCTAGCGCTAGTAAGATAACCGATGATAGTTGTGCCCAGCACTAGTCGAGCGAGTCGACAAATTATTGTGCCCAACACTAGTCGAATAACCGACGATAGTTGTTCATCCGCGATTCCATAAGATTACTTTTCATCACTCAATATTACGTTTTATCTAAACACATATACTTCCAAAAACTTCTATTCAATTGAATTAACATATACATCCATAAACTTTCATTCAATTAAATTAACAATTACATTAGAGATATAATAAGACATCGAGTAGTAACTAGATTAATAAAAACAATTTATAAAGTTCTTCAGTTAATACGAACTTACCTTAACAAAACAGTCGTAATAGTGAGTTCGATAACTACTCTGTTATTTTAGTTTTTCCACAGTTCACGTCCGGTCGATTTGTTCCTTGATTTATGTTTACAATTTCATTCAATTAATACTATTTCATCGCTGAAATAAATGCATTTATACAATTAAATCCTTCCACTATCTATTACAAAAATTATCCCAACATTTTATTACTTGTGCAATCTAATCACCAACACTAATTATAAAATTTGACCACATTCAATCATTAACATCAAAATTTAACTTAATCACATCTTCTTTACAATTCCATAGCTAATCAATATACATATGGTTCATTAACAATCCCTAAATTCTTGAAATTAATAAATTAACACCATGCTAAATAAAATTATAGTATTTAACTTCTTAAATGTTAATACTAGCAAAAACCCATAATATAAAATATTTTAATTACTCACTAAACTTAGTAACTCAACTCAATTTCGAGCACAAAGAACAACCTTTAAAACAGTCCCTAAACTTCACTTAAATAAACAATTTAACCCCCAATTCAACCAAAACACTTCAAAAACTCAACTATCACAAAGATGACCTTTTCCACCATATTAACAACTCTAAAAATTTTTACATGGACAATTTAATTTATGATCTCAAGGCTCCAAAAATATAAAATTCATGCAACATGAACTAAAATTTACTAACCAATTCGAGCTTCAAAGGTAAGAAAAACAATGGCCGAATCAAGCTATCTTCCTTCTCAATTTCGACAAGCAAAGAGGATTGAAGGTCACTTTCTATTTTTCTATCACTTTCCACTATCTTAATGCTTATTATTATTATTATCAAAGCGAAAGTTTTTTTTTGAGTAAGCGGTGAAATGAAGGAAAAAGAAGAAAATTTTGATTTTATAAGGATTTCAAAAGCAGCGCGTTTAGGGCTGATTCAATGGCCCCAAACGAGCGTCGTTTGGCCTGACCCGATCCGACCAAGCAGAGCCGCCTCGGGATCGCGTGTTTTTAAACCAAAGGGGAAATTGCGCTAATGGCCCTTCCGCATTTTTGTGTTTTTAAAATCAAACTTTTAATTATTGCAACATTGGCCCAATAATTTTTCGCGATTTGCGATTCAGTCCTCCCTTCAAACGCTGCGTTTCAACTTATGGAAAAATTGTCCCTTTGGTCCCCCATCTTTCACGCGCGTTCTGTCGTGACCCCCGAAGCCCGTTTTATTTACAAATTAACCCCGAACTTTGTTTTATTTATCATTTAGCCCCCGAACCATTATTTTATTTACAATTTGGCCCAAAACTTCCATTTTTTATGCAATTTAGTCACTTTTTCAACTATTTTGCAATTATTATTATTATTACTATCATTTAATATTTTATTTTAACATTATTATTATATTTACTATTGTTATTATTATCATTTATTATTATTATTTCTATTATTATTCTCATTATTATCATTTTCACTATTATTACTAATGTTTATTATTATTTATTATTATTATTATTATTATTTTATCATCAATACTACTATTAGTATTTAAATCGATATTGCTATTAGTATTCCCTTCACTATTATATTTTTATCTATATTTATTTTCTTAATACTATTATTATTTATTTAATTTTATTTATTATATATATATAAATATATATACTTCTATTCCGCTTAATTTTATTATTATATTTTATATATTCCTACTTACATTCATATATTAATATTATTTTCATTATTACTATTATCATTACTATTATTATTTTCTTCTTCCTTTTCTCTTAAACTTTCATTTGCTTATAATTCTTTTGTTTTCTATTATTTTTAGCTTATTCATTTATATTTAATGCAGATTATTATTATTATTATTATTATTATTATTTCTTCTTCTGTTTTATTTTCTATTCTCAAAACATGGTTTATTACTAATTAAATATAATATATAAGTTATATATAAACATAATATCAATAATAATCTTTCCACTAACAAACTCATATACATAATGATCTATTTATTTAAATAGTCCTTCACCTTAGTCTCACTTTATAATTTAGTGTAAATTCCTACCTTTATCATTTAATTTAATCTTTGCGGTTAATCTAAACTTTAATTTTACAAAATTACCTACCCAAATTTTGATTTATTAAAGTAATTCCGTAATTATTTAATAGAATTATTTATCAACCCAATTTAGGGAAATGAAGTTTCTAGAATTATTTTCCCGACACCTCTGACTTTCGCGTAGTTACAAATCTCCCTCCCTTAAAAGAATTTCTTCCTCAAAATTTACTTGAAAAGAGGTGGGGATATTGTGATTTCATCATTTCCTTCGACTCCCACATCGCTTCCTCGATGTTATGACTATGCCAAAGAACTTTCACTAGAGGGACTCGCTTGTTACGTAACTCTTTCACCTCATGAGCTAAAATCTCAACTGATTCTTCTTCATATGTCAGATCAAGTTGAATTTCAATTTTTTCTGCCAATATGACATGAAACGGATTCGACCGATATCTTCTGAGCATCGACACGTGGAAAACATTATGAATTTTATGTAGCTCTACTGGTAATGCTAATCGAAATGCAACAGGTCCAACTCTTTTAGTGATCTCATACGGACCTATGAAACGAGGGCTCAATTTTCCTTTTCTTCCGAAACGCAATACTTTCTTCCACGGACAATCGTAAAAAGACCTTATCACCCACTGAGTATTCAATGTCCCGACGTTTCAAATCTGCAAAGGATTTCTGTCTATCAAAAGATGCTTTTAATCTGTCTTGAATCATTTTAACCATATTTTTCGTTTCTTGGATCAATTCTACCTCAACCACTTTCTTCTTGCTCAACTCGGACTAGCATATAGGTGTTCTACATCTCCGACCGTATAAAGCTTCGTATGGACCCATTTGAATGCTCAATTGGAAACTATTATTGTACACGAACTCGGCCAGAGGTAAATAACATTCCCAACCTAATTCAAAGTCAATCACACAGGCTCGAAGCATATCTTCCGAATTTGAACAACACGTCCAGATTGTTTATCCGTCTGAGGGTGAAAAGTCATGCTAAAATTTAGCCTCGTACCAAGTAACTCATGCAATTATTTCCAAAACCTCGAAGTGAACCGACGGTCCCAATCAGAGATAATTGACATAGGTATGCCGTGTAATCTGACGATTTCTCGAATATAGACTTCATCTAGCTTTTGTAATGACTAATCCATTCTGACTGCAATAAAATGAGCCGACTTTGTAAAACGATCGACTATCACCCAAACAACATTTTTCTTATTTGTGGATAACGATAATTCGATTTCGAAATCCATTATTATATACTCCAATTTCCATTGAGGAATAAAAATAGGCTAAAGCAATCCAATAGGGACTTGATGTTCCGCCTTGACCCATTGACAGGTTAGACACCTAGACAAGAATTCAACTATTTCTCTTTTCATGCCAAGCCACCAATACGACTCTCGCAGGCCGCGATACATTTTTGTTCCAACAGGGTGTAGAGAAAAAAAAGACTATTGTGAGCTTCGCGTAATAGTAATTCTTTTAATTCAACAACATTTAGAACACATATTCGATCACGAAATCTTAAACAATCTCGACCATCAATGCTGAAATTTTCAATTGAGCCATCTTGAACCATTTTTCTCTTCTCCGAAAATTTAATGTCTGTTATTTGTGCTTCTTTAATATGATCAAATAGTACGATTTTAATTCTCAACTCGGCCATTAAACTGCCTTCACTATTAAACTGAGTTGAGTGAACATTGCTCGTAACTCGACTACCGCTTTCCTACTCAATGTATCCGAGACGACATTAGCTTTACCAGGGTGGTAATCTATAACATAATCATAATCTTTCAAAAGCTCGATCCAATGACGTTGTCTTAAATTCAACTCCTTTTGAGTTAGGAGGTATTTAAGACTTTTATGATTAGTGAAAATATGACACTTTTCACCATACAAGTAGTGTCTTCAAATTTTTAGAGCAAAAACCCCATTAGCTAGCTCTATATCGTGAATTGGGTAATTACGTTCATGCATTTTCAACTGTCAGGACTCGTACGCAATTACCTTACCTTATTGCATCAAAAAATAGTCTAACCTACTCAACTAGGCATCGATATAAGCCACAAATCCTTTCCGATTTCGGTAAAGTCAAAATTGGTGCTTCATTCAACATCTGTTTCAGTCTCTCAAAACTTTCTTGGCACTGATCGTTCCAAACAAACTGTACGTTCTTTTGTAACAGTTTTGTTATCGATAAAGCTATCTTTGAAAATCTACTAATGCATATTTGGTAGTAACCAACTAAACCCAAAAAACTACAGATTTTTGACACATTTATCGGTGCTTTCCACTTAATTATGGCTTGAATATTTTTCTAATAAACATCGATCCCATTCGCAGAAATAACATACCCCAAAAATACTATTTTTGATAGCCAAAATTCGCATTTACTGAGCTTCCGTAAAGTTGTTTTTCTTGCAAAATTTGTAAAACAATGCGCAAATGTTGTTCTTGGTCAACATCTGATTTTGATAAATCAAAATGTCGTCAATAAATACTACTATGAATTGATCTAGGTATGGCTAAAAAATGAGATTCATAAGATCCATGAATTTCGTAAGAGTATTTTTCAATCCGAAGGGCATCACTAAAAATTTGTAATGGCCATAACGTGTATGAAAGGCAATTTTTGGTACGTTACTATCCATCACTTTCAACTTATAGTAATTCAATCTTAAATCAATCTTAGAAAAGATTGAAGCTCCTTTCAATTGATCAAACAAATCATCGATACAAGGAATAGGATATAGATTCTTAATTGTCAACTTATTCAATTGTCGATAGTCGATACAAAGTCGCATCGAGCCATCTTTTTTTAACAAATAGAACTAGAGCTCCTCAGGGTGATATACTAGGACGTATAAAGCTGTGGTCTAGTAGATCTTGCAGTTGAATTTTTAATTCCTTCAATTCAGTTGGTGCCATTCGATAAGGGGGTATTGATACTGGAGTTGCACCCAGAAATACTTTGATCGCAAACTCAACCTCTCAATCAGGTGGTAATCCTGGCAATTCCTCAGGAAACACTTCAGGGAATTCATAAAACAATCCTGATGTTACTGATTTCACTATCCCCGAGCTTTGAGTTAACAATATAAGCTAGAAAAGCTTCACAGCCTTGCCTCAATAACTTATCAGCTTGAATCGATGAAACAATCCGAATTAGACCACCCGTTTTAATACCATTAACTTCGATCATCTTATTATTAAAACCTTGGACTGAAAAATTTTTCTTTCGACAATTGAGAACTACCCATGCTCAATTAACCAATCTATACCCAAAATTATATCAAAATCACCAAAAAACATCTTTAGAAAATCTACTGGAAATGTTAAATTTTGAATTTTTAGTGGACAACGTTTATATACTTGATCAACTAATATTGTTTGACCCAGCGGACTAGATACAGACATAGCTACTTTAGACGTCTCAGATTTTATTTTCCCGATTCAATCAGATCAGAATTAACATACGAATAAGAAGAACCGGGGTCAGTTAAGGTATATACGGTGTAGAGAATAATAGAAAAATACCTTTTACAACATCAATAGCATCTCCTCATCACGTGTACGCACCACATAAGCACGAGCCAATGCTCTAGCCTCAGGCTGATGAGTAATTATTTCATTTCTTTTTCTTGATTCTTCCCTCGAAACCGATCCACCTCTACTTGTTCCTCGATCCTTAGCTGAGGATACGACTTTCTGTGAATCATCTAATGTATTATTTTCGTTCTTCGGACACTTTCTAGCGAAATGCTTCAATGATCCACAAAAGAAACAACCCTTTGTCAATTTCCAACATTTTCCCAGTGCTTCTTACCATAATGCTCACAGGTCGGCATTTTAAATTTTATTCAACCCTTTTGCACTCCCAATAGAAACTATCAGTTAACGGTCTCGCATTCTGTTTGATGCCGATGATCTAGCAGTTGCCTTTTCGAAATCTCGAGACTTTGTTTTGGTTTGGTACTGAATAAGAATTAGGAGTCCCAAAACATTTTCCGTAACACCATAAGGTTCCGATTTATTACTTAATCCCAGAGATTGTTCTACCAATATTTCCTATTTAGATAAATCTACAAACTCTTTTATTCTCAACATAACTAGCTGAGTTTTAATTTTATCTCGCATTCCACGAAGAAAACGTTTGCAGTTGGCTTCTTTGGTAGGAATAAGTTCTGTTGCATACTTACTGAGTCGCATATATTCTTGTTCATAATCCACAATAGATAAATATTCTTACTTCAATAAAAGAAATTCATGTTTTCTATCTTCGAGATATAGTTCCCCGGCATATTTCTTTTGAAACTCTGTTTGGAAAAATTTCCAATCTACCGCTTCAGTCGGAACATGTCTTGTGATGATTTGCCACTATGTGTAGCCGCTCCTTATAATAATGATACTGCACAAATAACATTCTCCCAAGGTGAACACTCTAATTGCTGAAGAACCCAAGTGGTGGATTCCAACCATGTTTCACCGATGACGGATCAATCCCTTTTAGTTCAAAAAATTCGCTGGCACCGTATCTCCTTAATTCTTTAATAGGAGCTCGTTTAATTGAGGGTGCGGGTATTATCGAAGGAGTGGCTCCGCTACCCTTTGTAGGGCTTAGGCAATAACTTGTAATATCTCAGTATTGCCTTGCCTTTCATTAGGGCCTCTATTGACATTTGATCATTGAATACTATCAGAATGAACACTGGGTGTTACTGATTTCGATTCATCGAATTTCGCAATAGAATCATCACCAATATGAATTTATTGATCAACTACGTTATTAGCATCATCTGACATCTTTTAAACTATAAAATAAGAATAGAATAAATTAACATCCAATCTCGACTCAGATTCAATTCAACTATGGCATGTACCTCTAGACTCAATTCCGAGCTCAATTTAGTCCGAGAACCAGTTAAACCTATAGCTCTAGTACAACTAAATGTAACACCCTTAACCCGTATCCGTCGCCAAATTAGGGTTACAGAATATTACTGTACAATCGAAAACATCTAAATTCAATAATATAATCACATTATAAACCAATCATATACATATACACTGTCCCTAAATCGGGCCTTTGAAGCCCTAAAAATATCTTAGAAGTAAATCGGGACCAACTTAAAACAGTTTGGAAAGCATAAAAAACATACAAAATTTTGCAAAATAGGGGTCACACGGTCGTGTGGCCAGGCCGTGTACCTTCGAACTAGTAACACACGATCGTGTCTCAGTTCGTGTCCTCACCTATGTAACTCTCTGAGTAGGGTCACACGCCTGTGTGTCAGACCGTGTAACTCTCTGAGTTGTCCCACACACCCGTGTGCCAGGCCGTGTGTTAGGTCGTGTAACTCACTGACTTGCAACCTAAGAAAATCATCAGATGGCACATGTCCCTGTCGCTAGGCTGTGTGCCTCACACGTCTGAGTCACATACCCGTGTCTTAAGCCGTGTGGACCCAAATTTACCTAAAACCAAGCTATTTCAAATTCATTACATGCATAACCATTCATCCTACTTAAGCTCATTTTAAAAGGGACTTAAACAACATCAAAACATAATTAAACATGCTAAAAAACATTCCAAAACAACCATCTTAAGTGCCTAACCAATGTGCCCTCATTGACACCACATTTAATTCATCCATCAACAATCAATAAACCACTCATAGATACCTTAAATAAAGTTCAAACATTCAAATAATTGAGTATGGTAAAAACATAACATATACTAATCACTCCCAACCAATTATCAACAAAAAAGGCTCAATGGATAAACTTTATTCATTTACTAATCAAGCACCTCAAGTATAATACCAAAATGACCAAATCATTAAAGCAAAAACTAAGTGGAAGCATTTACATAACAACTCTAAACATTTATTTACAATCATTTAAAACTTATATGATTACGTTCTCTAGGATTTATTAAACAAAAGGACTTTATCTTAATATAGACATCATAGGCACATGCAAGGACTCAAAAAGAAATACATTACCAACTTTGAGTATGGGATTTGTCGTGGATGCTGAGACGTAGAACAACAATAATGCCTAACCTGCAGTCAAGTAAAAATTCAAGAAGTAAGCAATTCATGATCTCAATGGATCCCACGTTCAACTACTAACCATAAGTCTACATTTCACAACATATAAGTCATCTAATGAATTATTATACCGTACCAAAATATATAATCAAACAAATGGAATCTAGTGCCAAACGATTAGACCGTGAATAAGGTTTTGCGCCTGGCACTAGTTGGATAACCGACGATAGTTGTGCCCAACACTAGTCAATCGAGTTGACAAATTATTGCATCCAACGCTAGTCGGATAACCGATGATAGTTGTGCCTAGCACTAGTCAAACGAGTTGACAAATTATTGCGCCCAGCGCTAGTTGGATAACCGATGATAGTTGTGCCCAGCACTAGTCGAACAAGTCGACAAATTATTGCGCCTAGAGCTAGTCGGATAACTGACGATAGTTGTTCATCCGCGATTCCATAATATTACTTTTCATCACTCAATATCACTTTTTATCTAAATACATATATTTCCATAAACTTCCATTAAATTGAATTAACATATACATCCATGAACATTCATTCAATTAAATTAACAATTACATTAGAGATATAATAAGACATCAAGTAGTAACTAGATTAATTAAAACAATTAATAAAGTTCGAGTTCAGTGAATACGAACTTACCTTAACAAAACAATGTAAAATGAGTCCGATAACTACTCCATTATTTTAGTTTTCCACGGTTCATGTCCAATGATTTGTTCCTTGATCTATGTTTACAATTTCATTCAATTAATACTATTTCATCGCTTAAATAAATGTAATTATACAATAAAATCCTTCCATTATCTATTACAAAAATTATCCCAACATTTTATCACTTGTGCTATCTAATCACCGGCACTAAATATAAAATTTGACCACATTCAAGCATTAACATCAAAATTTAACTTATTCACATCTTCTTTACATTTCCATAGCGCTAGTTGGATAACCGACGATAGTTGTGCCCAGCACTAGTCGAACAAGTTGACAAATTATTGCGCCTAGAGCTAGTCGGATAACTAACGATAGTTGTTCATCCGCGATTCCATAATATTACTTTTCATCACTCAATATCACTTTTTATCTAAATACATATACTTCCGTAAACTTCCATTAAATTGAATTAACATATACATCCATGAACATTCATTCAATTAAATTAACAATTACATTAGAGATATAATAAGACATCAAGTAGTAACTAGATTAATTAAAACAATTAATAAAGTTCGAGTTTAGTGAATACGAACTTACCTTAACAAAACAGTCGTAAAATGAGTCCGATAACTACTCCATTATTTTAGTTTTTCCACGGTTCATGTCCGGTCGATTTGTTCCTTGATCTATGTTTACAATTTCATTCAATTAATACTATTTCATCGCTTAAATAAATGTAATTATACAATAAAATCCTTCCATTATCTATTACAAAAATTATCCCAACATTTTATCACTTGTGCTATCTAATCACCGGCACTAAATATAAAATTTGACCACATTCAAGCATTAACATCAAAATTTAACTTATTCACATCTTCTTTACATTTCCATAGCTAACCAATATGCATATGGTTCTCAAAAATCCCTCAATTCTTAAAATTAATAAATTAACACCATGCTAGATAAAATTATAGTATTTAACTTCTTAAAAGTTAATATTAACAAAGATCCATAATATAAAATATTTTTAATTACTCACTAAACTTAGTAACTCAACTCAATTTCCATCACAAAGAACAACCTCCAAAACAGTCCTTAAACTTCACTTAAATAAACAATTTAACCCCCAATTCAACCAAAACACTTCAAAAACTCAACTGTTACCAAGATGACCTTTTCCGCCACATTAACAACTCTAAAAAATTTTACATGGGCAATTTAGCTTATGATCTCAAGGCTCCAAAAATATAAAATTCATGCAAAATGAACTAAAATTTACTAACCAATTGGGGCTTCAAAGGTAAGAAAAACAATGGCCGAATGAAGCTATCTTCCTTCTCAATTTCGACATGCAAAGAGGATGAAGGTCACTTTCTATTTTTCTATCACTTTCCACTATCTTAATGCTTCTTATCTATTATTATTATTATTATTATTATTATTATTATTATTATTATTATTATTATTATTATTTCTTCTTTTCTATTCTCAAAACATGGTTTATTACTAATTAAATATAATATATAAGTTATACATATAAACATAATATCAATAATAATCTTTCCACTAACAAACTCATATACATAATGATCTATTTATTTAAATAGTCCTTCACCCTAGTCTCATTTTATAATTTAGTGTAAATTCCTACCTTTATCATTTAATTTAATCTTTGCAGTTAATCTAAACTTTAATTTTACAAAATTACCTACTCAAATTTTGATTTATTTCCAAAGTAATTTCGTAATTATTTAATAGAATTATTTATCAACCCAATTTAGGGAAACGAAGTTCCCAAAATTACTTTCCTGACACCCTTGACTTTCGGGTCGTTACACCCGAGCATTCATCATTGGGTTAATCGGGGACATTTTAATGCCCGATAAATCTCAAAATCTGGTGCATGTAAGGTGCCTACTACATCTATTGGACTTTAATCAATATGGAAAACTAAGTTGGGGATTTGCAGTCTTGTACACTACCGGGAACTATGTCGACCACGATACCAAATATGATGTCGATCGATAGTTGCTTGCTCCTGCTGCAGTCGTGGGCCTGGTGACTACTACCGTTCTACGTGTCAGAGTGACTGACCCATACGTGTTCCCATTGGTGATGAGGTAAACATCATTTATTAATAAATACGTAGTTTGTATTGTAAATGCTTTTATTTATTATATGTTTCGAGTAACATATTACCTGTACAGGTGGAACCATGGGTTGAGTTATGTAGGATTGCCCAAGGAGCTTGAAGATTTTAGGCTGCTATTAGATCAACGTTCCAAAGCTGAGGTTAGTTACTTATTCTTTTGAACCTATATTAAATATGAAATGATTAGTAAAAAAAAATTATACTTAACAATATTTGCAATTCTACTTTTCAGTTTGAATGGATGTCGTATGTCAACACCAATATCATATCTTGCATTCCACCAGAAGTGTTTGCCAATTGGGAGATGTGGGATGCGAAGGTGTCTTTGATAGTGTACGCAACAGTGAAAATGCATGAACCAAATAGAGTGTTGCGGTATTTTGGGTGGAGGCAACGAATTCCGCTGCCACCGCAATACATGAAGGAGCACAAGGTGGACATGTGGGGAAAACGACGAGGACTGGGTAGAGAAGCACAATGAGCACATCTAGGCTTGAGATCGTAGGATGGAATCCTTACCTGTCTATGAACTATTTTTCTCAACGGACACGACAGTAGATATCGAATACATAGCATGGTTCAGAGTCACCGGAAAGCCGTATCTGCTATCACCAGAGGCGAGAAGTAGGCAAATTCGACCAAAAAGGCAGTGATGACTACCACAGCAGCAACGTAGGAGGGGACACGGTCGCACAATGGGTTTGTCATCGCACTACATTTACGCAATATCCGGGTTAGTTCACTTTACTTATTCCTTTTCATTTCACTAACCCTATGTTTTTTTCACAAGCATCGCACTACGCACCACTGTTGCACGTGGTCGGATCTTCCATTTTCGTAGGTATATATTTCGGGGTACGTCTTCACCCCATGCTGACATCGATGTTGACTTAGATGTCCGACCAAATGCAAGCTCATGCACTGATGACAACACCGATACAGACGCCTATGCAACTGTTGATGTCAGTGTCAATGCTGGGGACAATGCCAATATACCCAGGATTTGGGGCACCTTATGGTTACACACCGATAGTTACACAAATTGATGTAATTTTTTCTCCATTTCCAGGCAACCGATACCTTTAACCTTCTTTCTTATTCGAAGGCCAGCACCATTGTGGACATAAGAGGACTCTCAGGTAGGGAGCGACTGTTGCGATGCGGTAAAAGTGATGCTCTTTTCGAAGCGATGACGGTTGTCGTTATTAAACAACCCATTAATAACTACAATCGCTACCGCATCGACTCGAGTTTGACCTTTCCCTGTCAAAATATCCGCTCTCCACCTAAGAGCCATCTTGTGTTCACCTCGATATTAGCCTTTGGATAAGAATGAAAGGTTAAAGATATCGGCTGCTTGGAAATAGAGAAAAAAATTGCATTGATTACACTAGAAGTCCCCAAAATATTTTCGTATGATTATGGCCTTAATCTTATGTATGGTATATATAGGGCATCGTTTGCGGGTATCAAAAAAGCTTGAACTCCTAACTACGTAACGACCGTCACCTAGCCTCTTGTTATACTTAAAGCCGTGACCACATCACGGCCGTCGACTAGGACCTCCACCTAGACTTCGACCCCTGACCGTATCAAGCATTATTACCTCGAAACCTGATTTCCCCACGATGGGTTTTTGAGGTGATGGTTCTATCCCGCCATGACATATGAAATGTATGTGTTCTGAGGCACATTATTACATTCCCGACCCTTCAAATCTACCTATGAACTTCTACAGATTCAGTCAGAAACCCTAAAGCTTTCAAAATACCCTAAACAACCCTAAGCCCTATAACCTAAAAACCCTAACTCCGGGAGAGAGAAAGGGAGAGCGTGTCCAGCTGGTCACACTTTTTTACCACAAGTATAGAATGCCTAGCTGGATATATTTTTCCTTTCTCTCCTAAAAATAGCTTAAAGGCCTAATTAAAAAAAAGGGGGGGCTTTTTGATTAATTTAGTCGAAAATAATAAACTAGAAATATCTGTAATTTTCCATTCTTTCAATTGTTGGTGAAAACTGGAGCATTATTTTCAGTTTCAATATCATTCTCTTTTAACGTTTATGCTTTCAATGTAATATTTACTAAAATCATCGTAAATATATAAACCAAATACTCCTCCTATTCCAATTTTTAATAAATATGGATTTATTTTTAATTAATATTTTTAGTGTAGGGATTTGGAATTTTATATAATGGATTTGAATTTTAAATTTTAGATTTGAGTTTATGATTTCCAAATTCTTATTTAAAATTAAATTTTATTTGAATTTATTAAAATAATTTTAATAATTCAAATTTAGATTTAAATTTTAAAATTTTATTTTTGGAAACATTTTTTATTAATTATAACTTAAAAATACTATAACAATGATAATCTATAATATATGTAGAAGCATGAGTTTGAAAAAACTTTTGAATGGACTAGAATACTATTTATTTTTATGATATTACTAAATTCACATTTAAAATAATTATAATATTTAATTTAGAATTGTTAGTTAAAATTGAAATAAAATAAAATTTTCAATAATTATACATTTAAAATAATTATAATTTAATAAGAATTGTGATAATTACACATTTAAAAATAATTAGAACTTATATTGCAATTAATGGTTAAAAAGTTATGATAAATTATAATTTCTGTTATAACAAAAGTTGTGCTAATTTTATTTTTTAAATAATGCTAATTTTATTCATGTAAAATAAATCTATTATTTGAATAGAAGTATAACCATATTATTTATCACTTAATTAATATTAGAGTTAATTAATTATTATTTTGAATTATGCTACTTTGCATTAATTAGATAAAGTAAAGTTATATTGTAGATTGAATAAGTTAAAAACACTTTATTTATTATTTGAAAATTTTCTATTATGATATTTGATTTAGTAAGTTAATATATTTTAATTATATTTAATAATTTAAATAAATAATATTATTTTATACTAATTGTTGTAATTAAAAGTATAATCTTTAAAAATTAATTAATATTATCTGCGTAAAATCACATACAATGCATGTGAAATTAGAATTTTTATATTATATATAAAGACACGAGTTTAAATTTTTTTGAATTAATAAGAATACTTTTTTTATCATATTACTAAATTAACATCTAAAATAATTATAATTTAATTTAAATTTTTAAATTTTCATTTCAATATTATGGTAATTACAAGATTTATTGATTCCTAAATATAATTACAATTTAATTTAAAATTATTAATTGATATGTAAACCTAAAGTAGTATGTTTGTTAAATTAAAAAGAGATTGACGTAAAAATTGAGTTTTAATTTGAATAGAGTTATAAGTAAAAAATTATCTTTTAATTATCTCTTAACTAATATTAGAATTATATATTAATTAAAATTTAAGTTTTAGCTCTATAAATAACATCTAATAGTTTAGTACATTCAATCAAGTAGCATTTAAGAAAAATATCAATAAGAAAATACATTTTGTTAGCAATAATAAATTAAAAGTAACTCAAAAAGAATACAGCACCAATGGTTCTTCGAAAAGGCACTATCGAATCATATCGGAACAACAATAATACTAGAGAGCCGGTGAAAGATGACAAATTATTTTAATTGATTATAAGGTATTATAATATTATGTTTATTTCTATTTTCATTACTTTTAAAATATTTTATTATCACAATTATTTATTAAAATCAATAGAGTTTTATTATAAATTAGACCAATCATTAATTAATTACTATATATATATATATATATGGGTTAATATTTGATATACATGTAGTTTTAAAATTTATCATGTGTTCTTTTCTAAAAATATTTTACTATACAACCCCTTAGCTTTACTTGTGGAGTCTAAAACTCTACTTGTACCAAATATTATTCTAATATATAATTTTTAAATTTATAAAATTATATTATTTAATGAATTAAAAATAAACACGTAAAATCATGTACAACATACGTGACATTGAAACTAGTATATATCAAATTGATCTAATGTTCAAGCTCTAAAACCTCATATTGAATTAAGGTTTGAATTTAAATCATGTCAAAAGTTAAAAGAGAATAAATTAATAATAATTATAAAATACTCTAGAAAACAATAAAAATGTTATTTGATTTAAAAAAATAGACTTAATATAATGAAAAGACTCTATAAAATAATTCAACCATTAAATGAAAATAACACTTAATTGAGCCCTTAATTAAACGCAAGGCTTCAAGAAAACCAACATTTTATGTAAGTCTCTCATGGTGAAAGATAATAAATTCTCTTTAAATGTTTAAAAATACATTAACGTCATAAATTTTTTTAAAAAATAATTAAAAATCATGTTTAATCTATATTATCAAAACCGAATTAGATCCAATTGTAGTAGGAACTCGCAAGTCCAATAGCCCCATTATATTAAGAACTACTATTAAAAACCTGTTAAATGGAATTAAAAATTGATTAAAATGGGTCCAACTGATATTAATTTATGAGTTGTAATTATTTTTGGGTTTTTCTATTTCACTATTGACCCTTTGCTTGTGAATTCCTTCCACTAGAATCAGATTTGAGTTACGAAGCCGAAGCCATCTTTTGAGCCAAATTACTTCTTCGTTGCTGCAATAGATGGGAAGAAAATAACTTGGGTCTTCTACAGAAATAATTTTGAGAAGAAGAAACAAGTAGGAAAAAAATATTAAATGATGGACATGATGATAGAAATTTGTAATTCTATAAATAAGGTTAAGAAATCGATATATCTATACTTATTTTGAGTATTTTATTGAACTTGTGCTATAAATTAATTCGATATTAACTTAATTATAAAATTATTAAAATGATTTCTCACATAAAAATTAATTTATATTTTTATGACCATATTTGTATATTTTTTTATATGCTTAGCTTTTTCCATCATTTGCAATCATTTCTGTGGTATGGCCATTCTTGAATGAAATGGTATTGCAGCTTGTGATGAGCATTGGGAAAGGAGTTAATGAATTCACCCTTCATACTAGCTCACTTTCATACATTAGAATATTTTTATAAAATCTCTTTTTCTTTAAATTAAGTTTAAGTTTATGTAAGGTTTTATAATTTAAATTATAAATTCGAATATTATAAGGTCAACGTTAATTATGTAAATAATTTTTTTTCTTGGATCATACTTGTGAAAAATATAAAGTCGGTAATGACAATATATATCGCAAAGAAAAGAAAAAAGAGAATAAAGAACACACAGATTTTACGTGGAAACCCTTTTGGGAAAAAAACCACGGGCAGAGGAGAAGAAAATTCACTATGTCGAATTCGAATCACTTACAAGAGGAATAGACTATGTCTATTTATAGGCTTGTAAAACCCAATTCTAATCAAAGTAAAAATATATTATGCTAAATATATTATACTCATAAATACTAAATCTTCTAGAAAGAAGATATATTTTGTTTAACTTGACTTGCAAGCAATATCTTAGAATTTGGGTCACACAACTCTAACAATCTCCACCTTGACACGAATTCTCAACAAACAAGTTCTCCACCTCTTCCATAAAATCCCTTAAGGGTTTACTTCAACAATAAACACCAACCAAGTCTAAGCAATGCTCAAACTTGGTTATAGGAAGTGACTTAGTCATCATATCTGCAGGATTTTCATGAGTACTAATTTTGCTCACAACTATATCACCACGAGCAATAATATCACGGACAAAATGATATCGAACATTAATGTGTTTTGTTCTCTCATGAAACATTTGATCTTTGTAAGGAAGATGGCACTTTGATCGTCACAAAATCATGTCTTGATTTGAAGGTCTTCATTGAGCTCACTAAAGAGTCCCTTCAACCAAATAGCTTCTTTACAAGCTTCAGTAATCGCCATATACTCAACTTCAGTGGTAGACAAAGCGACTGTAGTTTGCAAAGTAGCTTTCCAACTGATTGCACAACCTCCTATTGTAAAGACATAACCAGTGAGAGATCTTCTTCTATCAAGGTCTCCAGCAAAATTAGCATCAACATACCCAATGACTCCATCTCTAGTTCTTCCAAACTGTAAGCAAACATCAGTAGTACCTCCTAAGTATCTTAAAATCCACTGAACTATTTTCCAATGTTCTTTACCGGATTCGCCATGTATCGCTAATCTGCCGATCGCATATGATAAATCTGGACGTGAACAAACCATAGCATACATGAGAGATCCCTTTGCACTCAGTATGGAACATGTGACATGTACTCAATCTCATCATCTGATTGTGGAGACAAAGCCGATGAAAGTCTGAAATAGGTCGCTAAAGGAGTACTAACGAGGCTTAGCACTCTGCATATTGAACCTGCAAAGAACTTTCTCAATGTACCCCTTCTGACTTAGGTACAACTTACTTGTTTTTCTATCTTTGAGAATCTCCATACCAAGTATCTTCTTTGCTGGTCCCAAATCTTTCATCTCAAATTCTTCACTTAGTTGGGCTTTGACCTTTCTTATCTCTACTTTATCTTTTGCTACTATCAACATGTCATCAACATAAAGAAGTAGATACACAAAAGAACCATCACTTTATTTTCTTAAAGTAAACACAGCTATCAAAGCTACTTCTTTTAAAATTATGAGAAGTCATAAAGGAATCAAACCTCTTTTACCACTGTCTTGGTGACTGTTTCAAACCGTAAAGAGACTTTTTCAGCAAGCAAACATAGTCCTCTTTTTCTGAGACTGTAAAATCCTCTGGTTGTTGCATGTAAATATCTTCCTCAAGCTCTCCATGCAAAAATGCAGTTTTTACATCTAACTGCTCAAGCTCCAAATCTTGCATGGCCACAATACCAAGCAAAGCTCGAATCGAGCTATGCTTCACAACTGGGGAGAACACATCTATAAAGTCCACTCCTGGAATTTGACTGTAACCTTTTGCAACAAGCCTTGCTTTATATCTGGGTTCTTCAACTCCTGGAGTCCCTTCTTTCTTTTTAAACACCCATTTACAGCGAACAACCTTTTTACCTTTAGGAAGTTTCACAAGATCCCATGTTTTGTTTTTGTGGAGTGATTCTATTTCCTCTTGCATAGCAAACATCCACCTTTCTGAGTCTTCACAGCTAACCGCCTCAGAATAATTAGACGGCTCTTGGTTTGCATCTATATCTTCAGCCACATTTAAAGCATAAGCAACTAGGTCAGCCTCAGCATACTTCTTTGGAGGTTTAATTTCTCTTCTAGTTCTATTTTTGGCGATAGAGTATTGTGGTGAAGAAGCAACTCTATTCTCAATTTTGTATCGGCTTGAGGGTTGACTCAGATTAATCTGATGCTCCACCTGCTTTTTATTTTCTTTATTGGAAGAGTCTTTAAGAGATAAGTTAGGTAGCATAGCAGTTTCATCAAAAACAACATCTCTGCTAATCACAACTTTTCTATTTTTAGGACACCATAACTTATACCCTTTTACACCAGCTTTATAACCAAGAAAAACACATTTAATGGATCTTGGTTCCAATTTTCCATTATTAACATGAGCATACGCAGGACACCCAAAGATCTTTAAATCAGAATAATTAGCAGGATTACCAGACCATACCTCTTGTGGAGTCTTTTTCTCAATGGCAACGGATGGAGATCGGTTGATTAAAAACATGCGATGAGGTCGCCGCCCAAAACGACTTTGGTAAGTTGGCATTTGACAACATACATCGAAACTTTTCCATGATCATTCATTCATTCATTACGCAACACCGTTTTGTTGTGGAGTATGATGAATCAAGTGTCTCACGATCCCTTCGACTTGCAGTTTATTAAACTCATCGAACAAAACTCTAAGCCATTGTGCATCACGGAGGTATTTTATTTGTTTTCTCGTATGTTTTCAATCATAATTTTCCAAGACTTAAATGCGGAAAACACATCACTTTTTCGCTTCGGGAAGAATGCCCAAACTTTCTGGAAAATCATCAATAAAAGTTAGCATATAATTAGCTCCACCTCTCAAGGCACCCTTGATGGCCCCATGATCAGAATGAATATACTCCAACGTTCCTTTCGTGTTATGGATTCCTCCGGTGAATCAAACTCTCTTTGCTTCCCAAAATACGATTGCTCACGAACTTGGTTTGCAAATTCCTTGCCCATCAAGAAGTCCTCTTTGCTCAATTCGCCATGCCATTCTCACTCATATGCCCTAGGGGCATATGCCAAAGTTTAGTAATATCATCATCTGACAAAGAAGAGGAAGCAACAGCTGCATCACCAATAACAGTAGAACCCTGCAAAACATATAACTTGGTAGTCTTTCTCTGCCCTTTCATCACAATGAGGGAACCTTTGGAAATCTTCAACATCCCACTTTCAGCTGTGTATTTGTACCCTTTTGAATCAAGAGTACTCAACGAAATTAAATTTCTCTTCAATTCTGGAACATGCCGTACGTCACTAAGTGTTCTGACAACTCCATCAAACATCTTAACTTTAATTGTTCCAACACCTGTGATTTTACACGAAGCATTATTTCCCATCAAAACAACACCTTCAGACACTGTTTCGTAATTTGTAAACCAATCTCGATTGGGACTCATGTGGAAAGTGCAACCCGAATCAAGTATCCACTCCTCGCTCACTTTTGAATTGTTGACCGAAGCGACTAGAAGTTCACCATCGCTGTAGTCTTCTACAATATCAGCTTCATCGAAATTTTCTGGTTGCTTTCCTTTTTGATTCGCAGCCTCCCTTTTAATCTTGTTCTGTACCTTATAGCACTCAGATTTAATATGCCCTTTCTTCTTGCAGAAGTTACAAGTTTTACCTCTGTTTGAAGACTTTGATCTACCCTTAGTTTTACCGCGAGGATTCCGATCCTGTGTCCTTCCACGATCATCATCAGCATTCCGATCTTGTCTCCTACGAACAATAAGACCCTCTCCCTGGGAGTCGGGTTTAACCACAAGATGCTTCATCTTATCATACGAGGTCAAAGAATCATAAACCTCATCAACTGTGAGAGACTCGCGGCTATATAAAATCGTGTCTCTAAAGGTTGAATAAGATGGGGGCAACGAACAAAGTAGAATCAACCCTAGATATTCCTTATCATACTGAACCTCCATGGCCTCCAAGTTTGAGAGAATTTCTTTAAACACTGTTAAGTGTTCGTGCACAGACGCACCTTCCTCCAAACGATGAGCATAAAGACGTTGCTTCATATGCAACTTGCTAGTTAAAGTTTTCGACATACATATTTGTTCTAGCCTCTTCCATAATGCTGCGGCAGTCTTCTCCTTCATCACATCCTGCAAAATTTCATTAGACAAATGCAGATGTAACTGTGTTAGTGCCTTTCGATCCTTGCGCTTCTTATCTTCCTCCGTCAATGTCGAAGGCATCTTATCTACCCCTAGCAGGGCTTCCTCTAAATCCATCTGTGCAAGAACTGCCTGCATCTTTATCTGCCACAACGCGAATCTGGTGTTACGATCCAACAGCGAAATTTCATACTTCAATGACGCCATTACCGTGATCGAGATGAAAACCGAAGCTCGGTACCAATTTGTGAAAAATATAAAGTCGGTAATGACAATATATATCGCAAAGAAAAAAAAAGAGAATAAAGAACACATGATTTTACGTGAAACCCTTTGGAAAAAAACCATGGGCGGAGAGAAGAAAATTCACTATGTCGAATTGAATCACTTACAAGAGGAATAGACTATGTCTATTTATAGGCTTTAAAACCCAATTCTAATCAAAGTAAAAATATATTATGCTAAATATATTATACTCATAAATACTAAATCTTCTAGAAATAAGATATATTTTGTTTAACTTGACTTGCAAGTAATATCTTAGAATTTGGGTCACACAACTCTAACACATACTATAGTGTATGATACCATTTGAAATAATGGTGCTAGATATAAGCACCATAGATAAGTTACAAATTCTTTAATTTGAGACATTTAATGCTTCAAAATTGTGGCTGAAAACAACGGTGGATCCAAAAATACGACTTAGCGAGGCGTAAGAAGTCAAAAAAGTTTTTCAGGGATTGAAATTAAATTATATATTTTTATGATAGTAAAAATGCAATTTCGTCATTTTAATAGTCTATATCTTTAAACTTTTAGAGGATTAAATCAAACTTTTATCAATTTTGAGGGCAAAAGTACAATTTTACCATTACTAATTTAAACTTTTATAAATTATAAATGGTCTAAAAGAAAAAATTTTCTATTTTAGGGTATTCTCAAAAGAACTCTCAAAGTTTTGCAAAATTTGGAAATACCCCGAAAATATTAAACTACACAAATTTACCCTAGTTTATTACCAAAATACCCCCGAGTTCCAAAATTATCGAAATACCCTCGGATTTCAAAATTTTCCAAAATACTCCGGGAATTTAAAAATTTCCAAAATACTTTTTGACAAAAGCACCAAGGAACTTTTTCTTTTGAAAAATTACGAAAATACCCCTGTAGGGCAAATTACGAAAATACCCTTGGGTAGTGGAAAAACGACAACAATGAAAACTACAACGTTTCTCTGAATGAACAAAAGTTCATAATTGACTGAAGGATGAATGAATGAATGTGTCTCTATGGAGATAGATGAATGTGAATGTGAACGTGTGAATCTCTGAAGTGGAATAGTGAACTTGAACTGAAACCTTGATTGATCGAAAGAACCACTTCTAGAATTTCTTTTCATAAAATTGTTCGCGGTTAATCAGTGGAGCAAAAGTACTAATGCATAAAATTTTTAATCAGATAAATCACGACGTTAGACATGAGTTCTAGGGGATGTGGTCGTTGTGGACGTGGTAGAGGTAGAATGGCCGTGTCAGAACCCGTTAGGTCGGGTCAAGGATCTGAGAATGGGGTACCACCGCCACTACCACCAGCTTTTGGTGTTGAGCAGCAAGATCAGATGGGGGATGATGCAGTATCGTGCGCTATATTGCGAGTACTAGAACGTGTGGCAGGAGCTAGTGTGGAAAATGGAGCTCAAAAATCAGTATCGGAAAGGCTTAGGTCGAACGGAGCCGAAGTTTTTAGAGGAGTATCAGGAGTAGCTCCGAATGTAGCGGAGTATTGGTTGGAGTTAGTTGAAAGAATCATGGACGATTTGGACTGTACTCCTGAGGAAAAGTCGAAAGGTCTTTGTCTCGCTGCTCGAGATGAAGCTTATCGATGGTGGCTCACTGTCAGGCAAGGTGTTCCGGCAGATCGAGTGGATTGGGAATATTTTAAGCTTAAGTTTGAAGGAAAGTACGTTGGATCTAGCTACTTAGACTCGCAAAGGAAGGCGTTTCTAAACTTGGTTCAAGGAAGCAAGTCGATGGAGTATGAAGTGAATTTGTGCGGTTAAGTCAAGATGCCAAAGGGATCGTGGCTACTGATTCGAAAGGTGTGTCCGGTTCAAGATGGGCTACGAGATGAGTTCGCGAGTTGATTGCTCAAGACAGAGAAAGAGACTTTGCTATTCTAGTGGAGAAAGCTCTGATAGCTGAAGAAGTTAAGAGGACTGTAAGAGAAAATCGAGAAAAGAATAGGAATGGGAATAAGAGAAGCTTTGGACCATCAACATTGTTTGGAGATGTTCCGAAAAGACTAAGGATTGAAATCTCACAATGTGCACCTGCACTTCTTTGAGAATCGAGTCGCTCATGTGCTCGAGATGGAAGAGCTCATGCGGAGAGTGTTGGGGCAATAGCAAGGAATGTTTCGATGTGGATCTAAGGCTCATTTGGTTAAGAATTGCCCTCAGGCAACGAAGGTTCGTGGTTCAAACCATGGAGGAAATGGGTTTGGCCAAGGTTGTGGAACACCCGGCAGAGGAGCGGGAGGTTCGAATGCGAGACCACCAAGGATGTGATAGCGGGTAAGTTCCTTGTTATGGAATATCTTTTATTGTTTTGAGTTTTATAAGATTGGTTCATGCTTGTATTATTGGTGTAGTGTTTGAAACCCTGGATGTGAACTTAAAAATTGTGCCTAGGAAGTATGATGGTTCTATTAAGATCAGAGTGCGCAGCATAAGCATAGTGCTGTGAGTTAAAATGTGTGATTATTCGTTAGTAAGTAATTTCGAGGACGAAATTATTTTTAAGGAGGGTAGAACTGTAACATCCTAGATTAGGGGTTATGCGTTTGGAGCATAACCCAAGTGCTAGTGGGTTTTAAGGGTATTTGGAGATGTTTTAAGAGTTTTTAAAACTTTAGAATGAAGGTGAAAGCTTTCAGAAAATTTTGGATTTAAGTGTAAAAAGAGGAAATTAGGCTGAGGAGGCCTTAAGAAAAATTTGTGGGCATTTTAGGACATGGAAGGAGGCTTGGTAAAGTGGCTTAAGGACGCCACTTAAGGCCTGGGAATGACGCCACAAGGGTCTGGAGTTCGAGTCTTGTTGGCAGCAGGAAGGAGTTTTATTTTGCAAGTTGGCGTTAAGGGTGAAGGAGGCTTTAAGACAATTTGTGGCGAGATTATGTTGCAAAAGAACCAAAGCAGAGAGTGGTTCGGGCGTTACTGCAGCTAAGGGCCAAGGTCGCAGGTGTCAGCCAAATTGCACCTTGGCAATTTCTTCTATTTTTTGCCGATTAGGAAGAATTGGACATCAATTGGACTTCTAATTAAATAAAGATTAAGCTTGCTTTATTTTAATTTTCTTTGGGATGAAGGGATAAAGATTTAGTTATTTTAAATTCTTTTTGAATGGATGTTGAAGAGGTGGAATAGGAGATAATGGTCGTGTTATTTTATTTATTGTAGGTAGGTAGATAAATGATAATTGATATTTTATTTTATTTATTTGAATAGGTGATTAAGAGATAAAGATTAGCTTAATTCAATTTTTTTTTTGAATGAGTTTGGGAGAGGAAAACAGTCCAAATTCCTTTTAATTTAGCATTCATCTTTTTCTCCTTTTAGTTGCTCTCGTCAATTTCTTCCCACTTTCTTCTCTTCTCCTTTTCTTTCTCTCAAACCTTAGTTCTCTAATTTTCTCTAGTGGCCGAATTTTCTATCACCATTGGTAAAGCTTAGCCGAACCTTGTAAGTACCATACTCCCATTTATATTTTATTAAAGGCCATAGCCGAATCTCAAGTGCCTTGATTCTCTTTTCTTCTATCGCAAGTTCTAAAAGCCGGATCCATTCTCTTTTAGTCTTCGCAAGCAACGATAGTGGTAAGTAATCCTTCCTTAGTAATCGTTTTACTCTTTCTTCATGGGTGTGCCGAATCAATGGTTGGTCTTGATTTTTAGAGCATGGCCGAATGTCTTAGTGCCATTAAGTGTGTCCTTTTTGTGTGTAGCCGAAAGAAGGAGCATTAAAGAAGAAGTTTCGGGATTTTCAGAGATCAAGGTAAGCGTTATGTAATTTCGGTCAAAAGCTATTATTCATGGGTTTATGTGCTAGCCGATTTTAACATATGGTATATGTAGGGATTTCGACTACTCAAAGAACTAGTATTAGTTCTCGGGTTTCAGTGAGGTAAGTGATTGGTGACTTTCGGCCATAGGCCATACTACGTGATTAAGTGTGACCAATTCTATCTATGGATGTTAGGGGTAAATCGGCAGAGATAACCAAAGCCTCCGGGATTTGGTAGGAGACCAAATCGGCATTAAAGGAGGAGGAAAAACCCCATTCATTGTGTTAGAATCAAATAGTTCGGGATTCCGTAAAATAGTCAAGTGTGTGATTAACCCACCATTTTCCGGGTTTTTGCTATATCTGTATGTGTTGATTGTGTACTAACAAATGCAGTAAAAGTTATGAGATGGATACCCTAAAATGGGGTATATCGATAAACAGGTTAGTATTACCTGTTGATAAGAATGTGAAAGTACCGATGTGAATGTGACTATGCTCATGGAATTGTGATTGTCTGCCTTAATAACATGTGCATGCATTTACTATTATGACACTATTACATGTTGCATGTGCATGGGTTGGGATATGAAAGAAGGTATGGGTGTACTTGAGTACGTGGTTTGATGTTAGCCTTGAGCTACATCGTGGATTGACGTTGACCGAGGTCACGCCGTGGATTAATTGCGATTTAGTTCGTGGCTTGATGAGTGGCTATGTGCCTCATCGTGGTTGATATCGACTATGTGCCATATCGTGGTTGATGAGTGACTATGTGTCCCATCGGGTTTTGGTGTTAGCTACGGCTACATCGTGGATTGGCGCTGACTGAGGTCGCGTTGTGGATTATTGTGCTTAATTGCACGTGGACGGGATTGATTGCCTTTTTGGAGGGAAAAGGAGAGGGTGATTTGATAATCCCCTAGTGTGTGGTAGGCTGGATTCGGGGGTGTGTAGAGGATGGACCCTAGGTTTGGGTTGGGTGCACTTTGCATAATTTTATTTGATATGTGGATTAATGTGGAAATGGGCCAAGCCCGGTATATGAATGTGGATCAGTGTGGAAATGGGCTAAGCCCGATATGTGAACATTATGTGGTTAATTACCCTGTTACCTGATAAGTGATCAGAATATTGGCCAAGCCCAGAATGTGTTGTTATATGAATATGTTTTCTTGTTATCTGATAAATGGGTTAATATGTGGTTAACATGTGGGTGGAATTCAAGTGGATTAATTACACACCGAGTCCGTGTGACTCACCCAAATTTTTATTTATTGTTCGGGTTTGGAAAAATATTTATTTAATTAAAAAAATAAGGTTAGGTCGTACTAGCATGTTTCATATTTTGAAACTTTAATCATATGTGGAATTAGAATGATTTATACTTTAAAATTACATGGAAGAAGGAGATCTTGATGATCTTAATGATATATACTTAAATTCAGATGATGTTAAACTCGGTTAATGACCAACAGATGATGAAAATGAGCATATGTTAAATATTAAATAGGAATAACCTAACAAATATGCACTAGAACAATTAGATAAAATTGTATATGATGTTTATTTTTCTTATTATTTTTATTAGTAATCACATTATTAACTACTTTTTTAGACTAACATAATACATATGATGATTTTATTTTAATTTTTATTATTTGTTTAGAAATTATTTTTATCATACAAATAATTTTTATAGTAATTAATATTTTTAAAATTATAAATTATGTAATTGTATAATTACAATTTGTACTACCAAGCGTAACATAGGAAATTACGATATAATTATACACTGTCAACTAAACACATTTAGGGAATTACAATTCTTTGTGATTTCAAGTGAGTGTAATTACTGCACCAGTAATTACACTTTCATTCAATTGTTTTGTGTTGTCCAAACATACTCTTAATTTTATCTGGTTGTTATACGTTAGTAATCACCGACCCAAATCTTAGATAAGATCTGGGTCACTTGTTCGCAACCTGGATAGGTCTCACCAGACGATTGAGCACGAGGCAAACCTTGAGTGGATAGCAAGAGAGTTCGCAAACCTAGCTCCCAAAGTAAGCTCGCGAATCCAACTTGCACGAACCAAGGGAGAGTTGCAATCTCAATCCATGTATACCTAATGAGCTCACAGAAAGGAGACCGTGAGCTCTGCAGGCAACTTCGGGGTGAAACATGTGTCCAGTAGGCTTGAAGCCTGTACAAAATGTCAGTCCTAGGAATAAAGGACTGTGTGCACTGCAGGCAACCCAGGGCAAAACACATGTCCAACAGGCTTGGATCCCGCTCAGAATATTAGTCCTAAGAAGAATGGGGTCAAGACAAAAAAGTGGGGTCAGGTCATGGGCTATGATAGTATTAATACCTGAATGCTCCTATTGATATGATACGAGACAAAATGATTCAACAATTGGTACGGTGAGCATGGACAGACTTCTGATCATCAGATTTCTTCAATTTCAAAGTAGAAATGGCTTATCCAAATGAGAATTTCCCCTTCAACCTTTCATCATAATAGGCCAGAGCCTCAGGCTTTGGCGGTCAACACAATGAAGCAAATTTTTATATCGGGTGGTTTGCCAATAGACCGAAGAACTTCGACAATGCAGTTCATCAGGGAGTTTCTAGCCCTCTAGACCTAAATGTTTCTACGGCTAGGGGCTACCGCTTCCTCCTAACCAGGAGGCACCCCTGCAGTAGTTCTTTGCTCTTAAGGAGCAAATAAGGTTCATGAGGGAACAAATGGTTGCTTAGGAGGCACAGTTTGAGAAACAACATGCTTTTCAGGAGGAGCTACTTAAGTAGAACAAAGAGTTGAGAAGAAAGATGGATTCTGACAACTCTAGCTTTCAAGACAACATCAACATGCAGGACGAGGTCCCGAGCACCTAGGTAAAAGAGTGGCAAAATGAGATGGATGAGTTACGGAGGGTTGTAAGGGCGTTGCACCCTAAATCTCAGGACATGGATTGGTTATTCTACTTTAACAATCCATTGGCCCCTGAGATTGCAGCAGTGAACTTGCCTCGTGACTTCAAGGTCTCGAAGGATATGTTTGAGGGAAGAAGGGATCCGCGAGCCCATTTGATGCAATACAATGACTACATGAATGTACTAAGGGCATCAGATACAACAAAGTGCAAGGCTTTCTCCACAATGCTCAAGGGAAGTGCCAAGGATTGGTATTTATCCCTCCTCTAGAGCTCGGTTCAGAGTTTCTCGCAGTTGATGCAGATGTTTTAGGAATATTTAGGGCCCACAAAGTAATTATGAATACGTTTTTAAGGTTAATATCAATAAAGTAGAGATAGAGTGAGTTTCTCTAAGTTTATGTGAAGAGATTCTATGCAGCGACCCTTAACACGAAAAATTTGAAGATTCAGTGGGCCATAGACGCTTTTATAATGGGAGTACAAAATAATCACGTGCAATACTCCTTTATTGATAACAGACCGCAAAGTTTGGCTGACTTATACGAGCGAGTCTACAAGTTTTCGAAGGTGGAAGAAATCAATAAGGTGTATCGTGGCACCTTTTAGAGGGAGGATAGACAATCCAAGAAAGAGTTATCTATTAATCAAGCATGATAACCTATTGTAGAAGGATAGAGTTCGTGGGGAGTAGTGTTAGTAAATCAGGTTTTGGATTTAGACAGTTTGGACGTAAGGGACGAGGAGAGAAGCAAAAAACTTGAGGCAGTGGAGCATACCGAGATTTTGCAACTATTTTGTGAAAATAAGGGAAAAACTATTAGAATCTCATCGGCTTTAGGGGTGAAAGAAAAGAGCATGTTTGTTTGGTGTTTGAAGAAGAATGCAGACATATTTTCCTAGTTAGCAGCAGATATGCTGGAGGTGGACCTCTAAGAAATCGTCCACAAATTGAATGTCCTCCTGGAAGCAAAGATAGTGAAGTAGAAAAAGAGGAAATTCGCGCCGCAGGTGGTGGAAGCAGTGCGGCATGAAGTGATTAAATTATTATCAGCGGGTTTTATCAAGGAGGTAGAATATCCGGATTGGGTCTCGAATGTGGTCATGGTGAAGAAAAAAATGACAAATGGAGATTGTGTATTGATTTCACTAACCTAAACAAGGCGATTCCTAAAGACAATTTTCCTCTGCCTTTGATTCACCGTTTAGTTGATGCTTTTGCTAGCCATAGGTTCATGAGCTTAATGGACGCTTTCTTGGACTATGGATTAGGGTGACCAGAAAAAATGGCTTTCGTCACCGAAGATGGCCTTTTCTGCTATCGAGTTATGCCTTTTGGCCTTAAGAATGCAGGAGAAACCTATCAAAGATTAGTGAACAGAATATTAGGAACCAGATTGGTCGCGGGATTAAAGTCTATGTGGATGATATGTAGGTGAAATGCAAGTTGATTTATGAGCAAGTACAAAGCTTGTCCGAGAAATTTGTAGTCATAAGGGTTTATGACATGAAGCTGAATCTTAAGTGTTGAAACCATTTTTTTATAAAAGGGCTCGACTTTGATTTTGAAAATGAAAACGAAAAATGGGAGTCGCCACCAATTCTTTTTTATGAGGTGTGATCGGGTCACCTCGTAATTCAATCAATTTAATAACAATTTACATTTACTAAAATGACGATTTTTGGTCCACGAAATCCAGAAAACGGGTTTGGGAGTCGGTTACGCACAAGGAAGGAATAGCACCCTCGATACGCCCAAAATTGGTACCTAGTTGATTAATTGATGTCTTTAATGTCGAAAATTGAAAATTTGAAGAAATTTTAAAATACCCTTTGTTATAAAATTGGAAATTTTTCGAGAACAAGGCATGTTTCATGTTAATCGAGAAAAAGAATTACGTCCCGTAAGTTAGGACCAATGTCTTAAATTCCCGATGCGAGGATAAACGCCGAAAAACTTATTTATTTTGAAAGGTATTCGATTATCTCGATTTTTAGAAAGAAATCATATTTCGTAAGTTAGAACACGATCTTTTCATAATTCCCAATGTTATTTTAAAAATTTAAAAACTTTCGTTTGGTTGGATATTTCGAGAGAGTCGAAACCCCGTAAGTTAGGGTACAGCCTTTCGAATCTCAAAATACGATATATTGCTCATTTTTAACAAAAAATTTTATGTACCGGATAAAAATTAAAGTAACGTAAATTGGAAGTAAAATGAAAAAATAATAGTACAAAATATGCATGATGAAAGAATGATAAATGTATTAATGTGAATAACAATAATAAGGAGGAAAATAAAATAAAATAAACAAGTTAAAAACGAAAAGAAAAAATAATAATAATAATAAGTAATGAATACAAAGAGAAAATATAATTATAATAGTAATAATAATAAAATAATAGCAATATAATGTAAAGAAAATAATAATAGTAACAAAAATAATAATAGTAATGATAATCATAATAATAATAAATAGTAATAATAATAAACAAATAATAATAGTAAAAATAAAAATAAAAATAATAAGTAATGAATACAAAGAGAAAATATAATTATAATAGGAATAATAATAAAACAATAGCAATAATAATAGTAAAGAAAATAATAATAATAATAATAATAATAATAATGATAATAATAATAATAAAATAAGAATATTAAATTAATTAATAAAATCGCCAAAGTAACAAAAGAAATAACAAGGGACTAAATCGAACTTAAAAAAAAGTTTGGGGCAAATCTAAAAAAATTAAAAGAAGAAGGGGACTAATTTGCATGTGCGAATGACAATGAGGGACCATAAGGGAAATTATTCCTTCTCCTTCAAAACGCACATCATCAGAGAGGACTGACTTGGAATTGAAATACAATTCGAGGTACAAATTGAAAATAATTAAAAGAAGAAAGGACCAAAATGAGACACGCTAAAAAGAATAGGGACTAAATGGAGCAATATCCCTTTGTCCACCTGAGCGTATTTATTAGGTGGACCGAAATGGCAGAGGGACAAAATTAAAGGGAAAAATTAAAAAATAAAAAAAACTGAATTAAAAAAATGAAGAAAATGTGGAAGCACCGAAGCGATAAATAACCCTTTTAACAAAACACGCGGATCCTTTAGCTGGCAGGTCGAGTCGCGCGAGGGTTGAGGCAAAACGACACCGTTTTAGCGCCTAAAACCAGGGCCCAAAATGACGTCATATTGTCCTTCTATAAAAATCAAAATTGCAGCAAAAAAATCATTCTTTCATCCTTTTAAAAAAAACTATTCTCCTTTCTCTCTCTTTAGGCTAAACCCAGAAATTAGCCAAGGAGGCCACCGGCAGTCAGTCGTCGCACCACCGCAGCCCCGCCGTGGACGGTGGTTGGACCCCCCTCAGGTACTTTTTTTTCTCTTTTTTATATACTAGATTTTAATGTATGTGTATATTTTTTTAAAAAAATAAAAAAGAATCTTTACACGTATATATACATAGTTTCGAAGAGAAAAAAAGAAACAAGAAAAAAATATAAAGAAAAAGAAGATAAAATGAACCTTTTTGATCCATTTTTTTTTGTTGCTTTGTATTGATTCTGTAGGGGAAAAAATAAAATTTTCTTTCATGGCTTTTATAGCCGAAATAAAAAATGATATAAAAATACAACGTTTTTCTCTGTTGTTCTTTGTTTGCTGTATGTTTGTCCTCTTTTTTGCGTGTTGGGTTGGTGTTGCTGCTTCTTTTGATTTGTTTTGTAGGTCTGCTAGGAGTCAACGAGGAGGGCTTTACTATTTCGGTGCAAAGGAGGCCACCTCGGGCGGTGAGCGCTGACACCACATGAGGAGCGAATCAAAGGGGACCCTAGGGTTTCTAAGAGTGTTAAAGTTTTTGGGCCATTTGGGCCTTGTAATTTGGTTAGGGTTAATTTGGGTTTTTTTGAATCTGTTGTAAATGGACTCTTTTTATTTATTTTGTTTTCGTTTATTTGCTAACGGGCCCCGGCAAAATTTGGGCCTGTACAGCTGCCCCTCTTTGTTCATTGTCGTTTAACAGAAATGAAGCAAAGACCTTAAGAAAGGCCAAATTTGCCTAGTCTTGTAGAATCTTGACCTCTTTGGTGCTTCTATCTTTCAAATAGCCTTACTCTAACCCACTGCAACTTCAGATGTATAAGAATTGGTGTTTCAATCTACTCCATTGCAAACTCAGGGAGATAAGATTCACTATGATAGATTTAATCCGACCTACCACAACTTTAGAGGTATAGGGCTTGTAACTCGTAGCTTAAATCTATTCCACTGCAACTTCAGGGGAATAAGATTCGCTATCTTCAACTTGCTCCACTACAACTTCAAGGAGATAAGGGTAATGGCTTCAACCTGCTTCACTGCAACTTAAGGGAGATAAGATTCGCCATGGTAGATTTGATCCAACCTACTGCAACTTCAGAGGTATAGGATTTGTAACTCGTAGCTTTAATTTGTTCCACTGCAACTTTCGGGGAAATAAGATTCGTTATCTTCAATTTGCTCCACTGCAACTTCAGGGAGATAAGGGTAAGGGCTTCAATCTGCTCCACTGCAACTTCAAGGAGATAAGATTTGCCATGGCATATTTGATCTGACCTACTACAACTTCAGATGTATAGGACTCGTCGTTTTAATTCGCTCCACTGCAACTTCAGAAAGATAGGATTAACTATCTTCAGTCTGCTCCACTGCAACTTCAGGGAGATAAGGTTTATTTTGATCTGCTCTATTGCAACTTCAGAGAGATAAGATCTGTGATTTATAGCTTCAATCTGTTCCACTCCAACTTCAGGGAACTAAGATTTGAGGTCTTCAGTCTGCTCCACTGCAACTTCAGGGAGATAAGACTTGTAACTTCAACGTGCTTCACTGCAACTTCAGGGAGATAAGGTTTGTAACTTCAACCTGGTCCACTGCTACTTCAGAGAGATAAGGTTTGCCATGATCTGCTCTACTGCAACTTCAAAGAGATAAAATATGTAATTTATAGCTTCAATCTATTCCATTGCAACTTCAGGGAAATAAGATTCGCTATCTTCAGTCTGCTCCACTACAACTTTAGGGAGATAAGACTTGTAACTTCAACCTGATCCACTGCATCTTCAGGGAGATAAGGTTTTCCATGATCTGATCTACTGCAACTTCAGAGAGATAAGATATGTAATTTATAGTTTCAATCTGTTCCACTATAAATTTAGGGAAATAAGATTCGCTATCTTCAGTCTACTCCGCTGCAACTTCAGGAAGATAAGACTTGTAACTTCATTGGTCTATTACACCATTCTCTAGGTAACACAACCTATAAAATTCATTTCATGGGCCTATCTTTGTGGCAAATGATTAGAAAGATGATCGGAATGAATCAAATGCTCCTATTTGGATGTGTACGAATGATGTTTGCATGAATGCAAAATGTCATTTTTTGAGAATGATCCCTTTTTAATGCTTAGGTTGTCATTGCTCGTCATTCATCAAGGTTCTATCACTGATATGCTACCGTGCCTTCTTGTTTAGCCGGTATCTTTGACAGAAGATCTAAATAAATAGTCATAATTTGGACTATTCTTTCTCAAATGTTCTTTTTAAATCATGAATCTGGTCAGTTCTGACTAATGGTCCTATTTCAGGTCTTCGCACTATTTAGAAGCTTCCAGAGTAATATGTAAAACTCCTTTTGCTTGAGTATTCACTACACCAAAATAGACTTTTAGCGGCGTTTATAAGCACCACTAATAGTATTTGCAGCACTTTTCAAAGCGCCGCAAAAAAATGCCGCTAAAGAAAGTGCCGCAAACTTTAGCGGCATTTTTGGGAAAAAAAGCCGCTAAAAGTCAGGACTTTTAGCGATGCTTTACCACAAACACCGATAAAAGTCCTGACCTTTAGCGGCGCTTCTACCACAAACGCTGCTAAAAGTTCTAACCTTTAGCGGCGCTTCTACTACAAACGCCGCTAAAAGTCCTGACCTTTAGCGGCGCTTCTATCACAAACACCGCTAAAAGTCTTGACTTTTAGTAGTGCTTCTATCACAAACGTCGCTAAAAGTCCTGACTTTTAGTGGCACTTTTATCACAAACGCCGCTAATTTGCACAAATTTGCAAACCTCATTTTCTGCAATATCCTAACCTTCATGCATTAAAACCAATCAAAAAATAGCAGCGGTTGCATATAATTTCAACCCAAAATAGCAAATATAACATTTAAATCTCACCAACAGCATTAAAACTAAATGATACTTCAAATTTAATAAAAGATATATGATATAAATTAATAAATAAAGTATAATTGAAACAATTCTTACAATAATGTTAAATGTAACAATGTTAAAAAAATATTAAAAAAAAGAAACTAAGGGACTAAGATGACGGTTTCTGCGACTTTTGAAACATCTGCATCATCTGCTAAAGCTATAGCTGGAGCTCATCATATTTTCTGCTCTACTCTGCCTCCCTTGCTACTACATCTACTCGAAGTTCTTCATATTTTCTTTCAACCTTAGCAATTTGCTAAACTGTGCTAGCTTGCATCTGAGATATTTGGTCTTTTAACCTCTGAACTTCAGCTTGCGATTGACTACCGAAAGGCATGTACCGTTGGGAGCTGGATCCAAAATATTGGGTCAGGGTAACACCAGATCCTTGAAATCGGACCCGACCATACCTTTCAGGACCCAAAACATCAGTAATAGAAAATAGTAAATGTATCATATAAATGAAGCTAAAAAACAGCAAATGTAGCATAAAAATTTCGACCATACCTTTCAGGACCCAAAACATCGGTAATAATTTCATTATTGATATCATCAAGATTAATGAACTATCACTCAAGCGGTAGCCTCATCTTGTGCCTTCTTCTCCTTTAGTTTCTCCTAATAAATCAATGAAAAAGTTAGAAACGAAATGTATACAATAATAATGAATGCAACATAACTTAACATTATTAATTTAAAACTAGTAACAAATAATTAAAATATTATAAGTAAACATTATAAATATTTATAATAAATCAAATTTTATTAAGTAAATATACCATAATCTCTCCAGCTTCGGATGTCATCGGAGACCCATCCTTCTTCCTATACATAATGTCAAAAACCTGAACGAGTCCAACATTTTGACCGGTGGAGGCTTCCTATAGTGTATTAGTAAAAATATAATTTAATTGTATAAAATTACTAATATTTGACAGAATTAATAAATTATCATACCTCGGCATGAGCTACAGAAGTAAAACTTTTGGACCCTGCCGTGTGCGTGAATGTTTGTTTCTACCTGCTGCTCATTCCAACACGCTCACGGTCCTACATAATGAAATTATTATTATGTATATAGTAAATACAATAAACCGAAAAATTTATAAGAGTTTACAATTAGGTAATACCTCTCCTTTCTTTGAGTTCCAAAATCTAACCGCATCTTTCCATTGATACCTCAACATTCCCGGCGGGACATTTCGCAATTTATCCTCGAGGCTAATTTCTTTCTTAAAATAAATTTTTTCAGTGTGCTTTTATGGTCTCTCCATTTTTTTCCCAGTTTCTTCTTTATATAGTCATTGGAGACCTCCAAAGCAAATCTCTCCTAAAAAAACATAAGTTTAGAAAGTAAATATAAATTAAACTTCAACCAAAGTATTATAAATTACATTCACGTTTTGTTACCTTAACGTTATCGAGAGCTTGTTTTTTGTTTGCATCAAGCATGTGATGCCATGACTCATAATTGATGGGCAACATATTTGCATTCCGTGCAATAATGCCCAGATAGCCTGCTAGAAGTCGAGCTTCAGGGCCAACAGGCTGGCCATGAGTGTTTCTCTTTACTTTCACATGCTCGACATGATTTAATTCGTATAAGTCTTTAAGCAGGGTACGTTCGCGACCTCTGCGCATCCCACCAGTCTCAGCTGAACAATGACATATTATTGTTACAATAAAATTGAAAAATGAATCATTAATTAAAGTCAACATGCATGTAAAATAAACTTAACATTACTTTGTAATTCTGTAGGCTCATCATCTATGTCAGGCACACTCGAGGATCCAGCTATTGTTTGCTGTTCGCTATTGCCCTCTTCCAAATTTACAATATTTAAATCTAGCAATCTTTTTCTACTCATTTTTCCTGCAATACACATAAAATAGTTAAAATTTTAGTAACAAATGACAACAATAATGGTACATATAAAGTAGTTAAATTATATAAAATGACCAAGATTAAAATTATAATATTACATATAAGTAAAAAAATCATAAAATCTTACAACATCATAATTTGTAAATATCTTCGTCCACGTCCCGACGAACCCATTGAAATTGTGTACTAGTAATAGGGATATTTTCATTTAGGTTTTGTTCTGGAAAAGACAAAGTTTCTAATCTTTCGACGATTTCATCTCTACTACTTTCATTGCCCATGTCGAACAAGTCCCTAGGGGTGTTTCGAAGTACAACGTACCAACCCTCATCAGTTGGATCTTTCGAGTAAAAAACTTGTTTCACTTGAGAAGAAAACACATACGGCTCGTCTATCAGTTGTTCTTCGGTGTGAATCAATCGAGAGAAATTCACCATTGTAAAACCATATTGATCGTTTTTAATTTCGCGAGCCGTATTCACATCAGCCTAATCACCTCGAAATAAGACAACTTTCCATTTGCCGTAATAATCCAACTCAATGATGTCAGTAATAAGTCCGTAATACTCCAGATTCCCCTCGACAGGATTACTGTCCCTAGCACTAGCGTAACTTGTAATTGAAGAATTAACAACAATTCCACAATTTTGGGTTCTCCTCAATCTCTCGCGATACCTTGTATGAAATCTGTATCCGTTGATGAGGAAGGCACTATATCTTTTCACTATTCTGTTTGGACCTTGTGAAAGCCATTTAACTTCGTCATTTACTTCATTCCGACTCCAAACCTATTGAACCGAAAGTAAATTGAGTAATTGTAAATGTTACGAGAAAACATTATTCCTTGTCAATGAAAACTTCAATTGCATACCGTTTGACTTAACCATTCATGAAATGATTCTGTGAACAACTTATTAATTTCTCGTCGAGGTAATCTTTGGGACTGTGAACGAGCTTTCAATATTTGTTTGTACTCACTATGTTTAAAAAAGGGGTTACTTTGTTAGAAGGCAAACAAATTATAATTGATGAGTATTTATCAAATTCTAGAACTTACTTGCGTAATGGTTCCATTGAATCGTGATGAAAAAGAACGTATCGATGTGCTTGGACCCACGATATATCGTCTAATTCTGCAATTTTGACTTTGCCAATCTATAACATCCTAAAATTTGAATTTTATATGTTGCATTATTTTGGTGCTCAGCTAGTTAAACTATCCAATGTGTGTGTTTAGGTAGTCCTGAGAAGGCTCGAGATTTATTTGGATTTAGTAAAATTTTTGGCATTTAGTACTTTAAGGAAATGGAGTAAGTGACCTTAAAGCTTAAGGTAATAAAGTGGTAAATAGCTAGCATAAGTGAGCAATTAGTAAAGGGGATATGGCGCCATATGTGTTACCTTGAGGGAAGGAGTTCGAATCCCTTTGAGTGCATGTGTGATTTTTATTTTTGCTTTCCTTCCCTATAGTGTCAGCCAAGCATGATTTTATGGTAAGTTGGACTTTTATTTTTATGGCAAGATGGCTAAGAGAAAAAGGAAAGATTGAAGTTAGGGAAAGGAATCAAATGAAAATGGCATGTAAGGGGAGCATAAGGCTTATTCCATGGGTGATGTTTTGGAAAGTTTGGTTGGCCACCCTTTTGAACAATTGGCTATGCATTTGGACGGTTTTTGGGGCTAAGGGGGTTGGCCGAATTTTATTAGCATTTTGGTAAGGTTTAGGTGCTAGTTTTGGTCAATTCTATTAGCAACTAGTGTATCATTTCTATTCTCCAAGATTTTTTTCCCCTAGCCGAATGTGGTCAATAGCAATAGGTAAATTTTTGTTTGTTTTGGCCATTTCTTTTTGACCAATTTGGTATCATCTTTCATACTCCCCAAACTCTTTTCTTCTTTGTGCCGAAACCATGCAACCTTGAAAAGGCATTTTCATTTCTTTTCTTTCTTTTTGCCGAATGCATACCAACTTGAAGACCTTTTTCTTTGTTCAATTTTCATCCTTGAAAACTGAAACTTAAACACCATGTCTTCTACTTCTTTTCTTCTTCTTCTTTTATTTTTGCAAAAAACTTTCAAACATCACTCCCCTTCCAATATTCTCACCATAGCCGAATATCATTGATCATCTCCCTATAGCCGAGTCTTCCATTCATACATATTTTCTTCTCAACTATATTTCTACTCACACTTTGATCAATCGGTAAGTGATCCATTTCAACATTTTTTTTGTATTTTTTTATTTTATTCTTTCTCTTAGTGCCGAATCTTTACCTTGGTGTGAGATGGCCATATTGATCGAGACCATCACCATACTTTCTCTCTTACGAAATCACTTTTCTCTGCCATAGAGATATAGTGGAAGGCCGAAACTTGGAGTTTTCGAAGTCATCGTTTAATCGCTAGAATTCGGTCTAAAAATCTCTAAGGTAAGGATTCTTTGAGGATTCTATAATCATTTTTATTCGTTAAGATAGTGTTGATTAATTAATATTATTATAGGGACTCTATCGCTCGATCTTCCATCTTGAGATCATACGGATTCTTGTGGTAAGCCGACTTCACCCCTAAGATCAATCGCTTATAACAACGTAATATTAGTTTGGACTAATATTTATTTTCAATGGAGGCAAACAAGATCGAATCAAAAGGGGTAGTGTTTGGTGATTGAAAAAAGGAGTGGATTTATGATCCCTTCTAGATTCAAACGAAGGGCTGTTTCGGCGATTCGAGACTTTCCACCGGGTTGTGGACCCTTATCCGGTGAGAAACAACTATTCGAGGTTGTTTACAATTGTGAGGCATCAGTGATTTGGGATTATCCACCGGGTTGTGGACCGTCAACCGGGAGAACTGACAAATCATAGTTGTTAGCGATTCCGAGGGTAAAAACTTAGATCGTTTATCTTAGAGTAAATTTAGTATGTCACGTTCATTGTCTAATCAAGAGTTGAAATATTTTTGGTGATGACGATCAGGAAAGTGTAGTGCTTACCGTAATCAGGTGTGTAATCTCACACCGTATTTCATGGGTTAGATAATTATATTGAGTTAATCGCTCAATTAAATCACATGTTAGCGAAATTGGGTAAAATGGCATAATTATCATTATTTTGGTAAAAATTATGAAATCGGTATTAAAACGATGAAAATTACAAAATTACCCTCAATGGGCCAAACCGATAAATGTGATATTTGTTATATGGGCCAAAATGTGATATTTGTTATATGGGCTAGATTGTGATATGGGCCCAATTGTGATTTTTGCTATATAGGCCAAAATGAGAAATTGGTTATATGGGCCCAATTGTGATATTTGATATATGGGCCAGATTGTGATAATTGTTATAATGGTTCAAATTGTTCGTAATAAATATTTGAATGAATTATTGTAAATGAATATATATTATATACATGAATTGCATGGGATGGGATATTGACGAAGAGAAGTTCTGGTAGCTCTGCTACAAAATTCAGGTGGCTCTGCCACAAATCTGAAAAATGGCAATGCCATGTAAACTCTGTGAATCTGGTGGCTTGTCCACAAATTTTTATAAACGGCTTAATGCCTATTTTGATGTGTTGGCGGGGTGGATGACTAAAGCTCCCCACAGGTGTGCTGATTGGTATGGGTGGTGTGTAGCGGATGGAAATTAGGTTTGGTTTGGGAATTGCATATCACATGTATATTATATACATGTTATTATTTTATAATTGTAAATGGGCTTTGGCCCAATAAATGCTTAATTGGATTTTTGGCCCAGTGGACAATGGTAAGTGGGTTACACGCTGAGTTCTAGTAACTCACCCCGTTTTCCTTATCCCTTTCAGGTAATGATCATTGATGGAGACTTAGGCCGTGGATATCTTGGTGGAGGCCATACTTAAAAATGGTTAAATTTGGAAATTTGGATTTCTTTTAATACTTTTAATTATTTTTCTATTTTGAATTAAGGTTTGTAATAAGGCCTCATGATAATTTTTTTTTGATTTGGTTTTTGTTTGATGAAATTATAAACTGCTTTTAAGTATTTCAAATTGGGATTATATTTTTTCTAAAACTTAAATAAATGTGTTATTCCAAATGAGTATATAAAAAGATTTCATAAAAATTTTCATAATTGTAACTCGAAAATTATTCTTAAGTTTTTCATCAATTCTTTCCGAAAAATATCTTTAATTTCTTTTAAAATTTTTCTCGAACTGTTAAACGATATTTTCAAATTTCGATTTATAAGATCTTACATATCAAATTGTCGATTTATTATTCAAATCTTTTACTCGATAAAGACTTCGTCAAAACTTTGAAATCGATTTTACTTAAAAAGGAATCAAAGTATATTATTTTGTGTGGCATGTCAAAACTGGCCTTAACGCATAGGCCGGGTTTGGGGTGTTACACGATCGGTTCTTCAAAACTTTGAAATAAATAAGTTTCAGTCATGTTATGATCTGTGAGCCTAGCATTTCTAGTTGGTCTGTTCATTCTTGTCTCAACATCTTCCAAATACCTTGAACAGAAAGTCATACATTCCTCTGCCAAGTGGCCTTCGGCAATTGATCCTTCCGGATAACGTTTATTGTGACAGTAAGACTTCAATTTGGATAGGAACCTAAACACGGTATAGAACATTATCAAAAGTTGCAACTAAAGGCATTTAGGTCAATGAAGGAATAAAGTAAGACCTTTCAATGGGATAAATCCATCAATAGAAAACGGGTCCACCAAGTATTGCTTCACGAAGGAGATGAATTAACAAGTGCACCATAATTGTGAAGAAGGAAGGCGGGAAGATCTTCTCTAGATTGCATAAAGTCAATGCGACTCGATCTTGTAGTGTCTCAAGTTCTTGAACGTCCAAAACTTTGCCACAAGTGCCTTTCATTATATTGGACAGTTCAATTATACAAGACATCACCTTTTTCGACATACAACACTGCATAGCAACTGGCAGTAAGTCTTGCATCAAGATGTGATAGTCATGCGATTTTAAGCTATATAGTCTTCGATCTTTAAGACTTACACATCGAGATATATTTGATGCATACGCATCCGGGACCTTTATATCCTTCAACACCATACAGAACACTTCTTTCTCTATCTTCGACATTAAAAAAAATAGCAGGCGGTAACCGATATTTCATATTCGGAAGTGCTTGGGGATGAAGCTAACGCTTAATTCCCATGTGGACTAAATCAAGTTGACTCTGAAGATTGTCTTTCGATTTTCCATCAACATTCAAAATAGTCCCAATGATGTTTTCGCAGACATTTTTCTCAATGTGCATGATATCAAGATTATGGCATAATATCTGATGCTCCCAATAAGACAACTAAAAAAAATACTTTTTTTTTCCACAAGTCCGCCTCATTAGGATCATTCTCTTCGTCAGATTCATCATCAGATTCATCCCTTGATCTTTTATTTCTTTGCGGGTTGGCCAGTTGATTCATCTTCCCATAAATGAAATTCATATCTTTCAACATGAACATTATTTCGGATCCATCGGTCTGCGAAGGAGCTTCTTTGAACTCTTCAGTACCGTCAAACTGAGCACTCTGATATCTAAATCTATGATTTTACGGACGATGCCCCATGTAAGAGAACTTCTTCCCATTATATAACCATTGCGAACATGTCTGCGCAGCACAACAAGGACAAGCATAACGTCCCCTGGTACTCCAACCAGATAAATTAGCAGAAGCCGAGAGGTCATTAATAGTCCACATCAAAGCTGCACGTAAGTTAAAGTTCTCTTTTCTCATTGCATCATATGTCTTAACACCAACCCATAGTTGTTTTAACTCTTCAACAAGTGGCTGCAGATATATGTCAATATCATTCTTGGGCCCTTTCTCTCCAGGTATAATCATAGATAAGATAAAGGATGATTGCTTCTTGCAAACCCATGGAGGTAAATTGTAAGGACCAAGCACCACCGGCTAAGTACTATATGTGTGCTCATGAGTTTGTAAGGGTTAAATCCATCAGATGCTAGACCAAGCCTCACACTCCAAGGATCGCTTGCAAAGCTTGGAAATTTTGAGTCAAATGATTTCCAAGCTAAAGAATCTGCAGGATGCCTTAACAATCCATCATCGGTTCATCCACCATGGTGCCACGCCATTGACTCGGCTGTCTTCGACAATATGAAAAGCCTTTGAAGTCTTGGTATTAGCGGGAAATACCACAAAATCTTAACCGACTACTTCCTTGACTGTGTATCGTGTTCATCCTCGTTACCATCGTCTGTATTTCTATTAATCCAATGGGATTGACCGCAGACATGATAGCACTATTGGTTTATCCGGCCGCCACCATACAACATGCAGTCATTTCGGCAACTATGAATTTTATTGTAGCCAAGGCCTAAATCCTTTATCAGTTTCTTTATGTCTTTGGATGATTGAGAGATTTTCGCAAACGGGAACATTTCTTACAGAAACTCTAACAACATTGTCAACGAGTTTCCGGTCCATCCTCCCAAACATTTCAAGTGAAAAAGACGAATACAGAAAGACAATTTGGAAAATTTTGATCCCTCATACAGTTCTTCATTCATTTCACCAAGTAACTTGTAGAACCTCACCGCTTCTTCATTTGGCCGTTCATCAGGTACACTTCTTCCCCCTTTGGTGAAAGTATTTCCACCAAAATTATAATCATCGGTTGCACCCAAGTCAGGTGGAAATGACCAGAAACCATCACTACGCATATGAAAAGCATCCCGCAACATGCCTTCCATGTTATCATCTCTAACATTCTGATTGTAAGCACTATGAGGATAACCCAGATTCATCGATGAAGATGCTCCATTAGATGTACACTCTCCATGAAAAATCTATTTTTGTACCCCCAGACAAAGCCATCAAAAACTAGATGTTCGTAGACAACTTCACGATAATGCCAATTGATATTGCAACACTTCTTACATGGGCAAAGAATCATATTCTCTTGGCTTGCATTTTGAAATGCAAAATTTAGAAAAGTTTCTACTCCATTTCGATAGCCGTTGCTTACCCTTGACAAATTCATCCAAGTCCTATCCATTTCGTAGTTGTTGAAGTCTAAAGTTGACAATAAATTACACGGCTAAATTGTTAATTTATAATATATGTAAGCAATGATAATTTCATTTATATAACTGAGTACTATGTAAGTTATGTAAATTATATAAGTTATGAAGTTTGACCTTAAAATTATGTAATTTATGAAATTTGATCTTAAAATTATGTAAGTTATGTATTCTTTAAGATTCATCATACGTGGCATTGTTACACCTAGGGAGGATCCATTATATCTAACGGTGAGATATAAGGCAACCCGTTAAGTTTCCAAATTTATATACTTTGAATCTTTTTTCTATACAAGTATTATGTAAGTTATGTATTATGTAAGTTATGTATTATGTAAGTTAAATAATTTGATGAAAGCTATGTAAGTTATGTAAGTTATGTATTATGTAAGTTAAATAATTTTATGTAAGTTATGTATTATGTAAGTTATGTAAGTTATGTATTATGTAAGTTAAATAATTTTATGTAAGTTATGTATTATGTATTATGTAAGTTAAATTAAAATCTTAAATCAAGAATCGATTGAGGTCGCAAAATGCAATTATATGTTTTTATAATTGAAATTTGTTGTGACGTTGTTAAATTTAAAAGTTTTAACTTACTTCTTTTAAAAAAAATATTTTCTATATTAAAACATATTTAAATAATGATCTATATTATTATATTGATAACAAAATATTTATAAGTTATGAAATTTAAAAAGTTTTATATTACTTCTTTTAAAAATAATTTATTTTTATAATAAAACATATTTAAATAATGATCAATATTATTATACTCGATAACAAAATATTATTACCATTTTGAAAACATTGAAAATATTAAATATTAAAAGCAAACATTATTAATATAAAAATTAGTAATTAGTAATAAACCAAAAGCCTTATAAATGTAAGTATTCTTAAAAAAAAATTGTTTTTTTAAAGTTATAAAATATTTATTAAAAATAAACACATTTAAATTCATTTTATTGAAAAGCTACTGCTATTATTAGTCCATTACTTTTGTGATGAAATTAATTAAATAATTACACCATAGGATATTATTAGGAAAGATAAAGTTAAAAAAATTTCTTTAATATAATATATAATATATGTAGTGACAGTTTGTATTAAAATATGTTAATCTCTTCTTAACTTACAAATATTTATTAAAATATGTTAAAATATTTATTAAAATACCAAATTTATGTTAATCTCTTATCTTAACTTGCAAAATTCAACTTTATATTATCATTTTATATCATCTTATATGCATGATTTTAGTCATTTTATTTTACAAATTTTAAAATTTAGGTCTCATTATTATTATTATTATTATTATTATTATTATTATTATTATTATTTGTTAAATTAAAGTTAACTGTAAACATAATTTTTACATTTTAAATTTAACAACAATAAATTTAACAAAAAAGTATTAAGAATTAAATTTAAAATATAAAAATTTATAACATATTCTAACAATTAACTTTTATATTTTGTTTATGTTATTTTTATATCGTACACCCATCTGAAGATTATCCATGCGATAATAGCACTTATTTTACATGTTACCCAATATCCATAACTCGAAGAACCAACCTTTATCCGTACCTTAAATTTTAAAAAATAATACACGGGAGCTTGTAAAAAATCTAAGCGGCATGATTAGACAACAATTTGGACATTGTTCAAATATTATTAATAATAAAAAACAATAATAAACAAACAATTTAGATGTAAATTCTTTAAGATTCATCATACGTGGCATTGTTACACCTTGGGAGGATCCGTTATATCTTACAGTGAGATGTAAGGCAACCCGTTAGGTTTCCACCCTATATACTTTGAATCTTTTTTTGGATAGCAATAGAACAAACAAAGATATATACCAACCAAGGGGATAACAAACCATAATTTGGACAAAGAAAGTGGAAAATAATACTTACCTTCAATTCAAAAGACTTCAGATCGCGTGTAAGTCGTTCAATTGTAACATCCCGAAAAGGGCCTATGCATTTTCAGTTTAATTGTATGAAATGACAAGTTTAAGCACTAAGAATAAATTTTGATATTTTGGAAACACGAAATGCATAAAATGGAAACCCGAACATTTTGGAAACTTGAACATTTTGAAACCCGAACATTTTTGGAAATGAACCAAAAATGGAAACTCAACATTTTGGAAACTTGAAAATGTAAGAAAAATGGCAAGTTACAGAGCCGATCGAAAATTTTAGGAAACTTAGAAATGATGCAGAAATGTCAAATTTTAAAGTTTAAAATAGGAAATAAGGGCAAGATGGCCTTAAAAGAAAAAGTTGGTAAAGTTTGACACACAAACAGGCTTGGAAAAGTGGCCTGAATCACTTAGGGCCTATGAAAATGGTGCCACATGCAGGGTGTTGGGCCTGAGTTCGAGTCACTTGGGAAGCAAATAAAAGGGAGTTTTATTTTTACTTCCAAGTCTAAGGGGTGGACGGCACAAGCCTTCTAGAAAGGAGGTGTTTTAATTCCATAAATATGTGATTAATAAGTGATAAATAATGGATTTTAAATTTGGATTATTTGAGGAGATAATTGATGGATTAAATGCTTTTATTTTTAGATAAAGGAGATAATATTATCTTAAGGGAGAGTGGTGGCCAAGTCAAGGACTCTTGGCCTAGCAAATTCGGCTAAAGAAGGAGAACCAAAGTCTTTTCTCTCATCTTTTCCAAGTTGCCGAAAATTCCCTAGCTCTCTCCCCTCTCGCGAATTTTCTTTAAGCAAAATCCATCTCTTCTTCTTCTATTTTCTTCTCCTCTCCTTTGCTATTGTCGAGCCAAAACACTCTTTGATCCCCGATTAGAACTCCATAGCCAAACTCGTGATTCTAGGCAAGGAAGCAATCGATCAAGCATTAAAGGTAAGGCTAAGCATTAATCAAGTTCTTTCTTTTCTATTTACCGAAAGAGAAGGGTCTAATCCCTATTTTTGACTTATATCGAATCTATAAGGATCTCTCGTGTTCTTTTTACAACAGCTTGAATACAAGGAGGAATCTTTCGGAAATTCAAGGATCTAAGGTAAGATAAATATATTTGGTTAAAGGTTATGATTTATATGTTAAATTAAATTTAACATATGATGCTAGGGATGTCGAATATAAGGCAAGGAATCCTTTTCGATTTGGAATTTGTAAGGTAGGTGATATTCGCCAAGGCTTGTTTTTTTTTTGATATTTAGGATTATTCCCATTATTTCAAAGCCGAAACCGACATGGTTACATGGCTAGTGTTAGCCGATTTCAAGGAAAAGGAATACTAGCAATTTTGGGACTTGATTTACGTACATCCAAATTCGCAAACAAGGTAAGTAATACAAATCCTACTAGGATTTGGTTTTCTTTAAGCCAAATAGGTTTGTTAATATGCTTTAATGATTGGCCAATATAGGAGTTAAAAATCTAGATCGGTAGATTGTTCTTCGGATCTCAAGGAATCCAATAAGTTTAATCGTGTGTACCCATACTAATCTTCAATAAATTATATGGCAATTATTAACTATATGAATATGCATAAGAATGTGAATGTGGTTAGTACCACAAATGTGGTAAGAAGTACTCAGTGCACGCTTTCCTACTCGATAGGATTACGAATATGATATATTATGAACATGTGAATAGGAACATGAATGAGAAATATGTATGTTATATAATTTATGGGGCATTCGGGATCTATGTGAAAGGGAAGAAGGTGTTGACTTGGTCTCACGAACGGAATATGGTGACTACGATCACAAAATTTGAATATGGTAACTTCAGTTACATTATCTGAATTTGGTAACTTCGGTTACATTACTTGAATATGGTGTCTAATGACACAAATGATATGGGCGATGAGCACGCCGATCGCAATGACGCCTTCGATGGTGTGTAGCGGATGGAGGGTTGACTTAGTAGTCCCATTGCAGACCAATGTGTACGGTGGTGTGTAGCGGATGGACAAATAGGCTTGGGTTTGGGTTGCATCATCATTTATTTTTATATGAATATGAATTTGATATGAACATGTATGCCCGATTTGTTGAATGTTAGTATGTGTGCACATTGAGTCTGTTGACTCACCCACTGTGGGAACTATTTTCGTGTGATGAATAAAGGATTTGACCGGACGGTAGACCTTGAGGTGGCCATGTTTCATTTGAAGATTTGATTTGATTTGGACTTTATTTCTTTTCAAAGACATTTAATTTTATTTTTTTTGGTTTACTTGATGTAATAAGGCCATAAGGCCCAAGTGGATTTCTTTATTTTTGCTTTACTTTTAAATATTGTGCTAAGAACTATTTTGGATGTAAGTAAGTACAAAATTTATTTCTTTAAAATGAACCCTAAAATTATTTTGTCACTTTACTTAAATTGGATTTACAGGATTAATTAAATGGGTTTCCAATCTAAGCCCAACTCAAAATAATAGTTTTCTAAAATTTTACAAATTTTCTAAGTAACGTAAAATTTTTGAAATCGGTTTACTTTAGGAACATACCAGATCCTGTTTGGGCTCGTGGGCCGGGTGTGGGTGTTCGATTTGGTATCGAGCCAGCTTTTAAACTCTCGGCACGTGGGCTAAGGCCCAAACGCTTTCAAAGCGAGCCAAATGATTATCTTTGAAAATTAAGCAAGTTTTCCGGCATGGCACCTAAGTCTTCAACCATGATCCACCGTGTAAGTACCCTAACTATATGTGTGATTCGTGAACTGCTTAAGGGTAGAAAAGGCATGGAATGTAGAATAGAATGATAGGAACTTGAACCCCAGGATTAGACTACTCAAACACAAAACCACATAAGACTTAATGCACCGAACAAACCTATGGCTAAGTCACCGAGCTAGTGGTGTGGTAACCCCCATGCATGTCTAGGATTGGATTCGGAAGAGCTTGGTATTTAAGCAGTCCTACTAACTCACCTCCTCTTCAGAGGAATCCTACCAGTGCGTAGCTTGGCTCACCCTAACTCGAGGGCTCAGTGGTGTGGCAACCTCATGCGCATGTCTAGGAATGGTTTCGGTGGGAGCTTGGTATATAAGCAATCAGCGGACTCACCTCCTCTCCACTCGAATCCCGCCTGGTGTGTAGCTTTGTTCACCCCGACCAAGAGGGTTTCGGTCATAGGCTAAACATAATGACTAAAACCCGAAAGGAACTAGCCATGTTTAAAAAAAAAAGAGAACAAAACAACAAACCCCAGCTTTAAAATTCTCAAAACTTTCTTTGAAGTTGAGGAAACCATCTTAACAAAAAAAAAATTGAAAAATTTCTGATTTGTGAAAATTACAAAAAATGCCCCTAGTGGTAAAATTACCAAAATGCCCCTGGTTATAAAATGTTCAACTACTCAAGAACTTTACCAAAATGTCAGTATTTTATAAACATTCAAAAACCCTAATTTGTAAAATATCAAAATACCTTGATTTTATAAAATTATAAAGTTGCCCTTAACTTACAAAATTACCAAAATGACCCTGATTTCCAAAATTTTTGCAACATCCCCATTTTGGAAGGAACAATTTTCAAAAAGAACCCTCAAAGTTTTACAACTTTCGAAATATCCTTGATTTATAAAATTTTACAAATTTACCCTGATTTGTGAAAAACTTACCAAGATACCCCTGAGGTCAAAAATTACCGAAATACCCCCGAATTTCAAAATTTTTCCAAATTATCCCGAGACTTTGAAATTTTCAAAATACTTTTGACAAAAACACGAAGGAACGTTTTCTTCCGAAAAATTATGAAAATGCCCCAGAGGATAAAATTACGAAAATACCTCAGGTAGTGGAAAACAACAACAACGAAAACTAACGTTTCTCCGAATGAACGAAAGTTCATACTTGTTTGATGGATGAATGAATGAATGGAAAAGGCGTGTGTTTGTATGAATACGAAAGAACCACTCTTAAATTTCTTTTCATAAAACTCCTTCGCAGGTAAATAAGTGGAACAATGACTAATCCATAAAATTTCTTAATCAAATCTCGACGCTAGAAAATGAGCTCTAGAGGACGTGGTCATCATGGACGAGGCAGAGGAAGGATGACTGTGTCGGAACCCGTTAGATCAGGTCAAGGGTCCGATAATGAAATACCACCGCCACCACCACCCCCAGCTGTTAATGTTGAGCAAAGCAGCTCGACGGGGAATATGCTATGTCACAGTGTCTTTGTGAGTTTTGGAATTGGTGGCAGGTGCAGGAGGAAATTCAGGAAATCGTAAGTCTGTACCTGAACGGCTCCGAGCTAATGGAGCTGAAATGTTTCGAGGAGTATCTGGATTGGCACCCAAGATACCGAAAGATCGGTTAGAAGCAATGGAGCGCATCATGGATGAGCTCGATCTGACTCCAGAGGAAAAGTTAAAAGGGATGGTGGCATTGTTACGCGATGAAGCGTATCAGTGGTGGTTAATTGTGCGAGATGGTGCTATGGCGGAGGATCTGACCTGGGAATATGTTAAAGAGGCATTCCAGAAGAAATATGTGGGAACCAGGTATACAGACGTGCAAAGGAAAGCTTTTCTGGGGCTGGTTCAAGGGAACAAGTTCGTAGCAAAATATGAGGCAGAATTTCTAAGGTTGAGTCATTATGCTCGAGGTGTAGTGGCGACTGAACATGAACGCTGTGTCCGTTTTGAGGACGGACTGAAAGACGACCTGAAACTGTTGATAGCACCGCATCAGGAGCTGGAATTCTCGGCTTTGGTGGAAAAGGCCAAAGTGGCCGAGGAATCAAAGATTCTACCAAGCGCATCGTGGATAAGAATAAGCCTAAGAGAGGTTTTGGACCATCTGGAAGGGTTCATAAGAGGCCTAGGGTTGACAGGCCACGAAATCAACAAGCTGGTACGGCCGGGAAGACGCCTTTGTGAGCATTATGGAAAGAGGCACTTGGGGGAGTGCTGGAGAAAGACGAGAGGATGTTTCAAGTGTGGGTCCAAGGACCATATGCTTAAGGATTGTCCCAAGCAACCAGATGAGAGCCGACCGGCAGTACAGAGGGCTAGCCAGATTGGTAGAGGCGGGCAGCAGCCTCAACGGGGTCGTGGTTCGGCTAACAGAGGTAATGGTGCTGGCAGAGGCCGTGGAGCACAGGGCCGAGGTGCTACTAATGTTAATGCAGAAGTAAGACAACCAGGTTTGGTTTATGCGGTTCGCTGAAGAGAAGATGGAGATGCGTCGGATGTTATAACCGGTACGTTCTTTATTCATGACAAGCCCTATTTCGCTCTGATTGATGTGGGCTCGACCCATTCCTATGTTGCATGTAATGTAGTGGAAACATTAGGCCTAGACTCTAAACTCTCTGATAGGCAGATGATGGTAGTAAGCCCATTAGGCCAAACTGTAGTAGTAGACAAGATCTTTCGGAATATACCCCTAAAGATTCAGGGAGTGAACTTTCGGGCAGACTTAATGGAGTTACCCTTCGGAGAGTTTGAACTTATACTTGGAATGGATTGGCTAGTAGAACACCGAGCCGTATTGGATTGTGCGGCTAAACGTATGGAACTAAGAACCCCAGAGGATGAAGTGGTAGTAATGATCGGAGAAAGGAGGAACTACTTGTCCAATGTAGTTTCGGCACTGAAGGCTGAGAAGATGGTTAAGAAAGGTTGCAAGGCATTCCTAGCCTTCGTAAGTGCGATAGGTGGAAAGGAAGAAGGTATTAATGGAGTTAGGATGGAAAGGGACTTCGTGGATGTGTTTCGGAGGAATTACTGCGAATACCCCTGCATGTGGAGGTAGAATTTAGAATTGATTTGCTACCCGTAATAGCTCCTGTGTCAATCGCTCCATACCGAATGGCGGCAAAGGAGTTAGTGGAGCTCAAGGCTCAAATCCAAGAACTGTTGGATCGTGGGTTCATCCGACCAAGTGTGTCTCTGTGGGGAGCACCGGTCCTATTTGTGAAGAAGAAGGATGAACTATGCGTATGTGCATAGATTATCGTCGATTGAATAAGTGACCATTAAGAACAAGTATCCTTTGCCAAGGATCGATGACTTGTTCGATCGGTGAAGGGAGCCGCAGATGTTTTCAAAGATCGACTTAAGGTCGGGATATCATCAGTTGAAGGTGAAGGAGGCTGATATCCATAAGACCACTTTTAGGACAAGATACGGCCATTTTGAGTTTGTGGTGATGCCGTTTGGGTTGACAAACGCTCCAGACGCGTTTATGGATATGATGAATCGGGTTTTCTAACCCTACTTGGATAGGTTCGTCATTGTGTTCATCGACGATATTTTGGTGTACTCGAAGTCGAGGAGGAGCATGATGAGCATCTCCGAGTTGTGTTGGAAGTGTTAAGGAGAAGAAGCTCATGCCAAATTCAGCAAGTGTGAGTTTTGGCTTAAGGAGGTGGCATTCTTAGGACATGTGGTATCCAGAAAGAATAAGAGTAGATCCTAAGAAGATCAAGCGGTGTTGGATTGGAAACCACCTAGGTCCGTGGCTAAAATCAAGTTTCCTTGGCTTGGCAAAGCTATTACTGAGAAGGTTTGTGGAAGGATTCTCGTCAATAGCCGCGCCTTTAACAAAGTTGCTAAGGAAGAAAGTACCCTTTGAATGGACTAATAAGCGGCAGGAGAGCTTTGAAAAGCTTAAGAAGGTCTTGTAAGCTCAGTGTTAATTCACCGGAGGCAAGAAAAGATTTTGTGGTGTCGTGACGCTCAGACACGGGTTAGGTGTGTGCTAATGCAAGATGGCAAAGTAGTCGCTTATGCGCCACGGCAGCCTAAGGCCTCATGAGGTTAACTACCCAACTCATGACTTGAACCGGCAAGCGTGGTTTTTGCCCTTAAGGTTTGGAGGCACTACCTTTATGGAGAAAGGTCATTATCTACATGACCACAAAAGTCTTAAGTACTTGTTGACTCGTAGGAGTTGAACTTAAGGCAATGAAGGTGGGTGGAATTGTTGAAGGACTATGATGATTCGATAAAATATCATCCGGCAAGGCGAATGTGGTAGCCGATGCCCTGAGTAGGAAGGTTATGTCAGATCTAAGGGCTTTGTTCGCTCATTTAAGTCTCAGATGATGATGAAAGCTTTGTTGGCGGAGTTACAAGTCAAGCCCACCTGGCTGAAGGAGGTGAAAGAGGGACAGTTGGCTGATAAGGACTTAAGTACTAAGTTACAGCAAGTACAGCAAGGAGGATTAAGGGACTATGATGTCACTGATGAAGAAGTATTGTGCTACAAGGGAAAGGTCTATATGCCGAGGGATAAGGAGTTGAGACAAAGGATTCTTCGGGAAGCGCATGGTAGCCCTTATGCTATGCATCCCGGAGGCATCAAGTTGTATAGAGATCTAAGGGAACAATTTTGGTGGTCTGATCTGAAACGAGAGGTGACTGAATTTGTGGGGAAATGTTTGACGTGTCAGCAAGTTAAGGCTGAACACCAAGTCCCATCAGGATTGCTTCAACCAATCGAAGTTCCCCAATGGAAGTGGGAAAGAATTACCATGGACTTCGTTAGTGGGCTTCCCTTACGCCTACTAAGAAGGACTCGGTATGGGTGATAGTGGACCGCTTGACCAAGTCTGCACACTTTATCCCAAAGAAGAATGGATTATTCTCTTGAAGTTGGCTAAGTTATATGTGGCAGAGATTGTGAGGTTACATGGAGTACCAATGTCGATCATCTCTGATAGAGACCCAAGGTTTACGTCTCGATTTTGGAAGGCACTTCATCAAGCCTTAGGCACTAGGTTGGACTTCACCACGACGTTTCATCCACAATCCGACGGGCAGTCTGAACGAGTTATACAAGTGTTGGAGGATATGATGAGAGGCTGTGTAATGGATTTTCGAGGAAGTTGGGAAGATTACTTGCCTTTAGCTGAGTTTGCCTACAACAACAGCTATCAGGCTAGCATTAGGATGGCACCATATGAAGCGTTGTATGGCCGAAAGTGTAAAACACCTACTTGTTGGACTGAGTTAGGAGAACATCGAGTTTTGGGACCAGAATTAGTGGCAGAAACTGAGGAAAAGGTTGAGTTGATTCGGGCACGATTGAAGGAAGCCTCGATAGGCGTAAGTCGATGCGCACCTTAAGCGGAAGGAAATAGAGTTTGCAGTGGGAGATCAAGTATTCTTAAAAATCTCGCCTTGGAAGAAGGTAATGAGGTTCGGTCAAAAAGGGAAGTTAAGCCCAAGGTTTATAGGGCTTTATCGAGTCATCAAGAGAGTTGGGCGGTGGCATACCAATTGAGTTGCCACCGAGTTGTAAATAATGCACGACGATTCCATGTATCCATGCTACGTCGCTACAGATCGGACCCATCTCATGTGGTACCTGTTGAAGAGGTGGAACTAAGGCCAGACTTATCCTACGAGGAAGAGCCAATTCGAATCTTGGAACGTGATGTGAAAGTATTACGAAGGAAGTCCATACCTCTAGTCAAAGTGTTATGGCATAATCATGGAACGGAAGAAGCTTCGTGGGAGTCGAGGAGACCATGCGACAAAGAATACCCTCAATTATTTTAGTTAGGAAATTTCGGGACGAAATTTTGTTTAAGGGGTAGAACGTAACATCCCGAAAAGGGCCTATGCATTTTCGCTTAATTGTATGAAATGACAACTTAAGCACTAAGAATAAATTTTGATATTTTTGGAAACACGAAATGCATAAAATGGAAACTCGAACATTTTGGAAACTTGAACATTTTGGAAACTGAACATTTTTGGAAATGAACCAAAATGTAAACCAACATTTTGGAAACTTGAAAATGTAAGAAAATGGCAAGTTACTGAGCCGATCGAAAATTTTAGGAAACTTAGAAATGATGCGAAATGTCAAATTTTAAAGTTTAAAATAGGAAATAAGGGCAAGATGGCCTTAAAAGAAAAAGTTGGTAAAGTTTGACACACAAACAAAGCTTGGAAAAGTGGCTCAAGATGTCACTTAGGGCCTATGGAAATGGCGCCACATGCAGGTGTTTGGCCTGAGTTCGAGTCACTTGGGAAGCAAATAAAAGGGAGTTTTATTTTGCTTCCAAGGCTAAGGGTGGACGGCACAAGCCTTCTAGAAAGGAGGTGTTTTAATTCCATAAATACGTGATTAATAAGTGATAAATAAGGGATTTTAAATTTGGATTATTTGAGGAGATAATTGATGGATTAAATGCTTTTATTTTTAGATAAAGGAGATAATATTATCTTAAGGGAGAGTGGTGGCCAAGTTAAGGACTCTTGGCCTAGCAAATTCGGCTAAAGAAGGAGAACCAAAGTCTTTTCTCTCATCTTTTCCAAGTTGTCGAAAATTCCTAGCTCTCTCCCCTCTCTCTAATTTTTCTTTAAGCAAAATCCATCTCTTCTTCTTCTATTTTATTCTCCTCTCCTTTGCTATTGTCGAGCCAAAACACTCTTTGATCCCCGATTAAAACTCCATAGCCGAAACTCGTGACTCTAGGCAAGGAAGCAATCGATCAAAGCATTAAAGGTAAGGCTAAGCATTAATCAAGTTCTTTCTTTTCTATTTGCCGAAAGAGAAGGGTTTAATCCCTATTTTTGACTTATGGCTGAATCTATAAGGATCTCTCAAGTTCTTTTTACAACGCTTGAATACAAGGAGGAATCTTTCGGAAATTCGAGGATCTAAGGTAAGATAAATATATTTGGTTAAAGGTTATGATTTATATGTTAAATTAAATTTAACATATGATGCTAGGATGTCGACAAAGGTTATAAGGCAAGGAATCCTTTTCGATTTGGAATTTGTAAGGTAGGTGATATTCGCCAAGGCTTGTTTTTTTTTTTTTTTGATATTTAGGATTATTTCCCATTATTTCAAAGTTTAAAACCGACATGGTTACATGGCTAGTGTTAGCCGATTTCAAGGAAAAGGAATACTAGCAATTTTGGGACTTGATTTACGACATCCAAATTCGCAAACAAGGTAAGTAATACAAATCCTACTAGGATTTGGTTTTCTTTAAGCCAAATAGGTTTGTTAATATGCTTTAATGATTGGCCAAATAGGAGTTAAAAATCTAGATCGGTAGATCGTTCTTCTGGATCTCAAGGAATCCAATAAGCTTAATCGGTGTGTACCCATACTAATCTTCAATAAATTATATGGCAATTATTAACTATATGAATATGCATAAGATTGTGAATGTGGTTAGTACCACAAATGTGGTAAGAAGTACTCAGCACGTTTCCTACTTCGATAGGATTACTTAATATGATATATTATGAACATGTGAATAGGAACATGAATAAGAAATATGTATGTTATATAATTTATGGGGCATTTGGGATCTATGTGAAAGGGAAGAAGGTGTTGACTTTGGTCTCACCAACTGAATATGGTGACTACGGTCACAAAATTTGAATATGGTAACTTCGGTTACATTATCTCGAATTTGGTAACCCGGTTACATTACTTGAATATGGTGTCTAATGACACAAATGATATGGGCGATGAGCACGCCGACCGCAAGATGATCGCCTTCAATGGTGTGTAGCGGATGGAGGGTTGACTTAGTAGTTCCCACGGTGTGACTGGCAGGTACAGGTGGTGTGTAGTGGATGGACAAATAGGCTTGGGTTTGGGTTGCATCATAATTTATTTTATATGAATATGAATTTGATATGAACATGTATGCCTGATTTGTTGAATGTTAGTACTGTGTGCACATTGAGTCTGTTGACTCACCCCGCTGTGGGAACTATTTTCAGGTGATGAACAGTGACAGACCGGGACGGTAGACCTTGAGGTGGCCATGTTTCATTTGAAGATTTGATTTGATTTGGACTTTATTTCTTTTCAGTACATTTAATTTTTTTTTTGGGTTTACTTGATGTAATAAGGCCATAAGGCCCAAGTGGATTTCTTTATTTTTGCTTTACTTTTAAATATTGTGCTAAGAACTATTTTGGATGTAAGTAAGTACAAAATTTATTTCTTTAAAAATGAACCCTAAAATTATTTTGTCACTTTACTTAAATTGGATTTTCAAGATTAATTAAATGGGTTTCCAATCTAAGCCCAACTCAAAATAATAGTTTTCTAAAATTTTACAAATTTTCTCTAAGTAACGAAAATTTTTGAAATCGATTTACTTTAGGAACATACCAGATCCGGTTCAGCTCGTGGTAGGGTGTGGGTGTTTCATTTGGTATCGAGCCCAGCTTTTAAACTCTTGATCTCATGGGCTAAGGCCCAAAACGTTTTCAAAGCGAGCCAAATGATTATCTTTGAAAAATTAGCAGTTTTTTCGGCATGGCACCTAAGTCTCGACCATGATCCACCGTAAGTACCCTAACTATATGTGTGATTCGTGAACTGCTTAAGGGTAGAAAAGGCATGGAACGAGAATAGAATAATAGGAACTTGAACCCTAGGATTAGGCTACTCAAACACAAAACCACATAAGACTTAATGCCCGAACAAACCTATGGCTAAGTCACCGAGCTAGTGGTGTGGTAACCCCATGTGCATGTCTAGGATTGGATCCCAAGAGCTTGGTATTTAAGCAATCCTAGTGACTCACCTCCTCTTCACAGAATCCTACAGTGCGTAGCTTGGCTCACCCTAACCTGAGGGCTCGGTGGTGTGGCAACCTCATGCATGTCTAGGAATGGTTTGGTGGGAGCTTGGTATTTAAGCGATCGCGTGACTCACCTCCTCTCCACTCGAATCTCGCCTAGTGCGTAGCTTTATTCACCCCGACCAAGAGGGCTCGGTCATAGGCTAAACATAATGACTAAAACCCGAAAGGAACTAGCCATGTTTTAAAAAAAAGAGAACAAAACAACAAACCCAGCTTTTAAAATTCTCAAAACTTTCTTTGAAGTTGAGGAAACCATCTTTACAAAAAAAAAAATTGAAAAATTTCGATTTGTGAAAATTACAAAAAGCCCTAGTGGTAAAATTACCAAAATGCCCCGGTTATAAAATGTTCAACTACTCAACAACTTTACCAAAATGTCATTATTTTATAAACATTCAAAACCCTAATTTGTAAAATATCAAAATACCTTGATTTTAGAAAATTACAAAATTGCCCCTAACTTACAAAATTACCAAAATGACCTCGATTTCCAAAATTTTTGCAACATCCCCATTTTGGAAGGAACAATTTTCAAAAGAACCTCAAAGTTTTACAAATTTCAAAATATCCTTGACTTATAAAATTTTACAAATTTACCTCGATTTGTGAAAAACTTACCAAGATACCCCGAGGTCGAAAATTACCAAATACCCCTTGATTTCAAAATTTTTCCAAATTACCCCGAGACTTCAAAATTTCAAAATACTTTTGACAAAAACACCAAGGAACATTTTCTTCCGAAAATTATGAAAATGCCTCAGAGGACAAAATTACGAAAATACCCTCGGTAGTGGAAAACAACAACAACGAAAACTACAACGTTTTCTCCGAATGAACGAAAGTTCATACTTGTTTGATGGATGAATGAATGAATGTAAAAGACTGTGTGTTTGTATGAATACGAAAGAACCACTCTTAAATTTCTTTTCATAAAACTCCTTCGCGGGTAAATAAGTGGAACAATGACTAATCCATAAAATTTCTTAATCAGATCTCGATGCTAGAAAATGAGCTCTAGAGGATGTGGTCGTCATGGACGAGGTAGAGGAATGATGACTGTGTCGAAACCCGTTAGATCAGGTCAAGGGTCCGACAATGAAATACCACCGCCACCACCACCCCCAGCTGTTAATGTTGAGCAAGAGCTCGACGGGAAGATGTCGGTCGAGGTCAGGTCGCGAGTTTTGGAATTGGTGGCAAAGTGAGGAGGAAATTCAGAAATCGTAAGTCGGCTCGAACGGCTCGAGCTAATGGAGCTGAAATGTTTCGAGGAGTATCTCGATTGGCACCCAGACATACTGAAGATCTTGGTTGAAGCAACGGAGCGCATCATGGATGAGCTCGATCCGACTCGGAGGAAAAGTTGAAAGGATGGTGGCATTGTTACGCGATGAAGCGATCGCTGGTGGTTAATCGTGGCGAGATGGTGCTATGGCGGAGGATCCGACCGGGAATATGTTAAGGAGGCATTCCAGAAGAAATATGTGGGAACCAGGTATACAGACGAGCAAAGGAAAGCTTTTCTGGGGCTAGTTCAAGGGAACAAGTCCGTAGCGGAATATGAGGCAGAATTTCTGAGGTTGAGTCGTTATGCCCGAGGTGTAGTGGCGACTGAACATGAACGCTGTGTCCGTTTTGAGGACGGACTGAGAGACGACCTGAGACTGTTGATAGCACCGCATCAGGAGCGGGAATTCTCGGCTTTGGTGGAAAAGGCCAAAGTGGCCGAGGGAATCAAAGATTCTACCAAGCAGGCTGTGGATAAGAATAAGCCTAAGAGAGGTTTTGAACCATCTGGAAGGGTTCATAAAAGGCCTAGGGTTGACGGGCCATGAAATCATCAAGCTGGTACGGGCTGGCAGTATCGCCCTTGTGAGCATTGTGGAAAGAGGCACTTGGGGGAGTGCTGGAGAAAGACTTTATGATTGCTCATATCAGTGACAACAAAGAACTGTCCTTCTCCTTTTTCTGTTAGTATTTTTCTTTTACTCTAAATCAAGTTACAAGAGTTGCAAAAATTATTTGTGATAGGAAGCTAAAAGTTATACTCTAAATCAAGCCAATGTACTAATAAAGATTTAATTTTAAGCTTATAATTGCTTTAAGAACTTTTGTTGTGCAGAATTCCTAAATATAAACTTAATCGCATATATGCACAAATAGTTCTTTTGCTCAATATTTTAATAGGTAACTTTAATGTTATTAAAATTCTTACAAATTCACTCAACATTTTAATTAAAATAAAATAGGTAGATTAACTAACCACGTTATAAAAGTTGAGGTACCAAATTCATCAAAAAATTAAATATAGAAATTAAAATTAAAATTTGATAATAGTATAAGGATCAAAATTAAAATTTCACCATTATTATATAATCTTAAAAAAAAAGTGTTTATTTGGACATGTATGAATAAGGAAGCCTTAGAGCATTCTTGTTCCTTTAAAAGAATAGCAGTCTTAACTTGACTCGTGAATCAACACTTTGAAAATATAATATAAAATTTTAGAAAATCAAGTGAATTAAGTATCAATTTGCAAATCAACCCATTAAATAAATAATTAGGTCAACAAACTGCATCAGTAGATTTGCCGCTATCTAGTGATCTAGAACCAATGATTCATTAACACATTTGTACCCCTTATTAACTAGCTTATCTCCGATTGCAAAATCTCATATTATTTTGTTCAACTCAACTATCATTCTTAGAAAAATAGCATGCAATCAAAGTTTCATCTTCAAATTAAATTGAAAGGCACGATCTTTGGGGTAATTAGCCTATCAATCAAATACTATGACTATAAGAATCAAAAAGAGACCAATTAGATGAGATCAGAATACCTTGGGTCGAGGAATGATTTGAGCTTCAAGATAACCGATATGTGAGCTTCAAATCTCGAGCTTTGAAAGAATGCAGAGAGCAAGGGAGAGAAGCCCAGAGCGAAAGACAATACTAATTTATTGCTTCTAGAAATTGGTTGCCCATTAAACAAAAACAAAACCAAGTGTAAACCGGTTAAAATGAAATTTATTGCTTCTCTACTTAACCCAAACACATAAAACAAACCAAAAGGAAAAGAGGGAAGAGATTACATTAAAGATGAGATCTTTGTTATCAGAGATGCGAGCTAATGGGTATCCTTAGAAGAATGTGAAATTGCGGCTGGACCAAACCATTCAATCAGAATAATAGCTTGAATTTCCAAGCGGAGGAGTGTAATAGAAGATGCGACGGTGGAAGATGCACTTGTGGAAGATGCACTTGTTTCATCAACTAAGCAAACATCTGAAGGCTGAAAGCTAATTTATCATACACACTCTCTTGACATTCCAAAAGACAAATAGGAAAATAGCAACTCCTACATTTTAAAAAAATTACATAGTAGTTGTTTTAGAATCCAATCAAATAAAAGTAAAACCACAAATTTCAATATGGAGTTAAAAGTACAAAGGTAAATCTATCTTTGGTTCATAAAGATAATGACAAAGATCAGGTTAGACTGTCAATTTGACTGTAAAACCACAAATTTCAATTTGACTGTCAATGTTATCAGGTTTCTTGATTCCAAGCAATGAGCTAAACCATATGAAATTGCAAATAAACAAAGATATAGGGAGCATTATCATTGACTCTTTGTAAAACACAATAATAAGCAGTCACAAAAAATACAAGCATGTTAAAAGATAATACACAGTCCCGTTAGTTGTTCTAGAGATAATACACAATAGTAACAAAATTACATGCTTTTCCAGGTGATTCTCCAGAAAATGGTTTTTCTGTTCTTCATGGAGTAAAATTGAATTCTACACCCATGTTGATAACAATGAATATCAAATGACGATCCAAGGTCTTTCAATTACATAGCAAGAATTTCACTTCCTTTCATTAAATCCAAGTTGTCACATAGACAAAATTATAACAACTGCTAAAATCATTTGTCGAAGATACTGAGTGGGCAGGGGGGACAAGGAATCCCTTGGAAACAACCAAACACTCTTCTGTCTTTATTTATACATAAAAGTGTACCGTTTTTTACACTATCCACATGACAAAATTAAGCAATGGAAATGTAATTCTATTCAACTACAGTCTTTATGTTTTTTTAGATTGAAAAACCAAATATTCCATCTTGACTGGGGTTTTCTTTAAACTATTCCAGCCATCAGAGTTTAATAACACAGATGAAACAGCAAAGGAAATGGGACATTTTAAACAGCAGAGTTTAAAAAAGTACCGTCCTACCTTAGTGTTAATATTGTTTTTTTACAAAACTCAATTAATACTTGGATTTGATAATTAATTTTACTTAGACATGTGACATTTTAATAATTATAATTAATGAATCTCATTAGATTAAGTATAATTAAAAAAACAAGTTTGAATCACCATCACTAAATTAAATATAATCAAAGGTTGAAATTACTAGTTTTAATTCTTATAAGAGTTAGAATTTAGGAAAAGAATGTTGCAGATAACTAGTCTTTATCCTTATGACTTCTTTTATATTTTTAATGTTCATTTTATGGCCTAAAAAAATTACATAAGAAATTAGAATATAACTATACCAAACCTCTCTTAAAAATTAGAACCACAATGTCTAAGAAATTAGAACCATTACGCTATGCTGTCCAAATACAAATAATCCTGACCGACCACGTCTATCTTACAATTGAGGAGGGACCATCTATCTAGCAGTAACAGTATCTATCTCTAAATTTTCCTTCTTTTTTTTTTTTGTCCTTAATACATTAATGTTGGAACTTTTATTACTATTTTTTTCCATAAACATATATCACTATCTCAAAACATCTCTATCTAACATACACATACCATAAGCATATTACCATTTTCCATCTCGCAAGATGCAACACAAACAAACTCCACCAATTTCTCTGCTACATCACAACCATATTCCTATACCGACACATCTTCAACATTCACCTGTTCGTAAGGATGTTATAATCAACTTTCTATGTTCTTTTATGCCACTTATTTTTACATACCAATACAACACAAAACTAAATCATCTCTCCATCTTCTTCTTAACCATACTATTTCAATTAAGCACATCAAAGAGCAAGCTTCTTAAGCCTCCATATGATTACCACCTAAGCCTAAGAAATGGTGGGACGGACATAGAGAGACCCCCCAAGATGAGTTCATCAAGTATTTAGATCCTACTTTCACAACTAGCAGACAAAGCAACTCATCCAACTGTATTTTTCCATATCGAAAGAGATTGTTGAGAGATTCCGTTCTTAATAGTAGCATACCATTCATGCAACAATAATCACCATAAAACAATGCTGCTCCAAATACAATACCAATATTTGACCACGAATTCACATAATAAGATATAACATTCCAAAAATTATAAAATCCTGCAGTCCCATCAAACAATGCTGCTACAGATACAATATTAACAATTTTAGAAAGCATTCTTCTCAAATAAATACATAAATATTAACAAGAAATCGACATGATAATAACTTAACAGTGAAAAATCTCCGTTTCTTAACCTGAAACTATATTTTTGGCAAGAATTGGAGAATGCTTCATAACTACAAATCTAAAACACGAAAACAAAAGTAATAAAAAAGAAAAAGTCGATTCAAATCGAAAATTAACCCTGTGGGGAGAGAGAGAGGCACCGGAGACCAAAGACGAGATGAGCGAGAGATGGGTTTCTTCTTAATCGGGATTTGAGGATTCTTTTTTTAAGCAAAGGATTTGGGGGATTCTTCATTGCTTTGGGGGAGAAATTAGAGAAATTAGGAATTTTGCAGCATAGCTAAAACGACAAAAATAAAATAGCACATTAAAAAGCGGTGACGTTTTATTAAAAAAAAATTGCCCTTTGTGGCATTTTTAAAAAGCGCCACTAAAATCTCCAATGGTTTTTTGCGGCATTTTCGAAAAAAAAACGCCACTAATACTACTCATTTGCGGCTTTTTTATGTCTAGCGCCGCTAAAGCCCCAAGTAAACGGTGTCGTTTTGTTTAGTAATGTGTTTGCGGCATTTTTGATAAAAAAGCCACTAATACCTTCAATATTAATATTTTTTATTTAATTATTAATTAGATTCCTTTAAATTAATTTTGTTTTATTTCTAACAATATGTTTAATTTATACGCTTTATAATTTAATTTCTCATACCTAAATACTAAAACCCCAAATTATACACCTTAGATTAACTCATATATATATATTACATTGCGAAGTAATTAAAGAAATAATCTAATTGCTTACCCAAACCCTAAAATAATATAATTTTTATCTATTTTATCAAAACCCTAATACCTAAATCACTAAACACTAAGACTCTAACTTTATTATTTGATATGGTTTAAGCACTAAACCCAAAGCCCCATAACTCTAAAATAATAAAAACTAAACTATAAACACAGCCTAACCCTTAACCTAACCCTTAATCTTAAATCCTAAACCCTAAACCTTAAAACATAAACCTTAAACCCTAAACTATAAAAATTAATCTATAAACTATGTACCCTAAATTAAACCACGAAACCCTAAATTATCATGAGAATTAATTCAATATTTTAAAATTAAAACTATATATCTCTTTTACGATTATATAAGAAATTATTTAATAATTTTTTTCATTTTTAACAAATATTTTTCTATGTTTTTACTTTCAAAATTTTTTGAGTGTCATTATTTTTTGATTAAAAATAATTTATATCTTAATCAATATAATTTATATTTTAATTAAGATAAAATATTTATATTTTATATATTCAATTAAAAACAAATTGTATTTTAATTAACATTACTAGTTAGGGTTTAAGGGTTTCGATAAAACAAATCTTCTTAAGGGTTTAGTTATCAATTTGTAACGTACTTTTCATGATTAAGTCAGTTAATTTCAAATAGAAAAATAAAATTAAATTCAAAAAAAAAAAAAAATGAAAACTAAATCAAATAAAATCGAAATGAGTGTCGATTACCCTAAATGAAAATAGAATTGTTGCTCAACATTTAGCGGTGTTTAAGGTTAGTGTTTAATGGTTAATGGTTTAGTGTTTGTAGTTTAGGGGTTTATGGTCGAGTGTTTAGAGCTATGATTTAAGGTTTAGAATCTAGATCTATGGTTTCTAGTTTAGGGTTTAGACTATTTAAGGTTTAAAGTTTAGGGTTTAAGGATAAACAGATGCACAATCAGATTTTATTAGGGGCTGAAATTAATTTGTAAGTAAATATTGCAATCTCACCATTTTATAGCATATATTTTTATAATTTTTTAATGATTAAATCAAATTTAATATTCTGTCTTCATTCGATAAACCTTAAACCTAAACTCGTGAACCTTAAATCTATCATACACCCACAAACCCATAAACTCATAAACTTTAGCCATAACCCTAATATCCTAAGACTAACCGTAAACCATAAACTGATAAAGTATACTAAATCTTGAAATGCTGAACTCGAAACCCTAGTCAGCCCATACAAACCACTAAACCCTTAATTATTTAAATAAATTTTGAATAATATATATTCTTTCAATATTTCAGGAAATTTAAATAACACTTTCAATTTACTAAATAATTTTGTTTCTCAACCACAAAACGTCGTCGTATTGATTAATTTTTATGGGCATTTTTCAAAAGACCTTTAGCGGCGTTTTTCCAAAAGTGCCGCTATTGCCTAGACCTTTAGTGGCATTTTTCCAAAAGCGCCGCTATTGCCCAGAACTTTCCAAAAGCGCCACTATTTTCCAGACTTTGCCGCATTTTTATATTGCCCAGACCTTTCGCGGCGTTTTTCCAAAAGTGCCGCTATTGCCCAAACCTTTAGCGGCATTTTTCCAAAAGAGCCGCTATTGCCCATACCTTTAGAGGCATTTATCAAAAGTGCCGCTATTGGTCAGACTTTTAGCGGCATTTTCCAAAAGCGCCGCTATTTCCCAGACCTTTAGCGATGTTTTTCTGAAAGCCCTGCTAATACTCAGACCTTTAGCGGCTTTTTTTCAAAAGCAACACTAATGCTCATACCTTTAGTGGCGTTTTTCTTAAGGCACCATTAATGCTCAGACCTTTAGCGGCGTTTTAGGAAAAAATGCCGCTATATATCCTTTTTAGTGGCATTTTGGAAATAAACACCGCTATTGCTCATTTTGTTCGGCGTTTTCTTTCAAACGCCACTAATGTATAATATTTGCGGCATGCGGTGTTTTTCTTAAACACCACTAAAAACGCCGCTAAAAGTCTGTTTTGGTGTTGTGATTATTGGTCCAATAATCATTATTTTAATGAAAAATGCTTAAAAAATATTATCACAATGGACAAGATGAAATTTTATTGGGAGCAAAGCTCAAAAATTAATCAAGATAGCAAATTTTGCTAATATTCAAAATGAATAAGGTGAAAATAGGTGCCCTAGATATCTAGCATGAGCTTCTCCGCACAAAACTTATTGAGGATCCTTTGAACTTGATAGTCTTCAAAAGAACTGGAGTACTTTGTTGATGCCCCAAGATGTAGCATCCTTCCTTCTTGTTAATTCGGAGAATGCAAGACTACCGCATGCCCCATATTCGATCAAAATTTGAATTGCCCTTTCCTAGGTTTTCAATTCAAAACCCCCTTTGGTCTCACGGCACCCTTTGCGGGTCTTCACCCTAGCCTCTTATTTTTCCTTTTTTTTTAGTGTAGTAGTTCTTGATTAGATCATAATTCACTGGATTAGGCAGAGTCTTGCCATCCATGTCAGTGGATATCAATACTGTAACATCCTAAATTTATGGGCCTATGCATTTAGTGTGGGGATATGTTTAATTTGTTAATTTAAGTAAAAGGGGTCTAAATTTGGGCTTAGAATTAGGCAAAGGCCCAGATTAAATTATTTTAAGATGGCATCATTAATAATTAAAAAGGAACAAGTTTTGGGTCGTAAGGAGCCCATGTTTTTAGGCTAATTTTCGGTGCTTAAAATGGAGCAAAGGGTGATGCCACACACAAGGAGTAAGGGGCCCAAATTTAAGTTTCATGGAGCCCAATTCTTTTAATTTAAGTTAGCTAAATTTTGGGCATTAGGATTAGGTAGAGTGGATGGCAACAAGGCTATTATTTAGGAATTTATTTTATGTGGATAATAAGCAGATAAAGGCTAAGATTTAGGGATTTTAATGATTAAAATATATGGATAATATACTGATAAAGGAGGGAGGAGTTAGAGATAATTAAGTCTCTTTTAGATGAGCTAGTAGATTGAGATAAAGGAGAAAAGTTAGGAATTTATCTGCAAAGAGAGTGATGGCCAAGAATCCATCACTGAGAGGAGTAAAGAAACCACTACTACATGGAAAAGGGTTACCAATTTCCTATAAATAGAGGGGCTAGCTCCTTGTTTCGACATTAAATCCTCTCCCTTTGTGCCAAAATTCCCTAGCCTCTTTTCTCCAAATTTCTTTCTCTAATTTCTTTAAAAGCCGAAAACTTTTCCCCACTTTCTTTTCCTTTGTGCCGATTTCTCTAAAAAGTCGAAGCATCCATCACTTTTTCTTTTATTCATCCTATTTGAGAAATTGTTCTACACTTCTGGTATTTAAATCTTCCATCGGCGTTATCGAATCCTCTCCCTAGTGATAGCCGAATCTCCTAAACTAAGGTAAGAGTCAAATTTTGATTATTTCTCATAATCTATTTTTGAAAGGCAAAAGCCGAAAGCTAATAGTTAATGGTTTAATGATGGGTGACAATTCGAGATTTAAAGGAGGCTTAGTCGACTAGATCTAAAAGCCGAAAATCATAAGTCTCCAATTTTGGGATTTTAAGGTAAGAAGATTATCCCTAAATTTTTATTAGATTCATTCAATATATATATGATCTTAACTCTAAAAGGAGGATTAACGATTAAATATTATTATAGTAGCTCTGATAAGGATTTGATGGTATTAAATATCAATCAAGCAAAAGAAAGAATCCTAAGTTTAAGAAATGAGCAAGATCTCATTGCTCGAGATTGGCCAATTGGTTGTGGATCGCTTCGAACAACACCTTAGGCGAGATAGTAGTTGTGTCGACTAAGGATAGCATCGATATAGAAAGCCTTGTTTTATCGGTAATCAGGTGTATAGATTCTTGACACATAAGCTTTGTTATATTATATGTATGTTATGGGCTAAAAGCCGGAAAATGAGGCTGTATGAACTGTCGTATTACCTAGAAAGGGTAGGCAAGGGATGCAGTGCGTAATCATAGAAACTTCTATGTGTATCAAGTATGTAAAATATGTGATCTGCTTAGATAGTTTAATGTTTTAATTCTTGCATGTATGCATGGGATGGGATTGATTGATTTACTGAAAGGGGAGCGGTCGCGAGGTGATCGGTGGCTTTGCCACATAGGTCACATAGTGATTGGTCTTTATGACAAAAGACAAATTGTCGATATGGTGTGTAGCGGATGGAGGTTGATTGTAGAAATCCCCAAGGTGTGATGGTTGGTGCAGGGTGTGTAGAGGATGGACTCATAGGTTTGGGATGGGCAATGTTGCATATTTTGTTACCCTTGTATACTGCCAAGGCTCATAATGTGTTTGTAGGCCTTAAGCCTTTTATGTGTTCTCGGATTTGCACACTAAGTCTTGGTGACTCAACCTTTATTTTCCCAACATTTCAGGTGAGTAGTAGATCGTGAACATGGGAGCCGAGGCGGACTCGAGGGGCCATCAAGTTTTATTTCTACAAATTATTTCGGGATTTCTTTAAGTTTATTTTATTTTTATTTGGGATTTTTTTAAGGCCCTAGTTTTTATTCAATTAAGAAGTTTCAATGTTATGCAACTTACAAATTTTATGTCAAGGTTTATTTATACTTAATAATACTAATATAAGATTTTATTTTTAAAATGTCACTTATTTACTCTAATAATTTCTAATTAACTTACGACTTCCAAAACCAACAAGACAAAAGTTTTCAATGTACAAGCCGTGACACGCCAGATCCAGTCGAAACGCATGGGCTGGGTTTGGGGTGTTACAAATGCTCCTCCGAGAAGGCCTTATTTACCACATAAGGTCCTTCCCAATTTGGTATCCACTTTCTTTTGAAGTCCTTTTGTATATGAAGGATCCTTTTCAAAACTAAGTCCTCCTCATGGAATTCTCTGGGACGAAATTTTTCATCGTAATCTCGGATAGCTTTCAACCTCTTTTCTTCAATCAGGTTTACTTAACCATATCAAAATTAGATCTATTCTGTTTTATCCAACTTCAACTCTGGCAAAACTCAAAGGGAATAAATCTCGACTTCAATGGGCAAAGCCGCCTCTATTCCTTAAATCAATGAGAAAAGCGTTGCCTCGGTGGGCGTCCTAACAGACGTTTGACAAGCATAGATGCCAATCTTCATAAGTCTCAATAATTTTTCCGATGATCCCTCATTTTTTTACCATTTGTTTTGGGGCGATACGGTGTTTAATCTTAAACAGACTACAAACTTATGATGTCGCGCTGTTATTCAAATTTAATGCATCGTCAGATATGATCCCTTTTTTGGGATTCCATATCGACTTAGGAATTTGTTAACTTTTGACTTTATGACATCGGCATATGAAGCAGTTTCCATCCACTGGGTGAAGTAATCCACGACCACAAAGATGAGTTGATACTTGTTAGAAGCTTTTGGCATGATTGGCCCACTGACATCCATGCCCCACATATAGAAAGGCCATGGATTCCACTGAGTCTTTGTAAGATAGGATCTATTTTTCATCTTATTCTACCATCCTTAACAAATCGGGAGATAGGTTACAATCTCTATCATCTTCAAAGTCCTGAGATCCGTCTAGACACATATCTTGCTCAAAAGTAGATTCAGAGTCAGTAGCAGCGTCGCTCATGTTGTAGATATCTAGGGACATGTTGTAGGTACGAAGGAATATTCAAAGAATAAATGAATCTAAGAATAATTATTTATGTGGTATCAACATGAATGAAATGAAGGGATAAAATAATATTTGCTTGAAGTGAAAAACAAAGATGCATTTTATTGAAATAAAGATACTGGACATATGCCTATTTCACAAAAGGATTCTTATTGCTCCTAGGCTTAGAGCAATAAGTGTGTTTTAGACATTACTCCGAATTGGCTCTAAAAAATACGGGGATCTCTTCCATAGTCCCATTGTTCAAAACACTCTCAAGTATGTAAGGGTAGATGCTTGGAAAATTCTATTCCCCGATTCCCTCTTCAGATACAAAGTTATGTTCAGATTCCCCGATATTTCTTCCGGGCTTTTGACTTCTTCAAGGAATTCCAACTCTTTTGATTAATTAGGGTTTTTTTGTGAAATTTAATGCATGTGATGCAATGTAATGTAAATGCATGGAATGAATGCAAAAAGAGGCATTGACTCTGATTCAATTCCACTAGAACAGCTTTACTAGAAAACAAATTTCTTGTAACATCCTGAATTAGGGGTTGTTTGAAAATTTAATTATTTGTTCCCATGTGTGTGTGTGCTTGAAGAAATAAATGTTATGATTAATTTGGCATGTTATAAGGTCTAGAATTAAACCCGAGCTAGGCCTGACCTGGTATTAAAAATTTCTTTGTAAGTACCTAAAAGTAGGGAAGCTAGGTGAGATAAGGGTTAAATAAAATTTTGGGTGAAACGTGACACAAAGAACAGCATGGCTAAGTGGCTTTCATGTGCCACTTAGGTGCCTTGGAGGTGGCGTCAAGGGGGTCTTAGGATCGAGTCTCGGCAGTAACAAAAGGGAAGTGTTTTTCTTTTGGGTTTTGTTGGCGTTAAAGAGAAGGGGGCCAGGAAGGAAGGTCTTAAAAATTAAATGGTGTGGTTAAGGGGCATGAAAGGCAGGTTGGTGGAGTGGCTTAGGGCACCACTTAAGAATTTAGAAGCGGTAGGTCTCAGGTTCGAGACATAAGGGACGCAAGGAGTAATTATTTGGGCTTTTTACGTTAAAGAGGAGAGGGCCAAGAAGCAAGCTTATAATTAAAAGGTGAGGGCTTTATGTCATGAAAGTCTAATGGGAGAAGTGGCAAAGGGCGATGGAAGTGAGGGCTGTAGTGGGGTCGCGGGTTCGATCCAAAGAAACTGCATTGGCATTTTTATTTTTTTCAATGCTGCTGGCGTGAATGGGAGAATGTTGGTTCAATTTTGGACTCTCAATTTCGACTGGAAGAGGGAATTTTAGTGTTTTATTTTCATTTAATTTGTTAAAGATGAGCTTAAGGGATAGAAGGTAAGATAAATCATGTTTTATCTTGGATAATTCAAGGCTGGAATTATCACCCAAAAAGAGAGTGTTGACTGAACCTTGGACTCTTTGGGGGCTGTCCATGTTCGGTTTAACACCTAGAGAGAGGGGCCAAAGTTCTTCAAAATTCTTTTCTTTCTTCTCCAAATTGCTGCTGCCGAATTTCCTCTTGTTGCTTTGCCTATATTGCTAAAAATTCCAGCTTCTTTTCTTCTTCTTTTACAAGCTGAAATCCTCCTTGATCCCCTACTTCTTTTCCTTCTCCTTTTTCTTCCTCCATTAGCCGAACCCCTACCACCTTGCTGTCGAAATTCCCTTATGCAATTGCCTAAAATTATTCGAAAATTCCAGCATCTCTTTTGTTTTTCTTAGCCGAATCCCCTCCTCCCTATTTGGTGTAGTTTTGGCCGAACATCAAAGAAAAGGGTGCTCTCTTCTTTTCCAATCGGTTTGAGAGGAAGGATCTCCGGGACTTGGAAGCAATCAAGCGTAGCCTTCTTTCTCGGTTGATCAGTTGGTAAGTGGTGGTGTGGCCGATTGTCAGAGGTGAACCATCGTTTGGCTCGAGATTTGGTAGGAAACCGAATCATTTGTAAGGGGCAAGGAAGTATAGTGTGGCCGATTGATTCTTCGGGATTTAGGGCTACCGATAGTAATAGGTGTGTACATACACACTTCATAACTCGTAACTGTGCTAAATGCTTTGTATATGCTAATCTGAATTGATGTAGATTTGGATTTAATACCATCGTGGTATAAGCAAGGAATCAGGTAAGTCCTTGTTGTTATGAGTTTACTTTATGATGCTTTTGGGAAGCATGACATATTTGGTATATGTGGCATATTAATATGTGGCTAATGTTAAATTCAGTGTATGTTGTTAAATAAACATGTGGGCATGATTCCTGCTATATGCATATCATTGATTGATGTGGGTTGTATGAGAGGAGGGGGAGGTAATATTCGTGTCGACGGACACCAGTGGTTTGGTACCACATTTTGTGACTACGGTCACCAGAGGTTTGGCACCTCATAGCATCTCGTCCCCGTGGCTTAGCACCACTGTGGGTTGGCCCCACAGATGATATTATGGGATTGACGCCAGTGATTTGGTATCACATGTGGGTTGGCCCCACAACTTATTATATGTGACTTCGAGTCACCAGTGGTTTGGCACCACCAGTGGTTTGGCACCACAACATTGATGGATATCGTGACTTTAAGTCACCAGTGGTTTGGCATCACCAGTGGTTTGGTACCACACGGGGTAGAAAAAGGTGTTTTGGATGGTTAGGTTGGGTGCATGTTAAACTTGATTGTGATTTGTGTGTATGATGTTGCATTAAACCGGAAAAGGGTTACACTCGAGTCTTGGTGACTCACCTTTTCCTTTAATATTTTCGTGTGACTGTAGATCACGGATAAGGAGCCGGATGGACTCGAGGTGGCCATGCAAAGGAAATTTGAGTTTACTTTGAATTATTTTATTTTATTTTGGGTTTTATTTGTTCGAGTTGTAATAAGGCCTCCTAAGATTATTTTATTATTTTCATGTTTGGATGAATTATTTAAAATGATTAATGATTTTAAAATGATCACACAAGTTTTCTTAAATTTAAACGTAAAAATGTTTTCTGTCACTGTCAATTGTACATCGAAATCAGTAATAATCAATTAATATATTCTTAAACGAACTAAGTATTGATTTCTCTATACACCTCAACTGCTTTTTTTTTAAAACCGCATAATATCTTTTACTTTAAATTAAATCGGCTAAACAAGGGTTTTCAAAATGTTTTCATCGTAATATATCAAATCTGGTCATAGTGTTTGGGCCGGGTTTGGGGTGTTACATTTCTTTACATAAACGGATTACGTAGACGGCTTTGCCCTAATACTCAAAGCCTTAACCTCCCTAAGAAGCCAAGCTAACTCCTAACCTTGATCTGATTCTAATTCACTTCAAACTTAGCATGTCAGATTGAACTACTATGGTTCGCCAATGATTGGCCACCTCTTGTATTTGAGCAACTAATTCTTTCAATGGAGAGTAGTTCTTAAAGAATACTCAATAAGAAACCCTATCTACCCTCCAAAAGCATCTATGGAATCACGCCAACAAGAGTTGCACACATCCAATGAATCTCTCTTCAGTCACTCTTCGGCATGCATTCAAAAATCAAAATGTTTCGGCCAAAATTATAGGGATGGGCGTGACACTCTAGTCAAGTCTATCTCCCAAATTCGAAACTATCTCGTCCACGTGCCCAGTGCTTTAAGGAAAACAACTAGCTTGTAAATGCTTAAGGTGTAATAGCTCGATTTAGGGCCTAGTTGGAATAGTGGTGCGAGGCCACGAATCCGAGGTAAATTTATGAATTTTTTTAAGGTTTATGCCATGTTTGCATGCTAGTGTGAAAGTTTCATGAAGCAATTTTGTTAATTGAGGTTGAATGGTCCATTAGGACTAAATTGCAAAAGTTGCAAAATATGAGTTTCTAGAAGCTTTTTGTATGAAATAGCTTTAGAATATTAATTAGAAGTCCTTAAATAGAAATTTTCCCAAATTATAATTTTTGGAAAAAAATGGACATGAGTTAGTAAAATGTGAAAATTTTTAAGAGAAGGGCATTTTGGTCATTTATTAATTAAATGATTAAAATAGGAAAAAGATGATAAAAATCTCATTCATGTTCTTCCTTGGTGTCGAAAATTTGAAAAACACCATAGCTAGGGTTTGTTCATTTCTCAAGCTTGCTAGTAAGTTCATCTTAGCCTCGTTTTTAATATTCTTCGTATTTTTTAAGTTCTCGTATTATGAATTAGCTATTTTTAGCTATAAAATGAGCTAAGATGCATGTTTAAAATCTACCCATGAATGATATTCTTGTTAAATGATATTTTAAGGAAGTTTATGAGAGTTTGATGTTAGATAAACATTTTTTTCTACGTGAATTTCATGAAAAATGCTAGTTGGGACTAGTTTGTAACTTTTATGGAAATTTGTCATACATGGTAGAAATAGTGAGAATTTGTTATTGCTATAGTTGAGATAAAGAATCAGCTAAGCATGAAGTTTAAGAAAGTTGAATGAGAATCATTTTATGAGCCTTGGGGCAAAAGTGTAATTATGAGAAAGTTTAGGGGCAAAATGGTAATTTTGCCATAGTAGGATTTATGAGTCCATTTAGTTATTATGAGTATTAAATGAGTTAAATTATTATTATAGATCAAGAAAAATGAAGCCCCAATCAAAATCGAGGCAAGAACAAAGTCGAGGACTAAATTGCATATCTACGTACATTTTGTACATTGAGGTAAGGTTGTATGATTTCTAAGCTTTATGATTTATATCATTGAAATTCTTAGTGTAATGTATAATAGTATCATGAAAATGTTTAATGTTATGTTAAACAAAGAAATCAATGAGATTAAGCATGAGAAAGTCCCGATTGAAGATGAATTACCTAGGATACTCGATCTACCACATGAAATGAGAAAGTCCGTATAAGACCAAGCCAAGGCATGGCATCGGCAATCAAGCAAGTTATCATGTAAGACCAAGACAAGTCTTGGCTTTAAAGAGTTATTATGAGATGAAGACCCTTATAAGCCCAAGCTAAGGCATGACATTGGTGAGTCTCCAAGCAAAGATGTCATGTAAGTCCAAGACAAGTCTTGGCATTGAAAAGAAAGCAAGAGATAAAGATCTCATGTAAATCCAAGCCAAAGCATGGCATTGGTGAGAACAAGGAAGATTTCATGTAAGACCAAGCCAAGGCTCGGCATTGATCAGTTCATGAGCAAAGATACCAAGTAAGACCATGCCAAGACATGACAATGGTAAGTTCCCAAGGGAACACACGAGAAAGACTTCATATAAGTCCATGTCAAGACATGGCCTCGACACCAAGATGAGAAATTACATGTAAGACCATATGTAGGATATGGCTTTGTCATCAAGTCATATGTGGGTCGAGATCTAGTATCCTCGGTTATTCACAGAAATTTATCGAGCAAACGAGTAAAGCTCAAATGAGATAATAAGAAAGCTAAGTAAATAAAGCTACTGTTAAGTTGTAAATGAGTATTGCCATGTTATGAATGATGAATGAAAGACTATGATTATCATGTTAAAGTATACTGATCAATGTGATTAGGTGATACAGGTACCTTATTTATCTCACAAGTATGAGACTAGTAAGTATTATGAGATTGGAAGAATCAATATGATTAAGTAAGCTTTATAGCTGAAATTTATGATACCATTGTTTATGTCAAATGGTTTATATTAATCAAGCATATTGCTATGTGTATTATATTGCTAAATGCTTGTCCTTATTTCTTTATCCATGTAGTCCCGCCAAGCTAATCTCATGGATCATCATCGGAGCTCGGAGCACACTATCAATCACTATTTTGGTATTGCCAAGTTGTTTATGTTAAGTATGGCATGTATAGAAAACACTTCATTTGAGTATATGTTTTAAGAAGGGCCAATGTATAGGCTATCAAGTTTATTATTCTTTTGTATATGGCTAAGTGATTGACCAAAGTTGACTAAGCATGTATGTTCAATGTTATGAATGAAGCATGTAGTATTATTCATGAAAGATTTAGTAACTTGAGTTGTTGAATTGAGTATGAGATTGATCTTAATTTCAGGGTGGCAATTGATTTGGTAAATAACCTTCAAGTGCCCACATGGATAGGCACACGGGTGTGTGTCTAGGCCGTGCGTACCCTGCACCTTTATAATGGAAGTCAAGATAGGCCACGGGCAAATCCCACGGCCATTTGTTTAAGTTGTGTATGATACACGGTCAGAACATGGGCGTGTTCCCTAGGCCGTGCAAAATAAGTCAGTATATCAAGGTATAACACACAGTTTACGTCCACGGGCATGTCAAGGCCCTGTGTAATTAGTCAGTGTCAACCACGGGTGGAAGACACGGGTATGTGTTCGGGGTACACAGGCGTGTCCCAAGTCACATGGGCATGTGACCCCTATTTTAAGGAAAAGTTTTCATTTGAGTTTTGAAGATTTTTAGATACGTGTTTAAGGCCTCGTAGGCCCATGAAAGGTATGATTTGACTAACCAAGAGAAGTTTTAATTCGGAATAAAATTTTATAGCCCGTAAGTACATGTTTTAAGTGATTTCAAGCATGGTAATGTCTCGTATCCAGTCTTAGCATCAGACTCGGGTATGGGGTGTTACAAAGCGAAGACATCGACCCTTTTCTTCATGTCTGGGTATGCTAAGATCAAATCTCATAAACAATTCCAAGGCATACATTTTCCATCTCTCTCTTGCTTGATCCGGAATGTGACCCATTGCTCACTCATCCCTATGGTGCTCGTTAGCTTCTTTAAGGAAATCGAGACATTAACAGCTCTCGAATAATCTTTGTCGGATTGAATCCACAGGTAATGAAGCAAAGTCATGTATTCCTCCATCAAACTATTGCCCTTCTCTCGCTATGCTTACTCGGACCATATTCAGATGGCCGCATTATCCTCCACTTTATCAAGAAATTCATTTTCAATGACAAGCTCTCTATTTATCAATTGAACGTGAATCAACAGCTCTTTTCTATGATGAAAATGCAATGCAATCGTAACCAGAACAAAACAAAACAGGTTAGTACAAAGCAAAATCAAGCAAGAAAGAAATAAATAGAGCACCTATTCGAGTAACCACTAAGGTTTGGTATGGTTATTCCTAGGGTAGGCTCTTATGGCTCGCTATATGGGGTTCGGTTCTAAAGAAAAGTACTCAAACTGGTATATTCCTCGATCCTCACTCATTATAGGCTCATATGGATCGAGTTCAGTTCAGGGGAATACATTTCCTTGTGGCTACAAGGAGATGAAAATCTCACGAAAACATAGGTACGGATGTATCCCGAAAGCGATCCACTGTCCTACACAGAGGTGAAGACCTCATGAAGGAATAGTTGGTGAAGACCTCATGAAGGAATAGTTTCTCGCTCCCATTTAAAAGGGTAAGATCGACCAATCATGCGATGCAATGTGCAGAAAGATACAAAAAACTTAAACCAACACAGCAATTATAAACTACAATGATAATGTAATAGCCCGATTTAGGGGCTAGTCAGAACAGTGATCTCAGGATCAATAATCTGGGGTTAGATAAAATTTATTTTGATGTTATTTATGAATTAGAGCATGATTATATAAGTGCATGAAAATTTTGGTGCTTTAATTTTAGCGATTTCAAGCTTAATCGCGAAAAAGGACTAAATCGCATAAAGTGCAAAAGTTCTATTTTATAAGCTAAAAGGTTCCTAATAGCGATAGAATATTAATTGGAGGTCTTTAATGTGCAAATAGACCCTTAGAAATAAGGTGGCCGGCCATAGGAGACAAAAATTGACAAATTAGTCAAAGTTGGTAAAAGTTGGTGACTAAATTGACTTGCATTAATAAAATAAAGAAAAGAAAAATATCATCTTTTTTCTCTCCATAACCACCGAAAATTAGCAGCAAAGAGGTGTTTGAAAACTCAAAAATTTCAGCAAGCTTTCTTCCTAACAAGTAAGTGATTTTAATGGTTTTTCTCGAAGATAGTTGTACTTTTAGAACCCCTAAAGCTTAAGCTTTCTAATGAGGGGACTATCTTGCAATATGGTGAAAATATTAGAGTTTTGACATGAGAGCTTTCAATGTTATTTGCTTCATTTTTATGGAATAAAATGAGTCTTAGTTGTTAGATGAACAACTTTTGTGAAAGGTGTTGCCATGAAAACACCTAAATGAACCTTTTTGTAAAAGTTGTAAAATTGGTAGTAAAATGTGTGAAATGTTGGGTTTTGATGATAGAAATAAAAGAAATAAATGTTCACCTAGGCTCATTAAGGGTAGAAATTTGATTAGAATTGATTTCCGAGCTTAGGGGTAAAATGGTTATTTTGCCGAAGTGTAAGGGCAAAATAGTAATTTTTCCAAAGCATGATTATTAAAATGCTTTTATTAATGTGATGATTGAAACGAGCTAATTTGCTATTATAGAGCAAGAAGAACCAAAAATCAACCTTGATCGGGGCAAGAATAAAGTCTCGGATAGATTTAAGATCTAGCTCATTTTGAAATCGAGATAAGTTTGTATGTGATAAATTCAACATTTATGCTAACATATTTGAGAATGTTTGATGTTATAATGATACATGATGCTCTATGAAATTAGGTATTTGGTATTGAAAGAGAAAGTTGATATGGATGAGGTCCCGTGTAAGACCATGCTGGGGACATGGCCTCGGCACCGAATTGAGATCCCGTATAAGACCATATCTGGGATATGGCTTTGACATTGAATATGAAAAATCGTAGAAGACCATATCTGGGATATGGCATCGATATTGATGTGAGGTTCCGTATAAGACCATATCCGGGATATGGCATCGGTACTTAGAGATGATCCATGTAAGACCACATTTGGGATGTGGCATTGGCTTGTGTTTATGCTAATGATAATGAATATGCATATATGAGTATCCTTAGTGATTTATTGGGATAAATAGATTTTCTTGTAAATAGAAAAGAGAATTGTATTAAAGTCATGTGAATGAGTGAATACAGGTACCCGTGAGAAATTCATGAGGAATGTTTACGATATGTGGCATGGTATGTTCTAGATAAGAACAAGTACGAGTAAGTATGGCAAAGTGCTTATGACTTTGTATGGTTATCTAATGCTATGGATTGATGTCATTATGAGCTTATTGTTGCTGTTTATTTTCATGCAAACTTACTAAGCTTTGTGCTTACCCCTCTCATTTCCCTTTTCCTTGTAGTATTACCGATATAACTCAAGGATCGTGGGATGCAGGAGTTCGAAAATCACATTGTCAACGTCTCTTTGGTATAACAATTTAGACTTATTTTGAGTATGACATGTATAGGACTTGGTATTTTGTTAGGTCGTAATTGTTAGCCAAAGTGTTGGCTATGTATGCTATCAATTTTGTAAATGGTCATCGAAAATGGGCCATCACTTGTTAAGTTTATATATATTCAATAATAATGAAATTATGAAGTTTATGCTTGTGTCAATGCTTTGAATTGAGTTCTTGGATGTGCCTTTGGGTCATGAATGATGTTTATATGAGTTGAAGTTAGTATGTTTACTATGCAGGGAGGCATTTGGCTTGGAATATAGCCTTTTTATGTCCACACGGGTAGACACACGGGCATGTGTCTAGGCCGTGTGGGATACACGGTCAGCCCCATGGGCATGTCCATCGACCGTGCGTCCCTTGCATGCTAGGTTTACAAAGTCAGGATGCTCAGTAGTAAACACATGGGCAGAGACACGATAGTGTGTCTCAGCCGTGTGGGAGGCACAGCCTTGGACATGGGTGTGTGCCCAAGTAGTGTGAAGTCTGCACTTAAAATGTGAAATTTAATTCGACATATGGTCTAAGGACACGGGTGTGTGCCTTGGCCATGAGGTGATGACATCATAAACAGAATGCCAAAGTTTTGGCACAAGGGCTAAGACACGGGCGTGTCGAGGCCGTGTGAAGAACACGGGCTAAGGGCACAAGCGTGTGCCTGGTTGTGTAAATTAAGTCAGTGTCGACCATGGGTGAAAAACAACGACATGTCTCAAGGGCACACAGGCATGTCCCTTGAGCAACACGGGCATGTGGCCCCTATTTAGGTAAAATTTTTCTAAGTGCGTAAAAGTTTTCGATTGATTCCTGAAACTTTTTGGAAGTATGTTTAAGGCCTCGTAGGCATAGGATGAGTATGTTTGGGGTTTGTATGGAAAGTTTTTAAGACGAAATGAAATTTTATAGTCGAAACGTCATGTTTAAGCAAGTTGAGTTAGGTAATATCTCGTATCCGGTTTTGGCTTCGAACATGGGTAAGTGGTGTTATAGATGAAGATTGTAACAAAGATGGATGAAATGCAACGAAAGGATCGTACATTTAAACCAAGTTTTCAAATTTCAACAAAAAGATAAAAAGTAATCAACTCGTGGCTTGACTCTCTTATTTTGGGTTCCCAGTGGAGTCGCCAAGCTGTCAAAACCATTTTTTTTATAAAAGGGCTCGACTTTGATTTTGAAAATAAAAATGAAAAACAGGAGTCGCTACCAAACCTTTGTTTATGAGGTGTGATCGGGTCACCTCGTAATTCAATCATTTTAATAACAATTTAAATATACTAAAACGACGATTTTTGGTCTACAAAATCTAGAAAATGGGTTCGGGAGTCGGTTACGCATAAGGAAGGATTAGCACCCTCGATACGCCAAAAATTGGTACCTAGTTGATTAATTGATGCCTTTAATGTCGAAAATTGAAATTTTGAAGAAATTTTAAAATACGATCCTTTGTTATAAAATTGGAAATTTTTTGAGAACAAGGCATGTTTCAAGTTAATCGAGAAAAAAGAATTATGTCCCGTAAGTTAGGACACAATGTCTTAAATTCTTGATGCGAGAATAAACACGAAAAACTTATTTATTTTGAAAGGTATTCGATTATCTCGATTTTTAGAAAGAAATCATATTTCGTAAGTTAGAACACGATCTTTTCGTAATTTTTGATATTATTTTAAAAATTTAAAAACATTCGTTTGTTTGGATTTATCGAGAGAGTCAGAACCTCGTAAGTTAGGGTATGACCTTTCGAATCTCAAAATATGATATATTGCTCGTTTTTAAAAAAAAAATTTATGTATCGGATAAAAATTAAAGTAACATAAATTGGTAGTAAAACGAAAAATAATGGTACAAAATATGCATGATGAAAGAATGATAAATGTATTAATGTGAATAACAATAATAAGGATGAAAATAAAATAAAATAAACAAGTAAAAAACGAAAAGAAAAAAATAATAATAATAAGTAATGAATACAAAGAGAAAATATAATTATAATAGTAATAATAATAAAATAATAGCAATAATAATAGTAAAGAAAAAATAATAATAGTAGCAAAAATAATAATAGTAATAATAATAATAATAATAATAATAATAATAAATAATAATAAAATAGTAATAATAATAAAATAATGATAGTAAAAAATAAAAATAAAAATAATAAGTAATGAATACAAAGAGAAATATAATTATAATAGTAATAATAAAATAATAGCAATAATAATAGTAAAGAAAATAATAATAATAACAAAAATAATAATAGTAATGAAAATAATTAAAATAAGAATATTAAATTAATTAATAAAATCACCAAAGTAACAAAAGAAATAAAAAAAGGGACTAAATTGAACTTAAAACAAAAGTTTAGGGCAAATCTTAAAAAATTAAAAGAAGAAAGGGACTAATTGCATGCGCGAATGACAAGGAGGGACCAAAAGGGAAATTATTCCTTCTCCTTCAAAATGCACAACATCAGAGAGGACCGACTTGGAATCAAAATAAAATTTGGGGTACAAATTGAAAATAATTAAAAGAAGAAAGGACCAAAATGAGACACGCTAAAAAGAACAAGGACTGAATGGAGCAATATCCCTTTGTCCATATGAGCGTATTTATTAGGTGGACCGAAATGGCACATGGACAAAATTAAAGGTAAAATTAAAAAAATGAATTAAAAAAATGAAGAAAATGCGGAAGGACCAAGCAAGAATAGCCCTTTAACAAAACACACGGATCCTTCAATTTGGTGAGGTCGGGTCGCCATGAGTTTAGGCAAAACGACACCGTTTTGGCGCCTAAAACCAGGGCCCAAAATGACGACGTATTGTCCTCTATAAAAATCAAAATTTCAACAAAAAAAATCATTCTTTCATCCCTTTAAAAAAAATCTATTATCCTTTCTCTCTCTTTTGGGCTAAACCCAGAAATTAGCCAAAGAGGCCACCGTGGTCCACATCGTCGACCATCACCGCATTACCCCACCGTGGACGGTGGTTGGACGCCCCACAGGTACATTTTTTTCTCTTTTTTTATATACTATATTTTAATGTATGTGTGTAGTTTTTAAAAATAAAAATAAAAAGGAATCTTTACATCTATATATACATAGTTTCGAAGAGAAAATAAGAAAAAAATATATAAAGAAAAAGAAGATAAAATGAACCTTTCTGATGTACTTTTTTTTTTGTTGCTTTGTATTGATTCTATAGGGAAAATACAATGTTCTTTCATGGCTTTTATAGCCGAAATCAAAAATGAAATAAAAATATAACGTTTTTCTCTGTTGTTCTTTGTTTGCTGTATGTTTGTCCTATTTTTTGCATGTTGGCTTGGTGATGCTGCTTCTTTTGATTTGTTTTTCAGGTCTACTAAGAGTCAACGAGGAGGGGCATTGCCGTTTCGGTGCAAGAGAGGCCACCTCGGGTGGTGAGTGCTGACACCACGTGAGGAGCGGTGCAAAAGGGACCCTAAGGTTTCTGAGAGTGTTAAAGTTTTTGGGCCATTTGGGCCTTGTAATTTGGGTTAGGGTTAATTTGGGTTTTTTTGAATATGTTGTAAATGGAGTCTTTTTATTTATTTTGTTTTGGTTTATTTGCTAACGGGCCTCGAGCAAATTTGGGCCTTTACATTGAGAAGTGTGCCTTTGGTATGCGAGCTGATAGGCTTTTAGCCTTCATGATTTCAGAGAAGGCGATAGAAGTAAACCCGAAAAAGATCCAGGTGGTCATGGAAATTTCTCCCCTGCAAACTATAAAAGACATACAATGCCTTACAAGCAGACTGGTGGCACTCAACAGATTCATTTCCAAGATGGCAGACAAATGCCTCCCTTTCTTCAAAGCTTTAAGAACCTCTTTCTTGTGGACTGAAGAATGCCAAATAGCTTTTGAAGAGTTGAAGTTGTATCTTACCTCCCTTCTGTGTAATATCCAGAATATAGGGGTTATGCATTTTTAAATTAATTGTGTTTGGTTGCATGCCTATGTGTAGTTGAGTATGCTTTGGGAGTTTTAGGAACTTCAGTATGTAAGAGAATGCTCTAGAAAAATATTAAATTTTTTTTTAAGTCCCAAGATGGAGCTAAGCAAGATAGGCTTTAAGAAAAATTGGCATGAGATTTTAATCATAACAAGTCAATTGGCAAGGTGGTGTTGGCACATGGGTGAATGCATGAAGGAAGAGGTTCGAATCCCTTAGCTAGCAATTTTAAGGATTTTAATTTTTGCTCTCTTTCCTATAGTGTCGGTCAAGCCTTATCTTGTATGGATGGATTTTTCCTTCATTTTTAGATAGTAGACCAAAGGTAAAAGGCAAGTTATTAGTTAAGGTATGGAATCAAGATGTTATGGAAGGATAAGGGGACCAAAGGCTTGATGAATGGGTGATGTTTTGGAAGTTTTTCCATGGCCATTTGACCATGAATCTAGACGGCATAAGGGGCTAAGGGGGTTGGTTTAATTGTGATAGTGATTAAGGGGAAGATAGGGAAGAAATGAGGAGGAAAAAGTGGGATTATGTTGGCATGAGAGTTGGCCGAATTTTGTAATGGGATTAGGGGGTGATAGTTGGCCAAAATCTTAACAATTTGTGCATCTTTTCCCTTGTCTCCAAATTTTTCTTCTTAGCCGAATTTGTCTTTGGCAATAGGTGTAAGTTTTGTTTTGTTTAGGCTATCATTTTTTTTGACCATTTTGGTTTAAGTGCCTATTCTCTCAAGTTTCTTTTCCTCTTTTTCCGAAAACACCAAAAAGCTTAGAAGACATTTCTCATTTCTTTTCTTCCTCTCTAGTGTCAAATCATTCTTGCACCAAGGGCATTTCTCATCTTTTTCCTTTTTTTTTTTTCTTTTCTTTCTCTTTTCTCCTTCTTTCTCTTAGCCGAAACCATCCTCCATTTTCACCATAATCATAACATCTTAAACCACCATTCTCTTTCTTTTCTTTTGGTTAAAACTGAAACCACCATCTTTCTTTCTTCTCTTTTGTTAAAGCCAAAATCACTATTTCTTTTCTTCTTAATTGTTAAGGCCGAATCTCTTTATAGTTCAAGTAAGGGTGAATCAATCTCCGTGTTATGGGTAAGGATTATCTATCAATCGTTCTTCTTTCTTTTCTATTGAATTAACCAATTTTAGGAATCTAATCCTCTTATTTTCTCCTTGGCTGAATCTTTGAAGGAGGACTTTTGGATTCTTTTTGTAGCCAACGATTAAGGAGAGATCCATCGGGAAATTAAGCATCCAAGGTAAGCAAGAGTAATATTCACCAAAGGCCTTATTTGTCTATTAAGTTGACCGATTTTGATTATGATCTTTTAGGGGACTCTATCGCTCGATCATTTTTCCTGTGAACGTAAGATTTTGGAGCAATCAAAATAGGTTGAAAAGAGCGGTAAGGAGTGTTTGGAAGAGGGTGGTTCATTATACCTCAAATTTCAAACGAAGGGTCAGATCGGGATCCGAGACTTTCCACGGGTTGTGGACCCTCTGCCAATGAAGATCGATTATTTGAAGTCGTGCGTACACCCGAGCTACTATTTGTTCGTGGTTTGTCATCGGATTTTGATCCATCTATTGGAGAAAAATCACATATAACAGTTGTCCGAGATTCCGAGGGTAAGGAATTAGATTATTCATCAATAGTATAGATTTATAAGTAGTAGTGTGTTCTAATCAAGTGTGATAAATAATTAGGTGTCGACGAGTGGGAAGGTATCGTTCTTACTGTTATAAGGTGTGTAACATTATACTAAATTTCTCATAGATCTAAAATAATAATGATTTGTATGAAAATATGTATAATAATGGTTGCGAGTACCATTCAGTGGTACACGATATTCAGGTATGTTTACCCCATTACTTCGTTAATATTGATATATGCATAAATATGAAATAAGTATGACTCTGTTATGATTTTGGGGTATATTGCATAAAATCCAAATAATATGTATGTGCATGGGCATATGGGTGATATTGATAAAGGGAAGTGTTCGGTGGTTTTACACATTATCCGGTGACTTGGTTGACTTCCGGTCACATAATATGAATCCGGTGACTTTGGTCACAATTATCCAGTGGCCATGCCACAAAATTATAAGGGCAATGTGCATGTTGACCGCTGAGAAGCGCCTTCGATGGTGATGGAGGTCGATTTAGTAATCCCTACGGTGTGATTGGTAGGTACGGTGGTGTGTAGCGGATGGATTTTTAGGTGGGCTGGGGATTGCATTTCATTTATATATATATATACATGTGATTTAATCGATTTTATCTGATTTGATATAAAATGGGCTTATGGCTAAATATGTTTTAAATAGGCTTAATGGCTTTGATCGATTGGGCTTTTAGTGTAATGTTACACATTGAGTCTGTTGACTCACCCTTTTTATGGGATATATTTCAGGTGACTCTTAGCGTGATGGATCGGGTCAACGAGGACTACGTGGTGGCCATTGCTCAACTAAGTATTTCGGAGTTTCTTTTAATTAAAATTACTAAGTTTATTTTTATTATTTAGGATTTATTTTGGGTTATGTTATTTTTGTAATAAGGCCGCTATGAACTGTTTAAATTTTTACGTTTTAGATTTTTAATCTGCTACGATCAAATATTTACTAAATAATTAAATAATTTCGAAAAAAATAACTTAAACTGCTTTTGACACCTAAACACTTATGGTTTTTACAATGATAATAAGTTTTTCATAAAATTTGGTTTCTTTTAACTTAAAATCTTTCTCTTAAAGATAACGTTTTAATGAGACACCAACTATATTAAACATCATTTACAACGCGACACTAAATAGATCTATTTTATACTGAAACCATCATATTTTCTTATAAAACAAAACAAGAATTAATTGAAGTTTTACTCGAGGAACATACCAGATCCGATTCGGGGCTTGTGGGCGGGTTTGGGCGTTTCAACTTGTATCGAGCCCAATTTTAAACTCTCGGGCTTAGGTTTTGAAGCCCATAACGTTTTCAAAATTTGGCCCAAATGACTTTTTGAAAATTTTATTTAGTTAAAATGGTTTTATAGAAGCATGGCACCCGAGTTCTCGGCCCAGGTCTATCAGGTAAGTTCTTTTGTCGATAAATTGATGTGAATGTATGATATTTGAAGTGATAAGCCTAAGGAAACTATACTTTAGAGACATGGACCCTAGGTATATGTGTACTTCTACGAAAAAACCACTGAATAAATCTCTGTTGCATAAAACTTTCTTTAAACAAGAAGTGAAAAGACTCTAATACATAAAACTTTTTCGTAAAAACAGATAAGACGCATAGTAGACATTAGTTCTAGGGGACGTGGTCGTCGTGGACACGGTAGAGGCAGGATGGCTGTGTCAGAACCAGTTAGATCTGGTCAAGGTTCTAAAAATAAAGCTCCGCCACTGGCTGTTGGGGTGGAATTTCAAGAGCGAACTGGAGGAGATGACGCAGTGTCGCAAGCTATGCTGCGAGTTTTAGAACGAGTAGCAGGAGCTAGTATGGGAAATGGGGCTCGAAAGTCAGTAGCTGAGAGACTTAGATCAAATGGAGCTAAGATTTTTAGGGGAGTATCTGAAGTAGCTCCGAATGTAGCGGAGTATTGGTTAGAGGCAGTCGAGAGGATTATGGACGATTTGGACATCATCACCGAGGAAAAGTTGAAAGGTGTTGTTTCACTACTTGTGATGAGGCCTACCGGTGGTGGCTCACTATCAAGGAGAGTACCCCTATGGATCGAGTGGATTGGGGGTATTTTAAGGTTAAGTTTGAAGGGAAATACGTTGGAGCTAGCTACATCGACTCTCAGAGAAAAGTGTTTCTGAATTTAGTGCAAGGAAATAAGTCGATAGCTGAGTATGAAGCAGAGTTTTTATGACTTAGCTGATATGCTAGAGGATAGTAGCTACGATTATGAGCGGTGTGTTAGATTCGAGGATGGACCGAGAGATGAGTCATGAGTGTTGATTGCTCAAGATCGGAAAGAGACTTTGCGATCTTAGTGGATAGAGCAAGGATAGTGAAGAAGTTAAGTTGACCGAGAGACATAACCGGACAGAGGTCGAATAAGAATAAGAGAAGTTTTGGATCTTGTGGTCATCCGGAATTTTCAAAAGAAACCTAGAGTTGATGGGCGCGAGGTCAAGAAAGTTGCTACGGAGGACAATATCGTACTTGTGCTCAATGTGGGAAGATGCACCAGGGAGAATGTTGGAAAAAGACCGGGGGATGTTTCAAGTGCGGGTCTAAAGATCATATGATTAAGGATTGCTCGATGAATACAGATAAGAACCACCCAACAGGTCAGGGTGTTAATCAGGCTGGTAGAGGTGGATAGCAACCGATGAGGGGTCGTGGTCCAAATGGAAGAAGTAATGGTTCTGGTTCTGAGGTGAGACAGCCATGTCTGGTATATGTAGTTCGTCGCAGAGAAGATAGTGATGCACCTGATGTTATCACGGGTACATTTTTGATTTCTGGGTTGCCCTTTATTGCTTTGATAGATATAGGGTCAACTCATTCATACATCTCTAGTAAAGTATCTCGAACTCTGCATGTGATTTCTGAGACTGTACCTAGGAAGATGATCGATTTAGTCCTTTAGGATGATCGTAATAATAGATAAACTCTTTGAGGAAGTACCTTTAGAGGTTCAAGGACACGCTTTTGGTGATTTAATGGAGTTACCATTCGGGGAATTTGACCTGATCTTAGGCATGGATTGGCTAGTGAAGTATCGTGCAAATGTGGATTGTGCTGCTAAGCGAATGTCATTAAAAACTATTGATGACAAAGAAGTTGTGGTGATGGGCGAGAGACGAAATTACTTATCAAATGTAGTATCTGCCCTTAAGGCAAAAAAGATGGTTAGAAAGGGATGTGTATCTTTTCTGATGTTGGTTAGTGCCTTGGAGGTTAAGGAAGCAACTGTTGAAGAGGTCAGGATTGTGAGAGAATTTTTGGATGTTTTTCTGGAAGAACTTCCAGGGTTACCTCCAGATCGTGAGGTGGAGTTTGGGATTGACTTATTGCCTGGAACGACGCCAGTTTCTATCACTCCGTATAGAATGGCACCAAAGAAGTTGGTTGAGCTTAAGGCTCAGATTCAAGAGTTGCTTGATCGTGGGTTTATCCGACCAAGTATGTCTCCATGGGGAGCACCGGTCCTATTCGTCAAGAAGAAGGATGGAACTATGCGTTTGTGCATAGATTACCGGCAGTTGAATAAGCTGACCATCAAGAACAAGTATCCTTTACCGAGTATAGATGATTTGTTCGATCAGCTTAAGAGAGCTGCGGTATTCTCAAAGATAGATCTAAGGTCGGGGTATATCAGCTTAAGGTGAAGGAAGCGAATATCCATAAGACAGCTTTTCGAACAAGATACGAGCATTATGAATTCTTAGTAATGCCGTTTGGATTGACGAATGCCCCAGCTGCGTTCATAGATATGATGAATCAAGTTTTTCAACCCTACTTGGATCAGTTCGTCGTGGTATTCATAGACGACATCCTGGTGTATTCTAAGTCAGAAATAGAGCATGATGAGCATCTCCGGATAGTGTTGCAAGTGTTAAGGGAGAAGAAGCTTTATGCCAAATTCAACAAGTGTGAATTTTGCCTGAAAGAAGTTGCATTTTTAGGCCATGTGGTGTCTACAGAAGGGATAAGGGTGGATCCTCGGAAGATCGAGGCAGTGCTAGATTGGAAACCACCTAAGTCCGTGAATCGAGGTTCGATTTCTTAGGTTTAGCGAGGCTACTACTGTAAGATTCATCAAAGGATTTTCATCGATATTTGTACCTTTAACGAAATTGTTGCGAAAGGAGGTACCTTTCAGATGGGCGATAAGCGAAGAGAGCTTTGAGAAGCTTAAGAGGGTTTTGACCAAGCTCGATTTTGATTGACTGAGGCGGGGAAGGATTTCATGGTGTATTGTGACGCTTCTCACACAGGATTAGGATGTATTTTGATGCAAGATGGGAAGGTAGTTGCGTATGCATCTCGGCAATTAAGGCCACACGAGGTTAATTACCCGACGCATGATTTGGAGTTGGCTGCAGTAGTTTTTGCTCTTAAGGTTTGAAGGCATTATTTATATGGAGAAAAGTCAGTGATATACATGGACCACAAGAGTCTAAAATATCTCCTGACTCAGAAAGAGCTAAATTTGAGTCAGTGAAGGTGGGTGGAGTTGTTGAAAGCTCACGAACGTTTCTATAGAGTACCACCCGCAAGGCGAATGTGGTGGCGTACGCCTAAGTCGAAAAGTGGTGTCGATTAAGGGCGATGTTTGCACATCTTAGTCTTTATGATGACTGAAGCTTGCTGGAAGAATTACAAGTAAAACCGACGTGGTTGAGTCAAGTGAAAGAAAGACAGTTGGTAGACGATGACCTGAGTGCTAAGCTACGACAGGTGCAGAATGGGGAACTAGAAGATTATGGTGTTAACAGTGATGGGGTATTGTGTTTCAAGGGTAAAGTTTGTATGCCGAAGGATAAGGAGCTGAGGCAAAGGATTCTTCAAGAGTCGCATGGTAGCCCTTATGCTATGCATCCTGAAGGAAGTAAGTTATACCGAGATTTACGAGATCAGGTTTGGTGGCTTGGTCTTAAGCGAGAAGTTACGGAGTTTGTAGGGAAAGTGCTTAACGTGTCAGCAAGTCAAGGTTGAACATCAAGTACCTTCGGGATTGCTTCAGCCGATAATGATTCCGCAGTGGAAGTGGGAGAGAATCACCAAGGACTTTGTTAGTGAGCTTCCTCCTACGCCTACTAAGAAAGACTCGGTATGGGTGATAGTGGATCGATTGACGAAATCTGCACATTTTATCCCAGTTCGGGTTGATTACTCTTTGCAGAAATTGGTGAAGTTGTATGTGGCTGATATTGTGAGATTGCATAGAGTGCCGGTGTCGATTATTTCGGATAGGGATCCGAGGTTTACGTCTCGATTTTGGAAAGCATTGCATCAGGCTTTGGGTACCAGGTTGGACTTCAGTACAACATTTCATCTACAATGGACGGCCATTCGAGCGATTAATCCAAGTCTTAGAGGATATGTTAAGGGATGTGTGATAGATTTCAGAGGAAGCTGGAGGAGTTCTTACCTTTAGCGAATTTATGACAACAACATGATTACCAAGCCAGATTCGGATGGCACCGTATGAAGCACTATATGGACTAAGTGTTGCACTCCCACGTGTTGGATGTAACTAGGGGAACGCCAAGTTTTGGGTCCAAAAATAGTGGTGAATCAAGAAAAGGTTAAGGTAATCGTGGCTCGATTAAAGGAAGCATCCGACAGAAAAAGTCGACGCAGATCTTAAAGGAAGGGAAATAGAGTTTGAATGTATGATATTTTAAGTGATAAGCCTAAGGAAACTATACTTTAGAGACATGGACCCTAGGTATATGTGTACTTCTACGGAAAAACCATCGAATAAATCTACTTGCATAAAAATTTCTTTAAACAAGAAGTGAAAAGACTCTAATACATAAAACTTTTTGTAAAAATAGATAAGACGCGTAGTAGACATGAGTTCTAGGGGCGTGGTCGTCAGGACGCAGAGAGGAGAATGGCGTGTCGAACCAATTAGATCCGGTCAAGGTTCAAAATAAAGCTCGCCATCTATGTTGGGGTGGAATTTCAAGAGCAACGGAGGAGATGACAGTCGCAAGCTATCTCATGAGTTTTAGAACAGTAGCAGGAGCTAGTATGGGAAATGGGGCTCAAAGTTAGTAGTGAGAGACTTAGATCAAATGGAGCTGAGATTTTTAGGGAGTATCTGAAGTAGCTCAAGAATGTGGGAATCTTGGTTAGAGGCGTCGAGAGGATCATGGACGATTTGGATCTGATCTCGAGGAAAAGTTGAAAGGTCTTGTTTCACTACTTCGTGATGAGGCCTACCGGTGGTGGCTCACTGTCAAGGAGAGTACCCCTATGGATCGAGTGGATTGGGGGTATTTTAAGGTTAAGTTTGAAGGGAAATACGTTGGAGCTAGCTACATCGACTCTCAGAGAAAAGCGTTTCTGAATTTAGTGCAAGGAAATAAGTCGATAGCCGAGTATGAAGCAGAGTTTTTACGACTTAGCGATATGCTAGAGGATAATAGCTACTGATTATGAGCGGTGTGTTAGATTCGAGGATGGACTGAGAGATGAGTCATGCAGTGTTGATTGCTCCAATCGGAAAGAGACTTTGCGTCTTAGTGGATAGGGCAAGGATAGTGAAGAAGTTAAGTGAGAGACATAATCGGACAGAGGTCGAATAAGAATAAGAGAAGTTTTGGATCTTGGGTCATCCGGAATTTTCAAAAGAAACCTAGAGTTGATGGGCGAGGTCAGAAGGTTGCTGATGGAAGTGGGATAGAATCACCATGGACTTTGTTAGTGAGCTTCCTCCTCGCCTACTAAGAAAGACTCGGTATGGGTGATAGTGGATCGATTAATGAAATCGCACATTTTATCCCGATTCGGGTTGATTACTCTTTGCGAAATTGGTGAAGTTGTATGTGGGCGAGATTGTGAGATTGCATGGAGTGCCGGTGTCGATTATTTCGGATAGGGATCCGAGGTTTACGTCTCGATTTTGGAAAGCATTGCATCAGGCTTTGGGCACCAGGTTGGACTTGATACAACATTTCATCCACTGATCGGACGGTCGGTCGAGCGAGTAATCCAAGTCTTAGAGGATATGTTAAGGGATGTGTGATAGATTTCAGAGGAAGTGGGAGGAGTTCTTACCTTTAGCGAATTTGCATTACAACAACATGATTACCAAGCCGAGATTCGAGATGGCACCGTATGAAGCACTATATGGACAGAAGTGTCGCACTCCTACGTGTTGGACAGAACTAGGGAAACGTCAAGTTTTGGGTCCAGAAATAGTGGCTGAATCTGAAGAAAAGGTTAAGGTAATTAGGGCTCGATATTAGGAAGTATCTGACAGGCAAAAGTCATATGCAGATCTTAAGCGAAGGGAAATAGAGTTTGCTGTGGGGGATCAAGTATTCCTAAAGGTTTCACCTTGGAAAAAGGTGATGAGATTTGGTCGCAAAGGGAAGTTAAGTCCCAGGTTCATAGGACCTTATCGGGTTTTGAAGTGAGTCGGACCAGTGGCATATCAGTTAGAATTGCCTTCAAAATTGAAGCAAATGCACGATATGTTCCATGTTTCAATGTTACGTCGTTACCGGTCGGATCCATCTCATGTAGTGCCAGTTGAGGAGGTGGAATTAAGACCAGATTTGTCCTATGAAGAGGAGCCAATTCAAATTCTGGAACGGGATGTAAAGGTGTTACGGAGAAAATTAGTTCCTCTTGTCAAAGTGTTATGGCGTAATCATGGATCGGAAGAAGCTTCGTGGGAGCCAGAGGAAGCAATGCGACATCAATACCCTCACTTGTTCTAACTAGGTAATTTTGGGGTCGAAATTATTTTTAAAGGGGTAGAACTGTAATATCTAGAATATAGGGGTTATGCATTTTTAAATTAATTGTGTGTGGTTGCATGCCTATGTGTAGTTGAGTATGCTTTGGGAGTTTTAGGAACTTCAGTATGTAAGAGAATGCTCTAGAAAAATATTAAAATTTTTTTTAAGTCCCAAGATGGAGCTAAGCAAGATAGGCTTTAAGAAAAATTGGCATGAGATTTTAATCATAACAAGTCAATTGGCAAGGTGGTGTTGGCACATGGGTGAATGCATGAAGGAAGAGGTTCGAATCCTTTAGCTAGCAATTGGAAGGATTTTAAATTTTTGCTCTCTTTCCTATAGTGTCGGTCAAGCCTTATCTTGTATGGATGGATTTTTCCTTCATTTTTGGATAGTAGACCAAAGGTAAAAGGCAAGTTATTAGTTAAGGTATGGAATCAAGATGTTATGGAAGGATAAAGGGACAAAAGGCTTGATGAATGGGTGATGTTTTGGAAGTTTTTCCATGGCCATTTGACCATGAATCTAGACGGCATAAGGGGCTAAGGGGGTTGGTTTAATTGTGATAGTGATTAGGGGGAAGATAGGGAAGAAATGAGGAGGAAAAAGTGGGATTATGTTGGCATGAGAGTTGGTAGAATTTTGTAATGGGATTAGGAGGTGATAGTTGGCCAAAATTTTAACAATTTGTGCATCTTTTCCTTGTCTCCAAATTTTTCTTCTTAGTAGAATTTGTCTTTGGCAATAGGTGTAAGTTTTGTTTTGTTTTGGCTATCATTTTTTTGACCATTTTGGTTTAAGTGCCTATTCTCTCAAGTTTCTTTTCCTCTTTTTCAGAAAACACCAAAAAGCTTAGAAGACATTTCTCATTTCTTTTCTTCCTCTCTAGTGTCGAAATCATTCTAGCACCAAGGGCATTTCTCATCTTTTCTTTTTTTTTCTTTCTCTTTCTCTTTCTCTTTTCTCCTTCTTTCTCTTAGCCAAAACCATCCTCCATTTTCACCATAATCATAACATCTTAAACCACCATTCTCTTTCTTTTCTTTTGGTTAAAACCGAAACACCATCTTTCTTTCTTCTCTTTTATTAAAGCCGAAATCACTATTTCTTTTCTTCTTAATTGTTAAGGTCGAATCTCTTTATAGTTCAAGTAAGGGTGAATCAATCTCCGTGTTACGGGTAACGATTATCTATCAATCGTTCTTCTTTCTTTTCTTTTGGATTAGCCGATTTTAGGAATCTAATCCTCTTATTTTTCCTTGGTGAATCTTTGAAGGAGGATTTTGGATTCTTTTGTAGCCAATGATTAAGGAGAGATCCATCGGGAAATTAAGCATCCAAGGTAAGCAAGAGTAATATTCGGCCAAAGGCCTTATTTGTCTATTAAGTTGATCGATTTTGATTATGATCTTTTAGGGGACTCTATCGTTCGATCATTTTTCCCGTGAACGTAAGATTTTGGGGAAATCAAAATAGGTTCGAAAAGAGAGGTTAGGAGTGTTTGGAAGAGGGTGGTTCTGTTATACCTCAAATTTCAAGCGAAGAGGTCAGATCGAGGATCCGAGACTTTCCACGGGTTGTGGACCCTCGCCAAGCGAAGATCGATTATTTGAAGTCGTGCGTATACCCGAGCCATTATTTGTTCGTGGTTTGTCATCGAATTTTGATCCATCTATTGGAGAAAAATCACATATAACAGATTGTCCGAGATTAGAGGTTAAGGAATTAGATTATTCATCAATAGTATAGATTTATAAGTAGTAGTGTGTTCTAATCAAGTGTGATAAATAATTAGGTGTCGACGAAGCGAGGAAGGTATCTTTCTCTTTGTTATAAGGTGTGTAACATTATATTAAATTTCTCATAGATCTAAAATAATAATGATTTGTATGAAAATATGTATAATAATGGTTGCGAGTACCATTCAATTGGTACACGATATTCGGTATGTTTAGGCAAGATCCGAATACCCATCATTGATTTGAGATATTGATAGGGTGAATAGCTATTCAATGCTAGGCATAATGAGTATAAGGACCTCAAAATGATTTTCGTCCTATGAATCTTTGCGTGTATGAAGTTTCATGTTTGATTTTTTAATCGTGCATGGTACATCAAAATGAAAATCTAATAAATCGACTAATTCAAAATTTTCAAATTAATGATTTTTGATTCCGAATATCCAACTCACCAATTAATTCCGTATTTTATTTGTCTTTGATAAATAAGATAATATGACATTTTCCTAGTTTTACGTCACCTCTACGAGATAAATAGTCTTTTTGTGCAATAGCGAGCGGAAAAACATATTTTAGATAGAAAATGAGTTGAAATGGAAAAATTATACTTTTAAATATCACCATTCCTTCAATATATATAGTGTAATCAAATTGATTCCTACCTTAAGCATTGGATCTCTGTCTCAACTTATCTCTTAAGATGGTCATGGAAAGAACGCTTGTAACAATAGGGTCGATTTCTTCAATTCCAATATTGGGCGTATTGTGTGATTTTTTGAGTAATATAGAAATACCGTTGATTCCTTATTGTGTGAACCAAGCTGATGCATTCCAAAATAATGGTTTCGGGCATCTTTACATTTCATGAACCTCCTTTGAGTTTATAATTCACCCACTTATGCGGGTGTGATTTAATGTCTATTTCATCGAGCCTTGATATAAAATGGCCTTATCGTTCGCTAAATATGAACTTAAATGGAATTTTGCTTAGGATGGCTATTGATCGCCATTGGGCTTTTATGGTGTAATGTTACACTTCCTTGACCTTTGAGTACATGGTCTCACGACTTTTATGGAGATATATTTGGTGACTCTTAGCGTGATGGATCGGGTCAACGAGGACTACGTGGTGGCCATTGCTCAACTAAAATTTGGAGTTTATTTTAATTAAACTTACTAAGTTTATTTTTATTATTTAGGATTTATTTTGGGTTATGTTATTTTTGTAATAAAGCCGCTATGAACTGTTTTTAAATTTTTACGTTTTAAATTTTTAATCTGCTATGATCAAATATTTACTAAATAATTAAATGATTTGAAAAAATAACTTAAACTGCTTTTGACACCTAAACACTTATGGTTTTACAATGATAATAAGTTTTTCATAAAATTTGGTTTTCTTTTAACTTAAAATCTTTCTCTTAAAGATAACGTTTTAATGAGACACCAACTATATTAAACATCATTTACAACGCGACCACTAAATAGATCCATTTTATACGAAACCATCATATTTTCTTGTAAAACAAAATGAGAATTAATTGAAGTTTTACTCGAGGAACATACCAGATCCGGTCAGGGCTTGTGGGCGGGTTTGAGGTGTTTCATTCTGCTTTTGAAATCACCTCGGGTAGGAGAAACCTTTGTACTTGGCTACCTAGGAGGAGACAGTTGCAGTAGTGTTAATTATATTAGAGGGTGTTCATCAATTTTTGGTGTATTACATCAGTAAAGTACTCTAGAACGTCGAACTAAGGTACCCAAAAATAGAAAAGTGAATTTTTGCTTTGATAGTTGCAGCTCACAAATTGCGGCCGTACTTCTAAGTTCACTCAATCGCTGTGGTGCCCAATCAACCCATGAAATAGGTGTTGTGCAAAGAAGACACTTTAGAAAGGGTAACAAAGTAGGGTATTGAGCTAGCTGAATTTGGATTAGACTTTGCTCTACGAACAACGATAAAAGGGCAAGTGCTAGTTGATTTCATGGTGGAGTGTTCTTTTGAGAAATATGTTGACACAATATGTAATGTAGTTTGAAATTCAAAATGTTGGATAATGAAGATCCTATAAAAATTGTATGTTATAGTAACATCATTGAAAGCTAACAGTTCAATCTATTATATTTTATGATGATGCATGATAAGTTCAACACTTTATACTAAGATTTCTTTTTCACTTGTACGCCATTTAGTAGTTAACCCACCTCCAGAAAGTGTACATGCAACTGATAATTCAAAAAGTTGGCCAGTTTATGTCAATGGCATTGTAGCCAAAGCAGGATCAGGAGTAGGTGCACTCCTAGTTGACCCCAGTGATAGTGGATGACAATATGGATTTTCATTTGAGTTTCAAATGTCCAACAACACTACTGAGTATGAAATTTTGGTAATAAGATTGTAGTTAGCAAGCCAATTAGGAGCAAAAGACCTAATTGTACACAGATTCACAACTGATGGCAAAACAGATGGACGATGAATACAATGTAAAGGAGGTGGTGCTAAAAGGCTATTATACAATCGCAGCCCAGTTGCTTACAAGGTTTGATAAATTCCAGATCAAACAACTCCCTAGAAGTGACAATACTTGTGTTGATGCTTTGTCCAAGTTAGCATCCTTTGTTGTCATAGAACAAAGAGGGAAAATCCTACTTGAGCATAGAGAGACCCTGAGGTATGACATACCAAAATTACTATGCATGGATCAGGAGGAAACTGGATGACTCTAATAGTTCACCCTTTCGAGGGTGAACAAGATAACCAAGACAAGAAGGAGGTCATGAAGCTACAATGCAAAGCTACAATGTATGTCATTATCATAAATTACAAGTACCTGCATAACTAACGCATGAATTGAATATTTGAATGTTGCAAACTCATTTAATTACATAATGAATTAAAACAACATATTTGTCCTACGTTTGATAGGCACACCCTTTAAGAGGGTGTACTATATAGAAAAGGGTTTTCACATTTATTGTTGCGATGTTTATCACCACATAAGGCTAAATACATAATGCAAGAAATTCACGAGGGAATCTATGGTGATCACTTGGGGGTAGACTACTTGCATAGAAAATCTTTAAGTAGGGATATTATTGGCCAACGGTCCAAAAGACATGCATGAATTAGTTCACACATACGATCCTTACCAGGGATATGCCCGAGTGCAAAGATAACCAGCAAAACCTCTTCAAATCATGTCAAGCCCTTTGCCATTCGCAACTTGGGGAATTGATGTACTTGGCCCAGTTCCTATAGCTACAACATAAATGAAATTTATAGTGGTCGCGGTAGACCACTTTACTAAATAGATTGAGGCTGAAGCTCTGATAACCATCACTAAAAGGCAAATAGAGTCTTTTCTATGAAAGTCTATTGTGTGTAGGTTTGGTGTGCTGCGCTTGATTATCACGGACAATGACACGCACTTTCAAGGGAAGTTTAAAAGCTTTTGTGCTAACCTACATATCGCTCTAGCTCAAAACTCTGTTAAAACACCATAGAAGAATGAGCAAGTAGAGGCTATGAATAAGAAGATCTTAACAGCCTTGGAGAAGAAAGTGAGGGAAGCTAAGGGTGCATGGTTAGAAGAGTTGTCTGGAATTTTGTGGGCTTTGCGAACTACACCCCACACCGCAATGGGAGAAACAACTTTCTCTCTTGTTTATGGTGCAGAAGTTGTAACCCTTGCAGAAATTGGTATGAGGTTGCATAAAACCCAAAAATTTAATAAGAAAGCTAATCAGGAGACTATCAGACTCAACCTTGATCTGATTGATGAGCTCAGGGAAGCAGCTGAAGTCAGAAACGTAGCACGTGCTCAATAAGTGGCTCGCTACTACAACACAAGGTTAAAAATAGACAGTTCCAAATGGGTGATCTTGTCTTAAAAAATACCGAAACTATTTTGCCAGCTTCGCAGTAGGGAAAAATGGCTTTGAACTAGGAGGGGCCATAAAAAGTCATAGAAAAAATTTGTTATGGATCGCATAAGTTAGCAAGGATGGAGGGCACAGTTGTACCGTGAATATGGAATGTCAGACATCTCAAAACAATATTATGTATAACTCATTATTCCTCAAATAGAATGTGTTTTCTTTAAGACACTTGTATTATTGAAACTCCAAACAGTTAGCGAGAGTTAAAAGCCCCCAACTGTCATTTTAAGGCTCATAAGTTCATTACCGTAGCCCTCAAATAATTAGCGAGAGTTAAAAGCTTCCAGCTATCATTTTAAGGTTCGCAGATTTAACACCGCAACCTCCAAATAGTTAGCAAGAGTTAAAAGCTCCAAGATATAATTTTAAGGTTCACAGGTTTAATATCGTATCCTCCAAATAGTTAGCGAGAGCCCAACTATCATTTTAAGGCTCGCAGGTTTAATACCATAGCCTCCAAACAGTTAGCTAGAGTTCAAAGCTCCCAACTGTCATTTTAAGACTCACATGTTTAATACCGTAGCCCCTAAACAGTTAGCAAGAGCACAAAGCTCCCAACTGTCATTTTAAGGCTCACAGGTCTAACATCGTAGCCTCCAACCAGTTAATGAGAGTTAAAAGCTCCCAATTGATTATTTTAGAAAATATGCCTAAGTTCAAAATAGCTCACAGATTTAAATTCCCAGCTGATTATTTTAGAAAATATGCCTAAGTTCAAAACAACTTGCAGATTTACAATTGATAATTTTTTGAATTTTGTTTAAGTTAAAGCTTTGATGATAGCGATTTAGTCATACAGTAAATATGATAAGTTCTCAAACACTATAATGTCACAATAATAATTGATAAAAACAAAATTCTTCAAAAATCAAACTTCATTTCATTCAAAAAAGGGATATACAAAGTTACAAAGAGGCTAAACTTTAGTCAAGACCATCACATTCCCCATCCTTTCTCCCCTTTTCCTCAGCAACTTTGGGGTTCTTAGCAACAGGCTCAGCCGCAGTGTTATCAATATCCCCAGTCAGGTGTGGTGGTTGTAATATCCGGGAATTAGGGCTTGTGCATTTTGCTTATACATGTGGAAGCATGTCTGTGTGTATGTGGAATGTGTTTTATGAATTTTGAGAACCTTAGAATGTAGGAAAATGCCTTAGAAAATATTGAGTTTTAAGTCTTGAAGTGGAACTGAAGCAGAGTGGCCTTAAGAGAAATTGTAGGGAAAATTAGACACAAGAATTAGCTTGTTAAAGTGGCTTGAAGGGGCCACTTAAGGCTTGGGTAGGTGACGCCACAAGCAGGTGTGCAGGGCCTAGGTTTGAGTAGCACAAACAACATTTTGGGACTTTTATTTTTGGCAAGGAAGAGAGGTAGTGGACGGCATAGGGACTTTGAGGAGATGAGGATTAGGCTTGGTCTTTTCCTTTGAAATTTCAGCTACGATAAGGGATAATTGATGATTTATCTGAATTAATTTTAAATGTGTAGAGAGGAGGAAAAATAGGAGAATAACAAGGTGAGGCTAGTGTTTGGGTAGGTAGCCGAATTTATGAGCAGAGTATTCATCTTTTTCCTTGTTTTCTTTTATTTTCTCATCTCTTTCTCTCTCGCCAAATTTCCTTCTCTTCTTTTCTCAAAATTTTCTTTTCTAGCTGAATTATTCATAGCATCAAAAGCCGAAAATAGGATCCTCCTAAGCCCTTGCCGATTCTCTCTAAGTCTCATACTCTCTCTTTTCTTTTTCTTATTGAAGCCAAAATTAATTTATCAGCATCTAGGCCATAGCTGAAAAGCTCTGTGGGTTCAAGTAAGGTGTTGTCGATTTCAATATTAAGGGTAAGGATTTTATTGTCATCGTTTTATTTCTTTTCTTAAAGCCGAAATCAAGATTCTAATGCCATTTATGTCTCTTGGTCGAAACTATAAAGGAGGTTTCGGGATTTGTCTATAGTCGACTATAAGGAGGAGATCTTCGGGATCTCAATATCTAAGGTAAGGCATGTATTCAGCCAAGGGCCATTCATTATGATTAAATGTTAGAATTGGATTTAACATATGCCATAGTGATTTCGACAGATACCCCAATCAAGTAGCAATTTCGGGATTCAGATCCACAAGGTAAGTGCTTAAGATATTTGGCCAAGGCCCTATTTAGTGACTTAGATCTATTTCTTATTTATTCAAAAGCCGAGAACTAATCTGTGAAGTGATTTAGTGCTAGCCGATTGAAAGGAAGAAATATCACTGAATTTTAGGATTTGATTAGTAATCAAATCGGCAGCAAGGTAAGATTTCGGTTACGTTAATCCTTTGGGATTTGATCATTTGGCCGAATGGCCTTTAGCTAAAATGGTTAGTGTTGGCCGAATGTAGGAACTTGAGATCTAGAGGATTAGATCGGGACTTTCGGGATTTCAGTGAACTCACTAAGTAAATCAGGTGTGTACCCCACACTAACTCTTAATAGATTTACGGCATCAATTTAATATATATGTTTATAATGATGTGAAATATGGCCAAAGGTACCATGCAATGGTACAAAGTACTCAGGTACGTAACCTTAACATTATGTCAATAAATGATATGAATATTTGGAATATGGCACATATGTGAATATTGATAAGAATGTGAAAAAAAAAGCCAAAAGGCATGATATTGCATGATTTGTATAATTATTTTAAGGGGAAGTGATCTGGTGGTTTATACCACAAAATCTGAATGTGGTGACTCATGTCACAAAATCCGAATGTGGCGACTTATGTCACAAATAATTATCTGGTGGCTATGCCACAATATATATAAGGGCGATGAGCATGTCGTCTGCAGCGACTGCCTTCGATGATGTGTAGCGGATGGAGGGTCGACTTAGTAGTCCCCACGGTGTGATGGTTGGTACGGGTGATGTGTAGTGGATGGTTATCTAGGTTTGGGTTTGGGTTTGCATCATTGATTATATATGTTTTATATGTATGATTTGACATGCCTAAATTGATTGAGAGTTTGTGTTGGTGGTTATACACTGAGTCTGTTTGACTCACCTCGTTGTGGGATATTTTTCAGGTGACACTCAGTAATGGACCGGGTCGGTAGGAGCTAAGTGGAGGCCATGCTCAGCTCAGAGTTTTCTATTTTCATTGTTCTATTTACTTTATTTAAGTATTTCAAATTTATTTTGGGGTTCTGCTTTGATGTAATTATGGCCAATATTATTATCTATTTTAAGTAAGCAATTAAAATGGATTTATTGTGATAAGGTTATTATTACGTTGAGACTAAATAATTTTTCTTAAAAATGTAAACAAATATTTAAATGTTTTGACACATAAACAACACCGTTTTCAACTTGAACCTAACACCAAATCAAATGATCTTCAAAAACACAAAAAAATTTGGCAAAGTTCAAATAAGTTTTGAAAAGTTTTTACTGAAGGAACATACCAGATCCGGTCAAGGCTCGTGGGCCGAGTTTGGGGTGTTTCAGTTTGGTATCAGAGCCCGGTTCAAAACTCAACATTGAAGGCTTTTAGGGCCCAAAACATTTTCTTTCTTTTGAAATGGGATTTTTCCTAAGAGATGAGCGAGGTTTTACGGCATGGCTTTGAGTCTCGGCCAAGTCCACGGTAAGTACCCCTAACTCTTCTGTGAATTGTATGTGGGAAATCATAGGGACATAGATTAGTAGATTAGGAAATAATAAACCCTAGGATTAGTCTACTTCAACACCAAGATACATAAAACTTAAAGTCAAACCAAACAAACACGTATGCGAGTCATTGACTTAAAGGTGTGGCAACCACAGCGCATGTCTAGGATTGGATTCGGTGGGAGCTTGGTATTTAAGCGATCCTAGTGACTCACCTCCTCACCGCTCGAATCCTACAGTGCGTAGTGACGGTTCACCTTAGCCAAGAGGACTCAAACAGGCTAAACCCAATAATTAAAACCCAAAAGGACCATCACCTTGTTTTGTGAAACTTAAAATTCAAACCATGATTTTAAAATTCCATGTACCCTCATTTAAAAAAAAGGGACCAAAATACCCTTGATTTGCAAATTGACCAAATTACCCCTAACCTGTACAAATGACCAAAATACCCTCAGTGTGGAAAGTTACCAAAGTATCCTCAAAATTAAAATTTCTAAAATACCCTTGATTTGAAAAGTCACCAGGAATCATATTTTGCAAAAAAAAAATTTTGAAATGCCCTGGTTTGAAAAATTACAAAAATACCCTCAGTTTATAAAATTACCATTTTACCCTTGGAATTTTCTTACCAAGTATTTCAATTTTGAAAAAATATATATACCAAAAATCTCTACCTTGTGAAATTTTAAAATACCTAATTTGGAAAATTACCAAAATACCCTATAGGATAAAAATTATAAAAATACCCCAGGTAGTGGAAAACAACAAACAATGACAACTACAACACTTTTACGTAATGAGCATAAGTTCATGATTGGTGAATGAATTTGAGGCTGTGTGTGTATGAATTCAAAGAACTACTCCTTAGAACTATTAAACATAAGACTATTCGTGATAAATCGGTGGAACAAAACTAATTCATAAAATTCTTTAATCGAGATAAGCGCAATTGAAGCATGAATTCTAGGGGGCGTGTTCGTAGCGTGCGTGGCCGTGGTAGAGGCCGAATGATCGTGTCGAGCCCTTTAGGTCGGACAAGGGTCCAAAAATGAAATGCCACCACCACCAGCCGCTGATGTGGAATATCAGGATCAGACAAAGGATGATCTGAGGTTGTTGATAGCTCCACGGTAGGAGCGACAGTTTGCCGTGTTGGTGGAGAAGGCTAAGGTAGCCGAAGGGATTAAGGACTCGGTGAGATAGAATACAGATCGGAATAGGCAAAAGAGAGGCTTTGGATCATCAGGGTCTTCAAGGAGTGAGCAAAAGAGGCCTAGAGTTGATGGGCCGCGAGGTCAGCAAGCTACTACTGAGAAGACGATCTGCAGTACTTGTGACCAATGTGGAAAGATGCATTTAGGAGAGTGTTGGAAGAAAATGGGAGGATGCTTCAAGTGTGGGTCTAAGGATCATATGATTAAGGACTGTCCTATAAAGATAGACCGGAGCCGACCAACATGTCAGGGCTATAATCAGGCTGGAAGAGGTGGGCCAATGACCTCGTGAGGCCGTGGTCCGGTTGGTAGAGGTAATGGTCTTTGGAAGAGGATGTGGAACTTTGGAGGAGGTGGTAATAATGCAGAGGCCAGATAGCCAGGTTTGGTATATGCAGTCCGCCGGAGGGAGGATGGAGATGCACCGGATGTCATAATCGGTACGTTCCTTATATTTGGCAAACGTTACATTGCTTTGATAGATGTTGGCTCTACCCACTCTTATGTTGCATGTAGAATAGTTGAAACACTAGGCATATCCTTTGAACTATCTAATAGGGAGATGACTATAGTAAGCCCATTAGGTCAAACTGTAGTGGTGAATAAGATATTTCGGAGTGTATCTTTGGAGCTTCAGGGAGCGGTATTTCCTGCCGACTTAATGGAATTACCCTTCGGAGAATTTGATCTCATACTTGGTATAGACTGGCTAGTGGAACATCGGGCTATATTGGATTGCGCGACTAAGCGAATGGATTTAAGGACGCCGGAGGATAAGGCGGTAGTTATGATAGGGAAAGAAGAAACTACTTGTCTAACGTAGTTTACGCTTTAAAAACTAATAAGATGGTTCGGAAGGGTGCAAGGCATTTTTGGCCTTTGTTAGTCGTTGGATGTAAAAGAAGGGGAGTTAGTAGAGTTAGAGCGGTAAGGAATTTGTAGATGTCTTTTGAAGGAATTACCTAGAATACCCCGGATAAGGAAGTGGAGTTGAAATTGACTTGTCACTGAGTGCGACTCCGTGTCAATTGCCCCGTCTGAATGGCAAGAAGGAGTTGGTTGAGCTCAAGACTCAAATCTAAGAATTGCTTGATCGTGGGTTTATTCGACCCAGTGTGTCTACATGGGGAGCACCGGTCTTGTTTGTGAAGAAGAAGGACGGAGCTATGCGCATGTGCATAGATTATCGTCAGTTGAATAAGCTGACCATCAAGAACAAGTACCCTTTGCCAAGAATAGATGACTTGTTTGATCAGCTTAAGGGGGCCACAGTATTTTCGAAGATAGATCTAAGGCCTGGATATCATCAGCTTAAGGTAAAGGAGGCTGATATCCATAAGACAGCTTTTCAGACAAGGTACAGGCATTATGAGTTCTTGGTAATACCGTTCGAATTGACAAACGCCCTAGTCGCGTTCATGGACATGATGAATCGAGTTTTTTAACCCTATCTGGACCGGCTCGTTATTGTGTTCATAGACGATATTTTGGTGTACTCTAAGTCTGAGGAAGAACATGATGAGCACCTCCGAGTCGTGTTGCAAGTGTTAAGGGAGAAAAAGTTATATGCCAAGTTCAGCAAGTGCAAATTTTGGCTGAAGGAAGTTACGTTTTTAGGACATGTGGTTTCTGCTGAAGGAATAAGGGTGGATCCTTGGAAGATTGAGGCAGTATTGGATTGGAAACCACCCAAGTCTGTGGCTGAGGTTCGTAGCTTCTTGGGTTTGGCAGGCTATTACAGAAGGTTCGTAGAAGGGTTCTCATCAATAGCCGTACCTTTGACGAAGTTGCTAAGGAAGGAGGTACCTTTCATATGGACTGATAAGCAGGAAGAAAGCTTTGAGAAGCTTAAGAGGGTTTTGATGGAAGCTCCAGTTTTGATTCAGCCTGAGGCAGGGAAAGAATTCATGGTGTATTGTGACGCTTCTCACACAGGTTTGGGATGCGTATTGATGCAAGATGGGAAGGTAGTTGCTTATGCGTCTCGATAATTAAGGCCACATGAGGTTAACTACCCGACGCACGATTTGGAGTTGGTGGCAGTGGTCTTTGCTCTTAAGGTATGGAGGCATTATGTAACACCCCAAACCGGTCAATACACCACGATGAAGAATCGGTATATTCTGAGGAAAAATGTATTTGAGAGGTTTAGGTTTAAGTTTAGGAGTTCGTTAAAATCATCTTGCTAAATTTGTACTTGAAGAAAATCTTGGGGATGATTGTTTTAAAACCGATGGTGCATTTGAAAACCGATAATTTTAAAAACTTAATCAGATATGTAAGTAAAACAAGTTTATCTCGTTTAAAATTCAAGTAATCCTTGTTGTTGCTTAAAAACATTTTGACTTTATGCGAGAATGCATTCAAGTTGGAGAACATTTGGGTTTCATTTATCTTAAATTACGATTGTGATACCCGATGGTAAAGTTTAAAACATATCGCTTGTAGTTTGAAAACCTTATCTTTACAAATTTTAGCCAAATTTTAACCCAATAAATTATTAAGGCATATTTGAAATCCAATCTAAGCATGTAGATAACAAAACATAAGTTTAAAAAGGCCTTTTACAATCCAAATAAACCAAATGAAAAACCAGTCAAATAAAGTATCAATTTTAAATCAATGCAACTCTGAATTTATCCATGGCATGGGCACCTCGAGTCCATCCCGGCTCCATGTCCGCGATCTATGTGTCACCTGAAATGATAAGGGAGAAGGTGAGTCGCGGACTCAGTGCATAAATCCCTCTCCCGGTATATGCAACATGCTAACACACATCATAACAAAGCAATACAATTAATGCACGATCCTAACCATCAGTAACACCTTTGCTACCCGTGTGGTACCAAACCACTAGTGGTGCCAAACCCTTGGTGACCCAAAGTCACGATATCCATAGATGTGGTGCCAAACCACTAGTGACCCAAAGTCACGAAAGATCCATCTGGGGCCAACCACGTGTGATACCAAATCACTTGGCGACAATCCCGTATCTCAAAAGTGGGGCCAACCCACGGTGGTGTTAACCACGAGGGCGAGTCGCTATGAGGTGCCAAACCTCGGTGTCCCAAAGACACAAGTGTGATACCAAATCACTGGTGACCGTAGTCACGATTAAAATGATGGGGCCAACCCATCGTGTGATACCAAATCACTAGCGTCAATCCAGTAAAATCAGCCGTGGGGCCAACCCACTATGGTACTAAGCCCTTTGGGACGAGGCGCGGAGGTGCCAAACCTCTGGTGACCCAAAGTCACAATAATCAATCTGTGGTACCAAACCACTGGAGGTGCCAAACCTCTGGTGTCCCAAAGACACGGATATCATATCCCCCTCCTCTTATATCACCCAATAACATATCATACTAATGCAAATCGTGCAATCATGCTATCATGCTCACATGCTTAATATCACATGCTTAATATGACATCTCAAAATACATACACCATAAATCATGATATCACATATCATCACAGATCTCGTAATGAAACGGACTTACCCGAATCCGTATCCATACCTCATTGGGTATTATATCAGTCAACCATATTGTTTCACTTACACAATCAGGTTATTAACATATTACTCAGTAAGAAGGTGTGTTAGTTTACACACCTGTTAACACGCAAGCTTAACCCAATGAACCGATCTAAATCCCTCGATACCCTGCTCCTATAATCGGCCAAACATGAGATTAGCCACTTATACCTTTCGGCCAAAACCATTAAACCAAAGGGGTTAACATTTACCTTGCAATTGGTTTGGTTTCCTACCAAACCCGAACCAACAATGGTTCTTCTGACAATCGGCCTCCCCCTAAAACACAAACCATTAGCCTCACAAGTCTTTGGCTTAACAAACTCTAAAAGAACAACCCTTAAAGCAACCTCTTACCACCACTTACCCAGCGATTATCGAGAAGGAAGACTCCTGCTTGCTTCCGAAATCCAAAGGCCCTATAATGAAATGATTAATCAAACAAATTAACTCCTTTCAACCAACCAACATCGGTTTAACCAAACCAGAATCAACAACAAACAAGGGGGAAAAAGATGGCCTTACGGCCAAAACTTACCTTCCTCAACCCGATTGAACCACCAACCGATATTATCACCACACACAAGAATCGGCCACAAGACAACTACTAGGAGAGGAAAGATTCGACCAAAGTGCAAAACTAATAAGAAAAGGGAAGCTTGACAACACAAGAAAGAGATTCACTAGCACCTAAACAAGAAGAAATAGGATTGACCAAGGTGTTTAACACACATATGTTTGACTTTGAGTGGAAAGAAAAGGGAGAGTAGAGGTGAGATTGAGAGGGTTTGACTTAAGAAGTGGGAAGAAAGCAGATGGTGACAATCGGCTAAGGAGTTTTGGAAAAGAAAGAAAGTAAAAGATGAAAAGAGTGAGGTGCTTTCGGTTTGAAAGAAAAAGAAATGGAGGAAGGTCTTATGGAGAAGGGAGTTTACTAACAAGGTTCCAAGAGAAGAAAAAGTATGAGAAGAAGAGAATGCCAGTTTTGGTTTACACAAGATGAAAATAAGAAGAAATGGGAACAACCATTCGGCCACACACACACACCAAATTAAGAGATGCAAAGTAATTTTTTGGCAAAAAAGATGCTTAGACTTTCGGTTTAAGAAGAAAAAATGAAAAACAATACACTTGAAATTTCGGCTAGCTTTTTGACTAAAGGAGAATTTGGCTTACCAATTTTTACTTTGACCGAAAATACTCAAGATAACCAAAAGAAATTCGGCACTCCTATTTTCCCCCATACCAAGCCGTCCACTCACCCCCAAGAGCTCTCTAATATTCGACCATCACTTACAACCACTCCCTCAAACACTCCAAGCCATCCATTCAAACTAGTTTGAACTAGTCTCCCTCCTAAATTCACTCTCCACCCACCATTTGAACATTTGAATTGGTCCAAGCGGAGTTTGAACTACCTATAACTCCTCCCTCCATGCCAGTCAAAATAGAAGCCAAAATAGGAGCACTCTGCTTGAACAGGACCTCTCCCTCGCAAGTGGCGCCAATCCAAGCCCTTAGTGGCGCCTAACACCACTCCACCACTTATTTGTTATGCTAAAATTCACCTAAAGATATTTATAAACCCAGCTCCTTGACTCCTCCCACTTAAGCCTAAAGCAAAGATTTTTCCTACCACTCAGGCTTACACCTAGCTTATAACTAAGCCCCAAAAACATTAAAACAATAACATAGCACACCATGCACATGCAAACAAAGCCATAATAAAATAGCCCCTAACCCGGGACATTACACATTATCTTTATGGAGAGAAGTCAGTGATCTACACAGACCGCAAAAGCCTTAAGTATCTGCTGACTCAGAAAGAGTTGAACCTGAGACAGCGAAGGTTGGTGGAATTATTGAAGTACTACGATTGTTCTATAGAGTATCACCCGGGCAAGGCGAATGTTGTGGCAGATGCCCTAAGTTAAAAAGTAGTGTTGGATCTGAGGGCAATGTTTGCATATCTTAGCTTGTATGATGACAAAAGCTTATTGGCAGAATTGCAAGTTAGGCCGACATGGCTAAATGAGGTGAAAGAGGGTCAGTTGGCAGATGATGATCTAAGTGTTAAGTTTCGGCAAGTACAGCGCGGGGAGTTGAAGGACTATGGTATTAATGGCGATGGAGTATTGTGTTTCAAGGGTAAGGTCTGTATGCCGAAGAACGAGGAGTTACGATGGAGAATTCTTCAGGAATCGCATAGTAGTCCTTATACTATGCATCCTAGAGGTAGTAAGTTGTATAGAGATTTAAGGGAACAGTTTTGGTGGCCTGGTCTTAAACGGGAAGTTATAGAATTTGTTGGCAAGTGCTTGGCGTGTCGACAAGTTAAATTTGAACACCAAGTTCGTCGTGGTTGCTTCACCAATCTGATTCATTGTGGAAGTGGAGAGAATTACCATGGACTTCGTTAGTGGGCTTCCCCTTACACCTACTAAGAAGGACTCGATATGGGTGATAGTAGATCGATTGACAAAGTTCGCACATTTCATTCCAGTGCGGGTTGACTATTCTCTCCAGAAATTGGTAAAGTTGTATGTTACGAAAATTGTAAGGCTGCACGGAGTGCCGATGTCGATTATCTCGAATAGGGATCCGAGGTTCACGTTTCGATTTTGGAAGGCACTACATCAAGCTTTAGGCACCAGATTGGACTTCAGTACGGCTTTTCATCCACAAATGACAGGCGATCGAATGAGTGATCAAGTGTTAGAGGATATGTTGAGGGTTGTGTGATATACTTCAGAGGAAGTGGAAAGAATATTTACCATTAGCAGAATTTGCTTACAACAACAGCTATCAGGCAAGCATTCGAATTGCACCGTACGAAGCACTATATGGACGGAAATGTCGCACTCCCACATGTTAGACGGAATTGAGAGAACGTCAGATTTTTGGTCCAAAAATTGTGGCAGAATCGAAAGATAAGGTTAGGGTAATTTGGGTACGGTTGAAGGAGGCATCTGACAGGCAGAAGTCATACGCAGATCTCAAATGGAAGGAAATAGAATTTTATGTGGGAGATCAAGTGTTTCTTAAAGTGTTGCCTTGGAAAAAGGTGATGAGATTTGGTCGAAAAGGAAAGCTAAGTCCCAGGTTTATAGGACCTTATCGGGTATTGAAGCGAGTTGGACCAGTGGCATACCAGTTAGAGTTGCCACTAGAGTTGAAGCAAATGCACGATGTGTTCCATGTTTCGATGCTACGACGCTACCGATCGGATCCATCCCATGTAGTTCCGGTTGAGGAGGTGGAGCTGAGACCAGATTTGTCCTATGAGGAAGAGCCGATTCAGATTTTGGAATGAGATGTGAAAGTGTTACGGAGGAAGTCGGTCCCTCTGGTCAAGGTGTAGTGGCGTAACCATGGATCAGAGGAAGCTTCTTGGGAGCCGAAAGAAGCAATGCGACAGTAATACCCCCACCTATTTTAGCCAGGTAATTTCGAGGTCGAAATTATTTTAAGGGGTAGAACTGTAATATCCAGGAATTAGGGCTTGTGCATTTTGCTTATATATGTGGAAGCATGTCTGTGTGTATGTGGAATGTGTTTTATGAATTTTGAGAACCTTAGAATGTAGGAAAATGCCTTAGAAAATATTAAGTTTTAAGTCTTGAAGTGGGCCCAAGCGAGTGGCCTTAAGAGAAATTGTATGGAAAATTAGACACAAGAATTAGCTTGTTAAAGTGGCTTGAAGGCGCCACTTAAGGCTTGGGTAGGTGACGCCACAAGCAGGTGTCCAGGGCCTAGGTTCGAGTAGCACAAACAACATTTTGGGACTTTTATTTTCGGCAAGGAAGAGAGGTAGTGGACGGCATAGGGACTTTGAGGAGATGAGGATTATGCTTGGTCTTTTCCTTTGAAATTTTGGCTAGGGTAAGGGATAATTGATGATTTATCTGAATTAATTTTAAATGTGTAGAGAGGAGGAAAAATAGGAGAATAACAAGGTGAGGCTAGTGTTTGGGTAGGTAGTGAATTTATGAGCGTAAGTATTCATCTTTTTCCTTGTTTTCTTTTATTTTCTCATCTCTTTCTCTCGGCAATTTCCTTCTCTTCTTTTCTCAAAATTTTCTTTTCTAGCCGAATTCTTCATAGCATCAAAAGCCAAAAATAAGATCCTCCTAAGCCCTTGCTGATTCTCTCTAAGTCTCATACTCTCTCTTTTCTTTTTCTTGTTGAAGCCGAAATTACCATAGCCGAAAAGCTCTGTGGGTTCAAGTAAGGGTGTTGCCGATTTCAATATTAAGGGTAAGGATTTTATTGTCATCATTTTATTTCTTTTCTTAAAGCCGAAATCAAGATTCTAATGCCATTTATGTCTCTTGGCCGAAACTATAAAGAAGGTTTTGGGATTTGTCTGTAGTCGACTATAAGGAGGAGATCTTCGAGATCTCAATATCTAAGGTAAGGCTTGTATTTGGCCAAGGGCCATTCATTATGATTAAATGTTAGAATTGGATCTAACATATGCTATAGTGATTTCGACAGATACCCCAATCAAGTAGCAATTTCGGGATTCAGATCCACAAGGTAAGTGCTTAAGATATTCGGCCAAGGCCCTATTTAGTGACTTAGATCTATTTCTTATTTATTCAAAAGCCGAGATTAGTCTAATCTGTGAAGTGATTTAGTGCTAGCCGATTGAAAGGAAGAAATATCACAGGATTTCGAGATTTGATTAGTAATCAAATCGGTGAGAAGGTAAGATTTGATTCGTTAATCCTTCTGGATTTGATCATTTGGCGAATGGCCTTTAGCTAAAATGGTTAGTGTTGGCGAATGTAGGAACTTGAGATCTAGAGGATTAGATCGGGACTTTCGAGATTTCAATGAACTAGCTAAGTAAATCGGTGTGTACCCTACACTAACTCTTAATAGATTCTGGCATCAATTTAATATATGTGTTTATAATGATGTGAAATGTGGCCAAAGGTACCATGCAATGGTACAAAGTACTCAGGTACGTAACCTTAACATTATGTCAATAAATGATATGAATATTTGGAATATGGCACATATGTGAATATTGATAAGAATGTGAAAAAAAAAGGCAAAAGGCATGATATTGCATGATTTGTATGACATGGGGCATATGGGAAATTATTTTAAGGGGAAGTGATCTGGTGGTTTATACCACAAAATCTGAATGTGGTGACTCATGTCACAAAATCCGAATGTGGTGACTTATGTCACAAATAATTATCTGGTGGCTATGCCACAATATATATAAGGGCGATGAGCATGTCGTCTGCAGTGACTGCCTTCGATGATGTGTAGCGGATGGAGGGTCGACTTAGTAGTCCCCACGGTGTGATGGTTGGTACGGGTGATGTGTAGCGGATGGTTATCTAGGTTTGGGTTCGGGTTTGCATCATTGATTATATATGTTTTATATGTATGATTTGACATGCCTAAATTGATTGAGAGTTTGTGTTGGTGGTTATACACTGAGTCTGTTTGACTCACCCCGTTGTGGAATATTTTTCAGGTGACACTCAGTAATGGACCGGGTCGGCAAGAGCTTAGTGGTGGCCATGCTCAGCTCAGAGTTTTTCTATTTTCATTGTTCTATTTACTTTATTTAAGTATTTCAGATTTATTTTGGGGTTTTGCTTTGATGTAATTATGGCCAATATTATTATCTATTTTAAGTAAGCAATTAAAATGGATTTATTGTGATAAGGTTATTATTACGTTGAGACTAAATAATTTTTCTTAAAAATGTAAACAAATATTTAAATGTTTTGACACATAAACAACACCGTTTTCAACTTGAACCCAACACCAAATCAAATGATCTTCAAAAACACAAGAAAATTTGGCAAAGTTCAAATAAGTTTTGAAAAGTTTTTACTGAAGGAACATACCAGATCCGGTCAAGGCTCGTGGGCCGGGTTTGGGGTGTTTCAGTGGTTGTCTCAACAGGACCTTCTTCGAGGTAGAAGTCTTATGAACCCCTCCATTTTGCTGAAAACTCTTCCACACAGCACTCGAGGGAAAGCACACATCAAATCCCAATTTATCTATATCCACATTGTAAAGGGCGTCAAAGTTAACTTTAGCATCAAAAGGCACACATGCGGCCTGAGTGTGTAATAATATATTCATCTTCAACCGAGAAATGGAGTTACACACGTTCTGACTTGTCTCTTTCTTAAATTTATCTAGGGCCTCAGATTGTTTTTCCTTTGTCCTCACCACTTTAGAGTGGTACTCCTTAATGATTCTATCCAGTGTAGTTGCATGCTCCACAGTAACCCTATCAAAATCAGCTTGCCTAACCTCTTTACCCTCTCTCTTAGTGGCCACCTTGCATGATAGCTCATCAACTTTAACCTAAATAGCCCCCAAGCACTCCAAAAGGTCCTTATGATGCTTATTGCTTATTTCATTTTCCTCGTGAACTCTCTTCGGTTCTGCCTTAGTTTCGCAAGCTCACTTTGGTAAGCTTCACCATGATCCAACCCAATTGTAACACCTCTAACCCGTCTCCATTGCCAGATTAGGTTTACAGAGCATTACCAAAGAATCAAAAAAACAATTAAATCATAAAATTTAATAAATTAATCTCATTAAAATAATATCAAACATATACATTTGGTCCCTAAATCGAGCCATCGAGGCCCTAAAAATAGCTTAGAAGCAATTCGGGACTAAATCAAAACAAATCAAAATAATTGGGAAAAAGTTGGAAAAATTGGAAAATAGGGTTACAGACCATGTGACATAGCCCAGGCCGTGTAACAATCGAACAAAGGGACACACAACCATGTCCCCGCCCATGTCTTCACCCATGTAACTCACTGAGTGAGGTCACATGGCCGTGTCGCAAGCCGTGTAACTCTCTGACTTGCCACACACGACCGTGTTGCAAGCCGTGTTCTAGGCCGGGTAACACAATGACTTGATACACTAAGAATTTATAAATGACACACGATCGTTTCGTCAGACCATGCTTATCACACGACCGTGTGATAGCCTGTTTCCCAGTCTGTGTGATCCATATTTTGACCCTAAAAACATGAAATTTCAAGGCTAAAACACCCCTAACCATACATCCCATTTGTGCACACATTCAATTGACCTAAGCATCATTCAAACACTTATAAACATACCATTACAAAAATCCTATTTCATCTAACCAATTTGCCATTAAAAGCACCACATTTGTATCAACACATCACTGATGAAATCAAAGCAACATACCCACATTTCAAGCATAGAACCTAGTTCTTTTATCTACCAAATGATATCACATATGATCTGCAACACCCCTTAACCCTTATCCTTCGCCACAACAGGGTTACGGAGCATTACCAAACTTTTCAGATCAAATATGAACATTACATAATCATCTATCAAAACCAATTTAAAACCATACCAATATCAACCTAAATTTTTCCTATATTATGTTTATTCACGCATCAACCTAAGCATGCCATATTATAGCCTCAATAACTCATATATTCATATATAATCAACCAATATCAACTTATAATATTAATTACAATCACTCTACAAAATGATAAGCTTTAGACAACCTAGGTACATGCCGACACAAAAAAAAAGTATACATCACCACATTTTGAGTTCGAGATCGTTGATGGATGCTGAATTGGCAATCTAACTTTAACCTAACTTGCGCACGGAAAACAAACCATACGCTAAGTATAAAATCAGTGGTATTTCTATAATCTGAATACTTAAAGGTAAAATAATATAACATACAATAACTATAGTCATACAATTATTCAATTCATAAATAAGGTATTTATAACACATTCAATTTTTATCATTTGCTATCCCACATAGTTTTTCACAATATTTTATTCAATAACCCCTATTAACATGACACGGACTCGGATGGATACACAGATCCAACCAAAACACACTAGTTTGGCACCCAATGCCTCTTCGGATAATTCGAAGCAATAAGTTGACACCAAGATCTCATCGGCTATGCCAAAGTAAATTGGTACCCAATACCTCATCGAATTTATCCAAGTAATAATTTGGCACCCAGTGTCTCATCGACTCGAAGTTGAAGTATCCATGAACTCTTCCAATCCTGTGGCATGCCATCTATATCTGACTCAGCCCAATACAGTAAATAGGGTTTCAATTCACTTTTCAAATGCCACAATTATCCAATAATCAATTATCAGATAAATCACAATTTCACATATATTCAATTCAATATAAAAAACACTAACACTTACCTTATTTACTTACCATAAACATTTAAATCAAAATACAACAATTAATAATTAAATTCAGATTATAGAAATACAAAACAAAATTTCCGAGCTACTCCTCGTCGACTTTATCTTTTACTTTCTTAGTCAAAGTTTTCAGTACAACATTAGCTACGGAAATTAAAACAATTAAAATTCATCAAAACAATACAATTTCACATTGAATATTTCAATTTTTATTCAACTTTTGTCTAAATTCAATTTAGTCCCTAAACTAATACTAACTTTATTTCTTCAAAACTACTTCCATATTTTCATTTAATTTCCACTTTAGACTAAATTCAACTCTCTAATTTCACTAAAATCCCTAATTTTGAAATTTTTACAATTTAGTCCCTAGTACTCAAAACTTATAATTTATTTTACAATTCAATCCCTTTTCATTTCTAACTTAAAATTTTATCAATTTAATCCCAAATACTTATATTATTCAACATGAACAACATCTCCCAAATTCAATATTTTCTAAAATTTCAACATAGGTTAAGTAGTATTTAATACTAGAATTCTAAAAACATAAAAATTACAAGAAAATGGACTAAATTGACTTACCGATTAAGCTTTGAACCCTTGAAAACCCTAATTTTTCTCCTTCTTTCTTTCTTTTTCCCCCTGTTTCATTCTATTCTCTGTTCTTTTGTTTTTTTCTTTTATTTATTTTACTTATTCTTTTAGTTATTATAATAATAATATAATATAATATATATTTTATATATACTTAAATATTAAGTATACATATATTATTATATTCTTATGTACTTTATTTTTACACTTGTATACACAATCACCATACACTTGTTACTTAGGGTTTAATTTCTTATTTAGTCCCTTTACTTTTCTTTAATCTATAATTAAACTTTCACCCTTTATTCAATTTAATCCTTATACCTAATTACCCTTAATTTAAGCTAATTCACCTAACTAAAACATAATTAACCACATAACTAATGTAGAAGCCCATTTATGCCTAGGGCCCAATTAACAAATAAAAATGCAAACTATAAATATAAAAACCCAATAAAGTCCAAACAGTCCATCTTAACAGTTTATTACAAGGCCAAATCAGACCTAACCCAAACCAACCCAAGCCTAGCCCAATACACAAACCCTAACCCATAACCTAAAACCAAAAAAAAGAAAACCCTAAGAAAGGCAGGTCTTTAGTGACCTCCATTTCGCCACGTCGCACAGACGACCTCCAGTACACCACCACAGCTAGAGCTCCGTACCTGCGAAAATGAAAAAAACGACAACAAAGCAAAAAAAATAAAGAAAAAGAAAATAGTTGTATTTTTATTTTGATTTTCATTTCACTTTAAAAGGCCCGAAAACAAACCATTGTATCTTCTTCACGATTTTGACAAGGAAATACAAAAAAAAAAAATCAATAGCAACAAAATGAAAGGTCTTTTTTCTCTCTCTTCTTCCTTTTTTCTTTTTGGCACTGTTTGTATGTGTACAATAAGTTTTTTTTTATGTTTGTTACTATATATATAAAATAGCATATAGTCAAAAAAAAAAAAAAACTTACCTTTTAACTTTCGACCGCCGTGCGTGGCGATCGACAGCGGCGCCAAGAGTGGGTTATAAACCGTAGCAGAGAAAAAATGTAACACCCCAAACCCGACCTAGAAGTTAGGCCCGAATTCGGTGTGTCACACTAAAAAGTTTTTCGATAACGTATAAAGAAAACATGTCAAATGAGATAAAAAAAATGATAGATCCTTTTTATTCGTACAAAAATAGATGTTGATTTGTTAAAATCAAGAAAATCAAGTTTGACTTGAGATATTTAATAAAATACTACTAACCTTGAAGATTGATTGATTAAATTTGAAGTAATAATGTTATAAAACTGTGACTTTTAGAAATATCGTTGATAGTTCGAGAGAAATTTCTGTATTAAAAATATTTGTAAAACTTTATGTTGAAATTCATTTGTTAATTGATTTTGGAAAGCCTTTATTATGATTTTAGAAAATCCCATTTAAAATAATTTGAGTAAAAAATAAACACGTCAAACATAAAGCAAAATAAAATAATCCAAAAGCCTTTTACAACACATAACCCAAAATAGTAAAGTAATAAAGTAAACGAAATAAGAAACTAAAGTCCAAATAAAACCATTTCTGAAGTATGGCCTCCACCGAGTCATCCATGGCCCCAAGTCCTCGTCACTGAGCATTACCTACAAGGGTTAAGAAAGAAAGGGGGTGAGTTACAAGAACTCAGTGTGTAATCCACTTACCATTGTCCACTAGGCCAAAAATCCAATTAAGCATTTATTGGGCCAAAGCCCATTTACAATTATAACATAATAACATGTATATAATATGCATGTGATATGCAATTCCCAAACCAAACCTAATTTTCCATCCGCTACACACCACCCGTACCAACCAACACACCTATGGGGAGCTTTAGTCACTGACCCCGCCAACACACCAAACTGGGCATTAAGCCATATATCAAACTGGGCATTAAGCCATATATCAATTTGGGGACAAGCCACTAGAATTTTGTAGCAAAGCTACCAAAACTTCTCTTCGTCAAATATCCCAACCCATGCAAATCATGTATATAATATGCACATTCAATTACTACAATCCATTCATATAATTATTACAAACATACGGCCCATTATAAAATTTTCACAATCTGGCCCATATCACATTTTGGCCCTTATAACTCATGTCACATTTGGCCTATATATCAAATATCACATTTGGCCTATATATCAAATATCACATTTGGCCCATATATCAATTATCACATTTGGCCCATATATCAAATATCACATTTTCCCATTAATCAAATATCACATTCGGCCCATAAGGCAATATGTTAATTCAGCCCATTAAGCAATTTCGTATTTCGGCCCATTAACACTTTACAAATCGGCCCAATAGGGGCATTTCCATAATTCGGCCCATAAGGGCATTTTCGTAATTTAGAAATTGTACCCGCTATGGGTAATTCGGTAATCTTACCCACAAAGGGTATTTCGATAATTTACCCTCTAAGGGTATTATGGTAATTTCATAACCAAGGCTTAACTACTAATTTGGGGCATAAAAGTTTGAAACTGTCCATCTGCATCATACTGACTAAATTGACCATAACTCGAGTGAGGAATCTCGAAATCTAAATCCGTAAATTTTCCTTGAAACTAGACTCATATATATCCTTACTACAATTTTTCCAGAATTTTTGGCTCAACCATTTAGTACATTTTATTCCTTAAAATTTTCCTTGTTTCACTGTCCAACAATTCTGACCTCTCTTGCCCAAAATTCAAATATCTCACTGTACAGTTTTCATATGTTGTTCCCACTTGTTTCTATTGAAAATAGACTCACTAAGGAATATTTAAATATAAACTATATCTCTTGATTCAGTTTTTACAATTTTATACAATTTTTCCAAGACAGATCAGGGAACCACGAAATCATTCAGAACCAGTCTCACTAAAATTAACATATCTCAGAATATAAAATTCCTTTTCCTTCTCCGTTTCTTCTTTATCAAAATAGACACAGTAAGCTTTGATTTGATATCTTATTCACTTATTAATTCCCTTTATCCTATTTTTCATGATTTTTCGAAATCACATCACTGCCACTGACCAAAACTATTTTATTACAAAAACATGGTTACCACTATGAACCTACGCGCCCCCGAGTGATCCCGGATGCCGATTTCCGGTTTTCTTTGGTATTTCGACCAAATCACAGAACATATCATACAAACTTTTAGAGAGATGTGAGATTACACACCTTGATTTCGATTTCCTAACGAACCACTCATCGTTGACCTAGAACAATACCAACAAAAAGTTAGCCTCGAATTTCCAAAAGATTTCATATCACTTACACTTGAATCACTTACCACTATATCCGAAGGTAGAAATATATCGAGTGATTTATCCCTAAAACATATAGTCGATTAGTCGAAACTTCAATCCGATTTGCAACGTAGCCAAATAAAGATATAACGAAAAATCCAAAAACGAACCCCTTACCTTATCGATATTGGATCCAATTACCACCGTTTGACTTCGGCTAGAACAATACACGGTCTCCCACTTAAAGCACTACGAAAAGAGAGTGATTAAGACATGAAGAAGTGGAGGATAACACCTGTAACATCCTAAATTAGGGGTTGTTTGTAATTTAATTATTTTCCCATGTGTGTGCTTGAAGAAATGAATACTATGTTTGCTAGACATGTTTTAGGGTCTAGAAATAAACCTGAGCTAGGCCTGACTTAGGACTAAAAATTTCTTTTTAAGTTTTTAAAAGAAGGGAGCTAGGTGAGATAGGGGTTAAGAAAATTTTCGGAAGGAACATGACACAAGGATTTAATTGGCATGATTGGCTTGGTGCGTCAAGGGAGTTTTCAAGGGGGGAGAGGTTCGAGTCATGGGAGTTACAAGGGGGAGGCGTTTTGTTTTTGGGCTTTTTGGGCGTCTAATAAAGGGGCCTAGAGTAAGAAGGCCTTAAAAATTAAATGGTGAAGTTTAGGAGCATGAAAGTCATTTGGTGGAGTGGTTTGGGGTGCCACTTAAGAGCTTGAGGTGACAATGGGCGCAGTCTTGGGTTCGAGTGTCGAGTTTTGCTTGGGAGTTTTATTTTCTTTTGCTTTAGGAAGGAATTGGCCTAGGAAGGTCTTATAAATAAATATCGAGGTTTTATGACATGAAAGTCGAAATGGTGGAGTGGCATGGGCGTTGTGAGGTCATGCTGGCAGTTGCTCCTTTAGGTCCCAAGTTGAACCAATTGCAGTTGGTTTTATTTTATTTTTTTTTTTTTTTGGAGTGAAGAGGGTGAGGTGATGGCCCGATTATGGACTCTTAAAGTGATGAGGATAGGCTTAAATTTTGCACATATTAATTTGGAGGGTAGTGTTAGTATTGTATTTTCATTTTGTTTGTTGAAGAGGTGGATAGGAGATAAATGGAAGATAAATCTTGCTTTATCTTTTGATAATTAAAAGCCAAAATTATCACAAAAGAAAATGGGACTCCTTGGGGCCATCTACAATCGGTTTTATCTTTGGGAGGTGCCAAAATTGATCAAACTTTATTTCTTTTCTTTTCCCTAGCTTGTTGTTGGTCAATCTCCTACACCCTCCTCTCCTCTTTTCTATTTTGTTTTGAAAGCCGAAAGCCATTGTTTCTCGTCGGTTTCAACGAGAGCTTTAACCGAATATCTCTTCCACAAAGGGCTTAGGCCGAATCCTCCCTAACTAAGGTGCTGCCGATTTCAATAGTGTGGTAAGGACTCTCTCTCTGTGTTAAATCTTTTATTCTTGTTATGGCTAGCCGAAACCATGAGGCTTAACCATGTATTTTTGTGTATGGCCGATCCTATTCAGGGTCTTGGATTTGTAACCCTTTTTAGAAGCCAGCATTAAGGAGAAGTGAGAGGTCTTTCGGGATTTAAGGTAAGCATGGTATGTAGGCTATGACATTCAGCCAAAGGCCATGTTATGTATTATAAGTGGTGACTGATCTTTTTGTGGGTTGTTTAAGGAATTTCAGCAGAGTCTTAATCAAGTGACGTTTTCGGGATTTGTTTGGAAACCAAATCCGTTTAAGGTAAGAGCCTTTGGTATTAAGTTCTTATGGCCGAATAGGCCTATGGCACTAACATTGATGATTGGCCGAATTTAGGGTCAAAGGATCTAGCATCGTAGATCGGATTTTCGGGATCTAGGAATTTCGGTAGTAACAGGTGTGTAAACTCTTTACACACTTTATTAGTAAACTTAGCTATATTGTTGCCTTGTTAATAATTATGGTAGTGATTTGCTTGTGGGCTTGGGCATGGATTTCGGGTAAGTCCCCTATTACGTGATCTATGATATATGCTTGAGTATGCCATCACATGCTGTTAAATGCTATGCTACACATAAATGCATGATATATGTGATTATGACAAATTGTTATGTAAGCATGATGATGGTGGGATTGATGAGAGGAGGGGATGATTTTTATGGATCGTCACGGTGGTTTTGACCACAAGATGGGTTGGCCCCATCGATTTATTGTGACTTGGTCACCGATGGTTTTGACCACCCGTTGTTAAATGTGACTAAGTCCCGGTGGTTTGGTACCACCAGTGGTTTTGACCACACGATGGGTTGGCCCCATCATTTAATTTGTGACACTAGTCACGGTGGTTTTGACCACCGGTGGTTTTGACCACACGGGGTAGTAAAGGAGTATGGATGGTTAATGGGGTTGCATGTTGCATGTTTATTAATAAATTGTGTATGAGATGCATTTTTCGGTGGGGATTTACACATCGAGTCTTGGTGACTCACCCCTTCCCTTACTATTTTGCGTATGAGTAGATCATGAGATGGAGCCGAGGAGGACTCGAGGCGGCCATGCTTGTTTCTCGATTTGGAACCTTATTTAAATCGGTCTTAGTTCATTTACTTTCTAAGTCTTTTTATTTTGGGTTGTAATAAGGCCACTAATTATTACTTGGATGTTTATTTTATGGTTTTATTTTACTTATGTTATATTACAAATGAAATTTATAAATGTTAAGTGAACCGGTTAAAAGTAGCTTTTCAAACTTAACAACTTCTACGGGTTTTCAAAGATGTTACCATCGGGTAACAAAATACACCAAGTCAACTATAACCTTGACAAATTTTAAAATTTACATGATCAAACGTTTTCAAAGGGTTTATCAACGCAACCATGTTTATAAAAATAATCTCAACTGAGTTCTATCAAACCCTGTTTTAATACCTTAGCCATATTTTAACGAGTTTTCACCAGACACTCAAAATTACTTCAAATTATTTTACTCCGTGACATACCAGATCCGGTCAGGACTCATGGGCCGGGTTTGGGTGTTACATTTTGTATCGAGTCTTGTTCAAAACTTCTACGTGCTAAAGCCCAAGGCCCAAAATGTTTTGTTTATGTTAGTAGGCCTTATTGGAATGTTTTGAAAGCTGTTTTGGCTTGAACAAGATGGCACCGAGTCTCGGCACCAATCCGCCCGGTAAGGATTGCTATCTATTTTTGAATACTTGATAGGGGTAGAAGAGTAAATTGGGAACGAGAATATTAGAATAGGAATTGTTGAACCTAGGGTTAGCGAACCCCAACAAACAATACATAAGATTTAATAATTCCTAAACAACCCACGTGAGTTGTCAATGAGCAAGGGATGTGGCAATCGTTATCGCATGTCTAGGATTGGATTCTTGGGAGCACGGTATTTAAGCGATCTAGTGACTCACCTCCTACTCACTTGAATCCTACAGTGCGTGAAGTGACGGTTCATCCTAGCGAGACGACACACTTACAAAGCTAAACTTGATAACTAAAACCCGAAAGGGACTAGCCGTTTTGTTTTTTTGAAGTAATTAAAACCTTGTTTTTAAAAAAATGAAAAAAGACCAAAATACCCCTGGCTTGTAAATTACCAAAATACCCTCCGTATGAAAATTTCCAAATAGAAAAAAATTTCAAAATATCCTTCTTTTGTGAAATCCATTAGAACCAAATTTTGGAAATCTTTTTATGGAAAAATTACTAAAATACCCCTAGTGGTAAAATTACAAAATTGCCCCTAACCAACAAAATTACCGAATAACCTTGATTTTCAAAATTTTGCAACATCACTACTTTGGAAAATGCAATTCTCAAAAAGAACCATCAAAGTTTTACAACTTTTGAAATATCCTCGATTTATCGAATTTTACAAATTCACCTTGATCTGTGAAAAATTACCGAAATACCCTCGAGGTCCAAAATTATCGAAATACCCCGAATTTCAAAATTTTCAAAATACCCTGAATTTCTGAGTTCTAAAATACTTTTGACAAAATCATCCGAGAACTTTTATTTTGAAAATTACAAAAATACCCTCGTAGGGCAAATTACGAAAATACCCCTAGGTAGTGGTAAAACAATCACAATGAAATCTACAACGTCTCTTTGAATGAATGAATGGAAAACTATGTGCATGTAAGTTTACGAAAGAACCACTCCTAAAACTCCTATCATAAAATTTCTTCTCGGATAATCAAGTGAAACAAAGGTACTAATGTATAAAATTCTTAAACAGACAAACGCAAACGAGAGTAATGAGTACAAGAGGTCGTGAGCGTCCGCCCGTGGGTCATGATAGAGGTAGGATGACCTTGTCGAGCCAGAAGGTCTGGTCATGGGTCCGAAAATGAGATCTTGGATCTGCCGTGCAAAAAAGTGAGTTTCAAGATCGGTGGTGGTAATGATGTTGTATCTCAAGTCTGCGTTCACAGTATTGGAGCGAAGTTATCAAGCAAAGGCTAAAAGTGTGGAGCCCGAAAATTGTGGTTGAACGACTCCGCTAAGCAGTGCGGAGGTGTTTAGAGGAGTTTCGAGTGGCACCTAGTCTTGCGAAATATTGGTTAGAATCTCTTGAAAGGATTATGGGTGACTGGATTTCACGGTGAGGAGAAGTTGAAGGTATCATCTCTCTGCTTGGGATTAGTCATACCGGTGGTGGCTCTTGTAAGAGATGGAGCGATGGCGGAGGATCTCACGTGGGAATTCTTTAAGGCCTACCAAAAGAAGTACATAGGAGCTAGTTACGTGGATGCACAATGAAGGCTTTCTTGAACACGGTTCAAGGCAATAAGACGATGGTTAGTATGAGGCCGAGTTCCTCCGGTTGAGTAGGTATGCTCGTGGTATTGTGGGTACCGAGCATGAACGCTGTGTTAGATTCGAGGATGGGCTGAGAGATGAGTTGAGGATGATGATAGCTCTACAGCAGGAACGGGAGTTCGCTGTCCTAGTGGATAAATTGAAGGTTGCTGAAGGGGTAAGACAGTCGGTAAGACGTAATCAAGATAGGAATTGGAATAAGAGGAGCTCGGGATCTTCAAGGTTCTCTCGTAATCAATGAAGAGGACGAGGTTTGGTGGGTGCGATCAAGTCGCTAGGCTGTTGCTCGCTAATCCTCAATGGCATACGGTGTGCCCAAAGTGTGGAAAGTCTCACACGGGGAATGTTGGAATGGTAATCGAGGATGCTTCGAGTGTGGGTCTATGGAGCATCGAGTTAGAGATTGTCCGAAAAAGGCAGCTAGACTGAGATCGGAGGTCGTGGATCGTGCACCGACGGGAGGGATAACCAATGACCTCAAAGGGTCCGTGTAGGAAGATGAGGTAATGGTGCCGGCAGAGGTCGGGGCACAGAAGGGAGGTATCGGTGGTATGCGAGGCTAGGCAACTGGTCCGATCTATGTCGCGAGGCGTCAAGAGGAGGGCGACGACCGGGCGTTATAACCGTATGTTCTTGACCTTTGGTGTACCCTATAATACTTTAATTGGCATTGGCTCAACCCACTCATACATTGCTAGTAGCGTAGTAGAAACTCTACACTTAGACTCTGAGCTTACTTCTAGGAAGATGACTGTATTAAGCCCTTTAGGTCACTCTGTAAAAGTAAGTAAACTTTATAGGAACGTACCCTAGAACTCCAAGGGTCGTGTTCTTGGCAGAACTTGATGGAACTACTGGTTTGGAGTTCGACCTAATCCTGGGATGGATTGGCTAGTAAAGTATCGAGGCTAGCTCGGATTGCGTGACTAAGCGCGTGGTAATAAAGACCGTGGAAGGTGATGAAGTGGTGATGGTAGGTAAAAGGAGAGATTACCTGTCTAATTTGGTTTTTGCGTTGAAGGCAGAAAAGATGGTTAAGAAGGGTTGTGAAGCTTATGTGGTGCATGTCTGTGCCTTGGAAGCTAAGGATGTCGCTGTGAGGGATGTCCGGACCGTAAGGGATTATGTCGATGTGGTTCCAGAGGAACTTCCCGGTCTACCTCTGGACCGTGAGGTTGAATTTGGTATAGACTTGTTACCCAGAACCGCGCCAATATCTATAGCTCCGTATCGGATGGTGCCGAAAGAATTGGTAGAGTTGAAGGCGTGATTCAGGAATTGTTGGATAGAGGTTCATCCGACCAAGTGTATCTCCTTGGGGAGCTCTAGTGCTTTTGTCAAGAAGAAGGATGGGACAATGAGGATGTGTATAGACTATCGGCAAATTGAACAAGTTGACAATAAAGAATGATATCCTTTGCCCAGATTGACGATCATTCGATCAACTCAAAGGAGCATCGGTGTTCTCTAAGATTAACCTTAGGTCGTGGTACCATCGACTTAAGGTGAAGGAGGTCGATGTCCACAAGACACGGCATTTCTCGGTATGGGCACTAAGAGTTTCGGTAATGCCTTTTGGGTTTGAATGAACCAAATTGCGTTTATGGACATGATGAAGCGGGTTTTCCAACCCTATTTGGATTGGTTCGTCGTGGTCTTCATAGACGACATTTTGGTGTACTCGAAGTCTGAGGAAGAGCATGACGCACATCTTCATGTGGTTCTGCAAGTTCTAAGGGAGAAGCAGTTGTACGCCAAATTCGGCAAGTGTGAGTTTTGGCTCAAGGAGGTAACTTTTCTAGGGCATGTAGTTTCAGCTGAGGGCATCAAGGTGGATCCCCGTAAGATCAAGGCGGTGTTAGAGTGGAAACCACCCAAGTTTGTTACAGAAATTCAGAGTTTTCTGGGGTTGGCAGGATATTATGGGAGATTCGTGGAAAATTTCTCCGTAATCGTAGCACCGTTGACTAAGCTGTTGAGGAAAGGAATTCGCTTGTGTGGTGCGAGAAGCGCAAGAGAGTTTCGATAAGTCAAGAGGATCTTGATGAAGCACCAGTCTTAATTGACTGAGGCGGGAAGGAGTTCATGTGTATTGTGATGCATCGATCTTGGTTTAGGCGTGTGTTGATGCAAGAAGGAAGGTGGTCGCTTATGCGTCACGGCGATTGAGGCCTCACGAAGCTAACTACGACACATGACTTGGAATTGGCTCTTGTGGTATTTACCTTGAAAATCTGGAGGCACTATCGTATGGGGAGAAGTCGGTAGTGTACACAGATCACAAGAGTCTGAAGTACCTCCTGACTCAGAAAGATTTAAATCTGAGGCAGCAGAGGTGGATTGAGTTGTTGAAGGACTACGACTGCTCAATCGAATACTATCCGGGGAAGGCTAATGTGGTAGCTGATGCATTAAGTCGAAAGGTGGTAGCGGATTTGCGAGCAATGTTTGCTCACCTAAGTCTCTATGAGGATGGGAGCCTTTTGGCGGAATTACAAGTGAAGCCGTCTTGGATTAATGAGGTCAAAGAAAGGCGGATGGTGATGAAGTTTTGAATACTCGAAGGTTGCAAGTCTGTAATGGTGGTGGCCGAAAGTTTGACTTGGGCGTTGATGAAGTGTTGTACTTTCGTGGGAGAGTATGCATGCCTAAGGATGATGAGTTGAGGCGTGAATCCTTAGAGAAGCTCATAGCAAGGCGACGCTTATGATCCGGAAGCGACAAGATGTATCGAGATTTAGGGAGCGATTTTGGTGGCCGGGTCTTAAGTCGGAAGTAACCGAAGTTAATAGGCAAGTGTCGACATGCCGACAAGTTAAGGTGAGCATCAATTGCCATTAGGGTCATTGTGACCGAAGAAAGATCCCATAGTGGAAGTGGGAGGAGATTACTATGGATTTCGTAAGTGGGCTTCCCCTTACGCCCAGTAAGAAAGATACAGTTTGGGTGATAGTAGACCGGTTGACTAAGTCGGCCCATTTCATACCTGTAAGGGTTGACTACTCGCTTCAAAGATTAGCCAAGTTGTATATCGCTGAGATAGTGCGGTTGCATGGAGTACCAGTGTCCATTATCTCAGATCGGGATCCCCGATTTACGTCGAGATTCTGGAAGGTTCTACATCAGGAGTTAGGCACGAAGTTGAATTTCAGCACGGCTTTTCACCCGCAGTCTGATGGACAATCTGAAAGGGTTATCCAAGTGTTGGAAGACATGTTGAGGGGCTGTGTGTTGGATTTTCGTGGTAGTTGGGAGGAGTACCTACCTTTGGCAGAATTCGCTTATAACAATAGTTATCAAGCGAGCATTCAGATGGCACCGTATGAGGTGCTATATGGTCGAAAATACCGTACTCCTACATGTTGCACGGAACTAGGAGAGCGTCGGATGTTGGGTCCAGAGTTAGTAGCAGAGACGGAGGATAAGGTTAAAGTAATTCGGGATCATCTTAAGGAGGCATCGACAGAAGTAAATCCTACCGATCTTAAGCGCAGAGAGGTTGAATATGCACGATGGTTGATAAGGTCTTCTTGAAGGTATCCCTTGGAAGAAGGTGCCGAGGTTTGGCGGGAAGGGCAAGCTAAGCCCTAGATTCATCGGACCGCACACGGTGTTGAAACGTGTGGGGCCGATGGCGTACCGACTTGAGTTGCCGTGAGAATTGAGCGGATCCATGATGTCTTCCATGTTTCAATCTTTGAGGCACTATAGATCGGATCCATCACACGTTGTCTTGGGTTGAGAAATTGAGGTGAACCTGCACTTGTCTTTCGAGGAGGAGCCAAGTCTGATTTTGGATCGAGATGTCAAAGTTCTTCGTGGGAAGTCGATTGCCTTTGGTAAAAGTGCTATGGCGAAACCATGGTAGTGCGGAGGAGGCCACATGGGAACCCGAGGATGTGATGCTGACAATACCCCAACTCTTCGATCCGTAATTTCGAGGTTGAAATTCTTTTTAAGGGGTAGAACTGTAACATTCTAAATTAGGGGTTGTTTGTAATTGAATTATTTTCCCATGTATGTGCTTCAAGAAATGAATACTATGTTTGCTAGACATGTTTTAGGGTCTAGAAATAAACCCGAGCTAGGCCTGACTTAGGACTAAAAATTTCTTTTTAAGTGTTTAAAAGAAGGGAGCTAGGTGAGATAGGGGTTAAGAAAATTTTTGGAAGGAACATGACACAAGGATTTAATTGGCATGATTGGCTTGGTGCGTCAAGGAGTTTTCAAGGGGAAAGGTTCGAGTCATGGGAGTTACAAGGGGAGGCGTTTTGTTTTGGGCTTTTGAGCGTCTAAGAAAGGGGCTAGAGTAAGAAGGCCTTAAAAATTAAATTGTGAAGTTTAATAGCATGAAAGCCGTTTGGTGGAGTGGTTTGGGGTGCCACTTAAGAGGTTGAAGGTGACAATGGGCGCAGGTCTTGGGTTCGAGCTGCCGAGTTTGCGCCTTGAGAGTTTTATTTTCTTTTGCTTTAGGAAGGGAATCGGCCTAGGAAGGTCTTATAAATAAATATCGAGGTTTTATGACATGAAAGCCAAAATGGTGGAGTGGCATGGGCGTTGTAAAGGTCATGCGATTGCTCATTTAGGTCCCAAGTTGAACCATTGCAGTTGGTTTTATTTTTATTTTTATTTTTTTGGCGTGAAGAGGGTGAGGTGATGGCCCGATTATGGACTCTTAAAGTGATGAGGATAGGCTTAAATTTTTGCACATATTTGGCTGGAGGGCTAGTGTTAGTATTGTATTTTCATTTTGTTTGTTGAAGAGGTGGATAGGAGATAAATGGAAGATAAATCTTGCTTTATCTTTTGATAATTAAAAGCCAAAATTATCACAAAAGAAAGGTGATGGCCGGTTATGGGACTCCTTGGGGGCCATCTACAATCAGTTTTATCTTTAGGGAGGTGCCAAAAATTGATCAAACTTTATTTCTTTTCTTTTCCCTACAGCTTGTTGTTGGTAGAATCTCCACACACCTCCTCTCCCTCTTTTCTATTTTGTTTTGAAAGTTTTAAGCCATTGTTTCTCTGTCAGTTTCAACGAGAGCTTTAACCGAATATCTCTTCCACAAAGGGCTTAGGCTGAATCCTCCCTAACTAAGGTGTTGCCGATTTCAATAGTGTGGTAAGGACTCTCTCTCTGTGTTAAATCTTTTATTCTTGTTATGGCCAGCCGAAACCATGAGGCTTAACCATGTATTTTTTTGTATGGCCGAACCAATTCAGGGTCTTGGATTTGTAACCCTTTTTAGAAGCCAGCATTAAGGAGAAGTGAGAGGTCTTTCGGGATTTAAGGTAAGCATGGTATGTAGGCTATGACATTCGGCCAAAGGCCATGTTATGTATTATAAGTGGTGACTGATCTTTTTGTGGGTTGTTTAAGGAATTTCGGCAGAGTCTTAATCAAGTGACGTTTTCGGGATTTATTTGGAAACCAAATCTGTTTAAGGTAAGAGCCTTTGGTATTAAGTTGTTATGGCCGAATAGGCCTATGGCACTAACATTGATGATTGGCCGAATTTAGGGTCAAAGGATCTAGCATCGTAGATCGGATCTCCGGGATCTAGGAATTTCGGTAGTAACAGGTGTGTAAACTCTTTACACACTTTATTAGTAAACTTTGCTATATTGTTGCCTTGTTAATAATTATGGTAGTGATTTGCTTGTGGGCTTGAGCATGGATTCCAGGTAAGTCCCCTATTATGTGATCTATGATATATGCTTGAGTATGCCATCACATGCTGTTAAATGCTATGCTACACATAAATGCATGATATATGTGATTATGACAAATTGTTATGTAAGCATGATGATGGTGGGATTGATGAGAGGAGGGGGCGATTTTATGGACTGTCACTAGTGGTTTTGACCACAAGATGGGTTGGCCCCATCAGATTTATTGTGACTTGGTCACGATGGTTTTGACCACACTTTTGTTAAATTGTGACTAAGTCCCGGTGGTTTGGTACCACCAGTGGTTTTGACCACATTATGATATTTGTGACCTATGGTCATCGATGGTTTTGACCACACGATGGGTTGGCCCCATCATTTAATTTGTGACACTAGTCACCGTGGTTTTGGCCACAGTGGTTTTGACCACACGGGTAGTAAAGGAGTATGGATGGTTAGTGGGGTTGCATGTTGCATGTTTATTAATAAATTGTGTATGAGATGCATTTTTAGGGTGGGGATTTACACTGAGTCTTGGTGACTCACCCCTTCCTTACTATTTTGCGAGATGAGTAGATCGCGGAGATGGAGCCGGGGAGGACTCGAGGCGGCCATGCTTGTTTCTCAGATTTGGAACCTTATTTAAATCAGTCTTAGTTCATTTACTTTCTAAGTCTTTTTATTTTGGGTTGTAATAAGGCTGCTAATTATTACTTGGATGTTTATTTTATGGTTTTATTTTACTTATGTTATATTACAAATGAAATTTATAAATGTTAAGTGAACCGGTTAAAAGTAGCTTTTTCAGACTTAACAACTTCTACGGGTTTTCAAAGATGTTACCATCGGGTAACAAAATACACCAAGTCAACTATAACCTTGACAAATTTTAAAATTTACATGATCAAACGTTTTCAAAGGGTTTATCAACGCAACCATGTTTATAAAAATAATCCCAACTGAGTTCTATCAAACCCTGTTTTAATACCTTAGCCATATTTTAACGAGTTTTCACCAGACACTCAAAATTACTTCAAATTATTTTACTCCGTGACATACCAGATCCGGTCAGGACTCATGGGCCGGGTTTGGGGTGTTACAACACCATTTTCGGTTACGATCATGATTTACAACCGAATAGTGATAATTACTTATTCGGCTAAAGAGAAAAGAATATGATCATAGAAAAGAATTCACTTACCGATTTTATCGAAGAAAGAATGTCATCTCAAACGAGAAAGAATTTATGGAGTGATTGTGGATTGTGAGTTTCGGCTATGGAAGAAAATAAACAAGAATAATTTCGGTTATGAGGGTATGGATTAGAGGAAAAAGATAGTAGAGTTGGATAATTTCGTGAAACGAAAAGAAAGGTTAAGAAGGGGTGCTTATCAATTTTTGGTTTTCAAGAGATGATGAATGAAAATAGTTTGGTCATAATGGTTTGGTACCTACGGCAACAAGAAAGAATTGAAGAAAAGAAATGCTCACTAATGGCTTGAAGTTTCGGCAAAGATGAGAAGAATTTTTGAGATAAAAGGCATAAAAATGCAAGAAGGAAATTTGACCAACCAAGCACCAAAGTTTCTACCAAAACACTAACAAAAATTTGGCTACCCCTCTTACACCCAAAACCGTCCACATATATAGCCAAAAAGGGTCAACATTTTTCCACCCACACTTTCCATAACATCTTCCTTGAAAAATGCGACTTGTTCCCCTTACTTTCCCCTTTTTCATGATTTCTTTCCTCACCTTCATTCTTTCCTATTCTCTTTAGCCATCTTGCCATAAAAATAAAAGTCCACTTGCCATAATTACATGCTTGGTCGACACTTAGGGAAAGAGTGCAAAAATAATAGTCAAAATTTGCACACTATGGGATTTGAACTTCTTCCCTTAAAGTCCTTCACTTAATTCCATAACCTCTTTACTAATTGCTCATTTATGTTAACCATTTATTCCTTTATTTTAATATGCCTTGAAGCTACTTACCATCTCTCCTTAAAGTGCTAAAATACCAAATTTTTCCTAAGGCCCAATTAAACCAGAGACTTCATAGAAACCCAGTAAACTCCAAATTCACTTAACTAACAAGTCCAATTTGCAATAATGCCATTCTCTTGTTCTCAAAATTTTAAACATTCCTACGCCCAAGGCCCATTGGGCCCAATCCTACTAGGCCCAATTTGGGGATGTTACAAAAAAGAAGGCTCCATTTTGTTTTTTTTAGAGGGGATAGCAGAAATGAAAGGAAAAAGGAAAATTTATCTTTTATAAGGGAGTGAAACGACGTCGTTTATGGCCTATTTAAGTGGCTCCAAAATGGCGTCATTTGAATATTGACCCTAGTGCACGACCCGACCCTACTTTAGGATCCGCATGTTTTTTTTAATAGGCTAATTTTCCTTTTGTCCTTCCGCATTATTTTTTTATAATCTTATCCTGTTTAATTTTTCTTTTTTTTTTTTGTAATTCGACCCCAATGTTGTCTTGTGATTTCAATCTGGTCCTCGGGTCTTTTAAATAAAGATATGAGAACGGTGTCGTTTTGGGTGCATAATTGCTCAAATGACCCCTCATTGATGGCGAGCGTTTAATTCGAGTCCTTTGACTCCTTTTTATTTTTGTTTTTGCCCTGCATTCCTTCTTTTATTTTAATTTAGTCTTTTTATATTTTTATTTTCTTTAATTATTTTTCTATTTTGCTATTATTTAAATATTTATATTATTATCATTAATATTATCATTGTTATTATTTTTAATATTATTATGAATATTATTTTTACTATTATTGTTATTATTACTACTAATTAATTTTAGTATTACTAGTATTATTGCTATTGTTGTTATTACTTTGATAATATATTTTCTTTATATTTAATTTTATCATTGTATTTTTGTTATTATTATTACTATTGTTGTTTTATTATTTTCAAACTATTGTATATAGTATTTTATTTATTTATTCATTTACTATTAGTTTCTATTTGCATTTAAATCATCTTATTTTATGTATATATTATTGATTTCATATTATTTTATGTAAATATATATTCTTTTAAATTTATTTACATATATGCATATATACATATATCTTCTTTTAAATTTATTTGTGTTCATAATTTGCTTCTTTAAAAGACCATATTTTAAATTATATTTATTCCAAACACTTTCACATGCCATTATTATTTATATATGTACATTTATTTTATATCAAGTTTTTTTTATTACATGTGTATTATTTAGATTGACACATATTAGTGACTTATCTACTTTAAAATCATTATATGTTATTTGTGTTAATTTGCTTATCCTTTGTATGTACCCAAATTCGTTCCTTCAAATTTCATAATATGAGTATTCATTAGTATAATATTTTATCCATGTATATTATTCAATGTTTGTAACTTTATTTTTTTTACATTATCGCATTGAGATTCAAACTTTAACGTTTTAATTGATATTAGTCGTTGGCGTTAAAAGAAAGGGGCCAGAATAAGGCTATTGATATGAGTGATGACGGTGGCGATTGTAGGAAGTGAAGCGGAGTCGCAAGTCGTGTGCTATAGTTATACTTGAAGGTGTTTAGGTAAGGTTTGGGTTCAAATATAAACCCTTGGATATATGTTGGTTTGGCGAATGGTCAATAGCACTAACTACATGTTTGGCGAATATAGGACCGGAAATCTTGTGTGGCCGATTGTTTCTTCAAGGATTGAGAACGATCGTTGGTGCAGTGTGTACATACACACTTTATAACTATTTAATGTGCTAAAATTATGTGTATGCTAAATCGACTTGTGTAGATTTGGGAATTAATACCATAATGGTATACGCAAGAGATTGAGTAAGTCCTTGTCATTATGGCTCTCTTCATGATGCTTTTGTGAAGCATGATATGTTATGACATATTTGGTATATGTGGTTATGGCTAATGGTAAACTCCATACGTATTGCTAAATGAGCATGTTGTCATTGTTATTCCAAATAAGCTAAACAAATGCATTTTGAGTCCATTTTATAAATGCTTAGTAAAGTTTTCCTGTAACACCCCAAACCCACCCATGAGTTACGGGGATCTGGTATGTCACTGGATAAAATAAATTGGGTCAATTTGAAAGTTTGGTGAAAATTCGATAAAATTTGGCTAAGGTATTAAAACGGGGTTTGAAAACTCAGTTGGGCCTTTTTATAAATACAGTTGGGCTTTATAAACCCTTTTGAAAACATTTGATCATGTACATTTTAAAATCATTAAGTTGTAGTTGACTAAGTTTATTTTTGGTTACCCGATGGTAACATCTTTGAAAACTCGTAAAAGTTATTAAGTTGGAAAGGTTACTTTTAACCGGTTTACATATCTTTTATATATTCATTTGTAGCATAACATAAGTAAAATAAAATAGCATCCAAATAATAAATAATAGCGGCCTTATTACAATCCCGAAATAAAAGACTTAGAAAAATAATAAGTTTAACTAAAACAAAGTAATTTCAAATCCACTGATAAGCATGGCCGTCTCGAGTCCTCTCCGGCTCCATCTCCGCGATCTACTCATCCGCAAAATGTTAAGGGAAGGGGTGAGTCACCAAGACTCAGTGTGTAAATCCCCCACCCGGAAATACAACTCATACACAAGTCATTAATAAACATGCACATGCAACCCAACCTAACCATCCATACTCCTTAACTACCCCATGTGGTCAAAACCACTGGTGGTCAAAACCATTGATGACTTAGAGTCACAAATCAAATGATAGGCCAACCCATCGTGTGGTCAAAACCACCGATGACCATAGGTCACAAAATATCAAGGTGTGGTCAAAACCATTGGTGGTACCAAACCACCGGGACTTAGTCGCAAATATTCAATCGTTGTGGTCAAAACCATCGATGACCATAGGTCACAAATAATCGATGGGGCCAACCCATCTTGTGGTCAAAACCACCGATAACCATAGGTCACAAATAATCGATGGGGCCAACCCATCTTGTGGTCAAAACCATCATGGCGACCCGAGAAAATCATCCCCTCCTCTCATCAACCCCACCATCACATGCTTATACATCAATTATCATATTTCATGTCATAGCATTTAATATCATGTGATGGCATGCAAATCGTATATAAAAAATTACAAGTTAGGGGACTTACCCGGAAACCATGATTATGCCACAAGCTAATCACAACCAAAAGATTAAAGGCAACAATTAAATCATGTAAATTAATAAAGTGTGTAGTGAGTTTCTACACACCTGTTACTATCGTAATTCCTAGATCTCGAAACTCTGATCTACAACGCTAGATCTTGACCCTACATTCGGCCAATCATCTTTGTTAGTATCAAAAGCCTATTCGGCCAAACCAAGATTGTACCAAAGGGTTTCATACGAACCCGAAACCTTACCTACACGTCCTTTGAACACTAACCACCTCACGATATGTAAATCCGTTTCACTTCCCTACAATCGCTTGAATCGTATTAGCAAGAATCATAGGCCATAATTTTAATTCCATAAGAGATGAGTACCCCTTACCACACTTATTGAAAATTGGCAGCACCTTGTTGGAGATATGAGATTTGGCCTAATGCACAATTGGAAGGGCTGGAAATTTTAGTGGAGGAGGAGGGTGTATTCGGCTAAGAAGAAACAACAATGCTGGAAATTTCTGAACAATTTTGGCTAAGAGTTTAAGGGAGATTTTGGCAGCACAATGAAGAGAGGAAGAAGAAAAAGAGTTTGCTGGAATTTTCTCTTAAAAGAGGGGGTATGTTCGGCTAGAAGGAAGCAAGAAGAGAGGAGAATTTTGAAGAATTTTGACAAGAGAGGCTAGGGAAAAATTCGGCAGCAGCAACTTGGAGAAAAGAAAAGAAAATTTTGAAGAATTTTGGCCTCTTCCTCTAGGTGTTAACCGAAAATTGATAGCCCCCAAGGAGTCCCAATGCTGGCCAATTCCTCCCTTTTAGGTGATAATTCCAGCTTTGATTTATCAAAGATAAATCTAGCTTTATCATACTTTTAATTTTCCTAATCCCCTCAATAATTTAATAGCAATTAAAACACTAAAACTCCCCCTTCCAGCCGATTATTAGCAAAAATATAAGCTCAAACTCTTATCAATTCAAGAGTCCAATATGCTGCCATTACTCCCCTCCAACGCCAGCTGTATTGAAGAAAAAATAAAAAAAACAAGGTGCGGGGCACAGGGGTTCAACCAACACTGGTGAAGGCACAAAGAAGACCCCTTTTTAAGCGCCCCAACCAACTCTCCCAATTGACTTTCATGTCAATTTACCCCGCCATTTAAATATAAAGCCTTATACCTGAGCCCTTTTCCCTTAAAGCCCAAAAATAAAATCCCCTTTGCGTTCGTCACGACTCGAACCCGAGTCCCTTTTGCTAAAGCCCCTTTAAGTGGCGCCCCAGCCACTCCGCCCACCTGCCTTTCATGTCTGATCCTTACCTAAGATTTATTTAAAGCCTTTCTTTCCTGGCCCTTCCTTTAACACCCAAAAGGAAAAAAAAAACATTTCTCCCTTGCCACAGCCGAGACTCGAACCTTCTCCCTAACAGCCCTCTAAGGCGCACCAGCCACTTGTGCCAAGCCCTCTTCTTTGTGTCATATTTCGCCCAAAATTTTATTTAGGCCCTATCTCACCTAGCTCCCTCCTTTTAGATACTTAAAAAGAAATTTTTAATACTAGGTCAGGTCTAGCTCGGGATTATTTTTAGACCCTAAAACATGCCAAATAAATCCTAGAATTTAATTCTCCAAGCACACATATGGGAAAATATTTAAATTACAAATAACCCCTAATTTAGGGTGTTAGCTTCTACCCTCTTAGAAATAATTTCGTCCTCGAAATTACTTACTAACGAATAGTTGTACACCTTAACTCACCGTTCTACGCTTATGCTGCGCACTCTGATCTTAATAGAACTATCTTACTTCCTAGGCACAATCTCTAAGTTCACAACCAAGGTTCCGTGCACTTCCTAGCAAAACCGTAAAACTCTACAATAATTAAAGCAATTAGGGTATTCGAATTAAGGAACGCACCGTTGTCACATCCGCACATCTTCCTCCTCGACGGCCAATTGCATAAACCAACCTTGGTTGCCTCGCCTCTGCACCTTCAGCACCTCGGCCACGCCCATTACCATTTCCATTACCGCTAACTGCACCTCGACCCCTCTGTGGTTGTTGGTTATCCCTTCATTTGGTGCACGATCCCGACCTTCCGTTCTCACTTAGCGCCTTCTTAGGACGATCTCTAACTCGATGCTCCATAGACCCACATTCAAAGCATCCACGATTACCATTCCAACACTCCCCTTGTGAAACTTGCGACACTTATCACATCGTGGCGGCCATTGAGGATTAGTAAAGAAGAGAGCCTAGCGACTTGTTCACCCATCAAACCTCGTCCTCTTCTCGCTCATTACCCGAGAACCTTGAAGGTTTGAGCTCCTCTTATTCCAATTTCTATCTTGGTTTCGTCTAACCGACTGTCTTACCCCTTCAGCAACCTTCAACTTCTCCACTAAGACAGCAAACTCCCATTCCTATTGTGGAGCTATCATCATTCTCAGCTCATCTCTCAACCCATCTTCAAATCTGACACAGCGCTCATGCTCGGTACCCACAATACCACGAGCATATCTACTCAATCGGAGGAACTCAGCCTCATACTCCGCCACTGTCTTATTTCCCTAAACCAGGTTCAAGAAAGCCTTCCTCTGAGCGTCTACATAGCTAGTTCCAATATACTTCTTTTGGTAGGCTTCTCTGAAGAATTCCCAAGTAAGGTTTTCTGCCACCGCTCTATCCCTTACGGTGAGCCACCACTGATAGGACTTATCCCGAAGCAGAGAAATGATACCCTTTAACTTCTCCTCAGCGGTGAAATCCAAATCACCCATAATCCTTTCAGTGGATTCTAGCCAATACTCCGCCGCACTAGGCGCCACTCCGGATACTCCTCTAAATACTTCTGCTCCGTTAGCCCGGAGTCATTCCATCACAGATTTGCGGGCTCCTGTACCCGCGCCCGCCTCAGCAACTCATTCTAATACTCGTAGCACCGCCTGAGATACTACGTTGTTACCACCCGTCTGATCCTAAAACTCAGTTTTCGGCGTCGGCAGATCCGGCATCTCATTTCCGGACCCATGACCAGACCTCGTGGGCTCAAGCGGTCATCCTACCTCTACCACGACCACAGGCGGGCGCCCACGACCTCTTGAACTCATTCTAACGATCGCGTTTATCTGTTTAAGAATTTTATGCATTAGTATTTCACTTGGTTATCCGCGAAGATATTTTATGATAGGAGTTTTAGGAGTGGTTCTTTCGTAATCATACAAACACACAGTCTTTCATTCATTCAATCAAAGAGACGTTGTTGATTTCATGGTGATTATTTTTCCACTACCTAGGGGTATTTTCGTAATTTGTCCTACAGGGGTATTTTTGTAATTTTTCCAAAAATGAAAATTTTCGAATGATTTTGTCAAAAATTATTCTAAAACTCTTAATTTCTCGGGTGTTTTGAAAAATTTTGAAATTGGGGTCTTTCGGTGATTTTGAAACTCGGGTATTTTGGTAATTTTCACAAATCAGGTGAATTTGTAAAATTTGATAAATCAGGATGTTTCAAAAGTTGTAAAACTTTGGGAGTTATTTTAAGAATTTATCTTCCATTTTGATGGTGTTGCAAAAATTTTAAAAACCGAGGTCATTTTGGTAATTTTGTTGGTGAGGGCAATTTTATAATTTTCTAAAATAATGATGTTTTCGATATTTTTCAAAGCAAGGTTTTTGGGCACTTTTCATGTGATGAAATTTTTTTTATTAACACCGTGGGTATTTTGGAAATTTCATGATTTAAGGGCGTTTTCGTAATTTTACCCCTAAGGGTATTTTAGTAATTTTACATAATCAGGGTATTTTCTCAAAATGACTTCCAAAAATTGGGTCCTAAGTGATTTTACAAAAGAAAGATATCTTGAAAATTTCTATTTGATAAAAAAAAAATTTTTTCTACGGAGGGTATTTTGGTAATTTACAAGCCAGGGGTATTTTGGTCATTTTTTTAAACAAGGTTTTTATTTTCCTCAAAAACAAAACGACTAATCCCTTTCGGGTTTTAGTTATCGAGTTTAGCTTTGTGAGTGTGTCGTCTCACTAGGATGAACCAGATTACTACGCACTGTGTAGGATTCAAGTGAGTAGGAGGTGAGTCACGAGGATCTGCTTAAATACAGCCCCACCGAATCCAATCCTAGACATGCGTATAACGATTGCCACATTCTTTGCTCAAGGACAACTCATGTGGTTTGTTTAGGGAATTTATTAAATCTTATGCATAGTTGGGGTATACTAGCCCTAGGGTTCAACAGTTCTACTCTAGTAGTCTACGTTCCCAATTTACCCTTCTACCCCTCATCAAAAGAATTCACAAAGAAAATAGATAAAAGTACTTACAGGCGATAGGTGCTGGGAGACTCAGTGCCATGCTGTTCAAACCACAAACACTTTCCAAAAATATTTCAATAAGGCCTACTATCCAAAAACCAAACATTTTGGGCCTTGGGCCCCCACGATGAAGTTTTGAATCGGCTCGATATTAAAATGTAACACCCCAAACCCGCCCATGAGTTCGACCGGATCCGGTATGTCTTTGGATAAAATAATTTGGGTCAATTTGAAAGTTTGGTGAAAATTGATAAAATTTGGCTAAGGTATTAAAACGGGGTTTGAAAACTCGGTTGGGCCTTTTATAAATCTGATTGGGCTTTATAAACCCTTTTGAAAACATTTGATCATGTACATTTTAAAATCATTAAGTTGTAGTTGACTAAGTTTATTTTTGGTTACCCGATGGTAACGTCTTTGAAAACTCGTAAAAGTTATTAAGTTGGAAATGTTACTTTTAACCGGTTTACATATCTTTTATAAATTCGTTTGTAGCATAACATAAGTAAAATAAAATAGCATCCAAATAATAAATAATTGCGGCCTTATTACAATCCCGAAATAAAAGACTTAGAAAAATAATAAGTTTAACTAAAACAAAGTAATTTCAAATCCATCGATAAGCATGGCCGTCTCGAGTCCTCTCCGCTCTATCTCCGCGATCTACTAATGCAAAATGTTAAGGAAGGGTGAGTCACCAAGACTCTCGTATAAATCCCCACCGGAAATAAAACTCATACACAAGTCATTAATAAACATGCACATGCAACCCAACCTAACCATCCATACTCCTTAACTACCCGTGTTGTCAAAACCATCGGTGGTCAAAACCACCGATGACTTAGAGTCACAAATCAAATGATGGGGCCAACCCATTGTGTGGTCAAAACCATCGATGACCATAGGTCACAAAATATCAAGGTGTGGTCAAAACCTTTGGTGGTACCAAACCACTTTGGGACTTAGTCGCAAATATTCAATCGTTGTGGTCAAAACCACCGATGCCCATAGGTCACAAATAATCGATGGGGCCAACCCATCTTGTGGTCAAAACCACCGATGACCATAGGTCACAAATAATCTGATGGGGCCAACCCATCTTGTGGTCAAAACCATCGCGACGACCCGTAAAATCATCCCCTCCTCTCATCAACCCCACCATCACATGCTTATACATCAATTATCATATTTCATGTCATAGCATTTAATATCATGTGATGGCATGCAAATCGTATATAAAAATTACAAGTTAGGGGACTTACCTGAAACCATGATTATGCCACAAGCTAATCACAACCAAAAGATTAAAGGCAACAATTAAATCATGTAAATTAATAAAGTGTGTAGTGAGTTTCTACACACCTGTTACTATCGTAATTCCTAGATCTCGAAACTCTGATCTACAACGTTAGATCTTGACCCTACATTCGGCCAATCATCTTTGTTAGTATCAAAAGCCTATTCGGCCAAACCAAGATTGTACCAAAGGGTTTCATACGAACCCGAAACCTTACCTACACGTCCTTTGAACACTAACCACCTCACGATATGTAAATCCGTTTCACTTCCCTACAATCGCTTGAATCATATTAGCAAGAATCATAGGCCATAATTTTAATTCCAAAAGAGATGAGTACCCCTTACCACACTTATTGAAAATTGGCAGCACCTTGTTGGAGATATGAGATTTGGCCTAATGCACAATTGGAAGGGCTGGAAATTTTAGTGGAGGAGGAGGGTGTATTCGGCTAAGAAGAAACAACAATGCTGGAAATTTCTGAACAATTTTGGCTAAGAGTTTAAGGGAGATTTTGGCAGCACAATGAAGAGAGGAAGAAGAGAAAGAGTTTGCTGGAAATTTCCTCTTAAAGAGGGGGTATATTCGGCTAGAAGGAAGCAAGAAGAGAGGAGAATTTTTGAAGAATTTTGACAAGAGAGGCTAGGGAAAAATTCGGCAGCAGCAACTTGGAGAAAAGAAAAAAAAATTTTGAAGAATTTTGGCCTCTTCCTCTAGGTGTTAACCGAAAATTGACAGCCCCCAAGGAGTCCCAATGCTGGCCAATTCCTCCCTTTTAGGTGATAATTCCAGCTTTGATTTATCAAAGATAAATCTACCTTTATCATACCTTTAATTTTCCTAATCCCCTCAATAATTTAATAGCAATTAAAACACTAAAACTCCCCTTCCAAATTGATTATTAGCAAAAATATAAGCTCAAACTCTTATCAATTCAAGAGTCCAATATGCTGCCATTACTCCCCTCCAACGCCACCAGATTAAAGAAAAATAAAAAAAAAAAACAAGGTGCGGGGGTCGGGGTTCGAACCAATGACCGGTGAAGGCACAAAGAAGAGCCCCTTTTAAGCGCCCCAACCAACTCTCCCAATTGACTTTCATGTCAATTTACCCTGCCATTTAAATATAAAGCCTTATACCTGAGCCCTTTTCCCTTAAAGCCCAATAATAAAATCCCCTTTGCATTTGTCACGACTCGAACCCGAGTCCCTTTTGCCAAAGCCCCTTTAAGTGGCGCCCCAGCCACTCCGCCCACCTGCATTTCATGTTTGATCCTTACCCAAGATTGATTTAAAGCCTTTCTTTCCTGGCCCTTCCTTTAACGCCCGAAAGGAAAAAAAAACATTTCTCCCTTGCCACAGCCGAGACTCGAACCTTCTCCCTAGCAGCCCTCTTAGGCGCACCAGCCACTTGTGCCAAGCCCTTTTCTTTGTGTCATATTTCGCCCAAAATTTTATTTAGGCCCTATCTCACCTAGCTCCCTCCTTTTAGATACTTAAAAAGAAATTTTTAATACTAGGTCTGGTCTAGCTCGGGATTATTTTTAGACCCTAAAACATGCCAAATAAATCCTAGAATTTAATTCTCCAAGCACACATATGGGAAAATATTTAAATTACAAATAACCCCTAATTTAGGGTGTTACATTCCCAAATAAGGCAATATTTCGTGTTTGGAAATTGAGAAATCGTGCCCTATCGTCTTTGGGTTTGATTTTTCGTTTGACCAAATAACCAAATATCCTTTTAAAATTTTGTCCATGTCTTCTAAAAATAAGGCAATGTTTCGTGTTTGAAATCCAAAAAATCATATTCTATCGTGCTGGGCTTCGGTTTTTCGTTTGTCCAAATAATTGAATATCCTTATAAAAATCTCAATGCATGAACTTTGGAAATCATGAAAAGATCTTGAAATCGAGAGTTTGAAACGTCATATCCTATCGTGCTGGATGTGATATTTTATTCTTTCAGAACAAGGAATCTCAATATCCAATTCGAGTTATTTAAAAATTTTCAAAATGGAATTGTATTCTAAAACTGTTTCAAATTTTTAGCATTAGGACATTAATTAATCAATTAGGTACCAATTTTGGGCGTTGCGAGGGTGCTAATCCTTCCTCGAGCGTAACCGACTCCTGAATCCGTTTTTCTTAGAATTTGTAGACCAAAATTAAATTCTTTTAAAATAAGATGTTTTATAGGTGACCCGATCACACCTAAACAATGGCGACTCCATGTTTCATTTTAAATTCGATCCCCGTTTTTTTAAAAAAATATATATAAAAAAATGGTTTCGATAGCTTGACGAATCCATTGGGGACTTTGAGAGTCAGGCCATAGATTGATTAATTCTTGTCCTTTTGATTGAAAATTTGGAAAATTGTTTTGAAAAATCATGTTTCCTTTGAGGCATTTTGCTAGTACTATAATGTTTTTGGTAGAATACTTGCATCTGCATTACATCACCGTTGTGGTTACACCTTTAAGTGGGAGTGAGAAACTATGCCTTCGTGAGGTTTTCACCTCTACATGGGCTAGTGGACTGCTTCCGGGATACATCTGTACCTATGTGCTTCGTGAGATTTTTATCTCCACATGGCCATAGGGAAATGTATTCCCTTGAACTGAACTCGATCCATATGAGCCTATAATGGGTGAGGATTGAGGAATCTGCTAGTTCAGGTACCCTTTCCTTAGAACCAAACCATATATAGTGAACCCTAGGAGCCCACTTTAGGTAGAATTTTGTTGACCCTAGCAGTCACTTGGATGGGTGTTTGACTATTTTCTGTTTGATTTGATTTTCACCATCTTTACATGATACTAACGTGTTTACTTTTGTTTATGACTACATTGCATTTCATCATCATAGAAAGGAGGTGTTGATTAATATTCGATTGCTAAATATAAGAGTTTGTCATAAGGAAATGGATTACTTGATAAAGTGGGTTATAATGCGTTCGTCCAAATATAGTCCAAGTAAACACAACAAGAAAACATTGACAGTATATGACTTTGCCTCATTTCCCGGGGATTTAAGCCAACAAGGATTATTCGAGATTCATCACGTCTCAATGAGCATAGCGGATGATGAGTGAGTGAAGAGTCACGGCTTGGATCAAGCAACAAGGAGCTGGAAGAGGCATCTATTGAGAAAGTTCACAGGACACGACCATAACATCCAGATAAGAAGAAAAGGATTGGTGTATTCACCTGGACTATAAGGACAAAGCCGCATAAGTAATCCGTTTTATGTAAAGAAATTTATTTTCTAGAAAAGTTTTTCTAATGGAATTGAATTCAAAATTAACGCCTCTCTTTCTTTTGCATGCATTTGCATTGCATTTCATGCATTTGCATTGCATCACATCATATGCATTAAGATTTGTAGAAAGATTCTAATTAATTAAAAATTATTTCAGCAACTTGGAAACTGACAAAACCTTACCAAATACGCATCCCTACGGCACAAGAAAAAAGACCAAGTCAATGGATAAAAGACTAGAAAAATTGGAGCAAATGCAAAAAGATATGCAAGCACAAATACAGGCACAGATGTAGGAGCAGCTTGCTAAGATCCAGCAAGACATGATGGACAAAATGATGGAATCTCAGAGAAATATGATGACTCAGATGACGCAGCTATTGAATGGGCTTATGGATAAAGGAAAGAGCCTCATGGTTAATATTGAGGAGAATACTGAGTATCCTCAATATCCCCCTGGTTTTACTCCACCACATATGCAAACACAACCTGAAGTAACTTTACAAAGGCCATCTGTCACGATCAAGCCTCAACAATTCCAAGCTAGTGCTTCAAAGAATCTCCAAACTGGCTCAGGTTCAAGAGATAATCCAATCAATACTAATGTCCCTGAATTGGATGAAATAGCTGAAGGAGAGAGGACAAAAGTAGAATTGCCAAAACAGCTAGAAGATATATATAAATGGTTGGAGGAGAAGTTTAAGGCGATAGAAAGTGCCGATAGCTATTATGGAATTGATGCCAAGGATTTAAGCTTGGTCCCGAACTTGGTGCTCCCATACAAATTCAAAATTCCTGAATTTGAGAAATATAACGAGACAAGTTGCCCCGAGGCTCACATCACTATGTTTTGTAGAAAAATGACGGGGTACATTAATAATGACCAACTATTGATCCATTGCTTCCAAGGTAGCTTGGTGGGAGCAGTAGCCAAGTGGTATAACCAGTTGAGTTGTTCTCAAATTGGTACATGGAAAGACTTGGCTCAAGCTTTCATAAAACAATACAGCCACGTGACAGACATAGTGCCCGATAGGATTACACTCTAGAACATGGAGAAGAAGACAAATGAGAACTTCAGGCAATATGCCCAGCGATGGAGGGAAGTGGTGACGTAAGTCCAACCACCACTCTTAGATAAAGAGACGACCATGCTCTTCATCAGTACTTTGAAGGCTCCCTTCATCAACAACATGTTGGGAAGTGCTACTAAAAGCTTTTCTGATATCGTAATGTCTGGGGAGATAATAGAAAATGCGATAAGATGTGGGAAGATCGAAGCAGGGGAAGGCACCAAGAGATCGGCCTCAAGAATGAAGGAGAATAAGGTGAATAATATGAGTACATATAACAAGGGTCATTCGAGAGCGATCACAGTGAGACAGCCAAAAACAACACCACTGGTCATCAGGGCTCACCAAAACAAGAATCCAGTGCAAAGCAACTCCAATTTACACCAATTCCAATGATATATAGGGAGTTGTATCAAAGCCTATTTGATACACATGTGGTGGCTCCTCATTACATGGAACTAATGCAACCCCATACCCCAAATGTTATGATTCGAATGCTCAATGTGAGTATCACGTGGGAATAACGGGTCACTCAATCGATAACTACATTACATTTAAGAAGTTGGTCGAAAGGTTCATTAAAATGGGAATTGTGAAGTTTGATGATTTTTCAGAACCTGATCATTCTGACTAAGCGGTAAAAGGTGATAATTGAAAGTGGGGGTAGGAGAGTTGTGATTCCTTGAAGAGGTCATCAGAATCCCGAAAATTGAGAAATCAGAACATTAACAGGGAATTGAGGAATAAAAGTTTCCAAGAATCTGCCCTTATGTACTTAGGAGTGTCTTAAAAAATGGGACTGTGGAAGGGATCCCTTTATTTTTAGGGCTAATCTAGAGAAATATTCAAAACATACTTGTTGCTTTAAGCCTAGAGGCAACAAGAATCCTTTTGTGAAATAGGCTTGTGCCCAGAATTTTTATTTCAATAAAATGCATCTTTTTGAGCAAATATCTTTTCATTCTTTTTCATACTATACATTCTTTTGCTCTTTGGAATATTCTTTATTCATGACCACGCCATGCAAATAATTAGCCTTAGAATCATTTATTCTTTAGATTTTTTGCCTTTATACCTAGGTACCCAGATATCAACGACATGAGCGACGTTGTTACTGGCTCCCTTTTTTGAATGAGATATGGGTCTAAGGGATCTAAAGACTTTGAAGATGACAAAGATTGTAGCCTATCTTTTGATTTGTTAAGGATGGTAGAACAAGATGAAAATAGACTCTACCTTGCAAAAGGTCAGTGGACGCTGCGAGCTTAGGAAGGGGTAAAAATGAAACCTAACTCACCATAGAAAAAAAGTGAGACATCATTGAGCATTTTCAAGAATTCAAAGATGTTTTCACACAATCATATCAAGGCACGCCAGGCTACTGAAACGTGGGTATGCTGTTAAGATTGGTGTTTAAAGAACCCATGTTAATGGTTCTACAACGATCAGGCTAATCAAGAGGTTCGGGCTACTGGTTTACCAAGAAAGGGAAATTGCATCAATTACACCGTAAATGCGAAATTGAAGAAGACAAGACTTGTGTGCCTCCTCCATCTTTTCTATATGTGGGGCATAGATGTTACGGAGCCGATATCGTCAAAAGCATCTAGCCAACACCGATTTATCTTCGTGGTTGTCAATTACTTCATTAAGAAGGTGAAGGTCGCTTCATATGCCAATATTACAAAGTCGATAGTCATTAGAACAAAAAAAAAAGAAGAAAGAATACCGAAAAAAAGTCAAAAGATCACATTTAATAATACAATTTTAAAAGTTTGCAGTCTGTTCAAAGATTAGGAGCCACATCAAAGCAAAGAAAAGAGATCAAAGAAAAAAAAAAAAAGTAAAAATAAAAAAAATGAAACAAGGATCGTTAGGAAGATGACCTAAACTGGTAAAGGTTGGCATAGAGAAGTTACCATTTACTCTCTTTGCTTCTTGAACGTTGGTTAGGACTTTCACCGGGCAACATCTTTCTCATTGATTTATGAAAGAGAAGAAATTGCTAGAAGTTAAGATTCATTTTCTCCAAGCTTTGGTTGAATTGGATGAAGCAGAATGTCTCCAGTAAGCTTGATTGAAAGTATTCATCATGGTCGAATGTACTAAAAATGGATGATACGGGCTTATGACAAAAAGGGTCGCTCAAGAGAATTTTAGGATGGGGACTTGGCATTAAGAAGGATTCTTCTCATCCAAAAAGACTTTAGAGGAAAGTAAATGCCAAATTTGATAAAACCTTATGTGATGAAGAAGGCTTGCTCTAGAAGATCATTAACTTTGACCAAGATGGATGGCAAGGACATGCTCAAGCGGTGAATTCAGAAAGGAGAGGTCAAGGTGAAAACTTGCAAATGGCACTTTGAGACCTTCAAAAAATCAAAAAAAGAAAAATTTTCATCAAAAAAAGAAAAAAATGAGAGGCCAAGGCGAAAACTCGCATAGGGCACCTTGAGGCCAAAGGGGATTTGAGTTGAAAACTCGAAAAGGGCGGCTCAAATTTTGATCAAAAGTGGGGCATATAGTAGTCTTGCTATACTTGAACTAACAACGAGGAAGTATGTTACATCTTGGGAATCGACAAAGTACTCCAGATCCCCTAAACACATATTGAGCTTAAAATGGTCCTCAAGAAGTTTGAACAAAGAAGCTCAGGCTGCGATATCCGAGGCACCTAGATTCCATTTTACCCATTTTAAATTTATTATTTGTGATTATTTTATTCTTTTCAAAAAATGCTCCCAATAAAATTTTTTTTGCATTTGCTATCTTGGCTTAACTTATTTGTTTCGAGCTATGCTCCTGATTAATTTCCTTCTCGTCCATTGTTATGTTCTTTTTCAGGCATTTTGCATTGAAATGACGATTAGTGGACTAATTACACTTTCATAAAAGGAGTTTCGCATATTAACTAGAAGCCTCTAAATAATACAAGAACCTGGAACAGGGTTATTGTTTAGAACTTACTAAGCTTCAGGGCTGGAAATGTTTGAGAAGGAAAAGTCTAAATTGAGGCTATCTCCTTGGATTTTCTGTCAAAAATAGCCGGTGATACAATATCGACGGAACACGAGCAATGATAATCCAAACGTAGAAAGGATCATTCTAAAAAAAATTGATATTTCGCATCCATGCGAGTATCATGCATACACATTTGGTTGGGTCAACTGGGGAGTGATCAGTTGATGGGACAAGTTACAGATCCTATACCCCTAAGTTATAGTGGGATAGATGGAAGCTGATACAGATCCTATACCTTTGAATAGCAATGGGATGGATTGAAGAGGAAACAAATCCTACATTTTGAAGTCACAATGGGATGGATGGGAAAAGATTCAGATCTTATACCCTAAGTCACAATGAGATGAACCCTAAAGTTACAGTGTGGCAAATTTGTTGAGCAAGATATAATCGATTTCTCGGGTTTTCTATCGAGAATACCCAGTCGAACAAGATGGCAGCATAATATGTTAGTGATAAAGCCCTGATAAATAATGAAGCCAACCCTAAGCTTTTTAAAAAAGGGGGTCATTCTTATAAAATTCTACATTCATGCAAGACCCATTTAGTTAGAAGCATTTGATTTATTTCGATCATTGCATCCTAATCCTTATACATTTAACAAAGAACCATTCTCATTACATTTTGCATTCATGCAAATGTCGTCTATAATACATTTAGTTAGGAGCATTAGATTCATTCTGATAATTGCATCCTAACCATTTTGCATAAGCATAAACACATAATATCGATTTTACAAGATAGGTCCCCAAAGGACTGTGCCACAACATTGATGAATTCACAGATCTTGTCTCCCTAAGCAGTAGTGGAGCAGATCGAAGACCCCAGCCTTGCCTCCTTGAGTTTGCAGCGGAGCAAACTGAAGATAGCACATCTTGTCTCCCTAAGCAATAGTGGAGCAAATCGAAGACCCTAGCCTTGCCTCCCTGAGTTTGCAGTGGAGCAAACTGAAGATAGTAGATCTTGTCTCCCTAAGCAGTAGTGAAGCAGATCGAAGACCCCAGCCTTGCCTCCCTGAGTTTGCAGTGGAGCGGATTGAAGATTTTAGATTTTGTTCCCTTGAGATAGTAGTAAAGCAGATAAATGATGACCAGTCCTTCTCTCTGAGAAATAGTAGAGTAGGTGAAGATTGTAGATCTTGTCACCCTAAGCAATAGTGGAACAAGATTGAGCGGCAAATCTTGTCTCCCTAAGCAGTAGTGGAACAAATTTAAGCCACCAGTCTTACCTCCCTGACCAGCAGTGGAATAGGTCGAAGATTGTAGATCTTGTAACCCTAAGCAGTAGTGAAACAAGATTGAACGGCAAATCTTGTCTCCCTAAGTAGTAGTGGAATAGATTTAAGCTACGGTCCGATCTCCACGACCGGCGTGGAATAGGTTGAAGATTGTAGATCTTGTCACCCTAGTGGAACAAGATCGAGCGGAACAAGATCGAAGCGTAGCAAATCTTGTCTCCACGACCTGGAATAGTAGTAGTAGAAGCGATGATGGACCAAGAAGCAAATCTTGTCTCCAGCGGTAGTAGAACGATTTAAGCCACCGGTCCTATCTCACGACGGCGAGTGGAATAGGTCAAAGATTGTAGATCTTGTCACCCTAGCGAGAGTGGACCAAGATCGAGCGGCAAATCTTGTCTCCCTAAGCAGTAGTGGAACAAATTTGAGCCACCAGTCTGGCATCCTTGAGTTTGCAGTGGAGCAGATTAAAGATAGCAGATCTTGTGTAACATCCTCAAAGTGGGCCTACTCATTTATATGATAGTCTAATATGTTAAGTTGAGATTGTAAAGGTTGGGTGACTTTTGATTAAATATTTGGATTAGGATTAAAGTTAGTGTTCGGATAATTTAAAGTGAGATATTGGGCTTTAAAAATTTGGGTTAGGTGGCTAATAAATGGTGTTAGCTTATAATTTAAGAAGATGGTTAATCAAGTGACAAGTTGGGCTTGTGGCCCAAAGGATTAAAGTGCATTAAGTGGGCATAAGGTGGAGCCTTAAGGGAGGAGGAATTTGGGCCTGGTGGTGATTGGGCCTTAGGAAATGGGTCAAATTTGTCACTTAAGAGCCTTAGGAGTGGATGGCACACTAGCTACAAAATAGGGATTTTAATTCTTTTATTTTCTTGATAAATACGAAGAAAATGAAGAGAAAGATGAGGGCTATTTTTAGGGAGATAAGGGATTAAGATAACCAGAAAGATAAAAGCTATTAGATGACAGCAGAGTTGGCCGAAAATCCAACTCGGGGAGGGGAGAGTTGGCCAAAATTCCAACTCTATGTGTGTGGGTATGCCAAAATTTCTCTATAAATAGGGAGTAGTATTCTTCAATTTTGGTATTTTGAAACCCTATTCCTCTCTCATTCTCTGCCGAAATTTCCAAGCCTTCTCTACAGTTTCTCTTTTTCTTTTCTAAGAGTTGAATTCCTTTGTTCATACCCTCATCTCCTATGGCCGAATCTACAAGTGAGATCTCTGTTTTCCCGAAGGTGCACAGTAAGCCGTATACTCCTCTTTAATCCGGTGAGTTTTGGGATTTTTCCTTTTCTATGAGTCCTTTGTTTTGATCAAATCCTAATCTAAATCATTGTTTTCAAGGCCCTATCGATTATACTCTTTACTCCTCGAAGGTGAATCATTCCATTAAAGCCGATTTGGTGGAAAAGTCAAGGTAGGTGGTGGTAGGTTTGGCGAATGGCCTTCCATGATTCTTTTGCTTTGGCGAATATTATTTGGGTTAGGATGGTTGTGTGTATCAGTTGGTTTGATATTTGTTTTGGTGGTGGTTGAATATAGGTAGGGAGGTGACGTTTCTTAGGGAATTTCGGGATTCGACAAATAAGGCTCTACGTTAAAGATAATAGATTTTTGTGATATCAGGTGTGTAATACTTTCCCACCATCTAGATCTAATCATAAAATGCATGATCATAAATTTATATGTTTTGATAATTGCCAACATCTCGGTTTATTGATGAAAGCCCAAGGAGGGTCAAAGCGGATCACCAGGTTAGTAAATAATCTGTTTAAATGTTATAAGTAAAATGCTTGTATGTGATTGCATGGGTTGGGTTGATGAAAGGAGGAAGTTATATGTTATATGTGTAGCGGTTTTACTGGTGATCTAATGTAACTGCTAATGCCGTGAATCTATTATCTGAGCTTCGCCATTATATGTTATAAGGGCTTGACCATTATATGTGGATGAAAGACATGAGCGCTATCTTGGCTTTATAGCGGTGTGGGTCGATTGTAGAAATCCCCAATGGTGTGAATGGTTGGTGCAGGCGTGTAGCGGATGGAAACCTAGGCAAGCAGGTTGGGCCTTGCATATTATTTGTTGCTAATTTTTATTATGAGTATTAAACTATTTATTTTGTCTAACGGGCTTAAGGCCCAAAAATCTAGTGGTGCATGAGGGTTGCTGCTGAGTCTCATGACTCACCCTTTTAATTAACATTTGGTGATACCTAGTGCTCTGGACCGATGGAGAGAAAGCGCAAAGTGGCCATGCGAGAAGAATATGTGGATTTGGCAAAAGACTCAAGTTAATTGTTTTATATCGTATTTTGATTAATGGATTTTAAACTTCAATGTAATAAGGCCATGGGCCACTAGTTCACCTTTTTGTTTTGTTATGGGCCTTTATTGTTTATTTTATTTATTTTAAAACCAAGACATGTAATTAGCTTTTAGGCTTTTGATTATTAGGCATATTTTATATAAATAATATTTGGGCTTTCCGTCAACACGATTGGTTTTACTAAAATTTTCCTTAGTGACATACGAGATCCGGTTGTAGTGTTTGAAATTTGGGTTTGGGGTGTTACAAATTGGTATCGAGCCAGGTTCAAAACTTCACTTTGAGGTTTTGGGCTCAAAACATTTTCTAAAGATGGGCTTTTGAAATATACATGTTTTTAAATAATAACAGGGTTTTAGCTCGGCATGGCACCTACGTCTCCGGCCTAAGTCCGCCAGGTAAGTACTCCTAACCATTGTGTGATATATTTATGTGGGCTTAATGGGCTTTATGGGACGTAGACTAAGTTGAAATTAGAACTTGATGGACTCTAAGCTTACACAAACAAACTCTTAAAAATCCATAAGACTTAACTTCATTAAACAAAACCTGTAAACAAGTCACAAGACTAAAGTGTGGTAACAAGCATATGCATGTCTAGGAGTAGATCCGGAAGAGCTTGGTATTTAAGCAGTCCGAGTGACTCACCTCCTCTTCGCAAGAATCTCACCTGGTGCATAGTGATTGTTCACTTTAGCCATGACAGGGTGTGGCAATAGGCATATGCATGTCTAGGAGTGGATTCAGGGAAAGCTTGGTACTTAGCGACCTAGTGACTCACCTCCTTTCCACTAGAATCCTACACGGTGTGTAGTGACTATTCACCCTAATTACAGTACATGTTGATGAGGCCGAACTACAATTAAAACCCAAAGGGACCAAACCACTGTTTTTCACAAAAAAAAAATTTAAAATATCCTACTTTGAAAATAATACCTATGATTTGCGAATATATCCCGATTTACAAAGTCAACAGAATCTTTCCTTAGGAAACAAAAAAACAACAACAACAAAATATTCTTGAATTGAAAAATTACCGAATTACCCTTGAGTTGTAAATGACCAAAACACCCTTGATTTACAAAATGATCAAATTACCCCTGATTGGCAAAATTATCGAAATACCCTAGATTTTCAAAATTACCAAAATACCCCTATATTTCCAAAATTATTGAAATACCCTCAAATTTCCAAAATTATCGAAGTACCCTCGGGATTACAAAATTACCAAAACACCCCAATTTCACAAAATCACCAAGGACCCTATTTTGAAAAATTACGAAAATACCCCTGCAGGATAAAATTACAAAAATACCCCTGGGTAGTGGAAAACAACAACAATGACAACCACAACACTTTTCTGTAATGAACGTGAGTTCATGAATGTTGATAATTGAATGAATGAACTTGAGGCGTAGTATGTATGAATTGAAAGAACTACTTTTTAGAACTATTAATCATAAGGTATTCGCGATAAATCGGAGGAAAGAAATAATGATTCATAAAATTCTTAATCAGATAAACGCAACTCGGAAGAATGAGTTCAAGGGGTCGAGGACATCCGCCGCGTAGACGCAATAGGGGTAGAATGAGCGCATCAGAGCCAGTAGGGTCTGGCCACGGGTCGGGAAATGAGATGTCGAAACTGCCGGCTATAGAAGGAGAATTTCGAGATGAGGCGCCCGGAGATGATGCTGTATCTCAGGCGATGTTGAAGGTTTTAGAGAGGGTTGCTGGAGTAGGTAGGGGCACAGGAGCTCGAAAATCTGTGCTAGAACGGCTTAAGGCCAATGGAGCAGAAGTGTTTAGTGGAGTTTCTGGTGTAGCCCCTAACACAGCTGAGTATTGGATGGAAGTGACTGAGCGTATAATGGGTGACTTAGATTTTACGGTGGAGGAAAAGTTGAAAGGGTTCGTGTTTCTTCTTCGAGACGAGGCTTACCGGTGGTGGCTCATGGTGAAAGAAGGTGCTACTGCGGATGTAACATCCACGATAATTAGGGGCTATGCATTTTACTTAATTGAATGATGTTGCATGTTTATTTATTAATGAGTATATTTTGGAAGTTATTTAAGCATCATTAATTAAGTAAAGGCTTAGTAAAACTTTTAATTTTTATTAAGAGAGAGCTAAGTAAATTAGGCCTTAAGAATTAATGGCAAGGAGTTCCATGCATAAGTTAAGTAATTGGCAAAGTGGTTAAGATGCATGGATGTATGCTTGAGGTGTAAGGTTGAATCTTCTAGCTAGCATTAGGGAAGATTTTAAATTTTGTTTTCTTTCTTATATGTGTCGCCAAGAAAGTTCTAGAGTGGATGAGCTTTCATTCATTTTTGGCTAGTTGACCATGTGAAAAAGGAAGTTAAAAACTTAAGGCATGGGATGATAAGTTGGTGATAAGATGAAGGGGACAAAGGCTTGATATTTGGCTATGTTTTGGGGATGTGTCCATGGTCATTTGACCATGAACCTAGACGGCATGAAGGCTAAAGGGAGAGGCTTAATTGTGTAGTAAATTTTTGGATATGATGGGGAAGAAACAAGGAGGAAAAAGGGGGATATGTTGGCTTTGATTTGGCCGAATTTGTGCTTTGCCATTAGGGGGGAAAAGTTAGCCAAAAGTCTTTGTTTGTCCATCTTTTCTCATTTTCTCCAAAAGTTCTCTCCTAGCCGAATTTGCCATAGAGTTTAGGTAAAACTTTTTTTGCTTTGGCTTTCTTTTTTTGACCAATTTTCTTTATTTTGGTAGAATGTACCTTAGACATTTTGGTACACTTTTGCTTTTGATTTAGCCTCAATTGTTTGAACCAAATACAACTTTCTTTCTCCCATTTATTTTTCTTCTTGAAACCGAAATTACAAAGTTCAAAGAACCAAATTCTTCATTCCTCTTCTTTAGCCGAATGCATCTAAGTCTCATGACTAACCTCCCTTCTCTTTGATCATATAATCTTTTCTTTTTCTTTTCATCTTATTTTTCTATTATCTTTCTCTCATTGCCGAAACCACATAGGATCAAGAATCTCCTCCTTGGCCGAATGTGCAAAAGTTCCTAATCATCTCTTTTCTTTTGAGAAATCACCATTATCATCTTCTTCTCCTCTTTCTCTTTTCTACCTTCTTTCTTTCCTTCTCTTTTCTTTTCCCTTTCTTCTTTTCCTTCAAACCGAAACCACCATTTCTCTTCTCTTTTTGTTAAAGCCGAATCTTGAAGGACTCAAGTAAGAATTCTATCAATTATTTTTATCATTTCCTTTCACTTTAGTAAATTTAGAACTATAATCTTTTATTTTCTCTCCTAGGCCGAATCTTTTGAAAAGATTTTTCAAAGATCTTTGTTGAAGACAACCTTTAAGTAACCATTCGAATCATCAAGGTAAGATTACTATTTTAGATAATATCAATTTCTTTAGATGGATCACTAATCTACGTTATTTTAGGGCGATCTAAGATCAACAAGATAGGTAAGAAAAGGGTCGTGCGAAGTGTTTGGAAGAGAGGAGGTATTCTTTACCATCGAACTACAAGCGAAGAAGCGATATCGGGGTTAGAGACTTTCCACGGGTTGTGGACCTTACGCTAACGAGGATCGATTATTCAAGTAGTGCGTACAACTGAACCACTTTACGTAGGTGGAATATCGGCGGGTTTTGATCCATCTAGTGGAGAAAAACCGTAAATAACTATCATTCGTGAATCGAGGGTAAGGATTTAGATCCATCGTTTATAAGTGTAGTTTTGCTAACAATAGTTTATACTAACAGAGTGTATTAATCAATTAGGTGTGGACGAGCAAGAGGTATTGTTCTCCTTTGTTACTAGGTGTGTAACCATACATTAAAAATTTCCATAGATTTATATTATTAAAAGTGATTATATGATAGTATGTTTTGATTGTGGATACCAATTATTGGTATACAAAATTCGTATGTTACCCAATATTTCGTTTATTTTGATATATGCATCAATATGAAATAAGCATGACTATATTATGATTTGTGGGTAAATAGCATGAAAATCGATTTGATATGTATGTGCATGGGCATATGGGTATGTTTAATAAAGGAGGAAGTATTCGGTGGTTTTACCACAATTACGGTGACTTGGTCACATATGTGAAATTGGTGACTTCGGTCACATATTTGACTCCGGTGGCCGGTCACATATTTGACTCGGTGGCCGATCACATATTTGACTCGGTGGCTTGGTCACATATTTGACTCGGTGGCGGTCACATATTTGATTCTGGTGGCCGGTCACATATTTGGCTCCGTGACTTGGTCACGTATTTGAAATCTGGACTTGATCGGTGACTTGATCACATCTGTTTTGGTGGCTTTGCCACAATAAAGGCGATGTGCATGTTGACTGCAAAGAAGCGCCTTCGATGGTGTGTAGTGGATGGAGGTCGATTTAGTAATCCCGGTGTGTTGGTTGGTGCGGGGTGTGTAGCGGATGGATATTTAGGTTGGGCCGGGCTTGCATTTCATTTCATGTACATAATTATGTAATATTGTATGTTTATTACTTGATCTGTTATGAAATGGGCCTTTGGGCTAAATATGAATTAAATGGGCCTTTGGGCTAAATATGAGCTAAATGGGCCTTGGGCTAAATCGAGTTAAATGGGCCTATGGCCATATGTGAAATTTTGGGCTTGAAAGCATATGATAAAATGGGCTTTTTAGTGTATGTGTTATACATTAAGTTTATGACTCACCCATTTTATGGGATAACTTTTGAGATGACTCATAGTGCGATGGATCTAGGCTGACAAGGAATTCGAGGTGGCGATGCTTCGTATCAAGTATTGTGGAGATTTTCCAACTTAAACTCTTTAAGTTAAATTTTATTACTTAGACTTTATTATGGATTTGCCAATTTTATGTAATAAGGCCACTATAAACTATCTTTCATTTAGTGTTTGGATTTACTTTTATTTTGACATGAACAAATATCTATTAAATAACTAAATTGGTTTTTGATAATTATTTAAAAGGTTTTTGTCTCTAATATATAAATGTTTTCAAGGAAATTTTCTTAAGTTTGGTTTCCTTTTGATTTTATTAATTCATCCTAAAAGAATATTTCAAAAAACAAAGTTACTTTACAATGTGTTTCCGCTAAAGTTTTACTCGAGGAACATACCAAATCCGGTTAGGCTTTTTGAAATTTGGGTTTGGGGTGTTTCAATGGACTGATTGATCGGGATTTCTTTAAGGAGTCATTCTAGGAAAGTACGTTGGGGCTAGTTATATGGATGCTCAAAGGAAAGCATTCTGAATTTGGTGCGAGGAGTAAGTCTGTGGCTGAGTATGAGGCTGAGTTTCTACGCTTGAGCCGCTACGCTCGAGGAATAGTAGCAACAGAGTATGAACGATGCGTTCGGTTCGAGGATGGGCTGCGGAATGAGTTAAGGATTCTAATTGCACCACAGAGAGAGAGAGTTTTCGCGGTATTAGTGGATAAGGTTAAAGTAGCTGAGAAAGTGAAACGGGCTGAGAGACAGGATAGGGATAAGGATAGGGATAAGAGAAGTTTTGAGCCGTCAGGACCATCTGGGAATTTTCAGAAGAGGCCTAGGACTGATGGGGCAGCTCGTGCTCCAGCGGGCCAGAATTAAGCATGTTCTACGTGTGGGAGAACCCATCTGGGGGAGTGCAGAGTCAGAACCGGTGGTTGTTTTAAGTGTGGATCCACAGAACATCTGATCAAGGATTGTCCTCGGATAGATCGAGAGCAACCAAGTGGTCGAGGTTCGATCGGACTAAGAGAGGTGATCGATCGGACCAAGGGGTCGTGGGGCGACTAGAGGTGGTAACAGTTCGGTCGGGCTATGGAGCACTAGGCCAAGGTGCAAGTTATCTTTGAGGCAAGGCGATCGACTTTGGTCTATGCAAATTAACGCCAAGGGACGGAGATGCTCAGATGCAAATAATGGTGCGTACCTACCATAGTATACTAAGTGGTTATTTTGGCTTTAGAATTTGAGTGCACAATGAAAGCATAGTGGTGAGACTTAGGTAGTATGATTACTAGTTAGTTGGAAATTTTGAGGACGAAATTTCTTTAAGGGGTAGAAGCGTAACATCCTCAAAGTGGGCCTACTCATTTATATGATAGTCTAATATGTTAAGTTGAGATTGTAAAGGTTGGGTGACTTTTTGATTAAATATTTGGATTAGGATTAAAGTTAGTGCTCGGATAATTTAAAGTGAAATATTGGGCTTTAAAAATCAGGTTAGGTGGCTAATAAATGGTGTTAGCTTATAATTTAAGAAGATGGTTAATTAAGTGACAAAGTGGGCTTGTGGCCCAAACGATTAAAGTGCATTAAGTGGGGATAAGGTGGCACCTTAAGGGAGGAGGAATTTGGGCCCTGAGTGATTAAGATAAGGGATTTTAATTCTTTTATTTTTTTGATAAATACGAAGATAATGAAGAGAAAGATGAGGGCTATTTTCAGGTAGATAAGGGATTAAGATAACAAGGAAGATAAAAGCTATCAGATGACAGTAGAGTTGGCCAAAAATCCAACTCTGGGAGGGGAGAGTTGGCCGAAATTCCAACTCTGTGTGTGTGGGTATGCCGAAATTTCTCTATAAATAGGGAGTAGTATTCTTCAATTTCGGTATTTTGAAACCCTATTCTTCTCTCATTCTCTGCCGAAATTTCCAAGCCTTCTCTACAGTTTCTCTTTTTCTTTTCTAAGAGCCGAATTCCTTTGTTCATACCCTCATCTCCCATAGCTGAATCTATAAGTGAGATCTCTGTTTTCCCAAAGGTGCACCGTAAGCCGTATACTCCTCTTTAATCCGGGGAGTTTCGGGATTTTTCCTTTTCTGTGATTCCTTTGTTTTGATCAACTCCTAATCTAAATCATTATTTCCAAGGCCCCGTCGATTATACTCTTTACTCCTCGAAGCTGAATCTGTTCCATTAAAGTCGATTTGGTGGAAAAGCCGAACGTAGAATGGCCTTCCATGATTCTTTTTGCTTTGGCCGAATATTATTTGGGTTAGGATGGTTGTGTGTATTGGTTGGTTTGATATTTGTTTTGGTGGTGGCCGAATATAGGTAGGGAGGTGACGTTACTTAGGGAATTTCGAGATTAGACAAATAAGGCTCTACATTAAGGATAATAGATTTTCGCGATATCAGGTGTGTAATACTTCCCCACCATCTAGATCTAATCATAAAATGCATGATCATAAGATTTATATGTTTTGATAATTTCCAACATCTCGGTTTATTGATGAAAGCCCAAGAAGGGTAAAAGCAGATCACCAGGTTAGTAAATAATCTGTTTAAATGTTATAAGTAAAATGCTTGTATGTGATTGCATGGGTTGGGTTGATGAAAGGAGGAAGTTATACGTTATATGTGTAGCAGTTTTTACCGTGATCTGATGTAGCGGCTAATGCCGTGAACTGTTATACGGGCTTCGGCCATTATATGTTATAAGGCTCCGACCATCATATGTGGATGAGCAACATGACTGCCATCTTGGCGTGTAGCGGTGTGGGTCGATTGTAGAAATCCCTAATGGTGTGAACGGTTGGTACGGGGGCGTGTAGTGGATGGAAACCTAGGCAAACGGGTTGGGCCTTGCATATTATTCGTTCTTAATTTTTATTATGAGTATTAAACTGTTTATTTTGTCTAACGGGCCTAAGGCCTAAAAATCTATTGGTGCATGAGGGTTGCACACTGAGTCTCGCGACTCACCCTTTTAATTAACATTTCAGGTGATACCTAGTGCTCGGAAATTTGGAGAGGCATAAGGTGGCCATGCGAAGAATATGTGGATTTGGCAAAAAGACTCAAGTTAATTGTTTTATAACGTATTTTGATTAATGGATTTTAAACTTCAATGTAATAAGGCCATAGGCCACTAGTTCACCTTTTTGTTTTGTTATGGGCCTTTATTGTTTATTTTTATTTATTTTAAAACCAAGACATGTAATTCAGTTTTAGGCTTTTGATTATTAGGCATATTTTATATAAATTATATTTGGGCTTTCCGTCAACACGATTGGTTTTACTAAAATTTTCCTTAGTGACATACCAGATCCCGTTGTAGTGTTTGGGCTGGGTTTGGGGTGTTACATCTTGTCTTCGTGAGATTGCAAAAAGTGGATCAAAAATACCAGTCTGGCATCCACGAGTTTGCGGTCAGCGATTGAAGATAGTAGATCTTATGTAACACCCCAAACCCGACCCATTCATTCTGACCGAATTTGAAATGCCATCATGCGAAAACGTTTGAAAATAATCGACTTGTAGGTAAAGTATATAAAAATTTATTGTCTTTAGGAAAGAAAGCCTTGTGTATTTAAAATTTGAAATAAATTAAGTTGTTACAAAATTCCGGATTAAAACTTTATTACATATACTTAAGAAAATAAGATCATTTTCAATTAATATTTAAATTGTCAATCCATAATAGAACATAATAATAAAGATACTTAATAAAATACTTAAATACTTTAATGGGCCTTATTACAATAAACACTTAATCAAAATCTGAAACTCTAATTACTTAATTAATTAAAATATCTTACGCATGGGCCACCTCGTATCCACTCCAACCCGGTCAGATCATCATATCACTGCGATGTTTGATAAAATATTTGGGTGAGTCACACGGACTCGATGTGTAACTAATCCTTTGGATTCCACCCACATGTTAACGCATATTAACACATATATCGAGATAATAATTATCATATTCCCATATTATCACACTCGGCCTTGGCCCATATTCAAATCACTTATCAAGTAACAAGGTAATTAACCACATAATTTCCACATCTGGGCTTAGCCCATTTCTTATTCAAATCCACATTCACATCTTGGGCTTGGCCCATTTCCACATTAATCCACATATAAAATAAAATTATGCAAAGTGCACCCAACCCAAACCTAGGGTCCATCCTCTACACACCCCTTATCCGACCTACCACACCGGGGATTATCAAATCACCTCTCCTTTTCACTCAAAGGCAATCAATGCCGTCCACGTGCAATTAAGCACAATAATCCTAGCAGCGACCTCGGTCGGCGCCAATCCACGATGTAGCCGTAGCTAACACCAAAACCATGATGGGACGCATAGTCACTCATCAACCACGATATGGCACATACCTATATCAACCACGATCAAGCCACGAATCAAGCCACACGAACTAAATCACAATTAATCCACAACGTGACCTCGGTCAACGTTAATCACGATGTAGCTCAAGGCTAACATCAAACCACATACTAAAGTACACCGTGCCTTCTTTCATATCCCAACCTTCCTTGATGATTCGACTTATGCATTCTTAAATGGTGACTACACACTTTTCTGCATTTGTTAGCAATCAACACATGGCTCTCAAAAGATTCTAACAGATGAGCAGGGTATTCGGAGGCTTTAGTTATCTCTGCGATTTACCTAACATCCATAGATAGAATATTCAAGGAATAAAAAAGAAAGGATTTGGGGTTGAAAACTCTAAAGAGAAAATACCAAAAAGAAAAGACTCCTTTAAGAGGAGATGGCCTTGAGTAATGGAATTTGACAGAAGCAACACTAAAGTTTAGAAAACTAACACCTTTTGATGCACTAAATGGTAACACCTCCTCTATGACCGAATTTACCAATACCAAGAGACCGAATTTACCAATCAAGCCCTCAATACCACTACCTCTCCCCTTATCACACCCCAAAATTTTCTCCATTATTATCTCTTTATCACCCGCTTAAATAAATAAAATAAACAACAATATCCCTTACTAATATCTCATTTAATCTAAATAAAATAAAACCATAATTAAAATAAATAAATAAAACTACAATTATCTTATATCTACCATCTTAAAATAAATAAATAAAACTACACTTATCCTACTCTTAGCCAAATTAATAAAAATAAAACCAAGCATTATCTTTATCATTTGAGAGTCCATATGTCGTCCCACTACTCCTGCCTCAAGGAAAAATAAAATAAAATAAAACCCAACTCATTTGTTGCCTACATGGTTCGAACATGGGACTCTTTGGAACCCTTTGAAACAATCTAGTAATGCCCTGACCACTCTCTACTGCTGGTTCTTTTGTGACATAATTCACCTCAATTTCTTTTAAGACCTACTTAGCCCAAGTGCCTTCTTGCCGCACAAAAATAAAATGCTCTTTCTTGCTTCCTTCGAACTCGAACACAGGCCCTCATTGTCGCAAGCCACATATAGCGCCCCAAGCCACTCGCCATGGCCTTCTTTTATGACATAAGCTCGCCACAATTTATTTTAAAGCCTTCTTCCTAGCTCCCTCTTGTCTTAACGCCAAAGTAAAATAAAAACACACCTATGCCGCCAACGGGATTCGAACCAAGGCCCTTGTCCAGGCGTCCTTTCCAGGCCCTTAAGTGGCGCCATTAAGCCACTTTACCAAGCCCCTTTTCATGTCCAAACACTCCCATAATTTTCCTTAAGGCCTCCTTAGCCCAACGCCAAAAATAAAAAGTCTCCAATGCTTCCCACGTTGCTCGAACCTCCTCCCCCTTGGCACTCCCTTTGACGCTACTTTCCCCCTTGTACCCTTGCGCCTTCATGCCACTTTACCACATGGTTCCTTGTGTCCAAAACTCCCCAAAACTTTTCTTAAGACCTCTTTCACCTAGTTTCCCCTTTTTACACTTAAATCCAAAAATTTTTTCAAAGCATTCCTTTATATTTAAAGTTCCTGAAACCCTTAGAACATAACCAAACATACTCTAAGCCTACTATCACTCGAGTTATGCACGAACGCATAACCCCTAATCTAGGATGTTACATTGTCTTCCTAGAGTGCAGTGAAGCAGATCGAAGATACCAGTCTGGCATCCCTGAGTTTGCAGAGGAGCAGATTAAAGATAACAGATCTTGTTTTCCTGATATTTCAGTGAAGTGGGTCGAAGATACCAGTCTAGCATCCCTAAGTTTGCAGAGGAGCAGATTGAAGATAGTAGATCTTGTCTTCCTGAGATTGTAGTGAAGCGGATCGAAGATACCAGTCTGGCATCCCTGAGTTTGCAGTGGAGTAGACTGAAGATAGGAAATCTTATCTCCCTAAAGTTACGGTGGAGCAAATTGAGGCTACAAGTCTAATTTTCTTGAGTTGGATTGAAGTGCTAATTCCCGAGCCCCTGAAGATGCAGTGGGATGGAATGAAGCTATTCGAAGAAGAAAAGCACCAAATAAAGTCAAGATTCGACAAGACTGGGCCAAATTGACCCTTTAAAGTCTTTGCTTCATTCCCGTTACATGACAATGAGCAAAGAGGGGCAGCTGTAAGAGCTCATTTATGCCCAGGGCCCAATTAACAAATAAAAACCCAAACAATAAATATAAAAACCTAATAAAGTCAAAACAGTCCATCTTAGCAGTTTATTACAAGGCCAAATCAGACCTAGCCCAAACCAGCCCAAGCCTAGCCCAATACACAAACCTTAAACCATAACATAAAACTAGAAAAAAAAACCCTAAGAAGCCAGCGTCGCAAGCTTCTAACGATGCAGCAGCCTCCAACTCGCCACGTCGTGACGACGGCCTCCAGACACCACCACGCCTAGAGCTCGCACCTATGAAAATGAAAAACGACAAAGAAAGCAAAAAAACAAAGAAAAAGAAAACAATTGTATTTTTATTTTGATTTTCATTTCGGCTTTAAAAGGCCCGAAAACAAACCATTGTATCTGCTTCATGATTTTGACAAGGAAATACAAAAAAAGCCAATAGCAACAAAATGAAAGGTCTTTTTTTTTTCTTCTTCTTTTTTACTTTTTGGCACTGTTTGTATGTGTACAATAAGTTTTTTATGTTTGTTACTATATATATAATAGCATATAGTCAAAAAAGAAAACAAAAACTTACCTTTTAACTTTCGATTTCGTGCGTATGGTCGAAATCGCAAGGGTCACGGTGGATCGATGGCGGGGCCAATAGTGGGTGATAAACCCTAGCAGAGAAAAAAGAAGGCTCCATTTTGTTTTTTTAGAAGGGATAGCAAAAATGAAAGGAAAAAGGAAAATTTACCTTTTATAAGGGAGTGAAACAACGTCGTTTATGGCCTATTTAAGTGGCTCCAAAATGGCGCTGTTTCAATACTAACCCGAGTGCGCGACCCGACCCTACTTCAGGATCCGCGCATTTTTTTAATGGGCTAATTTCCCTTTTAGTCCTTCCGCATTATTTTTTTATAATCTTATCCTGTTTAATTTTTCTTTATTTCATAATTCGACCCCAATGTTGTCTTGTGATTTCAATCTGGTCCTCGGGTCTTTTAAATAAAGATATGAGAACGGTGTCGTTTTGGTAATCGGGTATAATTGCTCAAATGATTCCTCAATGATGGCGCATTTAATTCGAGTCCTTTGACTCCTTTTTTATTTTCGTTTTTTGCCGCAGATTCCTGCTTTTATTATAATTTAGTCTTTTTATATTTTTATTTTCTTTAATTATTTTGCTATTTTGCCATTATTTAAATATTTCTATTTTATCATTAATATTATCATTGCTATTATTTTAATATTATTATGAATATTATTTTTACTATATTGTTATTATTACTACTAATTAATTTTAGTATTACTAGTATTATTGCTATTGTTGTTGTTACTTTGATAATATATTTTCTTTATATTTCATTTTATCATGTATTTTGTTATTATTATTACTATTCTTTGTTTTACTATTTTCAAACTATTGTATATAGTATTTTATTTATTTATTTATTCATTTACTATTAGTTTCTATTTGCATTTAAATTATCTTATTTTATGTATAAATTATTGATTTCATATTATTTTATGTAAATATATATTCTTTTAAATTTATTTACATATATGCATATATACATATATCTTCTTTTAAATTTATTTGTGTTCATAATTTGCTTCTTTAAAAGACCATATTTTAAATTATATTTATTCCAAACAATTTCACATGCCATTATTATTTATATATGTACATTATTTTATATCAAGTTTTTTTTATTACATGTGTATTATTTAAATTGACACATATTATTGACTTGTCCACTTTAAAATCTACTATATGTTATTTGTGTTAATTTGCTTATCATTGTATGTACCCAAATTCGTTCCTTCAAATTTCATATTATGATTATTCATTAGTATAATATTTTATCCATGTATAGTATTCAATGTTTGTAACTTTGTTTTTTTTTTTTACATTATTGCATTGAGATTCAAACTTTAACGTTTTAATTGATATTAGTCGTTTCATTATTATTCCAAATAAGTTAAATAAATGCATTTTGAGTCCATTTTATAATTGCTTAGTAAAGTTTTCCCAAATAAGGCAATATTTCGTGTTTGGAAATTCGAGAAATCGTGCCCTATCATGCTGGGTTTCAGTTTTCCATTTGACCAAATAACCAAATATCCTTTTAAAATTTTGTCCATGTCTTCTAAAAAACAAGTTTCGTGTTTGGAAATCTGAGAAATCGTACCTTACTGTGCTGGACTTCGATTTTTCGTTTGTCCAAATAATTGAATATCATTATAAAAATCTCAATGCATGAACTTTGGAAATCATGAAAAGATCTTGGCATCGAGAGTTTGAAATGTCATATCCTATCATGCTGGATGTGATATTTTATTCTTTTGGAACAAGAGAATCTCAATATCCAATTCAAGTTATTTAAAATTTTTCAAAATGGAACCGTATTCTAAAATCATTTCAAATTTTTGGCATTAGGACATTAATTAATCAATTAGGTACCAATTTTGGGTGTTGCAACGGAGCTAATGCTTCCTCTTGCGTAATCGACTCTCGAATCTATTTTTCTTAGAATTCGTAGACCAAAATTAAATTCTTTTAAAATAAGATGTTTTATAGGTGACCCGATCACACCTAAACAAAAAGGATTGATGGCGACTCCATGTTTCATTTTAAAGTCGATCCCCGTTTTTTTTTTTAAAATATAAAAAATGGTTTCGACAGCTAACTTCATAAATGTTTTTAATAAATATTTACGAATTTGTTTTATGAAAATAGAGACCCAAAAATACACTTTTCAATTACCCACGACTACCGGGTTGTTACATGATCAATTACAAGCTATCACAAACATACCAAAAGGATCTTGTATACAAGCACTTAAAAGTGACCAAAATGAAATAACTTGGTAAGGCATTAAAGTTCATCAAACCAAACATAAACCTCAAAATTAATGCATACCAAAACATTCATTACACATCCAAGAAATACCATTACAAAAGATCCTATACATTCCATCTATAACCTTGGCCAAAATGCACTAAAAACTACTGAAATGGTTGGTGGATAGTGTGATTGTTCCCTGACTAGCTTCTAACCGATCGAACTTTCGTTAATCTATAAAACAAAGGAAAGTAACTACATAAGCAACGAGTGCTTAGTAAGCTCATATAAATTCAAACATAACTTACCTTATCATTAGCACAATAAATAAAATAAGCATAATGTCATTACCAAGACCGTAAGCTTAATAAAAACCTATACAAGCATCATCGAACTCACAAGTTAGCAAATTCATCAATGATACATATGAATTCAACCATATTATAAATAGACTTTCATATCCACATCATTTATTACATTAGCCTTTTCATAGATCAAGATTCAATATCCCATTATGTACTTACCATGCCATCCTTTTCTTACCCATTAAACCATGTAGAATTACATCGGATACTTGGGAACGCTTACACATACTGTGCCTTTCCATAAACTGTAACCTTTCCCTTTCAATAGTTCTTACATGAGTTGTGAAATGAGTCTGCTCACAATGTTAGCTACACAATGCTGCTCACACGAACTGTGGAGAATCCACAACAAATACAGGACCTCAGCCATCGGTAGGACATTCAAGATTAGCACCCGAAACATGAAATACCTAATGACATGTCATTCGTATCCTAAGAATTCTTAAGGTTCAAATAGGATTCGTTATCCATCAAATATTCATACATTGATACATATAAAATTTCAAGTCCATTTATATTTGCACAACACAACAAATAATGTAACACCCCAAACCCGGCCCAAACACTACAACCGGATCTGGTATGTCACTAAGGAAAGTTTTAGTAAAACAAATCATGTTGATTTAAAGCCCAAATATAATTTATATAAAATATGCCTAATAATCAAAAGCCTAAAACTGAATTACATGTCTTGGTTTTAAAATAAATAAAATAAACAATAAAGGCCCATAATAAAACAAAAGGTGAACTAGTGGCCCATGGCCTTATTACATTGAAGTTTAAAATCCATTAATCAAAATACGATATAAAACAATTAACTTGAGTCTTTTGCCAAATCCACATATTCTTCTCGCATGGCCACCTTGCATTCCTCTCCGGCCGGTCCAGGAGCACTAAGTACCACGAAATGTTAATTAAAAGGGTGAGTCATGAAGACTCGATGTGCAACCCTCATGCACCACTAGATTTTTGGGCCTTAGGCCCGTTAGACAAAATAAACAGTTTAATACTCATAATAAAATTAACAACAAATAATATACAAGGCCCAACCTGCTTGCCTAGGTTTCCATCCGCTACACGCCCGTCCCAACCATTCACACCATTGGGGATTTCTACAATCGACCCACACCGCTACACGCCAAGATGGCGGTCATGTCGCTCATCCACATATGATGGTTCGAGCCCTTATAACATATAATGGCGAAGCTCAGATATACGATTCACGGCATTAGCCGCTACATCGATCACGATAAAACCGCTACACATATAATGTATAACTTCCTCCTTTCATCAACCCAACCCATGCAATCACATACAAGCATTTTACTTATAACATTTAAAAGCATTATTTACTAACCCGGTGATCCGCTTTTACCCTCCTTGGCTTTCATCAATAAACCGAGATGTTGGCAATTATCAAAACATATAAATCTTACGATCATGCATTTTATGATTAGATCTAGATGGTAGGGAAGTATTACACACCTGATATCGCGAAAATCTATTACCTTAACGTAGAGCCTTATTTGTCGAATCCCGAAATTCCCTAAGAAACGTCACCTCCCTACCTATATCCGGTCACCACCAAAACAAATATCAAACCAACTGATACACACAACCATCCTAACCCAAATAATATTCGGCCAAAGCAAAAAGAATCATGGAAGGCCATTCGGCCAAACCTACCACCATCTACCTTCGGCTTTTCCACCAAATCAGCATTAATGGAATAGATTCGGCTTCGAAGAGTAAAGAGTATAATCGATGGGGCCTTGGAAACAATAATTTAGATTAGGAGTTGATCAAAACAAAGGAATCACAGAAAAGGAAAAAATCTTAAAACTCACTGGATTAAAGAGGAGTATACGGCTTACGGTGCACCTTCGGGAAAACAGAGTTCTCACTTGTAGATTCGGCTATGGGAGATGAGGTATGAACAAAGGAATTCGCTCTTAGAAAAGAAAAGAGAAACCTGTAGAGAAGGTTTGGAAATTTCAAGAGAATGAGAGAAGAATAGGGTTTCAAAATACCAAAATTGAAGAATACTACTCCCTATTTATAGAGAAATTTCGCATACCCACACACACGAGTTGGAATTTCGCCAACTCTCCTCCCAGAGTTGGATTTTGGCCAACTCTCTTTGTCATCGATAGCTTTTATCTTCCTTGTTATCTTAATCCCTTATCTCCTGAAAATAGCCCTCATATTTTTCTTCATTATCTTCGCATTTATCAAGAAAATAAAAGAATTAAAATCCCTATTTTGTAGCTAGTGTGCCGTCCACTCCTAAGGCTCCTAAATGCCGAATTTGACCCATTTTCTAAGGCCCAATCGGTCACTCAGGGCCCAAATTCCTCCTCCCTTAAGGCACCACCTTATGCCCACTTAATGCACTTTAATCCTTTGGGCCACAAGCCCAGCTTGTCACTTAATTAACCATCTTCTTAAATTATAAGCTAGCACCATTTATTAGCCACCTAACCCAGATTTTTAAAGCCCAATATTTCACTTTAAATTATCCAGAGCACTAACTTTAATCCTAATCCAAATATTTAATCAAAAAGTCAGCCCAACCTTTACAATCTCAACTTAACATATTAGACTATCATATAAATGAGTAGGCCCACTTTGAGGATGTTACAGTTCTACCCCCTTAAAGAAATTTCGTCCTCAAAATTTCCAACAAACTAGTAATCATACTACCTAAGTCTCACCACTATGCTTTCGCTGTGCACTCAAATTCTAAAGCTAAAATAACCACTTAGTATACTATGGTAGGGTACGCACCATTATTTGCATCTGGAGCATCTCCGTCCCCTTGGCGTTGCAGTCCATAGACCAAAGCTGGCTGCCTTGCCTCAGCATAACCTGCACATTGGCCTAGTGCTCCATGGCCCTGACTGGAACCGTTACCACCTCTAGCTGCCCCACGACCTCTTGGTCCAGACTGATCACCTCTCCTAGTCTGATCAGAACCTTGGCCCACTGGCTGCTCTCGATCCATCCGAGGACAATCCTTGATCAGATGTTCTGTGGATCCACACTTAAAACAACCATCGGTTCTGACTCTGCACTCCCCCTGATGGGTTCTCCCACACGTAGAACATGCTTGATTCTGGCCGCTGGAGCACTAGCTGACCCATCAGTCCTAGGCCTCTCCTGAAAATTCCCAGATGGTCCTGACAGCTCAAAACTTCTCTTATCTTGATCCTTATCCCTATCCTGTCTCTCAGCCCGTTTCACTTCCTCAGCTATTTTAACCTTATCCACCAATACCGTGAAAACTCTTTCTCTGTGGTGCAATCAAAATCCTTAACTCATTCTGCGCACCCATCCTCAAACCGAAATCATACTCTTGCTACTATTCCTCTCATACTCAAATTTCATACTCACCACATGACTTACTCGCACCAAATTCAGAATGCTTTCTTTGAGCATCCATATAACTAGCCCCAACATACTTCCCCGCAATGACTCCTTAAAGAAATCCTACCAATCAGTCCGCAGAGTACCTTCTTTCACCGTGAGCCACCACTGGTAAGCCTCGTCTCGAAGAAGAGACACGACCCCTTTCAACTTCTCCTCCACCGTAAAATCTAAGTCATCCATTATATGCTCGATCGCTTCCATCCAATACTCAGCTGTGTTAGGGGCTACACCAAAAACTCCCCTAAACACTTCTGCTCCATTGGCCTTAAGCCATTCTGGCACAGATTTTTGAGCTCCTGTGCCCCTGCCTACTCCAGCAACCCTCTCTAAAACCCTCAACATCGCTTGAGATATAGCATCATCTCCGGGTGCCTCATCCCGAAATTCTCCTTCTACAGCCGGCAGTTCGGCATCTCGTTTCTCGACCCGTGGCCAGACCCTACTAGCTCTGATGCGGTCATTCTACCCATACCACATCCACACGGTGGACGTCCTCGACCCCTTGAACTCATTCTTCCGAGTTGCATTTATCTGATTAAGAATTTTATGAATCATTATTTCTTTCCACTGATTTATCGCGAACAATCTTATGATTAATAGTTTAAAAAGTAGTTCTTTCGAATTCATACGCACACTCTGGCCTCAAGTTCATTCATTCAATCATCAACATTCATGAGCTCGCATTCATTACGTAAAAGTGTTGTGGTTGTCATTGTTGTTGTTTTCCACTACCTGTGGGTATTTTCGTAATTTTATCCTACATGAGGGTATTTTCATAATTTTTCAAAATAGGTCCTTGGAGATTTTGTGAAATAGGGTGTTCGTAATTTTGTAATCCGTGGGTACTTGGTAATTTTGGAAATCTGAGGGTATTTCGATAATTTTGGAAATCTAGGAGTATTTCGACAATTTTAAAAATCTAGGGGTATTTCGATAATTTTGCCAATCAGGGGTAATTTGATCATTTTGTAAATCAAGGGTGTTTTGGTCATTTACAACTCAAGGGTAATTTAGTAATTTTTCAATTCAAGAATATTTGGTTGTTGTTGTTTTTGTTTCCTAAGGAAAGATTCTGTTGACTATGTAAATCGGGGTATATTCGCAAATCATAGGTATTATTTTCAAAGTAGGATATTTTAATTTTTTTTTTGTGAAAAATAGGTGGCTGGTCCCTTTCGGGATTTAATTGTAGTTCGGCTCATCAACACGTATAGTAACTAGAGTGAATAGTCACTACACACCGGGTAGGATTCTAGTGGAAAGGAGGTGAGTCACTAGATCTGCTTAAGTACCAAGCTTTCCTGAATCCACTCCTAGACATGCATATGCCTATTGCCACACACCGTCATGGCTAAAGTGAACAATCACTATGCACTGTGAGATTCTGTGAAGAGGAGGTGAGTCACTCTGATCGCTTAAATACCAAGCTCTTCCAGATCTACTCCTAGACATGCATATGCTTGTTACCACACTTTAGTCTTGTGACTTGTTTCTGTGTTTTGTTTAATGAAGTTAAGTCTTATGGATTTTAAGAGTTTGTTTGTCTAAGCCTAGAGTCCATCAAGTTCTAATTCTAACTTAGTCTACGTCCCATAATGCCCATTAAGCCCACATAAATATATCACACAATGGTTCGGAGTACTTACCTGGCGGACTTGGGCCGGAGACGCAGGTGCCATGCCGAGCTATAAACCTGTTATTATCTAAAAACATGTATATTTCAAAAGCCCATCTTTAGAAAATGTTTTGAGCTCAAAAACCCCTAGAGCCGAGTTTTGAACCAATTTGTAACACCCCAAACCCGGCCCAAACACTACAACCAGATCTGGTATGTCACTAAGGAAAATTTTAGTAAAACCAATCGTGTTAATTTTAAAGCCCAAATATAATTTATATAAAATATGCCTAATAATCAAAAGCCTAAAACTGAATTACATGTCTTGGTTTTAAAATAAATAAAAATAAACAATAAAGGCCCATAACAAAATAAAAAGGTGAACTAGTGGCCCATGGCCTTATTACATTGAAGTTTAAAATCTATTAATCAAAATACGATATAAAACAATTAACTTGAGTCTTTTTGCCAAATCCACATATTCTTCTGCATGGCCACCTTGTGTTCCTCTCCAGCCCGGTCCGGAGCACTAGGTATCACCTGAAATGTTAATTAAAAGGGTGAGTCGCGAGACTCAGTGTGCAACCCTCATGCACCACTAAATTTTTGGGCCTTAGGCCCGTTAGACAAAATAAACAGTTTAATACTCATAATAAAATTAACGACAAATAATATGCAAGGCCCAACCCGCTTGCCTAGGTTTCCATCCGCTACACGCCCGTACTCAACCGCTCACACCATTGGGGATTTTACAATCGACCCACACCGCTACACGCCAAGATGGCAGTCATGCTACTCATCCACATATGATAACCGGAGCCCTTATAACATATAATGGTCAAGCTCAGATAATGATTCACGGCATTAGCCGCAACATCGATCACGGTAAAAACCACTACATATATAACGATAACTTCCTCCTTTCATCAACCCAACCTATGCAATCATATACAAGCATTTTACTTATAACATTTAAACGGATTATTTACTAACCTGGTGATCTGCTTTTACCCTCCTTGGGCTTTCATCAATAAACCGAGATGTTGGCAATTATCAAAACATATAAATCTTATGATCATGCATTTTATGATTAGATCTAGATGGTGGGGAAGTATTACACACTTGATATCGCGAAAATCTATTACCTTAACGTAGAGCCTTATTTGTCGAATCCCGAAATTCCCTAAGAAACGTCACCTCTCTACCTATATTCGGCCACAACCAAAACAAATATCAAACCAACCGATACACACAACCATCCTAACCCAAATAATATTCGGCCAAAGCAAAAAGAATCATGAAAGGCCATTCGGCCAAACCTACCACCACCTACCTTCGGCTTTTCCACCAAATCGGCTTTAATGGAACAGATTCGACTTTGAGGAGTAAAGAGTATAATCGACGGGGCCTTGAAAACAATGATTTAGATTAGGAGTTGATCAAAACAAAGGAATCACAGAAAAGGAAAAAATCCCAAAACTCACCAGATTAAAGAGGAGTATACGGCTTACGGTGCACCTTTGGGAAAACAGAGTTCTCACTTGTAGATTCGGCTATGGGAGATGAGGGTATGAACAAAGGAATTCGGCTCTTAGAAAAGAAAAGAGAAACTGAGAAAAGGCTTGGAAATTTCAAGAGAATGAGAGAAGAATAGGGTTTCAAAATACCGAAATTGAAGAATACTACTCCCTATTTATAGAGAAATTTCGGCATACCCACACACACAGAGTTGGAATTTTGGCCTACTCTCCCCTCCCAGAGTTGGATTTTCGGCCAACTCTGCTGTCATCTGATAGCTTTTATCTTCCTTGTTATCTTAATCCCTTATCTCCCTGAAAATAGCCCTCATCTTTCTCTTCATTATCTTTGTATTTATCAAGAAAATAAAAGAATTAAAATCCCTATTTTGTAGCTAGTGTGCCGTCCACTCCTAAGGCTTCTAAGTGTCGAATTTGACCCATTTCCTAAGGCCCAATCGGTCACTTAGGGCCCAAATTCCTCCTCCCTTAAGGCGCCACCTTATGCCCACTTAATGCACTTTAATCCTTTGGGCCACAAGCCCAACTTGTCACTTAATTAACCATCTTCTTAAATTATAAGCTAACACCATTTATTATCCACCTAACCCAGATTTTTAAAGCCCAATATTTCACTTTAAATTATCCAGAGCACTAACTTTAATCCTAATCCAAATATTTAATCAAAAAGTCAGCCCAACCTTTACAATCTCAACTTAACATATTAGACTATCATATAAATGAGTAGGCCCACTTTGAGGATGTTACAAATAAGAAATTTAGCAAACATTAATACGATCATAATTTATACGAACTTACCTCCCTTTGGTCATAGAAGTAGAATTAAACACTAATTTGAAGCTTTAGCCTTTCCTCGATTTAAGTCCAGTTGTTACTTATCTTGATCTAAATAGATAATTTCATTCAATTAAGTACTTCTAGTAATCAATTTAATCCATAATTCATATTTATATAAAATTATGAAATTACCCTTAACATTTTAACTTTTCACAATTTAGTCCTTAAGCTCATAATTTGAAATTTAACCATTTTAATCCTCCATAAAAGCTAGTCGAATTTCTTAGGGACTCATACCAACCCTCTTAAATCATTATTTCATAATTTTGCCATGAAATTTTACTATTTTCACAAATAAATCCTTAAATGCAATTTCATCAAAAATAACTTAATAAAACATTTTTATTTTACAACCAAGATTAATTATCTATCAAATAACTTCAAAACCGATTCAAAAACAACCATGGAAAGTCTTTCAACCTTTAAAAATTTTGCAAATTAACCCCCAGGCTAGCTAGATTAAGCTAAAACGAACTCAAAACATAAAAATCATTAAAAATGGGGCATAAAATCAAACCATGCAATAAGAAACTCAAACCGAAGCTCTCTCCCCTTCAACAATGGTGAATTCAGCCAAGACAAAGAAGAAATGGGGAAGATGATAGCATTTTCTTAGTCTATTTTAGGTTTACTTACTAATTTACAATTTTACCCTTATTAATAATAAAAAAATTTAAGTTAGCCTTGTCCATATTTGTCCACTAACTCTTTAAATGGTATAATTACTATCGCTTCCATTACTTTAAGATTCCATAGCCATTTGAAGCCTTTAATTAATAGAATTTAACTTTTACACCTTTTACGATTTAGTCCTTTTTACCTTATTAACCATTTAAACTTCAAAATTTCTCAAAGAAATTTTAATATGACCTTATAATAATCCCGTAGACATTAAATAAATATTAAAATAATAACTCAATCATCAAAATTATGGTCTTGAAACCACTATTTCTTACACCACTAAGTATGGGCTATTACAACTCTCGCCCCTAAAGGAATTTTTGTCCCCGAAAATCTTACCAGAAAATAGGTTCAGGTATTGCACTTTTATAGCTTCTTCCGATTCCCAGGTAGCTTCTTCGATTCGTTGACGTTGATAGAGAACTTTAATTAATGCTATACTTTTTTTCTTAACTCTTTAACTCCTTGAGCTAAAATTCTGATCAGTTCTTCACTGTATGACATATTTGGCTGAATCTTAACTTCAATAGGTGAAATCACGTGTGAAGGGTTTGATCGATACTTTCGCAACATCAACACATGAAATATGTTATGTATTTTCTCCGATTCAGACGGTAAAGCCAAATGAGAAGCCACTAGCCCAATTCTCTAGATGATCTCATATGGCCCGATGAATCATGGACTAAGCTTCCCTTTTTGGCCAAAATGGAGAACTTTTCTCCAAGGCAATACTTGTAAAAACACTCTATCGCCAACTTGAAATTTAATGTCTTTTCTTTTCAAATCTGCATATGATTTTTGATGATCAGAAGCAACTTTCAAACTTTACTTTGACCTTTTCTTTTGTTTCTCGATTCAAATCCACACCGAATAGCTTTTTATTTCTCAATCCAGTCCATTATAACGGAGTTTTACATTTCCAACCATATAAAGCTTCATACTTCGCCATTTTAATGTTCACTTGATAATTATTATCATATGCAAATTCATCCAACGAAATAAATTTTTCCCAGCTACCTTGTAACACCCCTTAACTCGTATCCGTCACTAGAATAGGGTTACAAAATATTACCATAAAATCGTAACTTAAAATCATTAATTTCAAAATAATTCATAAATCATAGCAAAATCCATTCCAACACATGCATATTGTCCCTTATTCGAGCCATCGAGGCCTTAGAAACACTATAGAAATGATTCAGGACTAAATTGAAAATATATACAACCTTAAGGAAAAAGTTAGAAAAATTCACATTGCAAGGGTCAAACGGTCGTGTGCCTTACACGACTGAGACACACGCTTGTGTCTCAAGCTGTGTAACATTCTAAATAGGGACACACAGCCGTGTCTTAGCCCGTGTCCGTGCCTGTGTAACTTTCTGACTTGGGCCACCTGGCCAAGCTACACGCCGGTGTGCTATGTGTATAACAGATTGACTTGTAACCCTTTGAAACCTACAGGGGACACACGACCGTGTCGCACGGCCGTGTGTCACGCATAACTAAGACACACGCTCGTGTCTTTGGCCATGTGGACAAGAAATAGACCAAATTCAAGCCATTTTCGTCACCCTAATCAAGCATGATCCTATGAGTCATTTGCACCTACATTTAAGCCTTGAAACATACCTAAAACATACCTAAATATGACTAAATCATTACACCATTTATCCATACAACCAATATGCCGAAAGGCACCTCAACCACAATTCATCAAATCAACCAAAAACATAAACATATTTGTCTATAAATCAACCTTATACAACTACCTATTTCCATACCAAGCCATGGCATCATTGACCATATACTGAATTACATTCAAACATACCAAATTGGTCATTCAAAACATACTTTCACTTGACCATATCCATACCAATCAACAAAGTATCAAAGGGCCAAAAATACACCAACCATAATACCATATTTTCAAGCCAAACATAAAAACTTAATTCATCAACATACCAAAATAATCCATAAGTTTTTAATTTCATACCATTCTATTTGTACCAAAAGATATCTATTAACAAACTTAGAAAAGTACCTAACCACATAATTTAGTAATTTGTCATGAAGTACCAAAACAACCTATAAAGCTACAGATATATCCACTAACCTCATTAATGGTCTAATTAACATATAAGTCCTTTAAATTTAAAGTTTCATAGCTAATAGATACTTCTAACTACTAGAACTCCACTTTTGCACTTTTTTCAATTTAGTCCTTTTCACTTAATTAAACATGCAAACGTCAAAATTTCTTAACAAAATTTTTATACAACTTTACTAACATGCCATAGAAATTAAAATAATAATGAAATAAATATTTTCACGTCAGATTTGTGGTCCCAAAACCACTATTTTGATTTCACTAAAAATAGGCTATTACAAATCTTCGAACTCTAAAATAAAACAACGGAGCATATCTTCGAGTACTTGAATCACTCACTCAGATTGACCATCGATCTGTGGATGGAATGTTGTACAGAAATGTAGTCGAGTGCCTAGAGCGTTGTGTAATTTACTCTAAAATCGAGAAGTGAACTGGGATCTCCATTGAAAATAATAGACACCGACACTCCACGCAGTCTAACAATCTTAGAAACGTACAATTATGCCAACTTCTCAAGTGATTAATCCATACGTACTAAAATGAAATGTGCGGATTTAGTCAAATGATCCATAATAACCCAGATAGCATCTTTCATCCGCGGAGACAAAGGCAATCCTGATACAAAATCCATCGTAATCCGTTCTCATTTCCACTTTGGAATCATCACATGCTGTAATAGTCTAGAAGGTACCTGATGCTTATCTTTGACTTGTTGACAAATCAAACATTTCAATACAAACTCTAAAATCTCTTGTTTCATACCTGGCCACTAGTACATCTATTTTAAATCACCGTACATTTTATTACTAACAGAGCATATCAAAAAATTACTACTGTGAGCTTCCTATAAAATCTTTTGAATAACATCAAAATTCCTCGAAATACATATCATGTTTCGAAAATACAAACTATCGTTAGAACTAACATGAAATTCTGAATTAGGTGTCGTTCAATTTTCTCCTGTTTAGCAATCAACTCGGAGCCACTTTTTTGAGCTTCACAATTCTATTGCAGAAATGTCGGTCTAGCTTTTAATTATGCTACAATGGAACCATCATCAATCAATGTTAACCGAGTATTCAAAGCTCGTAAAGCAAATAAAGATTTCTACTTAAAGCATCAACAACAACATTAGCTTTTCCTAGATGATAATCGATGATCAAATCATAATATCTTAGTCGCTCTAACCATCCACATTGTCTCAAATTCAATTCTTTTTGAAATCAAATACTTCAAGATTTTGTGATCTGTGAAGATATGACATTTTTCTTTGCACAAATAGTGTGGCTAGATCTTTAAAGCAAACACAATAGCTGCAAGTTCTAAATCATGAGTCTGGTAATTTTTCTCGAGCCGTTTTAACAAACGGGAAGCATAAACTACTACTTTGCCTTCTTGCATCAGAACACAACCTAAACCATTCAATGACGTATCACTATAAATCTCAAATTCTTTACTGGACTCTGGCAGAACCAACACAGGGGATTCTGTCAACAACACTTTCAACTGATCAAAACTTTGCTGACACTTTTTGAACCTAAACTTGACATCTTTCTAGAGTAGCTTCATCAACGGTGTAGAGATCATCAAAAACCCTTTTAAGAATATCCGATAATATCCCGCTAGACCTAAGAAACTTTTGATGTAACACCCCAAACCCGGCCTATGCATTAAGACTGGATTTGGTTTGTTACATGAATCGAGCTATCTTAAAATTTCATGAGTCGAAATCTACAATATTATTTTTAAGTACAAGGTTTAGTAAAAATCAAAAGAGTATTTTAAATTTGTCAGATATTAGAAAACATTAGTTGAAAACATCATTAATATTGTATTATCAAAAATCCTTAGGTAAATTATATAAGAGTTAAAAATACTAAAAATATTTATAAAGGAATTTCATATATTTGAAAACCCAATTTATTTTGAGAAAACATCATATAATCATCACCCATAATAAAATGTCCAAAATAGAGTTTTAACCAACCACACATATAAATCCATGAAATATTAATAGAGGCCCTTATTACATCAACCCAAAATAGTAAAATACTTATTAAAAGTTTGAAGTTTAATAAACCCATGTTTTGCAAAGATGGCCTCCACGAAGTCATCCTCGGCCCAAGTCCACGTCAATTTCCATTACCCGAGACGAAAATTTTGAGGAGTGAGTTACTTAGAACTCAAAGGTATAACTCACTTACTTTGTCCTTTCGGGCGATTTTTCAAGTTATGGATTTGGGCTTAAGCCCATTAGCGTAATTAACAACATAAATAATAATATGCATGCAAAATGTATTTTCCTCCCAAACCTAATTTCCATCCGCTATACACCCCCGTACCAACCAACACACCTGTGGGGATCAATGTCAACCCACCCCGCCATCACACCAATCGTAGGCATTAAGCCTTTTTATATTTGTGGCAGAGCCACCGAACTAGATTGTGACAAAGTCACCGAACTAGAGGCATTGAGCCAATTATTATTTGTGGCAGAGCCACCGAACTAGAGGCAAATAGCCATTTATTAATTTTGTGGCAGAGCCACCGAACTAGAGGCAATTAGCCATAATTTTGTCATTTTGGCAACAGGCCTTTCTTCTCTTCATCATTTTCCCAACCCATGCAACATGTATGCAAAGTAGTCTATGATCATACCATGATTTTATTAAAAGGCCCATTAACAAGAGTCAATATTTGATTTTTATTAAGGCCCAATCATTTGGCCCATTTAGCAATTTAACATCTTATGCCCAAATTTACGATCTAGTAGGAATTTGGCCCATTTATCGATCTAGCGAGGATTTCACCCGCTTAACAATTTAATGTAGATTACGGCCCATTTACGATCTAGCGTAGATTTCACATTCAATTATCGATCTAGCGTAGATTTCGCCCAATTATCGATCTAATGTAGATTTTGGCCCAATTATCGATCTAATGTAGATTTCGCCCAATTATTAATCTAATGTAGATTTCGCCCAATTATTAACTAGCATAATTTTTCTACCATTTACTAATTATCAAACTTATCGGTCCATTTTACGAAGACATGAAAATTTATATTTTACCATCTAACTCATCGAGGGCTTTTTGTAATTTTCACCATGTTAACCATTTTCATGTAATTTCACCAAGTACCGGTTATTACGTTTTATACCGATCTAGTCGTTTTACGATTTAACTCCATACCACGAATAACATCCAAACCCGAGAAAAGTGTGAAGTTACACACCTCGATATCGTGAGTACTAATCCTTCTCGCTCCTCAACACCTAAAACATATTACGATCCGTTAGAACACTATCATGTATAAAATACACTATCGATAATCGATCCAAATCCTTACCCCTTAATTTTGAATCACTTCAATTTTCGGTTTCTCCTCGCTTATCGATTCGTTATTCATGAAAATCCACTAACGCATAAAGGCTCGAAAGTTCGTACTACTTCAAATAATTGATTTCCTTGAAAGATGGTCCGCAACCCGGTGGAAAATCTCGATTCTCGAAATCGCCTTCGCTTATACTTAGGAGAAATAGTGGATCCGCCCTCTTACTTAAAAACTAAACACCGCCTTTTCTTCCCTATTTTGAAAGTCTTCAATATCAAAAGATCGTTAATCCTAATAATAATATATCGAAAAAAATACTAAAGATCTTAAAGGTGAGATTTCCTTACCACAAAGATTCTTGCTTCTAAAAGAGAGTCGACCAAAATGTTCCAAGATGCACACGAACACTCAAGTTCCGATCTTACGTTATCGCACTAAAGTATAGTAAAGAGAAACGTTAATAGAATGAACGGGTATTTCGATTCAAGAAATCCTTCTTACCACCATCCATATTCGCCAAAACCACCATTAACTAACATGAACTAAAAGAATTCTTACCTATTCTCCACGGTTGAAAAGAGATGATTGAGAAAGATGCTTAAGAATAGAGAGAGATTCGCTATGAAAACCAAAGAGAAAAGAAAATGATTCTAAGAAAGGCACATTAACATTCGCCATGAGAGATGTTTATGGAGATAGGATGATTGAAAAGAAAAATTAAAAGATGAGTGAAAGGGATGATGAGGATTCGGTTATCAAAAGAAGAAAAAGAAAATAAGAGATGTGTTTAGAGAAAGGTATATTCGGCAATGGAGGAAGGAAGAAAAAGAATGACCTTTGGTGTTGTATTTTCGGCACAATAAAAAGGCATACAAAGAATACTAATGTGATAGCAAAATGACCAAATGGTCAAAAGAATTTTGGTAAACCAAAAGCACAAAGTCGGCCAAAGAGAAGGTTGAGAGAAAAAAAAGAAAAACAAAGTTGCACAAGATGCTAGATGTAACACCCCAAACCCGACCCATGAGTCCTGACCGGATCTGGTATGTCACTGGGTGAAATATTTTGGGCCAATTTGAAAGTTGGGTGAAAATTCGATAAATTTTGGCTAAGGTATTTAAAACGGTGTTTGAAAACTCAGTTGGGCCTTTTTATAAATTCAGTTGGGCTTTATAAACCCTTTTGAAAACATTGATCGTGAATCATTTTAAAATCATCAAAGTGATAGTTAACTTAGTTTATTTTTATTACCCGATGGTAACATGTTTAAAAACCCGTAGAAGTTTATTAAGTTTGAAAAATTATTTTTAACCGGTTTACTTATCATTTGAAAATTTCATTTGTAACATAACATAAGCAAAAAAATATATATATATATATAACATCCACAAAATAAATAGCGGCCTTATTACAATCCCAAAATAAAAGACTTAGAAAAATAAATATGATTAACTAAAACAAAGTAATTTCAAATCCAATGATGGCATGGCAGCCTCGAGTCCTCTCCGGCTCCATTTTCGCGATCTACTCATCTACAAAATGTTAAGGGAAATGGGTGAGTCACCAAGACTCAGTGTGTAAATCTCCCTCTCGAAAAATACAACTCATACACAATTTATTAATTAAACATGCACATGCAACCCAACTAGCCATCCATACTCATTTTCTACCCCGTGGTTAAAACCATCGATGACTTAAAGTCACAAATTAAATGATGGGGCCAACCCATTGTGTGGTCAAAACCACCGATGACCATAGGTCACAAAATATCAAGGTGTGGTCAAAACCATCGGTGGTACCAAACCACCGGGACTTAGTCAAATATTCAATCGCTGTGGTCAAAACCACCGATGACCATAGGTCACAAATAATCGATGGGGCCAACCCATCTTGTGGTCAAAACCACCGACGACAGTCCATATTTCATCCCTCCTCTCATCAATCCCACCATCACATGCTTTAATAAAATTTTCATAAATCATATCATAGCATTTAATCATCATGTGATGGCATGCAAATCATATATCAAAATCACAAATTAGGGACTTACCCTAATCCATGTTTAAGCCCACTAGCATATCATAGGTCACTACCAAAATTCATACACAAGACAATAATATTGCAAGTTTAATCATAAAGTGTGTAAAGAGTTTACACACTGCTTTCTAGAATTCCTAGATCCCGAAGATCCGATCTACAACACTAGGTTTTTGTCCCTTGAATGGATTTGATTTCCAATCAAATCCCGAGGCCTAAATTAGTCCCTAAATCCATGGCACACGTTAGTTTCGACATTTAATCATAGACTTTTTAATTGAAAGGCCCTTGGCCGAATGTGCTTACCAACTCTCCTTGGAAAATAATTCCCGAAAGCTTCCCAACAATCGGTTTAGACATAATGTTATAACCATAGATCTTGATCCAACAAAACAGAACATTCGACTAGGTATTCTTACCTATTTTAACCGATTGAAGAAAAAGAGCACCCTTTGCTTTGATGTTCGGCCAAAGCTACACCAAATAGGGGGAGTAGATTCGGCTAAGGAAAACAAGAGAGATGCTGGAATTTTGAGTAATTTTGGGCAGTTTGTCTAAGGAAATTTTGGCAAAGAAGGTGGTAGGGTTTGGCTAATGGAGGAAGGAGAAGAAGAAAGAAAAGAAGTAGGGGGATTAAGGAGGATTTCAGCTTGTAAAAGAAGAAGAAAAGAAGCTGGAATTTTAGCAATATAGGCAGAGGAAATTCAACAGCAACAAGTGAGAAAAAAGAAGAGAAAAATTGAAAAACTTTTGGCCTTCTTCTTTGTAAAAAAAAAACAATTATGGACAGCCCTAAGGAGTCCCAATGTTGGTTAATTCTCTTTATTTTGTGATAATTTCCAGCCTTGAATTATCACAAAATAAATCTAGCTTTAATCTCCTAATCCCTCAACAATTTAATAGCAAATAAAACACTAAAATTCCCTCTTCCAAATTGATTATGACATAAAAATATGCCTAATTAGGAGTCCTAATTGAACCAAATTCCCCTTTATACGCCAAAGAACAAAGAAGGAAAAAAATAAAAAATCCAAGATGTCTTGGTATTATTCAACCAATGACCATCCACAGAAGAAATTTCACCCTTTAAGCGCCCAACCAATTCTCCCTTTAGACTTTCATGTTAATTAACACCATCATTTAATGATAAGGCCTTCATACCGCCCTACTCCTTCAATGCCAAAGCCCAAAAAATAAAGCTCTTTGCATCTTTTGTGTCTCGAACCCGAGACCTTATATCAAAGCCCTTAAACCACGCCTATGCCACTCCAATCGAACCCATCTTTCATGTCACAACCCTCCTTCATTTAATTATAAAGCTTTTCTAGCCCTAACGCCAAAAAAGCCCACAAGGAAAAAATTATTTCTCCTTGCTACTGTACCGAGACTCGAACCCAAGACCCCTTGCAAACCCTTAGGCGCACCAAGCCACTTGTGCCAATTACATTCTTGTGTCAAGTTTTTCTTAAATTTTATTTAACCCCTATTCCCCAGCTTCCTTCCTTTTAGACCCTTTAAAAAAAAATATTTTTAAAATCCAAATTTGACCCAAAACGGGGTTGTTTCTAGACCCTAAATTATGCCAAATAAAATCATATTTATTTATTTCTTGAAGCCCACATGGAATTTATCTAATTTACAAATAACCCCTAATTTAGGGTGTTACAATTCTACCCCCTTAAAAATAATTTCGTCCTCGAAATTACTTACTAACGAATAACCGTACATCTTTACTCACCGCCTATGCTTCTATCACAGACTCTGATCTTAAAGAATTTTCATGCTTCCTAGACACGTTCTCTAAGTTCATAATCAAAGTTTCACACACTTTACTAGCAACATAAGAACGAGCTAACTTAACCACAAACAAGACAATTGAGGGTATTCCAAAATAAGAAACTTACCATTGTCATCTCTAGCACATCTTCCTCCTCGCGATGACCAACTACATAAACCAACCTTGGTTGCCTCGCCTCAGACCTTCAAAGACCTCTACCACGCTGCTACCATTTCCATTACCCCTAGTGCACCTCGACCCCTATGTGGTTGTTGGTTATCCCTTATGTTCTGCATGATCCCCGACCTTCCGTTCTCACTTAGCGCTTTCTTAGACGATCTCTAACTCGATGCTCCATAGACCCACATTCAAAGCATCCACGATTACCATTCCAACACTCCCCTTGTGAAACTTGCCACACTTATCACACCGTGCATGGCCATTGAGGATTAGCAAAGCGAAGAAGAGCCTAGCAGCTTGATCCGACCCATCAAACTTTGACCTCTTTTGTTGATTACCGAGAACTCGATGGTTCCGAGCTCCTCTTATTCTAATTTCTATCCCGTTCCGCCTAACTGACTGTCTTACTCCCTCAAAGAACTTTAGACTTCTCCACAAGGATGTGAATTCTCGCTCCTGTTGTGGAGCTATCATCGTTCTCAGCTCATCTCTCAGGCCATCCTTAAACCTGCACAATACCACGAGCATATCTACTCAATCGGAGGAACTCGGCCTCATATTCCGCCACTGACTTATTTCCTTGAACCAGTTCAAGAAAGCCTTCCTCCGAGTGTCTACATAGCTAGTTCCAATATACTTTTGGTAAGCTTCCTCAAGAATTCCCACATGAGATTTTTCGCCACTGCTCCATCCTTACGGTGAGCCACCACCGATGGGACTCATCCCAAGCAGAGAGATGATACCTTTAACTTCTCCTCGGGGTGAAATCCAAGTCACCCATAATCCTTTCCGTGGACTCTAACCAATATTTCGCCACACCGGGCGCCACTCCTAAACTCCTCTCGAATACTTCGCTTCATAGTCTTGAGTCATTCAGCCATGATTACTGGTTCCGCACCAGCCAAATTTCGCCTACTGCTCCAATACCGAAGCACCGCTTGAGATACTACGCCATTACCACCGTATGGTCTTGAAACTCGCTTTGGTGTGCAGATCTGCATCTCATTTTGGACCCATGACCCGACCTCGCAGGCTCGACAGAGTCATCCTACCTCTACCGCAGAATCACAAGCGGACGATCCACGACCTCTTGAACTCATTCTAGCGATGCGCTTATCTGCTTAAGAATTTTTATGTATTAGTACCTTAGTTTCACTTGGTTATCTCGAAGAAATTTTATGATAGGAGTTTAAAGAGTGGTTCTTTCGTAATCATACAAGCACACGCTTTTCCATTCATTCAATCAAAGAGGCGTTGTTGATTCCATTGTGATTGTTTTTCCACTACCGTGGGTATTTTCATAATTTGTCTTATGAGGTATTTTCGTAATTTTTCAAAAATAAAATTTTTGGATGATTTTGTCAAAAATTATTTTAAAACTCTTAATGTCCTGGGGTATTTTGAAAAATTTTGAAATTCGGGGGGTCTTTCGGTGATTTTGAAGCTCAGGGGCATTTTGGTAATTTTTCACAAATCAGGGTGAATTTGTAAAATTTAATAACTCGTGGATATTTTAAAAGTTGTAGAACTTTGAGGGCTCTTTTTGATGATTGCGCTTTCCAAAATAGTGATGTTTGCAAAATTTTGAAAGTTAGGGTATTCTGTAATTTAGAGGTTAGGGCAATTTTGTAATTTTACAAAATCATGACGTTTCAATTTTTAAGATTTTTGGGCACTTTTCGTGTGCTGAATTTTTTTGATTAAAACCGTGGGTATTTTGGAGATTTCATAATTATGTATGTTTTCGAAATTTTACCCCTAAGGGTATTTTAGTAATTTCCATAATCAGGGGATTTTCACAAAGTGACTTTTCAAAATTTGGGTTCTAAGTGATTTTACAAAAGAGGGATATTTTGAAATTTTCTATTTGAAAATTTTCATACGGAGGGTATTTTACAAACCAGGGGTATTTTGGTCATTTTTCATACTAATTTTTAAACTAAAATTTTAATTATTTCCAAAACAAAACGGCTAATCCCTTTCGGGTTTTAGTTATCGAATTTAGCTTTGTGAGTGTGTCGTCTCACTAGGATGAACCGTTACTACGCACTGTAGGATTCAAGTGAGTAGGAGGTGAGTCACGAGGACCGCTTAAATACCGTGCCCCACCGAATCCAATCCTAGACATGCGATAACGATTGCCACATCCTTTGCTTAGTGACAACTCACGTGGTTTGTTTAGGAATTATTAAATCTTATGCAACATTTGTTGGAGTATGCTAGCCCTAGGGTTCAACAGTTTTATGCTAATAGTCTACGCTCCCATTTTACCCTTCTACCCCACACAAAAAAAAAATCACAAAATTGATAAGTACTTACAGGCGGATAGGTCAGGAGACTGGTGCCATCTTCGTTCAAGCCAAAACAGTTTCACAAAACATTCTAATAAGGCCTACTAACAAAACCAACATTTTGGGCCTTGGGCCCCACATATGAAGTTTTGAACCTGCTCGATACCAAAATGTAACACCCCAAACCAAATTTCATGAGTCCCGACCGGATCTGGTATGTCACCGGTGAAATATTTTGGGCCAATTTGAAAGTTGGGTGAAAATTGATAAATTTTGGCTAAGGTATTTAAAACGGTGTTTGAAAACTCGGTTGGGCCTTTTATAAATTCGGTTGGGCTTTATAAACCCTTTTGAAAACATTGATCGTGAATCATTTTAAAATCATCAAAGTGATAGTTAACTTAGTTTATTTTATTACCGATGGTAACATGTTTAAAACCCGTAGAAGTTTATTAAATTTGAAAAATTATTTTTAACCGGTTTACTTATCATTTGAAAATTTCATTTGTAACATAACATAAGCAAAATTAAAAAAATATAACATCCACAAAATAAATAGCGGCCTTATTACAATCCCAAAATAAAAGACTTAGAAAAATAAATATGATTAACTAAAACAAAGTAATTTCAAATCCAATGATGGCATGGCCGCCTCGAGTCCTCTCCGGCTCCATTTCCGCGATCTACTCATCTGCAAAATGTTAAGGGAAAGGGGTGAGTCACCAAGACTCAGTGTGTAAATCCCGCTCCAGGAAAATACAACTCATACACAATTTATTAATTAAACATGCACATGCAACCCAACTAGCCATCCATACTCCTTTTCTACCCTGTGTGGTCAAAACCATCGATGACTTAAAGTCACAAATTAAATGATGAGGCCAACCCATCGTGTGGTCAAAACATCGATGACCATAGGTCACAAAATATCAAGGTGTGGTCAAAACCACTAGTGGTACCAAACCACTGGACTTAGTCGCAAATATTCAATCGTTGTGCTCAAAACCACCGATGATCATAGGTCACAAATAATCGATGGGGCCAACCCATCTTGTGGTCAAAACCACCGATTTACAAATCCATATTTCATCCCTCCTCTCATCAATCCCACCATCACATGCTTTAATAAAAATTTTCATAAATCATATCATAGCATTTAATCATCATGTGATGGCATGCAAATCATATATCAAAATCACAAATTAGGGGACTTACCTTAATCCATGTTTAAGCCCACAAGCATATCATAGGTCACTACCAAAATTCATACACAAGACAATAATATTGCAAGTTTAATCATAAAGTGTGTAAAGAGTTTACACACCTGTTTCTACCGGAATTCCTAGATCCCGAAGATCCGATCTACAACACTAGGTTTTTGTCCCTTGAATGGATTTGATTTCCAATCAAATCCCGAGGCCTAAATTAGTCCCTAAATCCATGGCACACGTTAGTTTCGACATTTAATCATAGACTTTTTAATTGAAAGGCCCTTGGCCGAATGTGCTTCCCAACTCTCCTTGGAAAATAATTCTCGAAAGCTTCCCTACAATCGGTTTAGACTTAATGTTATACCCATAGATCTTGATCCAACAAAATGAACATTCGACTAGGTCCTCTTACCTCTTTTAACCGATTGAAGAAAAAGAGCACCCTTTGCTTTGATGTTCTACCAAAGCTACACCAAATAGGGGAGTAGATTCGCTAAGGAAAACAAGAGAGATGCTGGAATTTTGAGTAATTTTGGGCTTTGTCTAAGGAAATTTTGGCGACAAGGTGGTAGGGTTTGGCTAATGGAGGAAGGAGAAGAAGAAAGAAAAGAAGTAGGGATTAAGGAGGATTTCACTTGTAAAGAAGAAGAAAAGAAGCTGGAATTTTAGCAATATAGGCAGAGGAAATTCAAAGAACAAGTGAGAAAAAGAAGAGAAAGATTGAAGAACTTTTGGCCCTTCTTTGTCAAAAAACAATTATGGACAGCCCTAAGGAGTCCCAATGTTGGCCAAATTCTCTTTATTTTGTGATAATTTCCAGCCTTGAATTATCACAAAATAAATCTAGCTTTAATCTCCTAATCCCTCAACAATTTAATAGCAAATAAAACACTAAAATTCCCCTCTTCCAATTGATTATGACATAAAATATGCCTAATTATGAGTCCTAATTGAACCAAATTCCCTTTATACGCCAAAGAACAAAGAAGGAAAAAAATAAAAAAAACCAAGATGTCTTTGGTATTATTCAACCAATGACCGCCCACAGTGACCCCCACCCTTTAAGCGCCCAACCAATTCTCCCTTTAGACTTTCATGTTAATTAACACCATCATTTAATGATAAGGCCTTCGCACTGCCCTACTCCTTCAACGCCAAAGCCCCAAAAATAAAGCTCTTTGCATCCTTTGTGTCTCGAACCCGAGACCTTATATCAAAGCCCTTAAACCACGCCCCATGCCACTCCACCGAACCCATCTTTCATGTCACAACCCTCCTTCATTTAATTATAAAGCCTTTCTAGCCCTAACGCCCAAAAAGCCCACAAGGAAAAAATTATTTCTCCCTTGCTACAGCCGAGACTCGAACCCAAGACCCCCTTGCAAACCCTTAGGCGCACCAAGCCACTTGTGCCAATTACATTCTTGTGTCAAGTTTTTCTTAAATTTTATTTAACCCCTATTCCCCAGCTTCCTTCCTTTTAGACCCTTTAAAAAAAATATTTTTAAAATCCAAATTTGACCCAAAACGGGGTTGTTTCTAGACCCTAAATTATACCAAATAAAATCATATTTATTTATTTCTTGAAGCCCACATGGAATTTATCTAATTTACAAATAACCCCTAATTCAGGGTGTTACACTAGAAATGACCAAAACAAAATCCCTACCCTAGCTAAGCTACTAGCAAAATCGCCAACCTCCCTAGCTATATTGTCAGTCCAAATTCATTGGTCAAATGACCATGAATTTGTTTCAAAACATCTTCCTTGATACTAGCCTCATGTCCCCATATCTTTCCAAAGTTCCTTGATTCCATACCATAAGTTAAAATTACCTTTTTCCTTTAGTCTTACTTACCAAAAATAAAACAATACAACTCATCCATCCTTATCCCTTGCCACACATGCATGGATTAAAGCCAAAAATAAAATTTCTAGATGCTAACCAAGGATTCAACCACTCCCTCATGCCATAACTCATGCGCCATCACCACCTTACCATTTACTCATCTTATGCTTCACTTTGACACTTATTTTACTTAAGTATTAATATCACTTAATCCACTTCATTATACTCTTAAAAATAAAAATTATTCTTCTCCGAAAAATTCTATACTCTTCTTCAAGACTATAATAACTACGAAAAGAAGTAAGAAAAATTTTTCCTTCATAATTTAAGCACCAAAAACATGCATTAAATTAGATACTCGAATTTTAGGGTATTACATCTGATCTCTGAAACATTTCTCGGAGGCTTCCAGTTCACTATAGCTGATATTTTACTCGGATATACTCCAATACCATTCACTGATACAACGTGTCCCAAAAATTCAACTTCTCAGAGCCAGAACTCACACTTGCTAAACTTAGCAAATAATTGTTTCTTCGCTCTGCAAAATTATTCTCAAATGCTGTGCATGATTAAATTCATCTCGGTAATAGATCAAAATATCATCAATGAATAAAACTCAAATCTGTCTAGATACGGCCTAAATATTTAGTTCATCAAATTCATAAACACAACAGGTGCATTGGTTAAACCAAACGACATAACTAAAAAGTTACAATGTCCGTACCTAGTTCTAAACCACTACCACCCATACCGAGTCCTTCTTAGTAGGCGTAAGGGAAGCCCACTAACAAAGTCCATGGTAATTCTCTCCCACTTCCATTGGGGAATCTCGATTGGTTGAACCAATCTCGATGGGACTTGGTGTTGACCTTAACTTGTCGACATGTCAAACATTTCCCCACAAATTCAGTCACTTCGCTTTAGGTCGGACCACCAAAATTGTTCCTTAGATCTCTATACTGACTTGATACCTCCGGATGCATAGCACAAGGGCTACCATGCGCTTCCGAAAAATCCTTTGTCTCAACTCCTTATTCTTGACATCAGACTTTACCCTTGTAGCACAATACTCCTTCATTGTTGACATCATAATCCTCTAATCCCCTTGTCAGTGCTTGCGCAACTTAGTACTTAAGTCATTATCCAACCGTCCCTCCTTCACTTCCTTTAGCCATGGGCCTAACTTGCAACTCGCTAACTAAAGCTTCCATCATCATCTGAGACTTATATGAGTGAACAAAGCCCGTAGATCCGATACAACCTTCCGACTTAGGGCATCGGCTACTACATTCGCCTTGCCGGATGATACTCTATTGAGCAGTCGTAGTCCTTCAAACAATTCCACCACCTTCGTTGCCTCAAGTTTAACTCCTTACGAGTTAATAAATACTTAAGGCTCTTGTGGTGCAATGTAGATAACTGACCTTTCTCCATAAAAGTAGTGCCTCCAAACCTTAAGGCGAAAACCACATTGCTAGCTCTAAGTCATGAGTTGGGTGGTTCACTCATGAGGCCTTAGCCGTCGTGGACGCATAAGCAACCACTTTGCCATCTTGCATTAACACACAGCCTAACCCCGTATGCGAAGCATCACAATACACCACAAATTCCTTTCCTGCTTCCGGCTGAATTAACACTGGAGCCTCTGTCAGCACCTTCTTAAGCTTTTCAAAGCTCTCTTGCTGCTTATTAGTCCATTCGAAGGGTACTTCCTTCCTTAGTAACTTGGTTAAAGGTGCGGCTATTGACGAGAATCCTTCCACGAACCTTCTGTAATAGCCTGCCAAGCCTAGGAAGCTTCGAATTTCAGCCACGAACCTAGGTGGTTTCCAATCCAACACTGCTTCGATCTTCCTAGGATCCACTCTTATTCCTTCTGCGGATACCACATGTCCTAGGAATGCCACCTCCTTAAGCCAAAATTCGCACTTGCTGAATTTGGCATAAAGCTTCTTTTCCCTTAACACTTCCAACACGACTCGGAGATGCTCATCATGCTCCTCCTCCGACTTCGAATACACCAAAATGTCATCGATGAACACAACGACGAATCTATCCAAATAGGGTTGGAAAACCCGATTCATCATATCCATGAACGCGGCTGGAGCGTTCGTCAACCCAAACGGCATCACCACAAACTTGAAGTGACCATATTTTGTCCTAAAAGCGATCTTATGGATATCAGCCTCCTTCACCTTCAACTGATGGTATCCTGACCGTAAATCGATCTTTGAAAACACTGCGGCTCCCTTCAACTGATCGAACAGGTCATCGATCCTTGGCAAGGGATACTTGTTCTTAATGGTCAGCTTGTTTAACTGACGGTAGTCTATGCACATATGCATAGTTTCGTCCTTCTTCTTCACAAATAAGACCGATGCTCCCCACGGAGACACACTGGGTCGGATGAACCCATGGTCCAACAGTTCTTGTATCTGAGCCTTGAGCTCCACTAACTCCTTTGGTGCCATTTGGTATGGAGCGATTGACACAGGAGCTGTCCCCGGTAGCAAGTCAATCCCAAATTCCACCTCTCTGTCTGGGGGTATTCCAGAACTCTTCCGAAACACATCTACGAAGTCCCTTACCGTCCTAACTCCATTAACACCTTCCTCCTTCCCACCTATCGCACTTACAAAAGCTAAGAACGCTTTGCAACCTTTCTTAACCATCTTCTCACCTTCAAAGGTTTAAACTACATTAGATAAATAATTCCTCCTTTCTCCGATCATTATTACCACTTCATCCTCCGGGGTTCTTAGTTCCATACGTTTAGCCGCACAATCCAACACGGCTCGGTGTTCTACTAACCAATCCATTCCAAGTATAAACTCAAACTCTCCGAAGGGTAACTCCATTAAGTCCGCTTAAAAGTTCACTCCCTGAATCTCTAGGGGTACATTCCGAAAGATCTTGTCTACCACTATAGTTTGGCCTAATGGGCTTACTACAGTCATCTGCCTATCAGGGAGTTCGAGTCTAGGCCTAGAGTTTTACTACACTACTTGCAACATAAGAATGGGTCGAGCCCACATCAATCAAAGTAAAGTAGGGTTTGTCAAAATAAAGAATGTACCGGTTATAACATCCGTGCGTCTCTATCTTCCCTTCGTGAACCGCATAAACCAAACCCGGTTGTCTTGCATCGGTATTAGTATTACCTCGTACTGTGTTCCACGGCCTCTGCTGCATACCACTACCACTTGTTACTCGAACCACGACCCGCTGAGGTCAGCTGTCGCCTCTCACCGGTGCAGCTAACATTCGAACTCACTTGGTCGATTCTCGCCCCATTGTTTGGGGCAATCCTTAAACATATGGTCCTTGGACCCACACCTAAGACATGCTCCTATCTTTTCCAATACTCCCCTAGATGCCTCTTTCCACAATACTCACAAGGACGAATCGCACACTGTACCAAATTGCGATTCCGTGGCCCATCAACCCTAGGCCTTTTGTAACCCTTTCCAGATGGCCCAAACCCTCATTTGGCCTTATTCTTATCCATGATGCCTTAGTAGCATCCTTAATCCCTCGCCACCTTGGCCTTTTCTACCAAAACAGAGAATTCGCTCCTCGATGCGGTGCTATTAATGATCTTAAATCATCTCTCACCCGTCCTCAAAGCGGACATGGCGTTCATGCTCGATTGCCACTACCCTCGAGCATAGCGGCTCAACCTCGTAAATTCGCCTCATATTCTGCGACGGACTTACTCCTTGTACTAACCCTAGAAAAGCCTTCCCTCGCTCATCTCAGATACATGGTTCCACATACTTTCTCGAAAGGCCTCTTTAACATACTCCGGTCAAATTTTCAATTGTGGTACCATCACGACAAATAACCACCAATCGATACGCTTCATCGCGTAACAATGCTACCATCCCTTCAAATTTTCCTCTGAGTCAAATCAAGCTTATCCATGATACGCTCGTTGCTTCTAACCAAGACTCACCAGACTGGGTGCCACATTGATACTCCTCGAAACATTTCGCTCCATTAGCTCGAGCCGTTCAGTACCGACTTTCGATTTCCTCCATTTCCTCCCGCGACGGCCACCAATTCCAAAACTCGCAGAAGCGACTGCGACACGACCTCTTCCCCATCCGAGCCTCTTGCTCAACATTAACAAATGGGGTGGTGGTGGCGGTGGCATCTCATTGTCGGACCCTTGACCCGACCTAACGGGTTTCGACACGGTCATCCTTCCTCTTCTCGACCACGATGACCACGCCCTCTAGAGCTCATTTTCTAGCGTCGGGATCGATTAAGAAATTTTATGGATTAGTTATTTGTTCCACTTATTTATCAATGAAGGAGTTTTATGAAAAGGGATTTAAGAGCGGTTCTTTCGTATTCATACAAACACACAGTCTTTTCCCTTCATTCATCCATCAAACAAGTATGAACTTCCGTTCATTCAGAGAAATGTTGTAGTTTTTATTTGTTGTTGTCGTTGTTTTCCACTACCCGGGGGTATTTTCCGTAATTTTGTCCTACAGGGGTATTTTCATAATTTTTCAGAAGAAAAATGTTTCTTGATGTTTTTGTAAAAAGTATTTTGAAGATTTTGAAGTCTCGGTAATTTTTTTGAAAAATTTTAAAATTTCGGGGTATTTTGGTAATTTTTGACCTCAGGGGTATTTTGGTAATTTTTTCACAAATCAGGGTAAATTTATTGAATTAGGGGTATTTCAAAAGTTGTAAAATGTTGAGGGTTCTTTTGGAAAGTTGTTCCTTCAAAGATGGGGATGTTGCAAAAATTTTGGAATTCAGGGTCATTTTGGTAATTTTATAAGTTAGGGGCAATTTTGTAATTTTTCCAAAATCATGGTATTTTGATATTTTACAAATTAGGGTTTCTGAATGTTTATGAAATCATGAAATTTTGGTAAAGTTGTTGAGTAGTTGAACATTTTACAAACCAGGGGCGTTTTGGTAATTTCACCCCTAAGGGCATTTTTGTAATTTTCGCAAATCAGGAGTTTTTCAGAAAATATTGTAAAAATTAGTTTTCTCAGATTTAAAAGATAGTTTTAAAGGTTTGAAAAGCTAGGGTTTGTTGTTTTGTTCTCTCTCTTTTTTTTTTGTTGTTTTTTTTTTAAAACATGGCTAGTTCCCTTTCGGGTTTTAGTCATTATGTTTAGCCTATGATCGAGCCCTCTTGGTCGGGGTGAACCAAAGCTACGCACTGCGGTGATTCATGTGGAGAGGAGGTGAGTCACGCTGGATTGCTTAAATACCAAGCTCCCACCAAACTGTTCCTAGACATGCGCATGAGGTTGCCACACCACCGAGCCCTACGAGTTATGGTGAGCCGAAGCTACGCACTGGTAGGATTCCTCTGAAGAGGAGGTGAGTCACTAGGACCGCTTAAATACCAAGCTCTTGGATCCAATCCTAGACATGCGTCTGGGGTTACTACACCACTAGCTCGTTGACTTAGCCATAGGTTGGTTTAGTACATTAAATCTTATGTGTTTACGTTTGAGTAGTCTAATCCTAGGGTTCAAGTTCCTATTATTCTATTCTACGTTCCATGCCTTTTCTACCCTTATATAAATCACAGAATCACACATATAGTTAGGGGTACTTAGCTGGTGGACTGCGGGTCGGAGACTTAGAGGCCATGCCAGAAGCCTGCTTATTTTTAAAAAAAAAATCATTTGGCTCGCTTTGAAAAAGTTTTGGGCCTTAGCCAACAGGCCGAGAGTTTAAAACTGGGCTCTGATACCAAACTGAAACACCCCACACCGGGCCCACGAGCCTGAACCGGATCTGGTATGTTCCTAAAGTAAACCGATTTCAAAATCATTTTCGTTACTTAGAGAAAATTGTAAATTTTTAGAAAAACTTTTATTTTGAGCTGGGCTTAGAGTGGAAACCCATTTATTTAATCTTGTAAGCCCATTTAATTAGATACATCCAATATAGTTCTTAGCATGAAACTTAACAGTAAGCAAACATAACGTATAATCCACTGGGCCTTAAGGCCTTATTACATCAAGTGAAAACCCAAAATAAAATAAAAGAACTAAAATTAAAATTAAGTCCAAACTAAATGAAATTTTTCACATGTAGCATGGCCACCTCATGGTCCACCTATTGGTGGTCACACCGCTCATAACTCAAAAATAATTCCCACAATGGGGTGAGTCAGCAGACTCAATGTGCACACAATACTATCATTCAATAATTAGGGCATTCATGTTTAAATCATCGGGCCATATAATAATGAAATTTATGATGCAACCCAACCCAATCTCGATGGTCCATCCGCTACACACCACCGCACGCCATTCACACCGTGGGGACTAATAAGTCAACCCTCCATCCGCTACTCTCCACGCTGTGTCATTAGACACTATAATCAAATTTAAACGTTGTGTCATTAGACACTATTGTAACCGGGTTACCAAAATTTCGCAATGTGATCGTAGTCAACATATTTAGTTGGTGAGACCGAAGTCAACACCTTCGTTGGTGAGACCAAGTCAACACTGTTCTCCCCTTTCACATAAATCCCAATGCCCCAAAACATATATATTGCATAACTTAATTTCATGTTCATATTCATATAATCGCATGTTATTAAATAACATTTTTTTCACAATCCTATCAGAAGTAGGAAACGTACCTGGGTACTTTTTGCCACATTCACATTATTATTCATATCATATATTAAAATATTTAGCCATATAATATCGAAGGATAGTAAGGGTACACACCTGTTTCACTTAATTGATTCCTTGAGATCTCGAGAATCCCGATCTAATTTTAGACCTATTAATTCCTATATTCGGCCCACCAATTAAAACACATTAATAAACCCTTTTGGCTTAAACAAAACCAAATCCTAGTAGGATTTGTAAAAGAAACTCACCTCTGCCGATTTGGTGTTTATACAAATCCCAAAGTTTGGTTTTCCTCTACTTGATATTCGCCAACCTTATATTTCAATATGGGTTAGTTTTTCGGCTTTTCAAAAATTAAGGAATTGATCTAGATAATCTCACAACCATTGGCCGAATATTTTAGAGACTTACCTTATAGATTCCAAATCCCGAAAGTTCCCTTTTTGTCTTGAATATCTGTCGAAATCCCTAAAATTCATATGTTAGATCTGATCTAACTTTAAATAGTTGTAATTGGCCTTTGGCCGAATATGTCTTACCTTAATTTCCTCGAATCTGAAATCCCGAAAACTCCTCCTTTGACATTCGGCCATAGATATAAGAGAGGTTATTATCTTAAACCTTGATTAAATGATTTAAAGGAACAAGAATCAAGTGTCTTTACCTAAAATCCTTGATCTTTGTATTCGGTAGTTGTGGAAACTTGAGATCCCTTGTATATTCGGCCATGATCAAAAGAATGGGGATTAGGCCTTTTACTTTCGCAACTAGAAAAGAAAGAAAGAAAATTGAATGGCTAATCCTTACCTTGATGTCTTTAATCACTTGTTTCCTTGTCTTGAGTTCTTGAGATCCGCTATGGAGATTTAACCGAGATTGGAAGAGAAAGGTTTTGACTAAGCAATGGCAAAGGGAGGAAAAGAAAAGATGGAGTCCTTGCTTAGGGAAATTTCGGCAAAGAGAGGGGAAGAGAGAGCAAAATTTCGGCAAGTAGAATGAATGAGAGAAAAGTCTCAATTTTCCTCTTTTAACTGAAATTGCTAGACCAAGAGTCCAAAACTTGGCCACTACTCTCCCAAAGTGATAATTTAATCTCCATTAATTATCACCTAATTAAATTAAAAAGTCTTTAATCCATCCTTTAATTCCTCATTTATCTTAGTAGAATAAATCCTTTATTTGTCACTTTAATTTGACAAGTTTTAATAAAAATAAAACTCTCTCCCTTTTAGCAACCAAGTGCCGTCCACCCCTAGCCTTGGGAAGCAAAATTAAACCTTCAATAATTGCTTTCCAAGTGACTCGAACTTAGGCCATTCCCATAAACCCTAAGTGACACTTCAGGCCACTTTTCCAAGCTCGATTGTATGTCAAAATTCACCAACTTTTTCTTTTAAGGCCCTCTTGCCCTTATTTCCTATTTTGGGCTTTAAAATTTGTCATTTCGGCCTTATTTCTAAGTTTCCTAAAATTTTCGCGCGGCTCTGTAACTTGCCATTTTCCTTACATCTTTAGGTTTCCAAAATGTTCAGGTTTCCAAAATGTTTAGGTTTCCAAAATGTTCAGTTTCGAAATGTTTAGGTTTCCAAAATGTTCAGGTTTCCAAAATGTCTAAGTTTCCAAAATGTCTAAGTTTCCAAAATGTCGAAGTTTCCAAAATGTCTAAGTTTCCAAAATGTCCATTTCCATTTCGTTTCCATTTTCATTTCCATCTCTATTTTCATTTCCATTTTCATGCATTTCTTGGTTTCAAAAGTATCAAAATTTATTCATAGTACTTGAAACTTGTCATTTCATACAATTAAATTGAAATGCATAGGCCCTATTCGGGATGTTACACCGTGTTTGAAAGATTAGTAATGTGATCAGAAAAGAGAATGAATCAACAAATATAGATAGTACTAAAAGAGATATTGGATAGTTTTGAAGATTATTCAGATTATGCAAAGTCATTATTATAGAAGAAGTTAACTCCAATTAAATGGCCTATTCAGGTATGTTATCTAAAGAAAGTATTAATTAGAAGTTTCTCTGAATTGATTTCTATTATTGATGGGATAATATAAACTTAATGATGACAAAATTAAACAGTTGAATAATGTTTGAATTGTATTGATGGCTGAATGCAGTGGTTATAGTCGGGCAATTAATATGACTTCTTCTGGGCATTCTACGTGTACATTTATCCTCAGAAATATATGTAACTGATTAACTTCAGAAGGAATTCTTATCGTATGAGAAAATTAGCTAAACATATTAATGGATGAAAGTATCGTTGGTCTATTTGGGTTATGTTCGACATTACTATGTCTTTCTCTGGTATTTATTCCCTTGTGTGAATATGAAAAATTGACGGTAAAATCTGTATAAGGCTAATATTATGTTTCTACTGGTTATTGTTCTGTTGTGTATATGTGAAGATTATATGGTTTCTATTAATGTGGGTTTCATTATTTATGGGTAACATTGTTCTTTCTGGATATTTTCTGGGATATCATCAGAATTGATATCAATTTATCTGGGTTGTAATTTTCAGATATCCTGTGTAACTTCAAATGTTGAAATTTTGCTATTCCGACTTTCTTATGATTCCATGTGATTATCTGTAAGAGATCTCTATTTGAAAAATTTGACTATTTCTATTATGATTATAATCTCTGGCTTGAGATGTGAAAGTACAGTGGTACTATCCTCAGAGTTATAGAAGTTGTGCTTCTGCAATGGGTGTTATTTAAATTATATTTGATTCTTTTATATGTTCAAATGTTTTATTAACAACCAGGATAATATTTATTATAGGGTTGAGACATCGTTCTTAGTAATGCCCAATGATTTCTATTTGGTTAAGGTGATTTCAGAATAATTCAGAGTTTCGATGATTAATATATGAGACAGCTTCATTATAAACTCTTTTCTAGTTCTCGTGAAGGTTCGACAATGATAAAAGTGAAAATGATAGAAGATCAAGATCAATCTGTATAAGGATGTGCCTGGGGTTATCCTTCTAATGAGAAGAAATATTTCTTCTAAAAGACAGATTTAGTAGTTAGTATGATCTGAATTATTTGATTGAAAAGTTAATTGGGTTATATGTGTTTGAATCTATCAACGAATTGGAAATAAACTTTGAATGCATATATATGAATTGAAGGATAGTCTAGAAGAAGAAATTGTATTCTTGAAGACTTGATATAGAATTATATCGATTGGAACGATTCTATCTGAGAAATGTTACGGTAAATTAAAGTTAGTTCGATTGTTGAAGCTTTCTTTTGCACAAAGATAATTTCAACTGAAACATCAGTTCTGGTTCAGTCTGAGTTTAATAAAGAGATTATGATTTTTGGCCTTACGTTATTGAATGGTTCTGTAACACCCCTATCCCATGTTCGATCACCGGATTAGGGTTAAAGGCGTTACCAGACAGATCGAAAACATTTATAGAATTAATCGTTCAACCATTCATCGATATCAATCATAATGTCCCTTTAAGTAGGTCATCGAGACCTTAAGCATGCTTATAAACCGAGTCGGGACTAAATCGAAACACATAAGTAATTTCATAAAAGTTTAAAACTTTTCTAACATACAGGGGACACACGGCCGTGGGGGTAGGCCTGCCTCACCCACGGCTACTTGACACTCCCGTGTGTCCTCCCCATGGTAGTATACGGCCAGAATCAAAACGGTCACCAAGCATGCCCGTGTACTAAGGCCATGTACTAATAGATCACATACTGCCATTTCTCACACGGCCACCAAGCATACCTGTATCGAGGTCGTGTGCAATTTAAGCCATATTCTGCCAATTTAGCCATGGTCTTAGGCACGCCCGTGTGCCTCAACCGTGTGACATTATAGGTCCTTTTACAAGGCCAATATACCACCCACTTAGGGTCTTCCTACAAGAAATATATACCTAAACATAATATGCATATATGGCAACCAAAACATATCAAATGGTTCACTTCATCCATACATTCAAAACCAATTCCATTCATACCAAATTACAAACTAAATTCTGCATCATTTCAAACATGTATCATCCATTTGCTTAACCAAAACTTAAGCATTCAAACATTTATCAACTCAAAAACTTGCCAATACACATGGCCATGCTCACTTCATAAACATATACACCTATCTAACCTATACATGCCATAATTAGCCCTATACATTTTCAAAAGGGTACCAAAATAAGTTTAGTAATGTGATGATGATCCTTGACAATCTCGAGCCTTTAGTAGCTTCGACAACCTATAAAACAGAGAAAATACACACACAGAGTAAGCTTTTCAAAAGCTTAGTAAGTCATATACAAATAGACTTGGCCTAAGAAGTATATATGCAATTTGATACATTTGCACATCTCATTCACTTAACAATTTATCATGTATATGCTTGATTCATACTTATGACTACATTTGTCACATTTATCCATTCAAAACTCATTTGAAACACATAGCTCATTCATAATCTTTCTTGCATCTCCTTCACATTATCCTATTCAAACATACTTTTCTTCAGTCAAAGTCATATGCATACTTACCATTCATGCATACTTAATGCACATTCAATGCACCTGAATCAGATATTCATCCACTTAATTGATCATAGCTCGGATATACCATTTGTATTGTAGACTTGCCCGTTGAACCCATAGGAATCTAATAGGATGATCAGAAAGCTCAGAATAGTCGTACAATGCCAACGTCCCAGATGAGGTCATACATACACTCGTATATCGATGCCACTATCCCAGATAGGGTCTTACACGTACAGATCATAACGATGCCAACGTCCCAGACGTGGTCTTACACGAGTCAATATGATGCCGATGTAATATCTGGGATTTAGGACTTGTGCATTATTGCTTAATTGTATGAAGTAGCATGCCTATGTGTGTTTGAATGTGTTGTATGAATTCTTGAAAACTTCAAAGTGTAGGTAAATGCCTTAGAAAAATCGGATTTTTAGTATTTCAAGGGGAGCTAAGCTTGATAGGCCTTAAGAGGAATTGTAAGGGAAATTAGACATCAAAATGAGCTTGTTAAAGTGGCAAGGAGGCTCCACTTAGGGCCTTGGTAAGTGACGCCACAAGCAGTTCAAAGGGAGCCTAGGTTCGAGTGGCAAGGGAAGCAAATGGGAGTTTTATTTTGTTGTAAGGAGGAGAGGTAGTGGACGACATGTGGACTCTAGAAGGAGGAGGTATAGATGGGGTTGGAGAGTTTGAGGATTCGGCTAAGGTGGAGGGGATCAAGGGATAACGGAGAGAGGGGAGGAAGTGGCCGAATATGGGACTCTAAGGGGGGTGCATAATTCGGTCATACAAGGGGAGTTAGGTGCCGAATTTACTTAGTGTAGTGGTAGGCATCTTTTGTGATTTTTCTCTCTTCCAAAAGCTCCATTCCCTTTCTCTTTTCTTTTGTGACCAGAAACCAAAACCTCTAAAACCTTATTTTCTCTTCTTTTTCATCTTCTCACGATTCAACCATCATCAAAAGTCGAAGGAGCTTTTCTCCTTTTATGAAGTTATAGCCGAACCTCTTCTGAGCCTCACCCTTATTTCTTCCCTTTCATTCTTTTCTAGAACGTTGAATTCTCAAGGGTTAATATCAAGTCGAATCTCCCTAGTGTTCATCAAGCCAAAACCTTTCTCTTTGGGATTTAGAAGCCGATTCTCTGAGGGTGCTTTAATAGTGGTAAGTCTTTTCTTTCCCTTAGCAATCGGTTTTCCTTTCTTTCTCTTTTGGTGGCCAAAACTGAATGGTTGGCCTTGATTTCTAAGGGTGGCCGAATATTCATAGGGCCATCATCTCGTATGTAGCTAACGTTTGAAGAGTGGTTTTTCGGGATTTGTTTATAGTCGACTACAAGGAGGAGATCATTCGGGATTTCAAGATCTAAGGTAAGTCAGAGTAATCTTAGGCCGAAGGCGATTTATGATGTTCATCAAGCATTAGAATCGGATCTAACATACACCTTATAGGTATTTCAACATCTTCAAAGACAAAGGATAATTTTGGGATTTAGATCCACAAGGTTAGTGAATATGAATATTCGGCCAAGGCTAGATTGAGTATTAGAGACTAGCCAATTCTAACATTGGTTTTTAGGAAGGAGTGCAATCGGTCTCGATAGACTTTCGGGATTTCGTGAACATGATAGTAACCAGGTGTGTAGCCCTACACTAATTCTTGATAGATTTATGGTATTGATTTAATATATATATGTTAATGAAAGTATGAAAGATGTGGCTAAAGGTACCATACGATGGTACAGAGTACTCAGGTACGTTCACCTTTAATACTATGTTAATAGTGTTATGAATATTGAATATGACATATACGTGAATTCGTTATGAACATGGAATAAGATATATGGCATGATTTTGCATGTATTGTATTGTGCATGGGCATATGGGTGATTATGGAAAGGGAAGTGATCCGTGGTTTTACCACAATTCGGTGACTCATGTCACATAATCGAATGTGGTGACTAATGTCACGAAATACTATCTGGTGACTGTCACAATTATCTGGTGGCTATGCCACAATATATAAAGGCGATGTGCAAGCCATCTGCAGCGACTTCCTTCGATGGTGGGTAGCGGATGGAGGGTCGATTTAGTAATCCCCACGGTGTGATGGCAGGTACGGGTGATGTGTAGAGGATGGTTAATTAGGTTTGGGTTCGGGATTGCATCATTGCTATACCTGTTTATATATATATGATTTGTATGCCTAAATCGTTGGGAGTTTGTGTTGGTCGTTACACATTGAGCCTGTTGACTTACCCCGTTGTGGGATATCTTTTCAGGTGACACTCAGTAAATGGACCGGGTCGGCAGGAGCTTAATGGTGGCAATGTTCAGCTACGTATTTATTTTATTTTGAATTTTTTTTATATTTAAGTATTTTGGATTTATTTTGGGTTATAAGTTGATGTAATAAGGCCATTATACTTAATTGTTTTATGCATTTTTAATTTTCCCGATATGATACAAACAACATCAAATGTTTTGAAACTCAATTACCTACAGTTTTTCAAGTTACAATAATAATGAAATTCTAAAATTTGGTATTCTTTTCAACTTGTGATTTTTTTTTAAAAACTTATCGATTTAGCACAAAATTAAACACAACTCAAATCAATTTTTCTACAAACCACCACGATTTTCAAAACGTTATTCGAAACATAACTATGTTTTTACTCGAGAAGCATGCCAAATCCGGTCAGGGCTTGTGGGCCGGGTTTGGGGTGTTTCAGTCGATGTCCCAGACACGATCTTACTCATAAAGTTCATATCGATGCCTACGTCCTAGACGAGGTCTTACACAAATTTCAAATCAACGCCGACGTCCCAGACGTGGTCTTACATGATAAAACAGATCAGACACCTATGTCATGACATAGCTAATCCTATCTATTCCTAAGATCGTACGGGACTTCTCGGCTTTATCACTATATCGAACTTATTTGGAATTCACGCACTTAGCATCTCATACTCATTCATGTTCATCGATAGACATATGAATACATATATTCAATTCAATACAGATAAGTTTATTTGCATAGTGACTTACCTCAAATTCGATTTATCGGAATGAAAACGGCTACTCGTTAACTTTCGCTTTCCCGCGATCTAAATCTGTTTTCCTCGGTTCTTGATCTAAACATATTCAGAATTAACCTTTTATTCACTATTCCATTCAATTCAACCCATACACATGTATTTTGGGCTATTTACAATTTAACCCTCATATTTACACACTTTATCAATTTAGTCCATTTTACTCAAAACATCAAATATACACAATTTGTTCACACATATGCATAGTCGAACCTCTCTAAGGACTATATAAGTCCACATATTTCATAAAATTCACAAATTAGTCCTCCAAAATAACATTTTCACATTTTAGCCCTATTTACCTAAATTCATCAAAACTTCAAGAACATAACATGTTCATCTAGCTCAAATCTTTCATATATCATTCTCAAACATCACAAAGCTTGTAAAATCATCAATGGCATATTTCACATACATCATCAAAACAAAAAATTAAGGCATGGGTTTTGTAGCTCTTAAAGCAACGATTACAAAAACGTAAAAATTATCGAAAATCGAAGTCAAAACTTACCTTAATCTTGCTTAAAGCTAGCCGAATATAGCTTAAGGTTTTCTTCTTTTTCTTTATTTGATTTTCGGCAAGAGAGGATGGTAATTATCATCTTTTCCTTGTTTGTTTTATTATTAACATATTATTATTATTCCATTTACTAAAGTACCCTTTCATTTAATAAAAGAAAACATATATATAACAAGCGCATACTTGACTTTCATTCATCCGCTATCTATAATTTTGGCCAAATTGCCACATAAGACCCTCACTTTTACAAAGCCATAACACATTAGTACTTTATCAAATTGCAAGCAACTTCCAGATTCAATGCAATTTAATCCTTTGCTCAAATTAAACATTCAAACGGACTAATTAGCTTACGAAATTTAAACACATGCTTAGTCACATATCAACGGCACAGAAAATAATATTAAAATATTATACGGACTCAGATTTGTGGTCCTAAAACCACTGTTCCGACTAGGGTATAAATCAGACTGTTACAAATCTCCCCCTTAGGGATTTTCGTCCCCGAAAATCTTACCGTTAAACAGATTCGGATATTGCTGTCTCATTGAATCTTCAAGCTCCCACGTAGCCTCTTCTAATCCGTGTCGATTCCACAATACTTTTACTAATGGAATTTTCTTGTTTCTTAACTCTTTTACTTCACGAGCTAAGATACAGATCGGTTCCTCTTCATATGTCATATCAGATAGGATTTCAATTTCAGATGAGGCAATCACATGTGACGGATCAGACCGATATCTACGGAGCATCGGAACGTGAAATACATTGTGAATCTTTTCTAATTCAGAGGGTAACTTCAATCTATATGCAATAGGCCCAATACATTCAATAATCTCATACGGTCCGATGAATCTCGGACTTAACTTGCCTTTACGTCCGGATTGGAGCACTTTCTTCCACGGAGACACTTTCAGAAATACTTTGTCGTCGATCTCAAATTCTATATCTTTTCGTTTTAAGTCTGCATAGGACTTCTGACGATCAGATGCTGCTTTCAAACAATCTCGAATCAGTTTCACTTTCTGTTCGGTATCTTTTATCAAATCGACCCAGTATAACTTATTCTCACTGAGTTCAGTCCAATACAGAGGTGTACGACATTTATGTCTGTACAAAGCTTCATATGGTGCCATTTTAATGCTCGTCTGAAAACTATTGTTATACACAAATTCGATCAACGGCAGGTACTGTTCCCACGAACCATTAAACTCAAGTACACAGCATCTTAACATATCCTCGAGAATCTAAATAATTCGCTCGGATTGACCATCCGTTTGTGGATGAAAAGCTGTACTGAAATGCAATTTCGTACCCAAAGCATCTTACAATTTCTTCCAGAACCGCGATGTGTATCTCGGATCTCTGTCTGACACAATGGATAGTGGCACCCCGTGCAATCTCGCAATCTCAAAAATATAAAGCTCAGTTAATCTTTCAAGCAAGTAGTCAGATCTTACGAGAATAAAATGGGCAGATTTAGTTAATCGGTCAACTACGACCCATATCGCATCCTTCTTTCTCAGAGTTAGAGGCAACCCAGAAACAAAGTCCATAGCTACTCTATCCTATTTCCATTCAGGAATCAAAATCGGCTGTAACAACCCAGACGGAACTTGATGTTCTGCTTTCACTTGCTGACAAACTAAACATTTTGAAACAAAGTCAGAAATGTCTCGTTTCATGCCTAGACCACCAATAGTGTTGCTTCAAATCATGATACATCTTTGTACTTCCGGATGGACAGATAGGCGACTGTTATGTGCTTCACCCAAAATTAATTGAATCAACTCCGGATTTCTTGGAACATAGATTCGATCTCGGAATCTCAAACAATCATCAACAACTCAAAATTCAGATTCAGAATTCAATTCACACTAAGCTCGTTTCACTAGCAATTCATTATCGGATTTCTGAGCATCATATATCTATTGTAAGAACCACGCTTTGCTTTTAATTCAGCTATCACAGAACTATCATCAGACAGATCTAACTGAGCATTCAGAGCACTTAGTGCAAACAATGATTTTCTACTCAAAGCATCTGCAACAACATTTGCTTTCCCGGATGATAATCTATCACCAGCTCATAATCTTTTAACAATTCAAGCCATCTTCTCTGACGCAGGTTCAAATCTTTCTGGGTCATTAGATATTTCAGACTTTTATGATCTGAAAACACATGACATTTCTCACCGTACAAATAATGACGCCAAATTTTAAGTGCAAACACAATCGCAGCTAATTCAAGGTCGTGTGTCAGATAATTATTTTCATAAGGCTTCAATTGTCTTGAAGCATACACTACCATTTTGCCCTCTTGCATCAAAACACATCCCAGACCATTTAACGAAGCATCCTGTAAACAACAAATTCTTTACCCGATTTTGGCTGTACTAACACTGGAGCTTCTATTAACAAAGTTTTCAACTGGTCAAAACTTTTCTGACATTTATCCGACCATTCAAATCTGACATCTTTCTGAAGTAATCTAGTCAATGAGTAGCTATAGTTGAAAGGCCCTTTACAAATCTATGGCAATAACTAGCTAAACCCAGAAAACTACAAACTTCAGATACATTTCTCGGAGGTTTCCAATTCAGAATAGCAGAAATCTTGCTCGAAACAACACGAATCCCAGAAGCTGACACAATATACCCCAGAAAACTAACCTCATTCAACCAGAATTCACATTTGCTGAATTTTGCGTACAATTTCTTTTTTCTCAAAGCTTGCAACATAATTTTCAAATGTTCTGCATGCTCATTCTCATCACGTGAATAAATCAAAATGTCATCAATGAATACAACAACAAATTGATCCAGATACGGTCTAAAAATTATGTTCATCAAGTCCATAAAGACAGCAGGAGCATTGGTTAGCCCGAATGGCATAACTAAAAAACTCATAATGCCCGTACCTCATTCGAAAAGTAGTTTTCGGAATGTCTGAATCTTTAACTCTCAATTGGTAATATCCCGATCTCAAATCAATCTTGAAAAACACAATAGCTCCTTTTAACTGATCAAACAAATCATCAATTCTGGGAAAATGATATTTGTTCTTTATACTCACCTTATTCAACTGACGGTAATTGATACATATTCTCATCGTGCCATCTTTCTTTTTCACAAACAAAACAGGAGCACTCCAAGGCAAAAAACTCGGTCTAGCAAACCCTCCATCAGTCAATTCTTATAGTTGTGACTTTAACTCTTTCAACTCTGTCGGTGCCATTTTATACGAAGCTATCGAAATAGGTGTCGTACCAGGCAACAATTCAATACCAAATTCAACTTCACGAATCAGAGGTAAACCCGGTAACTCTTCAGGGAACACATCAGAAAAATCACAAATAATGGGTACTGATTCAACTTTCTTCTCGGATACTTTTGAATCAATCACATAAGCAAAATATGATTCATACCCCTTATTCACATAACTTTGAGCTTTCAAAATAGATATCACAGCAGACAATCCATTTAAATCATTAGACTCAATCCATACAATCTCATCCTTCGGACTTCTTAAATCTATAGTCTTTCTTTTACAGTTCACAACGGCATCATGCATAACAACCAATCCATTCCCAAAATAATATCGAATTCATCAAATGGAAGTAGCATTAGATCAACAGGAAAATAGATATCTCAGAACATTAATGGACAGTTCTTGCATACTTTGTCAACCAGGACACTTTTACCTAAGGGGTTCGATACTTATATAGCAAATTCAGTAGACTCTACAGGCAAAGTCTTACCATATACTAAATTCATGCATATGTATGAATGCGTAGAACCAGGGTCTATTAAAGCTATCACAGAAGTATCATAAAGAGTAAAAGTACCCATTATAACATCAGGCGACGAAGCTTCTTCACGAGCTCGGATAGTATACGCTCTGACAGGCACTCTGGCTTCGGATCTGACAATATTGTCTCTCATAGTTCCCGACTACCACTGAAATTCTTTACATTCTTTGATGATAGACCTCTCGTAGGTGTATTATCAGATCTTAGATCCTGAACAGTCTCTGGTTCAACAGGCTCAGGGCAATCACGGATAAAATGATCAAGTGATCCACATCTCAAGCAAGCTCTGTCATTTAATCTACAGCTTCTCGGATGTCTTTTTCCACAATGTTTACATTCGGTTCTCTCAGGTCGTACATTACCATTACTAGCCACTGAAGTTGCTGGGTTTTTGGAACTCATTTGCAATCTAGCTCTATTTTTGTTTAAATGTCTCGCATTTTCTCTGGAACAACTTTGATCATCTCTGTATCTCTTTGAAGCGATGAAATGATTTATTCTGAAATCTCTTTCTTGTATCTCGAGCTTCAGACTCAGCTCTTCTTTTATCCTTCCCAAGTGCTTTAGCTTTGCAAGCTCGGTCAACGAGTGTAACGAACTCTTTTATTTCTAGGATCCCAACCAGCAAACGGATATCTTCATTAAGACCATCTTCAAATCTTTTGCACATTATAGCTTCAGAAGATACACATTCTCGAGCATATTGACTCAATCTCACAAACTCTCGTTCATACTCAGAAACAGTCATTCGGCCATGTTTTAGTTCTAGAAATTCTTTTCGTTTCTGATCAATGAATCTCTCACTGATATATTTCTTCCTAAACTCGGTCTGAAAGAAATCCCATATAACTCGTTCTCTCGAAACAACAGAAATCAAAGTTTTCTACCATTGATATGCTGTATCTCGAAATAACGATACAACACACTTTATGCATTCTTAGAGTCGAAACATCTCATCAAATACCGAATAGTATTTTCAATCCGAATTTAGCTTTTCAAACATCATCATTATTGGTAGCTCGAAACTCTTCAAATTTCATACTTACGGATCTTGTCAATCGGAGGCTTATTTAATGATTGAATACATAGCCGGTGGCACAACTATAGTCTGAGGGGGATTAACTGGGGGCGGAGGTTGTGAAACAGTCGGGTTATTCTTTACGAACTGAGTGAACCACTCACTCATCATCTGAAAGAAAGCTTGTTTAGCTTCTCCCTCCTGACCGTTTCAGAAGGCTCTATCCCTTGTGTGGGAGGAGGCACATTACTTTCTACGTCGTTAGCTACGGCTCTTTTGGGATCCATTACTATATAGAAATCACATTTTACACGTCAGGATTCATCACACTATCACAGTTCAAATATATGGCATGTATAGCTAGACTCTGACACGCTACGTTAGTCCGAGAATCGACTAAATTGTAGCTCTGATACCAATCAAATGTAACACCCCTATCCCCTGTCTGATCACTGGATTAGAGTTAAGGCGTTACCAGATAGATCGAAAACATTTACAGAATTAATCGTTCAACCATTCATCAATATTGATCATAATGCCCCTTAAGTAGGTCATCGAGACCTTAAGCATGCTTATAAACCGAGTCGGGACTAAATCAAAACACATAAGTAATTTCATAAAATTTGAAACCTTTCTAACATACTGAGGGACACACGGCCGTGGGGTAGGTCAGTGCCTCACCCACTGCTACTTGACACTCCGTGTGTCCTCCCCGTGGTAGTATACTGCCAAAATCAACACGGCCACCAAGCATGCCCGTGTACTAAGGCCGTGTACTAATAGATCACATACTGCCATTTCTCACACGGCCACCAAGCACACCCGTGTTGAGGCCGTGTGTAACTTAAGCCACATTTTGCCAATTTAGCCATGGTCTTAGGCACGCCCGTGTGCCTCAACCGTGTGACATTATAGGCCCTTTTACAAGGCCAATATGCCACCCACTTAGGGTCTTCCTACAAGCAATATATATCTAAACATAATATGCATATATGGCAACCAAAACATATCAAATGGTTTGCTTCATCCATACATTCAATACCAATTCCATTCATACCAAATTACAAACTAAATCCTACATCATTTCAAACATGTATCATCAATTTGCTTAACCAAAACTTAACCATTTCATATGCATCAAAACATACTAAATATATGCTTCATAACTCTTTCATTCAAACATTTATCAACTCAAAAACTTGCCAATACATATGGCCATGCTCACTTCATAAACATATACACCTATCTAGCCTATACATGCCATAATTAGCCATATACATTTTCAAAAGGATACCAAAATAAGTTTAGTAGTGTGATGATGATCCTTGACAATCCTGAGCATTCAGTAGCTTTAACGACCTATAAAACAGAGAAAATACACACACAGAGTAAGCTTTTCGAAAGCGTAGTAAGTCATATACAAATAGACTTGGCATAAGAAGTATCTATGCAATTTGATACATTTGCACATCCTATTCACTTAACAATTTATCATGTATATGCTTGATTCATACTTATGACTACATTTGTCACATTTATCCATTCAAAACTCATTTGAAACACATAGCTCATTCATAATCTTTCTTGCATCTCCTTCACGTTAACCTATTCAAACATACTTTTCTTCAGTCAAAGTCATATGCATACTTACCATTCATGCATACTTAATACACATTCAACGCACCTAAATCGGATATTCATTCACTTAATTGATCATAGCTCGGATATACCATTCGTATTGTAGACTTGCCCTTTGAACCCATAGGAATCTAGTAGGATGATCAGAAAGCTCGGAATAGTCGTACAATGCCAACGTCCCAGACAAGGTCTTACATGCACTCGTATATTGATACCACTATCCCAAATAGGGTCTTACATGTACAGATCATAACGATGCTAATGTCCCAGACGTGGTCTTACACGAGTCAATATGATGCCGATGTCCCAAACATGGTCTTACTCATAAAGTTCATATCAATGCCTACGTCCCAGACAAGGTCTTACACAAATTTCAAATCAACGCCAACGTCCCAGACGTGGTCTTACATGATAAAACAGAACAGACACCTATGTCATGACATAGCTAATCCTATCTATTCCTAGGTTCGTACGAGACTTCTCGGCTTTATCACTATATCGAACTTATTTCAGAATTCATGCACTTAGCATCTCATACTCATTCATTGTTATCGATAGACATATGAATACATATATTCAATTTAATACAGATAAGTTTATTTGCATAGTGACTTACCTCAGATTCGGTTTATCGAAAGGAAAACGGCTACTCGTTAACTTTCGCTTTCCTTGGTTCTTGATCTAAACATATTCAGAATTAACCCTTTTATTCACTATTCCATTCAATTCAATCCATGCACATTTATTTTGGGCTATTTATAATTTAACCCTCATATTTGCACACTTTATCAATTTAGTCCATTTTACTCAAAACATCAAATATACACAATTTGTTCACACATATGCATAGTCGAACCTCTCTAAGGACTATATAAGTCCACATATTTCATAAAATTCACAAATTAGTCCTCCAAATAACATTTTCACATTTTAGCCCTATTTAGCTAAATTCATCAAAACTTCAAGAACATAACATGTTCATCTAGCTCAAATCTTTCATATACCATCCTTTAACATCACAAAGCTTGTAAAATCATCAATGGCATATTTCACATACATCATCAAAACAAAAATTAAGGCATGGGTTTTGTAGCTCTCAAAGCAACGATTGCAAAAACGTAAAAATTATCGAAAACCGAAGTCAAAACTTACCTTAATCTTGCTTAAAGCTAGCCGAATATAGCTTAAGGTTTTCTTCTTTTTCTTTCTTTGATTTTCGATAAGAGAGGATGATAATTATCATCTTTTCCTTATTTTTTTATTATTAACATATTATTATTCCATTTACTAAAGTACCCTTTCTTTTAATAAAAGAAAACATATATATAACAAGGGCATACTTGACTTTCATTCATCCACTATCTATAATTTTGGCCAAATTGCCACATAAGACCCTCACTTTTACAAAGCCATAACGCATTAGTACTTTAACAAATTGCAAGCAACTTCCACATTCAATGCAATTTAATCCTTTGCTCAAATTAAACATTCAAACAGACTAATTAGCTTACAGAATTTAAACACATGCTTAGTCACATATCAACGGCATAGAAAATAGTATTAAAATATTATACAGACTCAGATTTGTGGTCCCAAAACCAATGTTCTGACTAAGGTATAAACTGGACTGTTACAAGTTCAAAACGTGTTCTAATACAGGAATGTACAGAGATATCTTGTGATTCTATATAGTTAAAGCTGCATAAAAGAGTTATGTGACATATTGATGACTATAAGAGTTTAAAATGTTTAATGTTAAAGAAAGATCTGAACTTTGCACAGCAAGGTTAGCTCCAATTGCCGAAAAACCTTTGAGTCTGTAAGTGATTCTTATCCAAGGAAAATGATTATAGTTTCGGATGTTTTGATTGGGCGATGAATACGAGATTGATCTTAACTGGTAATGAATAGTTGTTAGCTGAATTAGAGGCTAAATAAATGTTTATTTAGTGAAATTGTGAAATTCAGAAATGTGTAAGTGAATTATAAGTTAAAAAGAGGTTTAGCATAAATTGATCCCTGATTCAGAACCTCAGATGTGGTATCGATGATTATTTGTTATGTCAAGATAGAGTGTGTATACTGAAAAGCTCTACGAATATACAACAACTGCTACAAGAAACTCTCAGTGGTAGTTTATTTGTTCATATGGGAATAACAAGATGCACAATAGTTCTGATGAGTGTGAAATGTGATATTCTGACTTTGTTGATTATAGAAATGGCGGGTGATGAATTCTATATCAGGATTGTCATTATCATTGAAAAGATAGAGTTATCTGAAATATGATTAACTATTTGAAGAAATCTCTCTGTACTTATAGATTTTCTCTTTTGATTAAACAATTGAGATATCATTTTCTGTGTTGGTAAGTTTGTCTATAGTGTCAGTTATCATTGTTTTGGATTGAGATCTAAAACTTATATGGTAATTCTAAAAGAGATTACAGTAATCTGTGAGTATGAATTGAAATCGAAAAACACAATTCAAATTCTCAAAATATTTATTTGTCACTGTGTTTTAGAGTTTTAAAACAACTAAAAAAGATTGTTGTTGTTATAAGCAGTTACCGACCTCCGTTATTTTAGGATCGAGCTTTGTGAGAATATGATTCACGGGATTAATATCGTCAGAGAAATTGAGTAGAAAATGAAAAAATTTAATTCAGGTATAAGCAGTCTCAGTTAGAGATAATATACAGCGAAAGTCGGATCAAAATTTTAGTTGAGAGGATGCATTGGAATCCGAAGCTATGTGTGAATTTGAAATGTATTGTGTGGAAGCAAATCCTTAACCTACTTTCTGGTAAGAATTTCGGGGAAAAAATCCCTAAGGGGGGAGAGTTGTAACAGCCCGATTTAGACTCTAGTTGGAATAGTGCTTTTGGGACCACAATCTGACTTTGAAAAATTTATTCTATTACTATTTTAATATTTACAGCATGATATTAGAGTTGTGTAAAATTTTCATAAAGAAATTTTATTGTTTAAGTAGTTAATTCGGTAAAAAAGACTAAATCGCCTAAAGCGTAAAATTTGGGTTCTATAAGTTAAAAGTGTCAAATAGCTATAGAACAATAAAGAAAAGGTCCTTATGTGATAATTAATCCAATTGTGAGTTATTGGATGATATTTGGTTTGGCATTTGTGTAAATTTGGTTTATTTTAAAGGTTAATTTAGTAAAAAGGTAAATAATGATAATAAAATATAATAAAGCCAAGTTTCATCTTTCTATTCATTATCTTCCACCAGAAATGAGAAAGATGAACAGCCATGTAAGATTCAAGCATTCAGCTAAGCTTCTTAGCTTATTGGTAAGCTTATTTTTGTTCGGTTTTTAATAATTTTTACGTTTTTGTGATTGTTGCTTCGAGTGCTAGCAAACCCATGCTTTAATTTTTGGAATTGATGATGAAATTGAAATTTTCCATTGTTGATAATGTGATGAATTTGTAGCTTGATGATAGAAAATTAATCTTTGATGTTTGATTATCATGTTTAATAAAATGATTTTGAGTGAAAATGTTAATTTTGGACTAATTTATGAAATGTGAAAAATATGAGGTTGAAATATGAAATAAATGAAAAATATGGGTTGTTTTAGTAATAAAGAGAATTTAGCTAGCATGGGTATTTAAGTAATTTTGTGAATTTGTGTATTTTTGTAATAAGGACTAAAGTGCGTAAATGTGAAATTTTAGGGGCTAGAGTGCAAAATGCCCAGTTATGTGTCTTGAATGAAATTGAATGAATTGTTGAATAAATTAGTTACTTTTGATACTATCTAGATTGAGAAAAACAAAATTCGGATATTGATCAAAGGAAAATCAAAGTATCAGATAGTCGACCTAATTCATCGTTACAGCGAACGAGGTAAGTTCGTATTTTAATAGACGTTGCAAAATCATGTTATAAATGTGTATTATTTGTGTGATTGAATTCAATGCCAAATGGTAATGCACATGTATGTATATTGAGTAAGATATATATATTATGATATTGAATTTTTCGAGAATCAGATTATATGAATACGAGAAAGCATCGACAATGTGATGATATCTAAAAGCCCCGTATGAAACATAGGAATAGTTAGGATACGTATGTCATGACATAGGATTTTGATATGTGTTATCGTGTAAGACCACATCTGGGACGTTGGCATCGATTTGAGATTTACGTGTAAGACCATGTCTGGGACATTGGCATCGTATATGACTTCATGTAAGACCCTTTCTAGGATAGTGGCATCAATATTTGATTACATGTAAGACCACGTCTGGGACGTTGGCATTGTACAAGCTTTTGAGTTATCTGAGTATCCTATTGATTCTGAACGGCTCAACGGTGTTCTGAGAAATAAGTGAATGGCATTCCGATTCAGGTACGTTGATATGTATGAATATTTGATAATAAAAGGTAAGTATATATATGTTCAAAGAATGTTATGTCATGTATATGCAAATGAAATATGAATATGTGCAAATGAAACATGAACAAATGAACAAGTTGTGGCTTATAAAGTGGCATATGTGAAATTGTTAGATACTTTATGAATGAAAGGTGAATTTGGGTATAAATGTTGAAATGAGATTCATATGAAAAAGAGATATATGACTAGATGATTTATTCTCTATAATGTGCTTATTTGGTTTAAGAAGGTGTAAATTGAATGTTATATGAGAATAGAATTTAATAAGCTTGTGAAACCTAAAGTGAGTAAGTAAGTAAGTATATTATTGAAGAGTGATGATTTGATTTGAAAACATATTATAAACTTGTGATAAGATGGGTTTTGGCATGTGAGATGTATATTATGTTTATGATATTGATTTGAAATTATTTGATATGTTAAGTTTATTAAGATACGAGCTTACTCTATGTGTTTTTCCTATGTTTATAGATTTTTCGGAGATTTGCTCAGGTTGGAAGTTGGCGGAGATCGTATCACACTATCTGGCTAATGATTTTGGTAATTATACACTTTATGACTTGGTTTTATGGCATGTATAGGCTTTATGATTAGTTAATGAGTAGTTGTAATTTGGGCAATTAATGTCTATGTATTTGATGAAATTAGCCATGTGATATTGCTTGATAATGGCTGTGAATATGGTAAATGTCAAATATGTTTTGTGATCCATAGTTTGGTATGGGTTGATGGCTAATGGTTGGACTAATGAAATAGTCGAATTTATTATAAGTCTTGTGATGCAAAATTTGTAAATTATTGATGAAAGGTTGTCACATTGAATTGGTAAGTTTTTGAATGGTTTATACTTAGAAATGCTTGTGATGAGAATGAGATAAATGTTGCATAAGTTGATATGGTTGATATGCTTTTTAATGGTTAGAAAAGATGGTCATTTTGGTATATTTTGTTTGTATTGGATATATGATTTGAAATGGTATAATGCTTATAGGTATAACCAAAATAGTGGGTGGCAAATTGGCCTTGTAAATGGCCTATAATTGCCCACATGGTTGAGTACATGGGCGTGTGGCTCGACCGTGTCCTTCATGGTTGCATTTCAAAATAAGTTAGTTTAGACCACGGGTTGGACACACAGGCGTGTGACTGGCCATGTGGTGCAAGTCAGTGTCGACCACGGGTGAGGAACACGGGCGTGTCTCAGGGTGTGTGGACAAGTCAGTATGTATGTCCTGTTTTGCCATGGATTGGACACACGGGTGTGTCCGAGGCTATGTGAGGCACACGGCTTGCCCACATGGGCATGTGACCTCTGTAGCTTTGAAAAGTGTTTGAATTTTAGAAAATTTCTTATGAGTTCGGTTTAGTCCCGACCCCTTTCTAATGTAAGTTTAAGGTCTCGTAGACCTATTAAAAGGACACTTTGATTTAAATTGATAAAATTTTGATGTGAAATATTCGTAAAAGATCCGATTTGCCTGGTAATGCCTTTAAGTCTAGACCAGCGAAGGTTACGGGTTAGTGGTGTTACACCCATCGAGAAGACAATGCACATCTGTGACTACTTCAAAAAAGTATTAGAGGTGACATGTAATGATCCAAACACCTTTAATGTAAATTCATGAAAAGGCTCAAGAACTTTTGCAACTCTTTGAAAATTTTCCCAATTATCACATGTGAGGAGTCCATATCCAGCACTAAGGTCTAGAAAAAAGTTATGATCATCATGAACATAAGCTTCAAACATACATTAATATTTTTCAACCACATTTAACATCATATAAGTTGAATTCTATCTAGTAGGCACATCTAGACATAAATGAGCCTTAGTACCTACCATTTCTTCTTTTGCCCGATGGTTGAATTTAGACAACTTTAATGGTGATGTTCTAATATATCTCACAGCTTCTCTAACTCGATCCATAGATATAGAAGTGTCCTTAACCCCTTCCTGAGCAATGAGATTATTAATGTGTGTCGCACATCTCATATGTATATATTTACCATTCGCAACACAAGCTTTTCAATGAACCAACTTTTTCTCAAATAATCAATAGCAACATTTTTAGAAGATTCGTTATGAATAGTAATTGCAAAGACCTTCTCAATCCCCCAATCTTGAAGAAATTTCTTAAGAGCTTAACCAATACTCTCACCTCTATGAGCAGAAATTGGGAAAAATTTTATAATTCTTTTTTGTAACTTCCACTCATCATCTATCCAATGAACTATTAGAACCATGTAGGTTATCATTTTCAATGACGTCCAAGTCTCTGTCGTCAAAAAATTCTACTCGTCTCTTTTTGAAAAGATTACTTTAATGTATTCTTCATGGAATTAAACAAATCAAGACAACCTTGTCTAATTGTCCAACGAGATGAAAGATGAAACCTTGGGCATGCTATAGAAATAAAGAACTTAAAAACCTTCCCCTTCCACAAATTTAAAAGGTAATTCATCCACAATGATCATATGAATCAATGCATTTCTAATATCATCTTAATTAAACACCCAAGTTGACAAATCTACATTTTCTTGGCTAGATTTTGCAAATGCAAGTTTTGTTTGCTCAAGATCAGAGGTATTACCTCGGGGTTTTCTTGAGCAAGTCTTCAAATGGTTATTTAGATTGGTGGTAGAAGCCCTGATTTCCATTTTGTAAGTGGCATCGCAATAATTACACTTTGCCCTATTCTACCCATCTTCTGTTGAGTATTTGCTAAAATGTTGCCAACAAGGTGCCCTTGGTTTGGTTTTTCTTCAAGTATTTCCCTTCTTTGTTGTGCGGACAACTTTAGTAGGAGAAGTAGGTGTAGCTTCTTGTAATGCCTTTTTGCTTTGGGACTTTTGCGATGATATTAAGTCATTCATCTACAAAAATAAATATGATCAATTAAAATTACAAAATGGTTAAGGGCCATAATTCCATTAAAGTTTTATACTCGTAGATATGTTCCACACAAATATCCATCAACAATTCAAATTAAAGCATTCAAAATTAACTCAAAACAAAAACAATAGAGTAACTTACTTATAAAATATACTAATTTAACTTATCGAATATATTAACGAAACTTATATTTAAGTAAACGTAACAAAATTTTAAAAAAATGGCAATAAAAGCCAAAATTTTAAAACTCTTATTTGAAGAGTTATGGTTCATATAAATAATAATAAAAGAAATAAATTTTACAATAAATAATATAAAATAAATCAATATTCAAAGATGAAAGAAGCCATAAGTCCATAACACTTATTTTGGGAGATTGGAGTGAGATTTCCAATCATTTCAAGTAATGTTTATAATGGATAGAGATTAAAAAATTATTTTAGCCTTCAAATCATTCTAATTAGCATGTTTAGGAATGGAATTTCAAGGAACTAAAATTCCATCACATTTGTCACATGCTACTTAAATAAATGTAATAAACATAACATTATTAGGCATCAACATGTTAAAGGTTTGTAATTTCTAGTTTTGGCCAATACATACTTTGTTACAATATAACAAGTTGGATTAAGTTGAAGAGACAAGATAGCGTAAATCATTTTTTTCTTTCATGTTGGCACATTTGATGCACTGTGTCTTCATCTATTTTTCAAACGCACTATTTGAAGAATTATGATTCATGTGTTGTTTAAGATCAAAAAGTGCATGCCTAACTTATACTTATCAAAAACAAATAATGCAATGGGTCACGTTCATTTTCAACTTTAATAAACATGAATACAACAACTCCATCCATGGCCTGGTCTTCATCTTAAATGTTGCATTAAAGTAATTATATATGTTTCTTTTGCTTTTGCAAAATTAATTTATTCAAAGAGTTTATTAATTTAATTTGAATTGGTTTTTATTATATATATATATATGCATGACTTAAATGAAGCTAAACAGTATATATATGCATGACTTAAATGAAGCTAAACCTGCTAATAATGGGTAATTTAATTAACCTAGAATAATGAGAAAGAATGACAGAAACTTGGAAACCTTGATTAGTAAAAATAGACCCTTAAATTCATACAAGGCAGGCAAGTGAGGCAATCTACAAATGAGAATTTGCTAAATGTGTGATGAGCTGACTCAGTTGGGATTCCCTCTAGCATTGATAATCAAACTCAAAGGTGGAATTTTTATTTAAGGAACAATAAGATTCAAAAAGAGCACAGTAATTGTTTTTAGAATGTAAAGGTAAAAACTGAAAACACTCACTCACTCACACGCACAAAGCCAAAAAAAATTACAGCCTCACCTTAAACAACTGATGGTGGTTGTGGCCTGTGGAACTGTGGTCATGCCCTCATGGGAAAAAACAAGAAAATCAAAAAGAGTAAAAAATTGGAAAGGGTCATCAGGTGTGTGGAAGTTAAAGTCTTAAGGTAAAGAAGAAAGGAAAAACTTGGGGGGATTTGGAGCAACGAGAAAAAAAATAAGCTGTAAGGTTGATAAAAAAATTCTTAATTTAAAAATAAAAATTTATCAAAACAACATAGTTTTGTCATTTCTGATTCGAATTTTTGGATAACTAGAATTGTGTAATTCATATCTGAGTTAAATCGAAAATTTTGAATTTTTTTCAAGTTGATCCAAATAACTTGAATAAGTCGAATATTTAATTCAAAATTTGAATTTTTTATCGAATTTTTCGAATCGAGTTAGATTTTGCTCACCCCTAACTGGCAGTAATAATGGTAACTCCTTTGGGAATAGATCTGAGAATTCACAAACAGTCAAAATTGACTCTAATTTCAATTCAGAAGCCCTGGAATCAAATATATAAGCTAGATAAGCCTCACATCCTTTTCTGACTAAGCTGATATAGCTGAAATCATATTAATTGTACCATCAAATCTATCAGATTTAACCCGAATTATTTCACTGTTTTGACATTTCAATAAAAAAAATTTCGTCTACAATTCACAATAGCATCATGCAAAGTCAACCAATCTATACCGAGAATTACATCAAACTCATCAAATGGTAATAACATTAAATCAGCCGAAAAGTTGCAAACCCGAATCATCAGGGGACAATTTCTACAAACTTTATCAACTAACACATACTGACCTAAAGGATTTGTTACTTTGATCACAAATTCAGTTGACTCATAAGGTAATTTCTTATCGGACACTAAGGTTATGCATACATACGAGTACGTTGACCGCGAGTCAATCAAAACATTAACATTAGTATTAAAGATAGAAAACGTACTAGTAATCACATCAGGTGCTAAAACTTCCTTATCAGCTCGAATTGCATAGGCTCTTACTGGTACCTGTGCCTCAGATCTAATTGTAGAATCTTTTATTCCACTTCGACTATTTCTCGCATTACCACTATTTCTGGATAGCCTTCCTCTTGTAGCTCTATTACTCGAATGAGAGTTCTAAGCTTTCTCTCTATCAGATCTTTCAGGGCAATCTCTAAGGAAATGGTCATAGGAACCACATTTGAAGCATGATCCATCTCTTAATCTGCATCCTCCGAAATGACGTCTATTGCACTGTTGACATTCAGGTTTATTATTTCGAACACTTCCCACACTCACTACAGAAGTAGCCTGAGGTCTCGAATTTGAATGTTATTTCCCTTTGCCTCTTCCCAGGAATCTTACTAAAGTTGATGTACGACTGTGAAATTCCTTTGATTTCTTTGATGGAGATGAAAATGATTTTCCCATAGGTCATTTACCAGTTCCACGAGTCTCTAAATCCACCTTTCTTTTAGTTTTACTAAGTTCTTTGGCTTTATGTGCTTGATCCACCAAAACCACGAATTCTTTCAATTCTAGAATCCTAACTAAAAGTTTGATATCTTCGTTTAAACCATTTTCAAAACGAGTGCACATAATAGCTTCTCATGGTATATATTCCTGAGCATACTTACTAAGTCGTATAAATTCTCTTTCATACTCGGCTATAGTCATATGACCTATTTTAACTCAAGCCACTCTTTCTGCTTCTTGTCAAGATATCGTTGACTAACATATTTTTTTTCTGAATTCTATCTGAAAGAAATCTCAATTTACACGATCCTTTGGTACCACAGCAATCAAAGTATTCCACCACTAATACGTTGAGTCTTTTAACAAAGATACTGCACATTTTAAACATTCAAGGGAGAACAATACAGTTCATCAGAAACCCTCATAGTATTTTCTAACCAATATTTAGCTTTTTCAGGATCGTCTTCAACTATTCCTCGAAACTCTTCTGTCCTATATTTATGAATTTTATCAACTAGAGGCCTGTTTACACGTACTTGTTCCAAACCTTGAGGAATAAAGGGACAGGTTGGGGTATAGGAGGAGGTGGAGGTCGTCATGCCATCAGGTTCGTTTTAATGAACTCAGAGAACCACTCATACATCAATTGGAAGAAAGTTTCTTTTGCCTCACTTCCCCGGCCTTCAGCTACGGGCCCACTACTAGCTACTCCATGTATGAAGGCTAGCACATTACTTTCAACCTCATCGGAATCAACTCGGTTACAAGACATCTTTAATTTATATGAAAACATAATTTATTTTTTGTCAGGAGATATCACACTATCACAAGTTATATAATGGCATGTATTTCTAAACTCCACACATGCTACATTCAGTCTGAGAATCGACTACATCGTAGCTCTGATACCACTAAATGTAACACACTAACATGTCTCCGTTGCCAGATTAGGGTTATAAAGCATTACCAAACAATCAAAACAACATTTAAATCATAACATTTAATAAATTAATCTAAAAAAATCATATCAAACATATACATTTGGTCCCTAAATCGAGCCTTCGAGGCCCTAAAAATAGCTTAGAAGCAATTCAAGACTAAATCAAAATACATCAGAAGAATTGGAAAAAAGTTAGAAAAATTAGAAAATAGGGGTCAAACGGCCATGTGACATAGCCCAGGCCATGCAACAATTGAACAAAGGGACACACGACCATGTCCCCGCCTATGTCTTCACCCATGTAACTCACTAAGTAGGGTAACATGGTCGTGTAACAAACTGACTTGATACACTAAGAATTTACAAATGACACATGACCAGGTCGCTGTGTCGTGTTTGTTACACGACTAAATTATATTCCTTCTCCCGTAAATACCACATACTTACACAAATTATAACAAAGTGTGACACCGGTGGTGACGTGTCCCAGTGAGGTGCCAAACCTCGGTGTCCAAGACACGAATGTGATACCAAATCACTTTGGTGGTGCCAAACCACCGTGGTGCTAAACCACGGTGACGAAGTCACGAATCATCAAGTTGTGGGGCCAACCCACGTGTGATACCAAATCACCGGCGGCGATCCCATATCTCAAAAGTGGGGCCAACCCACCGGTGGTATTAACCACGTGGACGAGTCGCTATGAGGTGCCAAACCTCAGTGTGATCCATATTTTGACCCTAAAAACATGCCATTTCAAGGCTAAAACACACCTAACCATACATCCCATTTATGCAAACATTCAATTGACCTAAGCATCATTCAAACACTTATAAACATTACAAACATCCTATTTCATCTAACCAATATGTCATTTAAAGGCACCACATTTGTATCAACACATCATTGGTCAAATCAAAGAAACATATTCACATTTCAAGCATAGAACCTAGTTTTTTTATCTACCAAATGATATCACATATGATCAATTACAAGCCATCACAAACATACCAAAATGATCTTGTATACAAGCACTTAAAAGTGGCCAAAATGACATAACTTGGTAAGGCATTAAAGTTCATCAAACCAAACATAAACTTCAAAACTTATGTATACCAAAACATCCATTACACATCCAAGAAATACTATTACAAAAGATTCGATACATGCCATATATAACCTTGGCCAAAATGCACTAAAAACTACCAAAATGGTTGATGAATTGTGTGCTTGATCCCCGACTAGTTTCCAACCTGTCGTACTTTCGATAATCTATAAAACAAAGGAAAGTAACTACGTAAGAAATGAGTGCTTAATAAGCTCGTATAAATTCAAACATAACTTATTATTTCATTAGCACAATATATAAAATAAGCATAATGTCATTTCAAAGACCATAAGCTTAGTAAAAGTCTATACAAGCATCATCAAACTCACAAGTTAGTAAATTCATCAATGATACATATGAATTCAACCAGAATATAAATAGACTTTCATATGCACATCATTTATTATATTAGCATTTTCATAGATCAAGATTCAATATCTCATTATTTACTTACCATGCCATTCCCTTTCTTATTCGTTAAACCATCTAGAATTACATCGGATACTAAAGAATGCTCACACATAGTGTGCCTTTCCATATAAACGTAACCTTTCCTTTTTAATAATGCTTACACGAGTTGTGAAATGGGTCTGCTCACACGAGTTGTGGGTCGAAATGTTAGCTACACGATGCTGCTCACACGAGCTGTGGAGAATCCGCAACAAATACAGGACCTCAGCCATCGACATTTAAGACCAACACCCGAAGCATGAAATCCCTAATGACATGTCATTCGTATCCTAAGAATTTTTAAGGTTCAAAAGGGATTCATTATTCGTCAAATATTCATACATTGATACATATGTAATTTCAAGTCCATTTATACTAGCCCAACACAGCAAATAAGCAATTTAGCTAACATTAATACGATCATAATTTATACAAACTCACCTCGATAACTTTAGTTGTAGAGGTAGAGTTGAACACTAATCCGAAGCTTTAGCCTTTCCTTGATTTAAGTCCGGTTGTTTTTTATCTTGATCAAAATAGATAATTTCATTCAATTAAGTACGTCTAGTATTCAATTTAATCCATAATTCATATTTATGTAAAATTATGAAATTACCCCTAACATTTTAATATTTCATAATTTAGTCTTTAAGCTCATAATTTGAAATTTAAGCATTTTAATCCTCCATACAAGCTAGCCGAATTTCTTAGGGACTCATACCAAGCCTCTTAAATCATTATTTCATAATTTTACCATGAAATTTTACTATTTTTACAAATAAATCCCTAAATGCAATTTCATCAAAAATCACTTAACAAAACATTATTTTACAACCAACATTAATAATCTATCAAATAACTTCAAAATCTATTCAAAAAAAACCATGGAAAGTCTCTCAACCTTTACCATTTGTGCAAATTAACCCCCGTGCTAGCTAGATTAAGCTAACACAAACTCAAAAACATAAAAAAAATAATTAAAAATGGGGCATAAAATCTTACCATGCAAGAATAAACTTAAACTGAATCTCTCTCCCCTTCAGCAATGGTGAATTCAGCCAAAACAAAGAATAAATCGGAAGATGATAGCATTTACTTAGTTTATTTTAGGTTTACTTACTAATTTACCATTTTACCCTTATTAATAATAAAAAATTTCAAGTTAACCTTGTCCATATGTGTCCACTAACTCTTTAAATGGTATAATTACTATCTTAGTCCATTAGTTTAATATTTCATAGCCATTTGCCCCTTTAACTAATATAATTCAACTTTTACACCTTCTATGATTTAGTCCTTTTTATCTAATTAACCATTTAAACTTTAAAATTTCTTAACGAAATTTTAATATGACCTTAAAATAATCTCGTAGACATTAAATAAATATTAAATTAATAACTCACATGTTAGAATTGTGGTCCCGAAACCACTATTTCTGACACCACTAAAAATAAGTTGTTACACCAATCATGCTAGCTTCAGTAAAAAGAAATTGCAGAGATGAAATGAGACTTAAAACAAAAGGTTTTTGCGTACTTCTTGATGACCTCACAAACTCAAGTAGAGAAGCCTTCCATTTTTGAGTCACATTAGCAGGATTATAGGGATAATCCTACATGCTCAGATGACCACACCATGGGAACGAGTCTTTGTCACCTTCAACTGGTGCTTCTTCATTAACAAGCACATGTAGAGGAACGTAAGAAGCAACAAGAAGAGAGTCCTCATCAATAGGGATCAACAAGCTGATGAGGGTACGATTACGTGCTCGTCAAGGGATAAACGGGGACATTAACTGTTGTAGGGGTAGGACCAGCAGGATCCATCCTCATCTTGTGACGTTGCTCCAAGCGCCCACTATTTCCTTCCTCCTCATTGGTGGAAGCAACATTCGCGGCCCCCGCGGTTGTCTATCACATTTTGTGCGTATTCTTTATAAAAAAATTCTATGTCTATAGCCTCGTTTATTTCCCAAAATATACTATCAGTCTCTGATGAATCATTCCTGAAGCCGCGATCGATGCCTACATCACCAACTATTCTAAGATTAGTGGGAGTAGTTAGAAATTAACATTCTGCCTACCACTTTCCCTACATAGAGAAGCAATAGAGATCTATAGGCGAGGTATCATCTCACAGAATCTAACACCCTTAACTCGTATCTATCGTCGAAATAGGGTTACAAAGCATATTCCATTAAAACACATGCATAACGTCCCATTTTCGAGCCCTCAAGGCCTTAAAAACACTTTAGAAATGATTCGAGACTAAATCAAAAACATTTAGAACTTCATGGCAAAAGATAAAAATATTCATACTATAGGGGTCATACGGCCGTGTGACTCACACGGTTAAGACACATGCCCGTGTCTCAGGTCTTGCGGACATTCGAAATAGGGACACATGGTCGTGTTCCAGCCCATCTCTATGCTCGTGTAACTCTCTGACTTGGGTCACATGGCCAACTCACACACCTGTGTGCCAAGCCGTGTGCTAGGCCGTGTAGCTGCCTCACTTACAACCCTTTGAAACCTCTAGGGGACACACAATTTGTGTGCATGCCGTGTGTCACACATGGTTGAGACGCACGCCCATGTCTTAGGCTGGGTGGACAAAAAATAGGCCATTTTCAAGCCATTTTCCTCACCCAAAACTTGGTCCCTTACACAAGCCAATTGTACCTATTTTCATGCATCCAAATTATACCTAACACATGCATATTCAAGCTAGTTTATCATAGTATTTAATCATACAATCAATATGCCTAAAAGCCACCTCAATCACAACAATCAAACTTGATTATACATTTTCTAAGTTTAGCCATAAATAAACCAACCATTGGAACTAATTCTATACCAACATTTACCACAGTGTTCACATACCAATCATACTCAAATATACCAATTTGACCATTCAACAACTATCATCACTAAACCTTAGTAAACTTGGCCATATGCCAACCACATCCAAACTTACAAAAATAACCATTTATCAACCCAAAACTCACTATCTATTTCCATATCAAACCATACCTCAATGACAACCTTCAAGCATATCAAAACAAAATTTCATAACATGCATTTAACTTACCACTCCATCATTCACCATTTAAGCATCAAAATGCCAAAATGTTAAAATTATAACATCACATTTACATGTCAACATAACAACCTATTAATCAATCAAAGTCCCAAATCTACAAGTTATATATATAATGACCATTTCATCGAACACAAAACACCTATACACGCCATTATAACCATGACTCAAAATCATCAAAATCTACCGATATAGCTGATGGATAGTATGATGGATCTCCGACTAGCTTCCAACCCGATTGAGCTTCCGATAATCTGTAAAGTAAGAGAAAGATAACTACGTAAGTAATGAATGCTTAGTAAGATCGTATAAACTATAAGCATAATATTACATTTCAAAAATGAAATTTATAGGTTAAATATAAGCATATACCAATGCCTCAAGATTTATCAAACCATAATCATCAACTCACAAATGAATAAGTTCATTAATGTCTCATATTTATTGACCATTCATAACATGATAGGATTTCATGAGACATAATATATAATCATCAACCTTTTTTAAAACACCCCACACCCGGCCCACGAGCCTGGACCGGATCTGGTATGTTCCTCGATATAAACCGGTTCAAAATTCTTTGTTGCTTTGAAAACTGTGTGTTTTGAAGATAGTTTGTTTATGGGTTGGGCTCGAGTTGAAAACAAGTTTATATTTTATATTGAAAACCCATTTATTTCAGGTGACAAAATATTTAAGGTTTATTTTAAATTAAATTGACTTAATCTTTAAATAACATAAATTCGTAACATAGTAATTAAAACAACAATAAAATCATCACTATGGCCTTATTACATAAAACAAAACCCAAATAAAATTGAAGAGTACTTAAATAAAATAAAATGTCCAAATTAAATAAAACTTTAAGTTGAGCATGGCCACCACAAGTTCTGTAGTCCCGTTCAAGTCACTTTGCTAATCACGAAACATGTTCCCAGCAGGGTGAGTCAGCAGACTCAATGTGTAACCAACACTAAAATTTAATGATTTAGGCATACCATACATATCATGTTCACATAATAATAATGATGCAATCCAACCCACACCTAGATACCATCCGCTACACATCCCCGTACCAACCTGCACACCGTGGGGACTACTAAGTCAACCCTCCATCCGCTACACACCATCGAAGGCAGTAGCTGCAGTCGACGTGCTCATCGCCCATATAATTTGTGGCATAGCCACTAGATTAAATAATTGTGTCATGAGACACCACATTCAGATAATGTAACCGAAGTTACCACATTCAGATAATGTGACTGAAGTCACCACATTTAGATAGTGAGACCGAAGTCACCACATTCACTTCCCCTTTCTCATATAACCCGAATGCCCTATATCATGCATATCATACTTAAATTCACATTCATGTCACTTTTCACATGTTAAATATAACATATTTCGTAATCCTAGTAGGAGTAGGAAACGTACCTGAGTACTTCGTACCGTAACACGGTACCTTAGCCATATTCACATTCTTATAAACATGCATATATTTATTATAGCCATGAATCTTATTAAAAGTAGTGTAGGGTACACACCTGATTCGCTTAACAATTTCACTTGAAATCCAGAAATTCGATCTACTGCCTTAGATCTTTAACTCCCTACATTCGGCCCATATTAAAGGTTTAATGAGAAACTCATTCGGCCACAAAACCAAATCCTAGTAGGATTTGTGCACTAAAACTTACCTTTTTGCCGATTGATTTAAAAACCAAATCCCGGAAACTTGTATTCTTCCCCTTTGAAATCGACTACTCACTAGATCCATTGAATCAGTTAGTTTTCAGTTAAAATAAATAGATCTAAGTACTTAAGATAGGGCCTTGGTGAATATGTAAGTACACTTACCTTGAAATTCTCAAATCCCAAAACTTTGCTTATGCTCCTTCCTTGTATTGACCAACTCTAGATCCTTTTAACATATTAGTTTTCGCTTTTAAGATAATAAAAGATAGATCCAAAACTAAAATAAGCCTTGGCGAATGCTATAGGTACTTACCTTGTGAATTTTAAATCCGAAACTCATAGAATAACTAGGGAACACGCGACCTATGGTGTACCTTGGAAAAGAACTTCTCCTTCCTTGTAGTCCACACTTAGTAAATCCCGAAAGATCTCTTCAAGGTTTTGGCAACAATATATTGAGGGTATTAGAATCTTCATTTGACAGACTTAAATGAAATAGAATGGGAATCGAACCTAATCTTACCCTTCTTGAAGAATTCGATGGAACTCTTGCTTGAACCCTTAGCACTATTCGGCTATAATACGATATGTATCACAATTTTGATTTTTGAGGCTTAGTGGGAAATTGGCTAGGGCTATTGGTACCTTGACTTTTGATTGTGTTTGTAATAGAAGAAAAAAAAAAGAAGAAGAGAATAATGGCGAGAGAATTGACAGAGGAAAGAAAGAAAAGAATGGAGAAATTTGCTAGAGAATTTCAGAGAGGCTTCCTTGAAGAGAGAAGAATGAATGAAGAATGGCCTTATTTTCCTTCTATTGTCGAAATTCCTAGGCTAGAGTCCCTACTTGGCCACCACTCTTCCTATGTGATAAATTTTTATCTTTTAATTATCACTTTATTCAATAATAGACTTAATCCCCAATTATCTCTTATCTCTTAAAATAACAATAATTATCCATCATTTATCCACCTATTTAGCGAATTTTAAAGAGAATTAAACTCTTCACTTAGGTTCCCTTGTGTCGTCCACCTCCTTTGCTTCTAGTAGCAAAATAAAATTTCTTTTATTTGCTTCCCAAGTGACTTGATCCCTGGCCCAAATACACAAGCTTGTGGCATCACTTGTTAGACTTTTAAGTGGTGCATTCAAGCCACTTTGACAAGCCTGTTTGTGTGTCAAATTCCTCTTATTAATTTTCTTAAGGCCACCTTGCCTTAGTTTCCTCTTTTGAAACTTAACATTTCCATACATTTCCAGGTTTCCAAAATGTTCACTTTCCTCTTTTAACTTAAGTTTCCAAAATGTTCACTTTCCTCTTTTAGCTTAAGTTTCCAAAATGTTCACTTTCCTCTTTTAACTTAACATTTCCAAGTTTCCAAAATGTTCACTTTCCTCTTTTTGAAACTTAACATTTCTAAATCATTTCTTACATTTCCAAGTTTCCAAAATGTTCATAATACATTCATAACACATAAGACATGTCATTTCGTACAATTAAACCGAAAATGCATCACGCCTTTTCGAGGATGTTACAGTTCTACCCTCCTTAAAAATAATTTAGATCACGAAAATTACTTAAATAATCGTACATCCTTACTCACCACACTACACTACTGCTGTGCACTCTGATCTTAAAACTAACACATCTCCTATGCACAATTCCAAAGTTCACATCCAATGTTTCATACCATTCACTAGCAATACAAGAACAAACTAGCTTTATAATAAATAGGGCAATAAAGGCATTCAGGAAATAAGAAACTTACCCGTTGTCATATCTGGCACATCACTTTCCTCATGACGACCAATTGCATAAACCAACCTTGGTTGCCTTGCATCGAACCTTGACACCTCCGCTTGGTGCTCCACGACCACCATGGAACCATTTCCTCCATGGTTGGGACCACGACCTCGGCCGAGGTTGCTGTCCATCTCTACCGACTGATTAACATTTTGAGCTGCTGATCGACTTTCATCTAGTTTCTTAGGACAATCTTTGAGCATATGGTCCTTGGACCCACACTTAAAACATCCTCCCGTCTTTTTTCAGCACTCCCCTAAGTGCTTCTTTCCACAATGATCACAAGGACGATACTGCCCTCCTGTACCAACTGGTTGACATGCCCATCAGCTCTGGGCCTTTTCTGCACATTTCCCGACGATCCTGATGACTCATAATCCCTTTTGGGTCTATTCCTATCAAAGTTCTGCTTAACCGAGTCCTTGATTCCCTCGGCTACCTTAGCCTTCTCTACCAATGCGGAAAACTCTCGTTCCTGATGTGGAGCTATCAATAACATTAGGTCATCCCTTAGACCATCTTCGAACTGCACAAAGCGCTCATGCTCTGTAGCCACTACTCCTCGAGCATATCGACTTAACCTCAGAAATTCAACTTCATACGCTGCTACCGACTTGTTCCCTTGAACCAGCCCTAAAAAAGCTTTCTTCTGCTCATCAATATAACGTGCCGACATACTTTTTTGATATGCCTCCTAGTATACTCCCGTGTCGGATCCTCACCGTGGCACCATCCGAACTGTTAACCACCATTGATACGCTTCATCGTCGCGGTGCCACCATTCCTTTCAACTTCTCTTGAGGGTCGGATCGAGCTCATCCATAATGCACTCGGTTACTTCCAACCAAGATTTTTCGGTATCTGGGTGCTACACCGATACTCCACGAAACACCTCGGCTCCGTTGGCTCGAGTCGCTCATTCTGGACTTAGAGCTCCGTATTCCTCCAAAGACACCACCATTTCCGAACTCACGGCATAGCTGCGATATAGCATCATCCCCGTCGAGCTGCTGCTCGACAATCAAGCTGACTAGAGGTGGTGGCGGTGGTAACTCATTGTCGGACCCTTGACCCGATCTAACGGGTTACGACGATCATTTTCCTCTACCGTGTCCATGACGATCCGCGTCCTCTAGAACTCATATCTAACGATGCGCTTTAATCTGATTTAAGAAAGTTTTATGAATTAGCCCTTATTCCACTGATTATCCATGATGAAGTTTTATGAAAAGAATTTTAAGAGTGGTTCTTTTGTATTCATACATGCACACAGTCTTCCCATTCATACATCCATCAATCAATTATGAACTTCCGTTTATTCAGAGAAATGTTGTAGTTTTCATTGTTGTTGTTTTTTCCACTACCCAGAGGTATTTGCGTAATTTGTCCTACAGGGGTATTTTCGTAATTTTTCAAATAAGGTTCCTTGGTGATTTTGTCAAAAAGTATTTCAAAAATTTTAAAGTCCCGGGGCTCTTCGGTAAATTTGGAAATTTCAGGGGTATTTCGGTAATTTTGAATTTCGGGGGTATCTTGGTAATAGACCAGGGTAAATTTGTAAAGTTTAATAGTTCAGGGATATTTCAAAATTTGCAAAACTTTGAGAGTTCTTTTTGAGAAATTTCTTTTCCAAAATGATGAAGTTGCAAAAATTTTGGAAATCGAGGTCATTTGGAAATTTTGGTAAGTTAGGGGCAATTTTGTAATTTTCCAAAATTAAGGTATTTTTGATAATTTGCAAATTAGGGTTTTGGACTTGTTATAAAATAATGAAAATGTTGATTAGAGCTGTGGGTATTTTAGACATTTTATAAACCAAGGGCATTTTGTAATTTTACCACTAGGGGTATTTTTGTAATTATATAAATCAAAAAAAATTTTCGAAAAATTGTGTAGAAAAGATAATTTCCACGAATTAAAGAAAAATGATTTTAAGAGTTTTTAAATTAGGTTTCTTATTAAAAAACATGGCTAGTTCCCTTTCGGGTTTTAGTTATTGGGTTTAGCCTATGGTAGAAGTCTTCTTGGTCGGGGTGAACCAAAGCTACACACAGTAGGATTCCTCGAAGAGGAGGTGAGTCACTAGGATTGCTTAAATACCATGCTCTTAGGATCCAATCCTAGACATGCGCTTGATGGTTACCACACCCTAACTTTCGGTTGACTTAGCCATAGGTTTGTTTAGTTAGGCATTTAAGTTTTATGTAGTAGTTGGGGTAGACTAGTCCTAGGGTTCAAGTACCTATCATTCTATTCTACGTTCCATTCCTTTTCTACCCTTACATAAATCACATAATCATCTGAGATGGTTAAGGGTACTTACCACAGTGGACTTGAATTGAGACTTAGGTGTCATGCCATCAAACCTGCCTATTTTCAAAAATACTTCCATAAAACTTATTTGGGCTCGATTTGAAAACATTTTGGGCCTTAGACCACAGGCTAAGAGTTTAAAACTGGGCTCTGATACCAAACTGAAACACCCCACACCCGGCCCACGAGCCTGGACCGGATCTGGTATGTTCCTCGATATAAGCCGGCTCAAAATTCTTTGTTGCTTTGAAAACTGTGTGTTTTGAAGATAGTTTGTTTGTGGGTTGGGCTCGAGTTGAAAACAAGTTTATATTTTATATTGAAAACCCATTTATTTGGTGACAAAATATTTAAGGTTTATTTTAAATTAAATTGACTTAATCTTTAAATAACATAAATTAAGTAACATAGTAATTAAAACAAAAATAAAATCATCACTATTGCCTTATTACATAAAACAAAACCCAAATAAAATTGAAGAGTACTTAAATAAAATAAAATGTCCAAATTAAATAAAACTTTAAAGTTGAGCATGGCCACCACAAGTTACGTCAGTCCCATTCAAAATCACTTTGCTCATCACGAAACATGTTCCCCTAGCGGGTGAGTCAGCAGACTCAATGTGTAACCAACACTAAAATTTAATGATTTAGGCATACCATACATATCATGTTCACATAATAATAATGATGCAATCCAGAACTCACACCTAGATACCATCCACTACACATCCCGTACCAACTTTTGTACCGTGGGGACTACTAAGTCAACCTCCATCCGCTACACACCGAAGGCGGCAATTGCGCAATCGACGTGCTCATCTCCCATATAATTCGTGGCATAGCCACCAGATTAAATAATTGTGTCATGAGACACCACATTCAGATAATATAACTGAAGTTACCACATTCAGATAATGTGACCGAAGTCACCACATTCGGATAGTGAGACCAAGTCACCACATTCACTTCCCTTTCTCATATAACCCGAATGCCCCATATTATTTATATCATGCATATCATACTTAAATTCACATTCATGTCACTTTTCACATGTTAAATATAACATATTTCGTAATCCTAGTAGGAGTAGGAAGCGACTGCAGTACTACTTCGTCTGCAGTAACACGGTACCTTAGCCATATTCACATTCTTATAAACATGCATATATTTATTATAGCCATGAATCTTATTAAAAGTAGTGTAGGGTACACACCGATTCGCTTAACAATTTCACTTGAAATCGAAATTGATCTCGCCTTAGATCTTTAAATCCTACATTCAACCCATATTAAAGGTTTAATGAGAAACTCATTCGACACAAAACCAAATCCTAGTAGGATTTGTGCACTAAAACTTACCTTGTTGCCGATTGATTTAAAATCAAACTCAAAACTTGTATTCTTCCCTTTGAAATCGGCTACTCACTAGATCCCTTGAATCGATTAGTTTTCGGTTAAAACAAATAGATCTAAGTACTTAAGATAGGCCTTGGCTGAATATGTAAGTACACTTACCTTGAAATTCTCAAATCCTGAAACTTTGCTTATGCTCCTTCCTTGTATTAACCAACTCTAGATCCTTTTAACATATTAGTTTTCGCTTTTAAGATAATAAAAGATAGATCCAAACACTAAAATAAGCCTTGGCGAATGCTATAGGTACTTACCTTGTGAATTTTAAATCCCAAAACTCACCGAATAACTAGGGAACACGACCTATGGTGTACCTTGGAAAAGAACTTCTTCTTCCTTGTAGTCGACACTTAGTAAATCCCGAAAGTGTAACACCCCAAACTCGGCCCATGAGCCCTGACCGGATCTGGTATGTCACGGAGTAAAAACGTTTTGAAAGATTTTGATTTTCTGGTGAAAATTTGAAAATACTGCTAAGGTTATAAACAGTGTTTGATAAAACTCAGGAGGGATTGATTTTGAGTTGAAAACCTTTGAAAACATTTGATCATTTATTTTTATTTAAAACCTTCAAAGTTATGGTTGACTTGGTGAATTTTTTGCTACCCGATGGTAACATCTTTGAAAACTCGTAGAAGTTACTTAATTTTGAAAATGTTACTTTTAACCGGTTCACTTAACATTTTATAGTTTCTTTTGTTGTATAGTATAAGTAAAGTAAAAACAACTATGTAAACATCCAAAATAATAAACTAGCAGCCTTATTACAACCCAAATCAAAAATTTAGAAAATAAATAAACTTGAACTGTATCAAATAAAATCCCAAATCTAAGGAACAAGCATGGCCGCCTCGAGTCCTCTCCGGCTCCATCTCCGCGATCTACTCATCTGCAAAATAATATGGGAAGGGGTGAGTCACCAAGACTCAGTGTATAAATCCCCAACTCGAAAGTGCAACTCATACACAAATTATTAGTAAACATGCAAACATACAACCCAAACTAACCATCTGTACTCCTTTAACTACCCCGTGTGGTCAAAACCACTGGTGACTAGAGTCACAAATCAAGTGATGGGGCCAACCCATCGTGTGGTCAAAACCACTGATGACCATAGGTCACAATTATCATATGTGGTCAAAACCACTTGGTGGTACCAAACCACGGGACTTAGTCACAATTTATCAACGGTTTGGTCAAAACCACTGGTGACCGAAGTCACAATTAAACTGATAGGGCCAACCCGTGAGACTAGCAAATCCCGAATATACTAGCGAAATCCCGAGAGGTTGTTTCCTCCTCCAATCGGCCAACACATAAACTCTTAGATCTAATAGTCATTCGGCTAAACTAATGATCCCGAAGGACTAATCGCGCTCATAAATAAAATATGGCCCTAGGCCGAATCTTATCATCACTTACCAAAGCAAAACGAAATCCCGGAAGCCTTTGGTTGCCTTGGCCGATTAGCCCCTAAATCCATGGCACATAATCCGTTATACTTTAGATATCAAAAATGGCCTTTGGCCGAATATGACTAACCACTTACCAAACTTACCAAAATCTCGAAATTGTCACTTGACTTGTCGAGATCCCTACCAAAGCATTTGTTAGAATCGGCTATAAGCAAATCTATGAAAAGTAGCCTATGGCCGAATACCATATAGGCTTACCTTGCAGAATTGAAACCACAAAAGGCTCCCTCAATGCACCTTGCCGTTAGCTATAACAAAGAAATACCATCTTGTGATCCTATGAACATTCGGCCATCCCAAAAGAGAAGAAACAAACCGATTGCCTTAAAGAAGAAATACTTACCACTATGCCGCTTGGAGAAACTACAAGAGAAAAGTCGACAGCCCCTAAGAGATTCGGCTAACACCAACTGGAAGATGAAGTTTGAGTAGAATGGGGGGGATAAGTTCGGCCAAGAAGGAACAAAAGAAGAAAAAGGGATTTGAAGAATTTTTGGCACTTGTAGACTAGAGAGAATTTGGCCAAGCAACCAATTGAAAAAAAAGAAGAACAAGCCAAATGAATTTCGGCACCTCCTTGCTATATTCAAAGCCGATTGTGGATGTCCCTAAGGTGTCCTACATTCGGCCATCTTCCCCCCTTTTTGTGATAATTCTTTATTCATTAATTACCACCCACTTAAAATAAAAACAACATTATCTCCCATCCTATCTCTTAGCCACCATTTCAAATAAACAAAATAAACATAAAATACCAATTATCCCATCCTTCCAGCCGAATAAAACAAGATTTATTGTTATCAAATTAAGGGTCCAAAAGCAGGCCACCAGCTTCCTCCTTTCACGCCAAAAATAAAAATAAGACCATCCATGCTGCTGCCCATGCTACTCGAACATGGGACCTCACTGCCGCAGCCCCTTACAACGCCCCCAGCCACTTTGCTACTGAGTCATTTTGTGACATAAACTTCCTACAACTCCTTTTAAGCGCTTCCTCCCTAGCTCCCCCTTGCCTTAATGCCAAAGGCAAAAATAAAACACCCTTTGCTTCTAGCGTGACTCGAACTTGAGTCCACTCGCCAAGACCCTTAAGTGGCACCCCAAGCCACTCCACCAAACCAACTTTCATGCCCTTAAACCTTACCATTTAATTTTTAAGGCCTTCCCAGCCCAACTCCCATAACGCAAAAATAAACTCCCAATGCGCAAACTCGGCTGCTCGAACCCCTACTTTGCCGCACCCTTCCTAGCCCCTTAGGTAGCGTCCCATGCCACCCAATCACCTGTTTCCTTGTGTCATGCTCCTTCAAAAATTTCTCTTAACCCCTATCTCACCTTGCTTCCTCCTCTAAAGCACTAAAAGAAATTTTCAGTCCTAAGTCCGACCTAACCTGGGGTTATGACTAGACCCTAGAATATGCCTAGCAATCATAGTATTCATTTCTTTTCAAGCAAGCACATGAAAATAATAAAATTGCAAACAACCCCTAATTCAGGATGTTACAGTTTTACCCCCTTAAAAATAATTTCGGCCTCGAAATTACGGATCGAGAGAGTTGGGGTATTCTTTGCCGCATCACATCCTCGGGTTCCCATGTGGCCTCCTCCGTACCATGGTTTTGCCATAGCACTTTTACCAAAGGTACCGACTTTCTCCTCAAAACCTTGACATCTCGATCCAAGATTTGTACTGGCTCCTCCTCGAAAGATAAGTCCGAGTTTACTTCAATTTTCGCAACTGGCACTACGTGTGAGGGATCTGAACGATAGCGCCTCAGCATCGAAACATGGAAGACATCATGGATCTGGCTCAATTCTGTTGGCAACTCAAGCTGGTAAGCTACCGGTCCCACACGTTTCAACACCGCATACGGTCCGATGAACCTAGGGCTCAGCTTGCCCTTTCGGCCAAACCTCAGCACCTTCTTCCAAAGTGATAACTTCAAGAAGACCTTATCACCCACTGCATATTCAACCTCTCTGCGCTTAAGATCGGCGTAGGATTTTTGCCTGTCCGACGCCTCCTTAAGACGAGCCCGGATTACTCTAACCTTATCCTCCGTCTCCACTACTAACTCTGGACCCAACATCTATCGCTCTCCTAGTTTCGTCCAACATGTAGGAGTACGGCATTTTCGACTATACAGCGCCTCATACGATGCCATCTGAATACTCGCTTGATAACTATTGTTATAAGCGAACTCTGCCAAAGGTAGGTACTCCTCCCAACTACCACGGAAGTCCAAAACATAGCCCCTTAACATATCTTCCAACACTTGGATTACCCTCTCAGATTATCCATCGGACTGCGGATGAAAAGCCGTGCTGAAATTTAACTTCGTGCCTAACCCCTGATGTAAAGCCTTCCAGAATCTTGACGTGAACCTGGGATCTTGATCTGAGATAATGGACACCGATACTCCATGCAACCGCACTATCTCTGCGATATACAACTTGGCTAACCTTTGAAGCGAGTAGTCCACCTTTACCGGTATAAAATGGGCCGACTTGGTCAACCGATCTACTATCACCCAAACTGCATCTTTCTTACTGGGCGTAAGGGGAAGCCCACTTACGAAATCCATAGTAATCTCCTCCCTCTTCCACTGTGGGATCTTTATCGGCTATAACAGCCCTGATGGCAATTGATGCTCAGCCTTAACTTGCTGGCATGTTAGACACTTTCCCACTAACTCGGTTACTTCCCGCTTAAGACCCGGCCACCAAAACTACTCCCTTAAATCTCGATACATCTTGCTGCTTCCCGAGTGCATAGCGTACGGACTGCTATGAGCTTCTTTAAGGATTCACTGCCTCAAATCATCATCCTTAGGCATACATATTCTCCCCTGAAAATACAACACTCCATCACTACCCAAGCTGAACCCTTGGCCTCACCATTCTCAGACTTGCAACCTCCGAGTACTCAAAACTTCATCGGTCATCTGCCTTTCTTTGACCTCATCAATCCAAGACGGCTTCACTTGCAACTCTGCCAAAAGGCTCCCATCCTCATAAAGACTTAGGTGAGCAAACATTGCTCACAAATCCGCTACCACCTTACGACTCAATGCATCAGCTACCACATTAGCCTTACCCGAATGGTATTCTATTGAGCAGTCATAGTCCTTCAGCAACTCAATCCACCTCCACGCTTTCAGATTTAAATCTTTCTGAGTCAAGAGGTACTTCAGACTCTTGTGATCTGTGTACACTACCGACTTCTCCCCATACAGATAGTGCCTCCAAATCTTCAAGGCAAAAACCACAATGACCAATTCCAAATCATGTGCCGGATAGTTGGCTTTGTGAGGCCTCAAGCTATTTGTGATGCATAGCGACCACCTTCCCTTCTTGCATCAAGACACACCCTAAACCAAGATGTCGATGCATCATAATACATGATGAATTCCTTTCTTGCCTCAGTGAATCAAGGCCGGTGCTTGTCAAAATCCTCTTGACTTATCGAAACTCTCTTGCTGCTTCTCAAACCACACAAACAAAACTCCTTTCCTCAATAGCTTAGTTAACGCGGTCTACGATTAAGGAGAAATTTTCCACGAATCTCCTATAATATCCTGCCAACCCTAGAAAACTCTAAATTTCCGTAACCGACTTTGGTGGTTTCCATTCCAAACTACCTCAATCTTACAGGGATCCACCCTGATTCCTTCGGCTGAAACAACATGCCCTAGAAAAGTTACCTCCTTAAGCCAGAACTCACACTTGCTGAATTTGGCGTACAATTGTTTCTCCCTTAGAACTTGCAGAACCACGTGAAGATGTACGTCATGCTCCTCTTCTGACTTCGAGTACACCAAAATGTCGTCTATGAACACTACGATAAATCAGTCCAGATAGGGTTGGAAAACTCGGTTCATCATGTCCATAAACGCGACCGGTGTATTCGTCAAACCAAAAGGCATTACCAAAAACTCGTAGTGCCCATACCGAGTACGGAATGTCGTCTTGTGGATATCAGCCTCCTTCACCTTAAGCTGATGGTACCCTGACCTAAGGTCAATCTTAGAGAACGCCGATGCACCCTTGAGTTGATCGAACAAATCATCAGTCCTGGGCAAAGGGTACCTATTCTTTATTGTCAGCTTATTCAGCTGTCGATAGTCTATGCACATTCTCATTGTCCCATCCTTCTTCTTGACAAAAAGTACTGGAGCTCCCCAAGGCGATACACTTGGTCGGATCAACCCTTTATCCAATAATTCCTGGATCTGAGCCTTCAACTCTACCAATTCCTTCGGCGCCATCCGATACGGAGCTATAGATACTGGCGCGATTTCGGGTAACAAATCTATACCAAACTCAACCTCACAATCCAGAGGTAGACCTGGAAGTTCCTCTGGAAACACATCAACATAATCCCTTACGGTCCGGACATCTTTCACAGCTGCACCCCTAGCTTCCAAAGTACAGACATGCACTACATATGCTTCACAACCTTTCCTAACCATCTTTTCTGCCTTTAATGCCGAAACCAGATTAGATAGGTAATCTCTCCTTTTACCTATCATCACCACCTCATCACCTTCCACGGTCTTTATTACCATGCGCTTAGCTGCGCAATCCAGGCTAGCCTGATACTTTACTAGCCAATCCATCCCAAGGATTAGATCGAACTCAAAGCAGTAGTTCCATCAAGTCGACCAAGAACACGACCCTTGGAGTTCTGGGGTACATTCTATAGAGTTTACTTACTTCTACAGAGTGACCTAGAGGGCTTAATACAGTCATCTTCCTAGAAGTAAGCTCAGAGTCTAAGTGTAGAGTTTTCACTACACTACTAGCAATGTACGAGTGAGTTGAGCCAACATCAATTAAGGTACTATAGGATACTCCAAAGATCAAAAACATACCAGTTATGACATCTGGTGCGTCGCCCTCCTGTTGACGCCTTGCGGCATAGACTAAACTAGGTTGCCTAGCCTCAGTACCACCGGTACCTCCTCTCGGTGCCCCACGACCTCTGCCAGCACCATTACCTCCTCTTCCTGCACCACGACCTCTCGGTGGCTGTTGGTTATCCCTCCTATTCGGTGCACGATCCTGACCCTCTAATCTCAGCCTAGCTACCTTTTTTAGACAATCTCTAACTCGATGTTCTATGGATCCACATTCGAAACATCCCCGATTACTATTCCAACACTCCCCCATGTGAGACTTCCCACACCGAGCATACCGTGGCGGCCATTGAGGATTAGCAGCAGCAGCAGGCCTAGCAGCTTGATTTGACCCACCATACCTCGTCCTCTTCTGCTGATTACCAGAAAACTTTGAAGATCCAGAGCTCCTCTTACTCCAACTCCTATCCTGATTCCGCCTAACTGACTGTCTTACCCCTTCAGCAACCTTAGACTTCTCCACTAGGACAGCGAACTCTCGTTCCTGTTGTGGAGCTATCATCATCCTCAGCTCATCTCTCAGCCCATCTTCGAATCTGACACAACGTTCATGCTTGGTACCCATAATACCACGAGCATACCTGCTCAACCGAAGAAATTCAGCCTCATACTCCGCCACTGTCTTATTACCCTGAACCAGGTTCAAGAAAGCCTTCCGCTGCGCATCCACGTAGCTAGTTCCTATGTACTTCTTTTGGTAGGCAGCTTTAAAGAATTTTTATGTGAGATCCTCCGCCATCGCTCCATCCCTTACGGTGAGCCACCACTGATATGACTCATCCCGAAGTAGAGAGATTGTACCTTCAACTTCTCCTCGGTTTGAAAATCCAGTCACCCATGATCCTCTCGGTTGATTCCAACTAATACTCTACGCCTTTGGGTGCCACTCCGAAACTCCTCTAAACACTTCTGCTCCGTTAGCCCGGAGTCGTTCAACCACGGATTTACGGGCTCCTACACCTGCACCTGCCTCGGTAACTCATTGCAACACTCGTAGTACAGCTTGGGATACTACATCGTTACCACCGGTCTGATCTTGAAACTCAGTTTCTACCGTCGACAGATCTGGCATCACATTTTTAGACCCATGACCAGACCTTGCTGGCTCCGACAAGGTCATCCTACCCCTACCACGGCCACGCGGCGGACGTCCACGACCTCTTGTACTCTTTCTTCTCGTTCGTGGTTTATCTGATTAAGAATTTTATGCATTCTTAATACTGTTCACTGTTTACCCACGAGCAATTTTATGGGAATTAATTTTTTTTGAAGTGATTCTTTCAAATCGAATCTACCTATAGTTCCATTTGGACTTATCTCCTAGTTCTAAGTACATCCATCACACAAACAACATTCATGCACCATAACTAACGTGTAGGAGCATTTTCATCATTTCACTACCTGGGGTATTTTTGTAATTTTAACCTCTGAGGGTATTTTGTAAATTTTCAAAATAGAAGTTCTTGAATGATTTTGTCAAAAGTATTTTGGAACTTTTAAATTCGAGGTATTTTGAAAAATTTTGAAATTCAGGGGCATTTTGGTAATAAATCAGGGTAACTTTGTAAAGTTTGATGATTCCGGGGTATTTCCAAACATTGCAAAACTTTGAGCGTTCTTTTTGAGAATTTGTTTTCCAAGTTGATAGTGTTGCAAAAATTTTGAAAATCAAGGTCATTTTGGTAATTTTGTTGGTTAGGGGCAATTTCGTAATTTTCCAAAATCATGATATTTTCGATATTTTGAAAATTAAGGTTTTTGGGCACTTTATATGTAATGGAAATTTTGATTAAAACTGTGGGTATTTTGGGAATATCATAAACCAAGGGCATTTTTGTGATTTTACCACTAAAGGTATTTTAGTAATTCCACAAATCGGATATTTTTCAAAAAAATGTTGTAAAACAATAGTCCTCACAAATTAAAAAGAAATTTTAAGAGTTTTAAAACTAAGGTTTTTATGAAAATACGGCTAGTTCCCTTTCGAGTTTTAGTTAGGGTTTAGCCCATGATTAAGTCCTCCTGGTTAGGGTGAACCGAAGCTACGCACCAGGTAGGATCCGAGTGGAGAAGAGGTGAGTCACGCGGACTGCTTAAATACCAAGCTCCCACCGAATACCAATCCTAGACATGCACACCATGGTTACCACACCCTAACTCAGTGACTTAGACATAGGTTTGTTTGATTAAGCAATTAAGCCTTATGTAGTAGTTGGGGTAGACTAGTCCTAGAGTTCAAGTACCTATCATTCTATCTATGTTCCCAAGTTACCCATTTACCCCTATCAAGTATTCACAGAACAGTCAGAGATACTTACCTGGGCGGATAGGTGCCGGAGACTCGATGCCATGCTGTTCAGACTGAAAACCATTTCCATAATAATTCACAAAGGCCTACAAAAATGTTTTGGGCCACAGGCCCCACAAATGAGTTTTGAACTGTGCTCGATACCAAAATGTAACACCCCAAACCCGCCCATGAGCCCTGACCGGATCTCGGTATGTCACGGAGTAAAAGCGTTTGAAAGATTTTGATTTTCTAGTGAAAATTTGAAAATATTGTTAAAGTTATAAGCAGTGTTTGATAAAACTCGGGAGGATTGATTTTGAGTTGAAAACCTTTGAAAACATTTGATCATTTATTTTATTTAAAACCTTCAAAGTTATGGTTGACTTGGTGAATTTTTGCTCCTACGATGGTAACATCTTTGAAAACTCGTAGAAGTTACTTAATTTTGAAAATGTTACTTTTAACGATTCACTTAACATTTTATAGTTTCTTTTGTAGTATAGTATAAGTAAAGTAAAAACAACTATGTAAACATCCAAAATAATAAACTAGCGGCCTTATTACAACCCAAATCAAAATTTAGAAAATAAATAAACTTGAATTGTATCAAATAAAATCCCAAATCCAAGGAACAAGCATGGTCGCCTCGAGTCCTCTCGGCTCCATCTCGCATGATCTACTCATTTGCAAAATAATATGGGAAGGGTGAGTCACCAAGACTCAACAGTATAAATCCCCAACCCTAAGTGCAACTCATACACAAATTATTAGTAAACATGCAAACATACAACCCAAACTAACCATCCGTACTCCTTTAACTACAGGTGTGGTCAAAACCTTTGGTGGTCAAAACCACTAGTGACTAGAGTCACAAATCAAGTGATGGGGCCAACCCATCGTGTGGTCAAAACCACCGATGACCATAGGTCACAATTATCATATGTGGTCAAAACCATGGTGGTACCAAACCACGGACTTAGTCACAATTTATCAATGGTGTGGTCAAAACCCTTTGGTGACCAAAGTCACAATTAAACTGATGGGGCCAACCCATCTTGTGGTCAAAACCACTGGTGACAGTCCATAGAGATCATCCCCCTCCTCTCATCAATCCCACCATCATCATGCTTACATAACAAATATCATAATCCCATATATCATGCATTTATGTATAGCATAGCATTCAACAGCATATGATGGCATACACAAACATACATCATAGATCACGTAATAGGGGACTTACCCGGAATCCAAGCTTATGCCCACAAGGCAAAGTTACAACACGAGAGGTTATATAGCAACATAATAAACAATCTATGCTAATAAAGTGTGTAAGAGTTTACACACCTGATTCCTCGTGAGACTAGCAAATCCCGAATATACTAGTGAAATCCCGAGAGGTTGTTTCCTCCTACAATCGGTCAACACATAAACTCTTAGATCTAATAGCCATTCGGCTAAACTAATGATCCCGAAGGACTAATCACGCTCATAAACAAAATATGGCCCTAGGCCGAATCTTATCATCACTTACCAAAGCAAAACGAAATCCCAGAAGCCTTTGGTTGCCTTGGCCGATTAGCCCCTAAATCCATGGCACATAATCGGTTATACTTTAGATACCAAAAATGGCCTTTGGCCGAATATGAATAACCACTTACCAAACTTACCGAAATCCTGAAATTGTCACTTGACTTGTCAAGATACCTACCAAAGCATTTGTTAGAATCGGCTATAAGCAAATCTATGGAAAGTGGCCTATGGCCGAATACCATATAGGCTTACCTTGCAGAATTGAAACCACAAAAGGCTCCCTCAATGCACCTTGCCATTAGCTACAACAAAGAAATACCATCTTGTGATCCTATGAACATTCGGCCATCCCAAAAGAGAAGAAACAAACCGATTGCCTTAAAGAAGAAATACTTACCACTATGCCGCTTGGAGAAACTACAAGAGAAAAGTCGACAGCCCCTAAGAGATTCGGCTAACACCAACTGGAAGATGAAGTTTAAGTATAATGGGGGTGATAAGTTCGGCCAAGAAGGAACAAAAGAAGAAAAAGGGATTTGAAGAATTTTTGGCACTTGTGGACTAGAGAGAATTCGGCCAAGCAACCAATTGAAAAAAATAAGAACAAGCCAAATGAATTTTGGCACCTCCTTGCTATATTCAAAGCCGATTGTGGATGTCCCTAAGGTGTCCTACATTCGGCCATCTTCCCCCCTTTTTGTGATAATTCTTTATTCATTAATTATCACCCACTTAAAATAAAAACAACATTATCTCCCATCCTATCTCTTAGCCACCGTTTCAAATAAACAAAATAAACATAAAATACCAATTATCCCATCCTTCCAGCCGAATAAAACAAGATTTATTATTATCAAATTAAGAGTCCAAAAGCAGGCCACCAGCTTCCTCCTTTCACGCCAAAAATAAAAATAAAACCATCCATCTTGCTACCCATGCTACTCGAACATGGGACCTCACCGCCATGACCCTTTACAACGCCTCACCACTTTACTCTCGACTCATTTCGTGACATAAACTTCATACAACTCCTTTTAAGCGCTTCCTCCCTAGCTCCCCTTGCCTTAACGCCAAAGGCAAAATAAAACACCCTTTGCTTCCAGCGTGACTCGAACTTGAGTCTACTCGCCAAGACCCTTAAATGGCGCCCCAAGCCACTCCACCAAACCAACTTTCATGCCCTTAAACCTTACCATTTAATTTTTAATGCCTTTCCAGCCCAACACAAAAATAAACTCCCAATGCGCAAACTTGGCAGCTCGAACCTCTGCTTTGCCGTACCCTTCCTAGCCCCTTAGGTGGCGGCCCCATGCCACCCAATCACTGTTTCCTTGTGTCATGCTCCTTCAAAATTTCTCTTAACCCCTATCTCACCTTGCTTCCTCCTCTAAAGCACTAAAAGAAATTTTCAGGTCCTAAGTCCGACCTAACCGGGGTTATGACTAGACCCTAGAATATGCCTAGCAATCATAGTATTCATTTATTTTCAAGCAAGCACATGAAAATAATAAAATTGCAAACAACCCCTAATTAGGGATGTTACAAAAGATCTCTTCAAGGTTTGGCAACAATATATTGAGGGTATTAGAATCTTAATTTGACGGACTTAAATGAAATAGAATGGGAATCGAACCTAATCTTACCCTTCATCAAGAATTGATGGAACTCTTGCTTGAACCCTTAGCACTATTCTGGCTATGGCCCGATATGTATCACAATTTTGGTTCTTGAGGCTTAGTGGGAAATCGGCTAGGGCTATTGGTACCTTGACTTTTGATTGTGTTTGTAATAGAAGAAGAAAAGAAAGAGAAGAAGAGAATAATGGCGAGAGAGAATTCGGCATAGAGGAAAGAAAGAAAAGAATGGAGAAATTTGCTAGAGAATTTCGACGAGAGGCTTCCTGAAGAGAGAAGAATGAATGAAGAATGGCCTTATTTTCCTTCTATTACCAAAATTCTTAGGCTAGAGTCCCCTACTTGGCCACCACTCTTCCTATGTGATAAATTTTTATCTTTTAATTATCACTTTATTCAATAATAGACTTAATCCCCCAATTATCTCTTATCTCTTAAAAATAACAATAATTATCCATCATTTATCCACCTATTTAGCCGAATTTTAAAGAGAATTAAACTCTTCACTTAGGTTCCCTTGTGCCGTCCACCTCCTTTGCTTCTAGTAGCAAAATAAAATTTCTTTTATTTGCTTCCCAAGTGACTCGATCCCTTGCCCAAATACACAAGCTTGTGGCATCACTTGTTGGACTTTTAAGTGGTGCCTTCAAGCCACTTTGACAAGCTCTGTTTGTGTGTCAAATTCCTCTTATTAATTTTCTTAAGGCCACCTTGCCTTAGTTTCCTCTTTTGAAACTTAACATTTCCATACATTTCGTGTTTCCAAAATGTTCACTTTCCTCTTTTAACTTAAGTTTCCAAAATGTTCACTTTCCTCTTTTAGCTTAAGTTTCCAAAATGTTCACTTTCCTCTTTTAACTTAACATTTCCAAGTTTCCAAAATGTTCACTTTCCTCTTTTTGAAACTTAACATTTCTAAATCATTTCTTACATTTCCAAGTTTCCAAAAATGTTCATAATACATTCATAACACATAAGACATGTCATTTCGTACAATTAAACCGAAAATGCATAGGCCCTTTTCAGGATGTTACATTTTTATAAGATTATATATCTTTCATTTACTTACTTTCCATTCCGTCCCCAATGCTTATCATAAGCCTAAAAAACATTATTAATTCCCAATTCAGTTTATTTATCTATGACATAGGTAGATTCATCCATAGCATAAGTAATTTGCTCACATATAAATACATTATTTATCACATTAAACCTTTTATAACATCATAACACCACCCAATTACGTACTTACTATTTCATTCTCTTTTCTTACCCGTTTCATTTGCATAGTACAAGCATAATCATAAACATCAATCATATCCATAAGCTTGGCATAAGCCTAAGCATATCAACAACACATGCTAGTTTATTTAAACATGATTCATATGAATTTGACATGGATAACCATTATACTAAAGCATGATTCAATTGGATTTATCATCCATCCCATAACATATCATGTTTCCCATGTATCATTATTTCAATGAGTTCCATGCATATATATATATATATCTTAATTCATATTAAACACTTACCATTTCATTTGCATAACACATAAGACATAAACATAGCATTAACCATAGTCACAAGTTAGTGATTAAACACATAACTTAGCAAAAATCATCACATGATAAAATAACTTTCATGAATATAGCATACATACTTTAAATATCAACAACTCATACCTCTTCATACTTTCATGACATTGCCAATCGGAACACTTACCGTTTCTTCCATTTGTATGCCCATTGAACCACTTAGAATAATATCGGATATGCGAAAATCTCACATATTGTGTGCTAACATATGGTCGAAACCATTTCTTTCCTTTTCCTTTGCATAGATGCTCTTTCTCGAGCCATAAATGGGTCTGCTCACACAAGCTGTCGGTCGGAACATAGCTACATGGTTATGCTCGCATAAGCTGTCAAGTATCCGCAACACATGTCGAAACTCAACCATCGGTAGGACATTCAGGACCAGCACTTGAAACATGGTAACCCTAATGACATGTCATTTGTATCCTATATATTCTTAAGGTTCAAACAGAGCTCGATAGTCATTGTATGTCGTTGAATTTTCATCGTTTCTTTACTCGATATATTGTATAATTAACATATATATTGATTCATTTTCAATAAAATCATATAATAACATTCAATTTAATCAAAATTATACATAGTACAGTTCATACGAACTTACCTGGCTACATTGCAGAAATGTCAAAATATAAGGGCATTTTGATAATTTTCCATTCCCCTCGATTTTCCACATGATCTTGATCTAAATTAATAATTTCATTCAATCTATTAATTTAGACAGTAAAACAATGTATTTTATGCAATTTAGTTATTTTGACATTTTTACAAAATTACCCCTAAAGTTTTATTTTTATTCAATTTAATCCCTAAGCCTAAAACATGCAATTTAACATTTTTCCCAAAATTGAGCGTAGAAGAATACTTATGGCATCCAATACAGCCCATTTATGCAAAAATTTCACAAAAAATCCATGTATTTTTATTATTTTAACAATTTAGTCCCTAATCGATAAATTCATCAAAAAAATCACTTAACAAAATACTTTTAAATAACAACTAATATTTAAAATTCATCATTTAACATAAAAAAAATCATTAGATTCATCAATGGAAACATTAAAAATCTTTAACAATTTCAAAATCGAAGGTACGAGATAGCTAGACCTAGTTGCAACGATCTCAAAAACATAAAAATAATTAAAAAAAGGGGTGCAAAATGGACTTACATGCACAAATGAAACATGGACGAACCTCACTTCTCCATAGCCATGTATTTAGGTTGAAACAAATAAAACTTGAGGTTGAAAATGGCCACTTATGTATTATTATTACTTTACTAACCATTTTACTTTATTAATAATAATAAATTAACTTATAAAACATATAAAACTAAAAGGTTTTAAAGCTTAAAACCGTCCCACCATATTAGATATGGGTAAATTACCTGATAAGGTCATCCAACTATAATTCTTTAATCAATTTACACATTTAAACTAATAGCGATTAACTTTTCAACTTTTATGATTTAGTCCTTTTTGCTTAATTAACTATCGAAACGTTAAAATTTTTAACAAAAATTCAATACCACCTTAATAACACTCTGTAAATATTATTTTATAGAAATGAGGTCCGATACCTCATTTTCTAAAACCACTTGACCTTAAGGTCTTACCACTTGAAATTAATAAATCGCTTAAATAATATAAACTATCAAATAAAAAACCTTTTCAAAGTCACATTTGACTCATAAATATTAAATAATAATATTTACAAACTTACTCGTCGAATTTGGTGGCCTCGAAACCACTATTTTTGACACCGCTAAAAAATGATTGTTACATAGAAACTATAAAAGAAATTCATTGGTTTCTCTTTGTAACCCCGTAATATTAAACCCAATTAATCTCTAAAGTTGTGAGGCCATGTATTACTTTCGGGTTGTGCACCAATGGACTGGGCAACTTCTCTATTGTCATTGTGCCTCCACCCGTTGGGGCTAAAACCCTCCAGAAAAATATCGAAAGACATTCCTCACCATCAGAAGGTCTTTCAGAATCAACGGGTGACCGGTGCAAAACCTACAAAATTAGGTTAGAACATCGTCTATGGGGAAGGATCACTGAAAAGAGTACATGTCCCGGATTTTCATAGATCATTCAATTAGAAATCCAAACCTATCATCGAATTTATTTGGACTCAGATATACTTCCCTCGATTTAGGTGAAGGTTGGAACACCTGTTCGAGATAATAGTCTCCACCTTTTGCGGGGAGAAAATTAGTAAAACCCCAACGGGTTCTCCCGATTGTGTCTTTTCAGTTGATACAGGTGTTGGAAAATAGCAAGTAGAGGAACCTCATTGCACTAAAAGCAATCAATAAAGTATGCCACCACAATCCACTAGGAGAAACCCGAAAGTTGACCAGGGGCAATTTTGTAGTCATTGAGCAAGTTGCAAAAGAAAGGTTTCAATGACAGATGGAACCCAGCCTCGAATACATGAAGAGGGAGTAGGAAGCTATCCTCGATGATTTCACTCAACCTATGGGAACCCTCCGGGATGGAAAACTCGTAGGCGAAATGAGGAATCTTTATCCCTTGCACGGCCAAAACTCGTTGCATTTCCTCCATTTCCATAGTGTAGGTGTAGAAGTTGGCCGTCACAGGAACCTTTAGTGATCGTTCTCGTGGTGGATGGCTTGGGATTATTTGGTTACCGACTCCTCTCATTCTTGACATGCTCAACGAAGAAAAGAAAAGAAACAAGCAGAGAAAGATTTTTACCTTGAGAGAAATCATTGACTGGTTCTGATTTCGAAAGCGTTAAGAATGAATTTTAAGGTTTTAGAATATCCTCTTCTTAAAGAAAAAATTTTCCCTGTGATACAACGATTTGAATAACCAAAAGGTGTAACTGCCCGATTTAGACCCTAATCAGAACAGTGGTTTTGAGACCACAAAATTGAGGTCAAAATAATATGTTAATGTTATCTTTGGTGTTGATTCTATGTGACATAGTCTGTGTGAAAATTTTGTGTGATAATTTTATCGATTGTGTGCCGAATTAAGAGATAAGACTTAATCACATAAAGAGTAAAAGCTATGTGCTGATTTATAAGTACCTAAGTGTGGTTGTCTTTATAAATAGGAGGCCTTATATTGCAAATAGCCCATTAATTAAGAAAGTGGGTGGCAATGGTAAAGAATGACCTTATATTATATGTTATATGCATTTTATGCTAAAGGTTAATTTAGTAAATAACATAATAATATGTTATAATGAAAACAAGGCATGAGAATAGAAATTGTTCATCTATTTTTCTTGACCAAAAATATCAAAGGAAGAAAGGAAGAGTAAGCTAGGTTTCGGCCATAATTTTGGCTTGATTTAAGGTTAGTTTTTGATCCGTTTTTTATAATTTCTACGTTTTTGTAATCGTTGCTTCGTGCTCTAGGTAACCCATGTTGTAATTTTGTGAATTGATGATGTTTTGTGATGAACCATTGATGAACACTTGAGCTATGTGTTAGTTGATAATGAAATATGGAAACCTAGTGTTGGATTAACATAATTTTTATTGGAATTTTTAGTGAAATTGAGTATTTTGGACTTAATTGAGAAAATGAGAAATTGAAAGGTTAAAATGTGAAATAATAAAATGTGTGAGCTTGTATTAGCATGGGAAGAATTCGGCTAAGCATATGTGTTTTGAGATTTTGTGTATTTGTTGATTTTATGAGTTAGGGACTAAAGTGTCGAAATGTGAAAATGTGAGGGTTATTTTGTAAAATGCCCTAAATATGTGTGTTTGGACTAAAATGAATGATTTGGTAATTGAATGGACTGAATTTAATGTGTATAGACCAAGAGAGGAGAGGTTCGAATCGAGATCGAGGCAAAGATAAAGTGCTCAATTGATCAACCGTTTCGATAGTTTGACGTCGAGGTAAGTTCGGATATAATACATGTTGTTAACTGATGTTCTATATGATGTGAATTGAATGAATATCTATATAACTATGAGATTTGAAATGCTAAGTGCAGAATTGAGCTAAAATGCACTAAGTGTGTGAAATTAGATATGAGATAGAGATGGTTGGCACTATGTGTGCGAAATGATAAAAGCTTTGGCTTAATGAATTGGCACTGTGTGTGCGATACCGATATATGTTTCAATTATGTAATTTAGCACTAAGTGTGCGGAAATGACTATGTTTTGGTTATGTAATTTAGCACTAAGTGTGCAAATAACTCAAAGGAATAGCAAAGGTTGGATGTGATGTAATATTGAGCTATGGAGTAGCTTAAATGGTGAGTAACTATGTGTTGATCAAGGTATGTTGAACCTATGTGGTTGATGATAATCTTAGAAGTTGAATGAATAGATACTTGAGCATATGGTTGAGTGTGATGATGAGCCTAATAGTGCATTTATCTATGTGATGGTTTACTTATGTACTAATGTGGAATATTTGAGTAATAAGTATTGTATTTCGGACTTACTTAGCTTTTGAAAGCTTACTGTGTGATTGTTTCTTTGCTTTACAGTGTCAGTAAAGCTAGCTCGGATCTTGGGATCGTCAGCATCTCAATCACACTATCGGCAATCTATTTTGGTACTTTTGGAAAGATGTACATAGTTGAAATATAGCATGTATAGGCTAGATATGTGAATTATGTAAGAGATGTGTAAATAGCCATGTGATATGGCTAGACAAGATATTGGTAAAATGCTTGAATAGTTGTGGTATGTGATGTATATTTTGGCATGGCTTGATAGTTTATGAAGTGTCTTTTGAATGATGATTTTTATCATGGATTTAAGTCATTGCATCCAATGAAAATATGGATGAATCATGTTTGGCAATGTATGTGATTTAGTTGAGCAAAATGGTTTATAAGTTGACATGATTAGAAATGAGTTGTATGAGATGATTTGATGATCACTTGACATGAAATTGGTAGCCAAATTGTGTGTTGAATTATGCTCAAATGTGCTTGTAGGTTTGACCCTTGTGTGGGTGGCAAATTGGCATTGCAAATGGCCTATTTGCCTACACGGTTATGGCACACGGGTGTGCCTAGTAACCATGGGGTAAAGTCAGTAGCTAGCTTAAGAGCACACGGCCATGGTACACAGGAGTCCCTAGTAGCCGTGTGAATAAGTCAGTATATGGCCTAAGAGCACACGGCCATGGCACACGGACGTGCCTAGTAGCCGTGTGGAGAAGTCAGAATGCTTGCTCTTTTTTGGCACAGGCCTAGACACATGGGGGTGTCTGGTGACCGTATGATGCACACGGCCTGGTGGCACGGGCGTGTGGCCTCAATAGACTCATTGAATGTTTGAAATTTCTAAAACTTTCGTAAGTATTTGGTTTAGTCCCGACCCCTCTCTAGCATGTGTTTGAGGTCTTGTAGGCCTCAATAAGGGACTATTTGATTATGTCTTGATGTGTTATGATGATGCTTGACTTTGTGTCGTAAATGGGATGTGAAATGATTCGATTGTTCGGTAATGCCTCTTAACCCTATTCCGGTGAAAGTTTCGGGTTAGGGTGTTACAAAAGGTCTCAATAGTTAGATCCGTACGAGCACGATCCACCCATACACGTGGCGAGGTAGGCGTCAGGTTCTAACAGCTCATAGCATACCCAACAAGCTGCATTTAAACTCGACATGATGTATCTAAGCAACGCCACTTTGTAACCCTCCTTAGACTCACTGGAGGGGGGACTAACTTGTTATATGTCAGTAATCATCAACCCGAATTTCAAATAGGATATGGGTCGCCTACTTGCAACCTGGATAGGTCTCACCAGACAGCAAGGGGAGTTTGCAGACCTAGCTCACAGAAAGGAGACCGCAGGCCCTGCAAGCAACCCCAAGGTGAAACACATGTCCAGTAGGCCTAAAGCCTATACAAAATGTCAGTCCCAAGAACAGATGGGACCGCATGGACAACCTAGGGTGAAACACGTGTCTAGCAAGACTGAAGCCCGCTCAGAATATCAGTCCTAGGAACAATAGGGTCAAGACAAAGCAGTGGGGTTAGGTCGAGAGCTGTAATTGTATAAATACGCAAATGCTCCCGTTGATACGATACGAGACAAAATGACTCAACACTATTGTTTAGGGGCTACTGTTGAATTTGATTTTAAAAGTTAAATTTAATATAGTTTTGAAATTGAAATAAAAATTTTATTCTTGAATAATGGATATATTGATTTTTTTTAAAAATAGAGATTAAATTAATTTTCACTCTTGTAATTTTAATTAAATCCCGGATGGAATGTAAAGGAGTGTCCTATGTTTTCTTTAAATTAGTATTTGCTTAAGCTTGGGGTTTGAATTAAGTTTTGTATCTGAATCTAGCAAATTTGATTTAACTGAACATGTTTGGGAAATTTGGTGATGAAAAAAAAATTAGAAATTATTATTATTTTAAAAAATAAATTGAATTTGAGTTTGTTTAGAAAATAAAATTATTATTTAGGTCCAATACTAGAGCCCGTGAGAGTCCAAATGTGAAGTACCAAGTTAAAGTCCAAATTTTAGGTTTGGTTCAGGCCCATTCTTTAGCCCATATAAAGTCTTGTTTTGGAGTTTCTATTCTGGGGTGTTTTTAGGTTTCAAACCCTAATCGTGAGGGGATCTCTCCAAACTCAACAATTTACAACAAATATTGAAAAAAAATCCAAAAACAGTGTAGTTTTTTTTAAAAAAAAATAAATATAAAAAAATTTATCTGTGGCCACTAGGCATGGCTTCTGTAGCCAAAAACCGAACAACTTTTTTCTTTGGCGATGGAATTAGGTTAATAAAGAAAGAGGAAGCAAGGAAAAAGAGAGAAAGAAGGGTTCAAAATTTTTCGGCAACTACGTATTATGTGCTCAACGTGTATACTTGATGTTAGAGACTTTTTGAAGTTGAAGAAACGTGAAGGAGGGGATTACCGGCCATCTTCGATTTACACTTTGGGTTTAGATTTGAGCATGTATTAAGATCTACATGTATCATTTGTTTAATACCGGTACATTATGGATTTTTAATGTTGTTTTGGTATATTTGAACATATACATTGGCTCTCTTATATTGGAACCTGTACCCTTGTAATTGTCTTTTGAATTTCTAACACAAGTATTGATACATTAAGGTAAGATGTCAGAATATATCCCTTGTTTTTTTCATATATTAGGCCTCGAATGTTGCTTTTAAACTCAATTATTGTTTGATCTTTATAAATGAGATATGATATTATTAAATTTATGATTCAACCATATTTAGTTCATGTAAATTTATTTATTGGTACCAAAGTAATTAATATAACATCTTCCATCCCATCGCCTTTCGAATCAAATCTAGATGATATGTTCCATTCTATCATTCAATAAAATTGGATAGTTAATCAAACAAAATGTTGATCCTTGGTAAGCCTAAATCAGTACCCTTCCTTCACCGACTTAACTTAAAGCATCCAACAAATTAATTTAAAGACAAAAGACACAGAAAATGAGATCTTACATTAATATTATTTTATATATGCTGCATCAACAAATGCATGTTATTGTGTTTCTCTGTGTAATATAAAATATAGTACAGTGTTGCATATGCTAAAGAGATCACCAAACTATACATTTTCTTTTCATAAACCTTTATGATTTCTGACATGATTCTTATTAATAGTAAATCGATTACTAGTTTTAATAATGTAACTTTGTTTGTTGTAGACATAGAGATTTAAATAAATCCAATATTAGAAATTATATTTTTCAATGATGAAGTTTTTAAATCACATAAATGTTCATACTACATTTTTAATTATTTTAAATATGAGTATAATAAATTGATTGAGTTTTAGTTCGATTGATATGCGTATTGTTGTCAATATTGGAAGATGAGAGTTCGAGTGCACTAAAGCGCATTATCCTTTTATTTATAGGTTAGGCAAGGGTTATGAGTAGTTCTAAGTATTGTGTCAAAAAGAACAAATATAATCAAAACCTATCATGAAATTGTTCAAAAAAAATGAGTTTAATGAATAAAATATTAAATAGTTAGAATGCAGATAAAAAATTATGTAATAAATATGTTTATTAAAAGTTGATATAAAAATTAAATACAGTTTTGATTAAATGGTAACATTAAAAGTTTACAATTTATTATGTGTTAGGGTTCAAATTTCATCATAAGTAAGTTTTTCTTGATTTTAAATAAAATATCTTAATAAACCAAAATATCATTGTAATAATTTAATTTACTTTGTATATAAAAGGATATTTTATTTAATTACGAACTTAATTGTTGTCGGTTTGACTCATGACATAAATTCAATTAAGAGCTTAATATATAATATAGATTAAATTATGACATATCTATCATGTGAGTGAAAAAATTATGTAACAAATATATTTATAAAAACTAATTTCTAACGTTACATGCGTTACATGTTGATCTCTATTAAATTAATAATAATTGATAAATCATAATTTATACATATTTTAACCCCATGCATGGCTTATTGTGGATGAATTTTCATTTAAATTTGATGAATTCGATGCTTCCAATTCCTTAATTTCATGTTTTACACTCAGGCGAGCTTAAGGAGTCGAAAAGAACGATAAACGGGCCAAAACGGGATGAAATGGGCCTACCTAGGAAATCAACACGGCCTGGACCAATGAACACGGCCGTGTGTTACTAGCAGGATCCAACACGGCCTGGATCAACATATATGGGCAGACCACACGGCTGTGTGTGGCGAGCAGAATTGAGCACGGTCTAAGGAATCGAACACGGGCATGCTACACGGGCGTGTCCCTGCCATATCAAAGTTTAATTCTATTCGGAATAGGCCACCTGTGGGCCAAGAGAGGTGTTCCAAAGCCTATACAAACACCATAGGGGACAACCTAAAAGGAGACGCCGAGTAGAAGGCAGAAAATACTCGAAGACAGCCATCGGAAGCAGCTTAGGAGAAGGATCTCCATCAAGACAGAAGATCTCCCATCAAGTTCTTTAGAAGTTTTTGGGTTTTGTTATGTTTTGTTGTTTTCCTTATTTTAAGATGTTTCCCCCCATTAGTATGAACTAAATCCCTTAGATACCTAAGGGGATGAAACCTAAATGGATCTTATTATTATTTGATTTATAAGATAAATACTTGTTCTTATTCTTAATTGTGAGTTCTTATTCTTGTTTTGATAATTCAGGTTATTGATTCAAGTCGAATGTGCTTATTTAGAGGAGCAAAAGTCCCTGTTTAAGAGTAGATCAACACAATTAAGCAGAGTTGATTGCAACCGTAGAAATAGGGTGACAAAAATCTGTCGGATTAGAGTCAAATCTAATAAGAGAATCCATAGATCGAGTTAATGCTACAATAGGGCTTTTAATTAGAAAGAAATTTCAATTAATCATGGATTTCTACTGATTAAGTCAAGTGAATAAATCATATGAATCAAAAGTAATAAGTGAAGTCTAGGTGGAGTCTTCTTTAGGTATTGCCTATCTCATAAATTTGTTTAAAGTATTTTCCAAATTCATTCTCTGTCGTGTTTTTAATTAAGTTTTAGTTTAAAAGAAATCACTTCAATTCTTAGGCTAAAAAATAAAAAGATAAGTACTCTTGGTCCTTGTGGATACGATACTACCGGTCTTACCATAACTATACTATTGAATGATAGGTGCGCTTGCCTTTATTGTGATAATAGTTAGTTGGAGACACATCAATAATGATTAAAAAATTGGGTAAACTACAAAAATAGTCACTTTTGTTTGCCTCAAATTACATTTTAGTCACTTATGTTTAAATGTTACGTTTTAGCCACTTATGTTATTATTTTTTTACGAAGTGGCCACTCTACTGTTAAGCTCCTTTACATCCCTAATGGTCGTCCTAAGTGGCAGTCCAAATAGGTTTTAAATTCCAACTTCGATGTCCTACGTGGCAATTCAAATTAAATTTATTTAATTAAAAACTTATTTTCATCCTAGCAACTAGACATCCAAGTTGGCATTTATAACCCATTTGGATTGCCACATAGGACTGTCGTTAAGGAGGTAATAAAGTTTAATGGTAGAGTGACCACTTCATAACAAAACGATAACGTAAGTGACTAAAATGTAACATTTCAAACATAAGATACTAAAATGTAACATTTCACAAGCAAAAGTGACTATTTTTGTAGTTTACCCTAAAAATAATTGTTGAAGTTTGACTTTATTTTCAAAACAAACTCTTAATAATAATAAAAAACAATTTTAAGAGTGTTTGCTTCACATAGTATAAACAATATACAAAAAAGTTTTTAAAAATCATAATATTATATTACTATAATTAAACAAAGAGAATTATAGAATTAACAAGAAAGAAGATTAGAAAAATGAAAGGATGCTTCAATTTTCACTTGGGATGTAAATAAGCTTATACATGCCCTCTATTTACAGGGCCTCAATCACCATAGGTTACAAACATATAATAAAGATAAGTAAGGTACCCTATAAATTTTTAGGGTTACAAGAGTTACAAGAAAATGAAATCTTAGGGGTTATGGACATCAATTTTACAACACTCCCCCTTGGATGTCCATCAATGACAATATGCCTTGTTAAAACCTTATTAGGAAAAACATTATGGGATAAAAACTTAATGAAAAAAGAGAGTACATAATTTATTATTACAAGTTGCCTTGTTAAAAACCTTTACAAGGAAAATCCAGTAGGACAAAACCTTAGTTAAAGGAAAAGAGTGCAACGTGCTTCATCACATTACATATTTGAGTTGATGCAATTCAATTTTGTGTAGTAGCCTTTCAAACGTAAAAGTTGGCAATGCTTTTGATGTAATTATCACTAGAATGAATTTGTTGAACTTTTATATCACCTTTCTTCTCAATATCATGAGTGAAGAATAATTTTGGTGAAATATGTTTCGTTCTGTCACATTTGATGTAACCACCCTTCAATTGGGCTATACATGCTGCATTATCTTTGTATAAGATAGTTGGCATATTTTCCTGTAAAGGAAAATTATATATCTTCTAGATATGTTGGGTTGATAACTTTAGCCAAACACACTCTCGACTTGCCTCATGCATTACAATTATTTCTGCATGATTTGAAGAGGTGGCAACTAATGTCTACTTTGTTGAACGCCATGATATGATAGTATCTCTACATGTAAATAAATATCATGTTTGAGATCGACCTTTATGTGGATTCGATAAATATCCAGCCTCACATAATCAACTAATAGGGATTTTAAATCATTTGAATAAAATAAACCCATATCAATGGTCCCTTCGAGATATTTAAATACATGTTTAATTCCATACCAATGTTTATGTGTTGGAGAAGAACTAAATCTTGCTAACAAGTTTACAACGAAAGCTATATCAGGTTTTATGTTGTTTGCAAGATACATTAATGCTCCTATGGCACTTAGATATGGTACTTCAAGACCAAAAAAACTATTTATCATTCTCGCAAGGATGAAATTGATCTTTATTCACATTTAAAGATCGTACAACTATCGGGGTACTCAATTGATTTGCTTTATCCATGTAAATTTTTTTCCAGATCTTTTCCATATTGTAATAAGGCCATTTTTCCCGGGCCCATTTTATTCAGAAAAAAGAAAAACAAAATAAAAAATAAATGTCCATTTTTTTTACAGTCCTTTTACAAATAACCCAATCCAAAGCCCAATTTTAATAAATCAAATATTGACCCACTACCCAAACTATCCATTACACCGAGTCCAAATCCTACCCAGACCCAACAGACCTTAACCCAGACCCAGGAAGCCCAAAAAGGCCTAAACACTAAGCAGAGTCTGGAAACCTAGGGTTTCCTAACTACCCTCATGCCGTAGCACCCCGATCGTCGCGCCCCCTAATCGCACCGTAATCCGCGCGAGCTACACCATCAGCGCCGAACTCCGCTTCCCACCAGCAGCAAAATAGAGCAACACATGGCAAATATTTTCTTTCCTATTTTGTTTTCGGGTTATAAAAACCCCTAATCTATAAATCGAAGGGGGATACGAAAATACTTCACAAAAACAGACAAAAGGAAAAACACAAAATATTCAGAGAAATAAAAAAATCATTAAAACAAAAGGTGATTTTTGATTTATATTCGTGTTATTTTATTTTATTTTATTATTTATTTTTTGATTCATGCAAATATTGAATGTACAATAAATAAAATAAAAGAAAAGCCCATTACCTTTCTAAACAGTGCACAAAAAATGAAGTCTCCGAACGACATATCTGGTGGCGGCTTCTTGGCAAGCGTCTGACAACTCATCACGAGCAAGGGCAGTCGACCTCGGATCGAAAGGGAAGAGAGTATTTCAGAGCTCTCTTATGTTTTTTTTTTAAAAAAACAGTGTATAAAATGAATTTTTGGGCCGTTTTTTACTTTTATACGCCAAAGGAATGACGCCATTTTGAGGTGGTCAGTTAATGGCCAAAACGACGTTGTTTTAAAGTTGAGGATCTGCGTTGACCTGACCCGGGGAGGATCCGTGTGTTTTCGTTTAAGGGTCTAATTGCCCTATAGACCCTTTTGTATTTTTTCAAATTTACAATTATGTCCAATAGCATTTTTTTGTATTTATAATTTAGCCCTAAAACTTATATTCTATTTCATTTTAATCATTGGGCTCCTTAAAGGCTTAAATCTGAACGACGTCGCTTTGAAAATTTGACAAAATTGCCATATGCAACATCCCAAACCAGGCCCAAACATTACAACCGAATTTGGCATGTCACATAGAAAACGTTTTGAGAAACCCCTTTTTGTTGATTCACATTTAGGAAAGATATTGTCTTGTTTTAAGTAAAAGTTGTGGGTTATGCGAGAATCCAACACTTTGCTTCCTTATTTAAAAATCTATTAAATCCTGTTATTATCAATTTTGTCGATGTACCTGATGGCACAGAAGAAAACATTTACGCTTTGGATTTAGGAAAACTTGTGTTTAAGAAAAATATTTAAGCCATTAAGTAGTTTGGAAGTTTCATCTAAAACAGGTAAAATAATCAAAGTGAAATTTTAGGAGGCCTTATTACAACTTCAACAAATAAGAATAATAATAAAAAATAAAATAAAAATAAACCTATAGTCTACTAAACCAAATTTTCCATTGCATGGCCACCTCGAGTTCATCGGCTCCTCATCCATGATCTACGAGTCACTGAAAAAGTTAGAGGAGAAGGTGAGTCACCAAGACTCGATGTGTAACCCTTCCCCAGTTTAATGTAACATCATACACAAATCATAACTAAGTTTAACATGCACCCCACCTAGCCATCCATAACTCCTTTCTCTACCCCGTGTGGTACCAAACCACTGGTGGTGCCAAACCACTGGTGACCCAAAGTCACGATATCCATCAATATTGTGGTGCCAAACCACTGGTGGTGCCAAACCACTAGTGACCCAAAGTCACAAATAATAAGTTGTGGGGCCAACCCACGTGTGATACCAAATCACTGGCGACGATCCCATAATATCAACCGTGGAGCCAACCCACTGTGGTGCTAAGCCACTGGGACAAGTCGCTATGAGGTGCCAAACCTCTGGTGACCCAAAGTCACAAAATGTGGTACCAAACCACTGGTGTCCGAAGACACGGATATCACTTCCCCCTCCACTCAAATCACCCACCATGATACGATGTGCATATAAAAGAAATCATGCCAAACATGCTTAAATAATAACATATACTGAATTTATCATAGGCCATATTTTTATGTATCACATATACCAAATATGTCATGCATCCACATGCATTATATTGCAAGCTCATATTGAAACAGACTTACCCGAATCCTTGCTCATACCATTACGGTATCAAATCCAGATCTACACAAATCCGATTATAACATACACAATTTATTAGCGATTATATTAGTTATGAAGTGTGTAAGTACACACACATTACTAACGCGAATCCTAGATCCCGAAGATTCGATCTACTGTGCTCTATCCCTTGACCCTTGAACCGATTTGGTTTCCAACCAAATCCCGAAGCCACACACTGGATTCCTTGCAATCGGCCAAACCAAATCGATTAGCAGAGAATGGAGGATTAGATCTACTACTTTGAAAATCCCGGAGTTCCTAGGTGAAATCGGTTTCAAAAAGTGGTTAGCCAAATCATCAATAAATGCCGGGTCTCGCTTTTCCTTCATCAAATCAACAGAGAACAAGAGAATATGGGAGAAGAGTTTGACAAACACTTACCTTCTCAAACCGATTGAAAAGAAATCCAGAAGAGATGTATACCAATCTTTATATTCGCCAAGTGAATCTAATGGGAGAGGGAGATTTCGCAACAAGAGTGGAAGAGATTCTACTAATAGAGAAAGAAAAGAGAGGAAAAGAAGATGGGGAATTCGAGGAGGGAGGGTAGAGAGGTTTCGATTTTAAGCAAACAAGAAGAAGAGAAGTAGGGGATTAATGGTGGTTTGATTTTGAGAAAGAAGAAAAGAAATAGATGGGAGATGAGAGTGTAGGAGATTGACCAAAGGCTAAGAAGAAGAAAATAGGATCAATGGTTTTGGTTTTTGGTATGTGTTAGCCAGAAAATGTCAAGCTAGGTGCCTAAAGAAAATTCGGCCACCACCCTTTACACACTCCTTGCCGTTACTCCTCTCCAAAGAAGGAGTCTTAGATTCGACCAACACCTTGAATCACTCTTGGCCAATCATTTAAAATTATTCAAATAAAATCCTTATTATCCCGAAAGAGTTTGAGTGAACACTTCTCTCTCTCTTGCTATAAAAATAAAGAGCAGAAAAGAGAATTCTGCTACTCGAACCTAGGCTCCCTTGCTCCCCTTGGTGGCGTCAATTCCAGCACTTAAGTGGCACCCCTTGCCACTTTTCCAAGGCCTTATTAGTGTCAAATATTCCCTTTTTAAAACTTGTAACCCCTATTTACTATGGCTCCTTGTCTTATTAAAGCTTACAAATGAAATTTTTCTACCACTCGAGCCTACTCAAGGTCCATAGCTAAGTCTTATTACACCATAAATAGTATTACAGCAATCCAATCATATGCACAACAATACAATCACAAATGATGTTACACCATAATAACCCTTGCAGTACAAAGCGCATTTTGTTTTAATCCCTTTTTATATCTGTTTTTATTTGCTATTTAATCCTCCTTTCTTTCTTTATTTTATTTTATTTTTAAACTATTCTAATATTATATTTAATTATTTTATCATGTTAAAATATTATATTAATCTTATTATTTGTATATTAATTTATTAATAGTATAAAACTTGTATATATTTTTATTATATATTATCCTTATGTATTTTAAACTATTATTATTTATTATTTTATTTGATTTAATTATTTTTATTATATAATATTCTTTTAGACTTATATATTAGTTATTATATTATATATTTTTAAAATTTTGTATATTATATAGTATTATTTCCTATATTATTTTTAAAATTTTATCTTATCTAAAATTATTTATATTGTATAATATATTATTTATTCTTAAAAATATAGTTTCATATGTATTAGATTATTATAAATATGTTTTTATTTAAAGTTATAAATTATTTATTTATTTTAAAATGTATTTTATTTATTTTCTTAATATATATATATATATATATATATAGCATTTATTTATTATTAAGTATATGTCATTGTAGGAAAATTTTCAACTAGCATAAAAAGAATTCATATTTATTTTGTAGTTTTTATTTTATTTTATTATTTATTATTTATTATATTTGTTTATACTTCTTCATTTATTTACAATTGCTTTAGTATAGATATTATTATTAGTCGTATTTTATATTATTATTTCTTTTATTGCCTATATTAATATGAAATGTTATTATTTCATGATTGTTTTTGATATTTATGTTTGATAATGTATTAATGTGATATTTTTATAGATCATCGTTTTTGAAATAAAATGCTTTTGCAAAATTACTATAGTTTATTTAATGGTTTTAAAATAAGGCAATGTTTTCTATTTAGAAATTCGAAAAATAGTGCCCTAACGTGCTGGGTTTCGATTTTTCGTTTAAATAAATATTTAAATATCCTTTAATAAAATTTTATAAATCATAAGATGATTTTAGTTGCGAGGGTTTAAAAATATTGTGTCCTAACGTACTAGATGTGATGTTTATATTCTTTCGGAACGAAGAACTCTCAAATTTTAAATCAAATTGTTCAAGTATTTTTTTTTAGAAATCATATTTTTAAATTCTTATTAAATTTTCAATATTTGGACATAATTTTATCGATTAGGTACCAATTTTTGGGCGTTATGAGGGTACTAACCCTTCCTCATACGTAACCGATTCCCAAACCCGTTTTTTTTTTTTTTTTGTGGACCAAAATCAAATGTTTTGAAATAAAATGTTTTGCAAGGTGATCCAATCACACCTAAATAAAAAGGGATTGGTGGCGACACTCACTTTCGTTTTTAAAAGTCGACCCTATTTTTTCAAAAAACTTTAAAAATGGTTTCGACAGCTTGGCGACTCCGCTGGGGACTAATAAGAGAGTCAAGCCGTTAAAATTGATTATTTTCTGTCTTTTTTTGGAAATTTGAAATTCAATTTGAAAACTTAATTTGAAAATTATAATCCTTTTGTCGCAATTGTTTGTGTCATTTTCTTGTGTGCATTGCATTGCATGACCGTTGTGGTCGCACCCTTAAGTGGGAGCGAGAAGCTATGCCTTCGTGAGGTTTTCACCTCCACATGGGCTAGTGGATTGCTTCCGGGATACATCTGTACCTATGTCTTCGTGAAGTTTTCACTTCCGCATGGTCATATGGAAATGTATTCCCCTGAACCGAACTCAGTCCGTATGAGCCTATAATGGGTGAGGATCGAGGAATCTGTTGGTTCAAGTACCTCAACTTTAGAGTTAAACCACATGTAGAAAACCTAAGGGCTTACCCTAAGTAGAACTATGTCAAACCTTAGTGGTCACCAAGATAAGTGCCCTATTTATTTCTCTTGTGCTAACGTGATCTCTTTTGTTTTGATTGCATTGCCTTCACATCATAGAAAAGAGGTGTTGATTCAAATTTGATTGCTAAATAGAAGAGTTTGGCATGAGAAAATGGATTTTTTGATAAATTGGATTATAATACGGTCGTCCGAATATGGTTCAAGACTTTATTGCCCAAAGATTCAAGCTGACAAAGACTATTCGAGAGCCGTCACGTCTCGATTTTTGACAAGCATTGCGAGGATAAGTGAGTAATAAGTCGTGGCCCAGATCAAGCAAAAAGGAGCTAGTGGAAGCGTCTATTAGAAGTTTACAAGATTTGACCTTTGCCAAGAAGGGGATTGATATTTTTGCTTGGAATATGAGGGCAAGGCCGCATATGTAATCCATTCTATGTAAAGAAATTTGCTTTCTAGAAAAGTTTTTCTAATGAAATTGAATTCAGAATCAACGCCTCTCTTTCTTTTGCATTCATTCCATGCATTTGCGTTGCATTTCATGCATTACATTACATCATATACATTAAAATTTATAGAAAGATCCTAATTAATTAAAAATTATTTCAGCAACCTGGGAACTGACAAAAGTCTACTGAATTGATATCAGGGCCTTAGTGCAAGGCCTGATGGATAATAAATTGAAGAGATCAAAGACCCGAAGGAATATTAGGGGATCTGAATATTAATTACATATCCGAAGAGAGAATCGGGGAATAAAAATTTCCAAAGCCCTTACATACTTGGGAAGATTTTAGACAATGGGACTGTGGAAGGGATCCCTATATTTTTAGAGCTAATCTAAAGTAATATTCAGAACGTGCTTGTTGCTTTAAGCCTAGAGGCAATAAGAATCCTTTTGTGAAATAGGTTTATATCAAGAATTTTTATTTCAATAAAATGCATCATTTTAAGCAAATATTGTTTTATTCTTTACATTTCATACTGTACATTCTTTCGTTTTTTACAATATTCTTTCATTCTTTATTCATAACCATACCATAAAAATTATCATCCTTAGAATCATTTATTCTTTAGATTTTTTGTCTTCGTACCTAGGTACCCAGATATCAACGACATGAGCGACATTGTTACTAACTCCCTTTTTGAATGAATATGGGTCTAGGGGATCTAAGGACTTTGAAGATGACAGAGATTGTAGCCTATCTTTTGATTTGTAAGGATGGTAGAACAAGTGAAAATAGACTCTACTCTACAAAGGGTCATTGGATATTATGAGCTTAGAAAAGAGGTAAAGATTGTAGCCTAGCTTATCACAAAACTAAGGCGAAACATCATAGAGTTATTGTCGAGAATTCAAAGATGTTTTCGAACGATCATATCAGGACATGCCTGGGCTAATAAGACGTGGGCTAAACAAGAGGATCGGGCACTATTGGTCTATCATGGAAAGGGATTGCATTAGTCTACCGTAAATATTGAATTGAAGAAGACGGGATTTATGTGACTCTTCTATTCTCTTCACAGACTTTTCTATATGTGGGGCATGGATATTATGGGGCCAATCTCGTCAAACGCTTCTAGTTGACGTCGATTCACCGTCATGGTCGTCGTCTATTTCACTAAGAGGGTAAATGTTGCTTAATATGCCAATATTGCAAAGTCGACAGGTATCAAATTTCAAAAAAAAGGAATAAAGGAAAGGATTAGATGCCAACAAAGAATGCCATAAAGGATCACGTTTAATAATGCATAATTGTACAAAGTCAAATTTTACAGTTTGTCCAAAGATCAGGCAGCATATCACAGTGCAGCAAAAGTTTCCAAAAGAAAAAATACAAAAATAAAAACAACAAAAAACTATGAAAGGTGACTAAGACTTGTAAAGATTGGCATAAGAAGCTACCATTTACCTTTTGTCTTATTGAATGTCGGCCAAAACCTTCGCTGGGGCAACATCTTACCCATTGGTTTATGGAATTGAAGCATTTTACCAATTGAACCTAGTTGAAGAAAAGGTTAAAGTTATCCATCACGATCAGATGATGCAAGCTTATGACAAAGAGGTTCATCCTAGAGAATTCCATGAGGGAACCTGATGTTGAAAAAGACCTTTCTTCTATAAAACAATTTTAGAGGAAAGCAGATAGTAAACTGGAAAGGACTTTATGTTGTAAAGAAGACCTGTTCTGGAGGAGCATTGATATTGACCGAGACGGATGGCGAAGACTTGCCCAATCCAGTGAATTCAGGTTCAGTCAAGAAATATTTTACCTGAAAGAGGAAAGACAAGGTGAAAACCCGTGAAGGGCATCTCGAAATAAAAAAAATCAGAATAAAAAAAATAGAGGCCAAGACAAAAATCCACAAAGGGTGCTTTGAGATCAAAAAGGCTTTGAGCCGAAAACCCGAAAAGGGTGGCTCAAATTTTGATCAAAAGTGGGGCATACAATAGTCTTGCTACTCTTGAATTAACAATGAAGAAATATGTTACATCTTGGGGCATCGACGAAGTACTCCGGATCCCCAAAACACATATTGAGCTTAAAATGGTCCTCAAGAAGTTTGAACAGAGAAGCTCAGGCTGCAATATCTGGGGCACCTAGTTTCTATCTTACTCATTTTTGAATCTGTTATCTTTGATTGCTTTATTCTTTTCAAGATACACCCAAATCAATTTTCTTTTATTGCCTTGGTGATCTTTGATTAACTTACTTGTTTCGAGCCATGCTCCTGATTAATTTCTTTCTTCTCCATTTTTGTGACCTTTTTAAAGCATTTTATATTGAAAAAATAATTAATGGACTAATAACACTTTCATAAAAGGAGTTTCGCATATTACTCTAAAAACTTCTAAATAATATGAGGAATCTGAAACGTGACTATTGTTCAAAACTCACCAAGCCTAAGGGTTGGAAACATTGAAAAATGATTATCTCTTCAGGTTCTTAATGAATAAGACAATTTCGTTGGTGATATTATATCGGCAAATGACAAACAAGGTCAATCCAAGTGTAAAAGGGGATCATTGTCGGGAGACCCTACATTCATGTAAATTTCAGACTCATACATCCAGGGAATGGTATAATAGGTTAAATTGATGGAAAATGATACAAGTTCTATACCTCGAGTGGCAACAGATTGGATGGAAGAAACCAAATATTATTTCCCTAAAGTTGCAGTGGGAGGTATCAACTTCATGTCCCAAGGTTTAAGTGGAGAGGACTCAGAATTACCATGGGGCGAATTATTTGAGCAGAATATGATTGATACTTCGTAAGGAACGAAGAGGAAACTTTGACGGATAAATAAGTGATGACACTTAAAATATGAAGCATTCTCATAACATTTTGCATTCATATATCATTGCATGTCTAATTAGGAGCATTTGATACATTTCGATCAAGGCACCCTAATTATTAGACATAAGCATATACCCATTCTACAGGTTATGTCCTCTAGAGGACAATGTAGCAAGGTAGAAAACATCAGTCTGGCATCCCTGAGTTCGCAGGGAGCAGATTGAAGATAGCAGCTTTGGTATTCTTGAAGTTACAGGAAGCAGATCGAAGACATCAGTCTGACATTCCTGAGTTTGCAGGAAGTAGATTGAAGATAGTAGTCTGGCATTCTTGAGTTTGTAGGAAGCAGATTGAAGATAACAGATCTGGCATTCTTGAAGTTGTAGGAAGCAGATCGAAGATATAAATCTAGCATCCCTGAGTTTGCAGGGAGGAAATTAAAATAGCAGATTTGGCATTCCTGAAGTTGCAAGAAGTAGATCGAAGCCATCAGTCTGGCATTCTTGAGTTTGCAGGAAGCAGATTGAAGATACTAATCTGGCATCCCTGAATTTGCAGAGAGTATATTAAAATAGCAGTCTAGCATTCCTGAGTTTGCAGGAAGCAGATTGAAGATAGCAGTCTGGCGTTCCTGAGTTTGCAAGAAGTAGATTGAAGATACCGATCGGCATTCCGAGTTTCTGAAGCAGATTGAAGATAGCGATCCGACATTCCGAGTTTCTGAGCGATTGAAGATACCAGTCTGGCGTTCCTGGGTTTGTAGGAAGTAGATTGAAGATACCAGTCTGGCGTTCCTGAGTTTGCAGAAAGCAGATTGAAGATATCAGTTTGGCATTCTTGAGTTTACGGAAAGCAAATTGAAGATATTAGTCTGGCATCCCTGAGTTTGTAGGGAGCAGATTAAAATAGCAGACTTCGCATTCCTGAAGTTGCAGGAAGCAGATCGAAGACATTAGTCTGGCATCCCTGAGTTTGTAGGGAGCAGATTAAAATAGCAGATTTGGGATTCCTGAAGTTGCAGGAAGTAGATCAAAGATATTAGTCTGGCATCCCTGAGTTTGCAGGAAGCGGATTAAAATAGAAGATTTGGCATTCCTGAAGTTGCAGGAAGCAGATCGAAGACATTAGTCTGGCATCCCTGAGTTTGCAGGGAGCAAATTAAAATAGAAGATTTGGCATTCTTGAAGTTGCAGGAAGCAAATCGAAGACATTAGCCTGGCATCCCTAAGTTTGTAGGGAGCAGATTAAAATAGCAGATTTGGCATTCCTGAAGTTGCAGGTTAGTCTGGCATCCCTGAGTTTGCAGGGAGCAGATTAAAATAGCATATTTGGCATTCCTAAAGTTGCAGGAAGCAGATCAAAGATATTAGTCTGGTATCCCTGAGTTTGAAGGGAGTAGATTAAAATAGCAGATTTGGCATTCCTGAAGTTGTAGGAAGCAGATCGAAGATATTAGTCTGGCATCCCTGAGTTTGCATGGAGCAAATTAAAATAGCAGATTTGGCATTCTTGAAGTTGCAGGAAGCAGATCGAAAATATCAGATCTTGTCTCCCTGAGTTTGTAGTGGAGCAGATCAAAGATAACAGATTTGGCATTCTTGAAGTTGCAAGAAGCAAATCAAAAACATCAGCCTTACCTCTCTGAGTTTGCAGTGGAGCAAATTGAAGACAACAGATCTCATCTTCCTAAAAGTTGCAGGAAATGGATCGAAGATACTAGTCTGATCTCCCTAAAGTTGCAGCGGAGCAAATAGCAAATACTGCCTTCCTGAAGTAGCAATGAAGCAGATTGAAGCTATTAGATTTATTAAAGTTACAGTTGGGATTAAAAGCCATTTGAAGAAGACGAGGCCAAGAATTTGAGGCTTGGCTAAGACCGGGCAAAATTGGTCCTTTTATAGTCTTTGTTCTATTCTCGTTCACGACAATGAACAAAGAGGGGCAGCTGTAATAAAGCCATTTTGCCCGGGCCCATTTTATTCAGAAAAAAGAAAAACAAAATAAAAAATAAATGTCCATTTTTTTTACAGTCCTTTTACAAATAACCCAATCCAAAGCCCAATTTTAATAAACCAAATATTGACCCACTACCCAAACTACCCATTACACCCGAGCCCAAATCCTACCTAGACCCAACTGACCTTAACCCAGACCCAGGAATCCCAAAAAAGCACAGACACTAAGCAGAGTCTGGAAACCTAGGGTTTCCTGACTAACCTCGCGCCGATACACCCCAATCGTCGCACCCCCTAATCGAGCCATAATCCACGTGAGCTACACCATCAGCACCGGACTCCATTTCCCACCTGCAAAAGGAGAAAGAAACAGCAGCAAAATAGAGCAACACATGGCAAATATTTTCTTTCCTATTTTGTTTTCAGGTTATAAAACCCCTAATCTGTAAATCGAAGGGGGATACGAAAATACTTCACAAAAACAGACAAAAGGAAATACACAAAATATTCAGAGAAATAAAAAAATCACAAAAATAGAAGGTGATTTTCGATTTATATTCTTGTTATTCTATTTTATTTTATTTTATTATTTATTTTTGATTCATGCAAATATTGAATGTACAATAAATAAAATAAAAGAAAAGCCCTTTACCTTTCTAAACCGCGCACAAAAACCGCGCATAAATAAAATAAAATTCATGTTTTTTTTAAAAAAACAGTGTATAAAATAAATTTTTGGGCCCGTTTTTTTACTTTTATAGGCCAAAAGAAGGATGCCGTTTTGAGGTGGTCAGTTAATGACCAAAACGACGCTGTTTTAAAGCTGAGGATCCGCGCCTTGACCCGACCCGGGGAGGATTCGCGTGTTTTCGTTTAAGGGTCTAATTGCCCTATAGACCCTTCCTCATTTTTTCAAATTTACAATTATGTCCAATAGTATTTTTTGTATTTATAATTTAGCCCTAAAACTTATATTCTGTTTCATTTTAATCCTCGGGCTCCTTAAAGGCTTAAATCTGAATAACGTCGTTTTGAAAATTTGGCAAAATTGCCATAATAACCCTTGCAGTACGAAGCGCATTTTGTTTTAATCCCTTTTTATATCTATTTTTATTTGTTATTTAATCCTCCTTTCTTTATTTATTTTTATTTTATTTTTTAAACTATTCTAATATTATATTTAATTATTTTATCATGTTAAAATATTATATTAATCTTATTATTTGTATATTAATTTATTAATAGTATAAAACTTGTATATTTTTTATTATATATTATCCTTATGTATTTTAAACTATTATTATTTATTATTTTATTTGATTTAATTATTTTTATTATATAATATTACTTTAGACTTATATATTAGTTATTATATTATATATTTTTAAACTTTTGTATATTATATAGTATTATTTTCTATATTATTTTTTAAAATTTTATCTTATCTAAAATTATTTTATATTGCATAATATATTATTTATTCTTAAAATATAGTTTCATATGTATTAGATTATTATAAATATGTTTTTATTTAAAGTTATAAATTATTTATTTATTTTAAAATGTATTTTATTTATTTTCTTAATATATATATATATAATTTTTTAGCATTTATTTATTATTAAGTATATGTCATTGTAGGAAATTTTCAACTAGCATGAAAAGTATTCATATTTATTTTGTAGTATATGAAATGTTATTATTTTACGATTGCTTTTGATATTTATGTTTGATAATGTATTAATGTGATATTTTTTATAGATCATCGTTTTGAAATAAAATGCATTTTGTAAAATTACTATATTTTATTTAAAGGTTTTAAAATAAGGCAATGTTTTCTATTTAGAAATTGGAAATAGTGCCCTAACGTGTTGGGTTTCGATTTTAATTTAACTAAATATTTAAATATCCTTTTAATAAAATTTTGTAAATCATGAGATGATTTTAGTTATGAGGGTTTAAAAATTTTGTGTCCTAACGTGCTGGATGTGATGTTTATATTTTTTCGGAACGAATAACTCTCAAATTTTAAATCAAATTGTTCAAGCATATTTTTTTAGAAATCATATTTTTAAATTCTTATTAAATTTTCAACATTTGGACATAATTTTATCGCTTAGGTACCAATTTTTGGACGTTATGAGGGTGCTAACCCTTCCTCACATGTAACCGATTCCCGAACCTATTTTCTTGTTTTTCGTGGACCAAAATCAAATGTTTTGAAATAAAACATTTTGCAAGGTGATCCAATCATACCTAAAATAAAAAGGGATTGGTGGCGACTCCCACTTTCGTTTTTAAAAGTCGACCCCATTTTTTCAAAAAACTTTAAAAATGGTTTCGACACTTATAATTTGAATGATGAACATGAGTTCCATCTTGTAAATGCTTGATCTATAGGCCAAGACAAAACTTTGTTTTTCCAAGATTTTTCATCTCAATTTTTTTCTTTAAACAATTTACTACATTTTGGAGCTCTTCGGGAGTTCCAATAATATTTAGATAATCAACATAAACAACAATTATCACAAAATCTAATTCAGACCTTTTTATAAAGATACATGGACAAATTGGGTCATTTTTATAACCTTATTTTAACAAATATTCACTAAGACGATTGTACCATATACGTCTAGATTGTTTTAATCCATATAAACTTCTTTTTAATCTGATTGAGCAATTTTCCCGAGAAACTCTATATCCTTCTGGGATTTTAAATCCTTCAAGGATTTTCATATAAATTTCACCATCAAGTGTACCATACAAATAGGTTGTAACAACATCCATTAGATGCATATCAAGATTTTCACATACTGTCTGACTAATAAGATATCTAAACCTGATTGCATCCACCATAGGAGAATATGTCTCTTCATAATCAATGTCGGACCTTTGCGAAAATCCTTGTACAACAAGTCGTGCTTTATATCTTACGACTTAATTTTTCTCATTTTTTTTTACACAAATACCCATTTATATCCTACTAGGTTTACACTTTTATATGTTTGGACAACAAGTCCAAAAACCTCACATTTAGAAAATGAAATCAATTCTGCTTGAATTGCGTCTTTCCATTTTGGCCAATCTTTTCTGTTTCTACATTCCTCAATAGATTTCGTCTCAAGATCCTCATTTTCTTTTGTCATTTCAATAGCTACATTATAAGCAAAATTATTGTCGACAACAATATTTTTTCGGTTTTATTTTTCTCCCAAAGTAACATAAATTATTGAGATCTCTTCATTATCACCATTTTTAGGTACTTGAACCTCTTTTGGGGTTCTTTTTATTAGTTATATCTTTTTCCTCTTCTTGGGCACTTGCCTCCACAATATAACCATCTTAGATATTTACTCCTTTCCTTTTATGAGGATTTTTATCTTTGGAACCAACTGGTCTTCCATACTTCAGGCATGTATTACTTTTTTTACACTAACAGTTTGCCCTATTGGGCCATCAATTCGTATTGGAGCATTTTCAGTTGGTATGTGAGATTTTGTAATTCTCTTTAGGCCAGTTAATGAATTAGGTAGTTGATTGGTGATGTTTTGAAAAATGTATGATCCTTTTAACTTCTTGTTCACATTGACTTATAAGAGGATCTAATTGAAATAATGATGATCCATTCCATGTAATTTTTTTACTAGTTGTATTTTCACTTCCCTTAATGTTGAAAATGTTGTTTCATCAAAGTGACAATCAACAAATCGTGCGGTAAATAAATCTCCAATTAATGGTTTGTTAGGGATTGACCTGGTTAAGCAACGAACAAGTAAAAATAGCGAAAGAAATTGAGAAATTGAACACACAAATTTAACGTGAAAAAAACCCTTCAAAGAGGATAAAAAACCATGTGCAAAGATAATTTTACTATAATGGCAAAAGAACGAATAGTACAAAAGAAGAAGATAAAAAACTAAACCCCGAAAACTTGAAAACAAAGAACCCTCAAAACATAAACACAAAATTCTCTAAAAGTGTTATGAGTTCTAATCTCTAATGCATGTATTTTCTAAGGTTGTAAAAGAGCCTATTTATAGGATAAATTCATAGGTCAAAAAAAAAAAAATAATCTAGACTAATCAGAGTTTGATTGAAACAAATAAACAAAGTTTAACTAGAAGATTATTTCTCAAATTTGACTGAAATAGGAGTCATACTTAACAAATCTCCAACTTGACTCATATTTCCACAATGTCATCTTTGCCAAAGCCCGCCATGGGCCTATCTTGAGCTATGCAGGGAATTAACTAAGTCGAATATGTGCTTAGAAATTTGAAGACTTCTAGCCTTTGACTTGTACACTACCAAATCAAAACTAACCCGAGTCTGATTTTCACGAACACAGTGCCCTAACTTTTCAAAACCTGTATCTAAAAGAGAACCTTTCTTCAACGAAATGGTCATACCTTTTTCCCTCCTATGACCAAGTTGTCTTCACTCCAAATGAGTTAACTTCGACTCCTTAATGAACAAGGGACATTCGATTTCACCAATCTCTATAGAACCTTCCAGAATATAAAGACTATCGGTTCTTTTACCTTTTAACAAAACGAGAGCTCCATAGGATACTTTAATGCCGCTCGACTCGATGTTGATTCTACATCCTTTCAAGTCTAAAATACTCAAGGATATGGGATTCTTTAGTAAATCAGGTACATACCTGACATTTGAGGGTGTCCTAATCATCCCACCATGTATCCTAATTTTAACAGTATGAATACCAACTTTCTTACTGGATGAATCGTTTCTCATGCCCACAACTCCACTTTCAACCGAACTATATGTGGAGAACCATTCTCTATTGGGACACATGTGGAAAGAACATCCCGAATCTAAGATCCACTCAGACATAAGCTTGGAGTTATCGCTCATTGACACTAACAAGAAATCATTACCGCTTTCATCGGCCAAATTAGCACCAGCTACATCTTCCTTGTTACTCTCAACGGCTCTTTTATTTCGCAGTTTATAACAACCTACTTTGACGTGACCTAACTTTTTATAATAACTACACCTTTTTTCTCGCTTCTTTGATGCTACCAAAATGGAAGCTTGCCTATATACCGTGCTATCCAAACCAAACTCATTTTTGAGTTTGTTTTTACTCAACAAATGACCATTCACATCTTTGAACGAGAGTTTGTCTCCACCATAAATCAAGGTCTCCTTGAAATAATTGTATGAAGGGGGTAAAGAACACAATAATAGCATAGCCTGATCTTCATCATCAATCTAAACCTCAACGTTCTTTAAATCATTTAAAAGAGTAATGAATTGAATGATGTGATATCTGAGAAGCTCACCTTTGTTCATGTGAAACATAAATAGACGTTGTTTCAAAACTAAAGGGTTAGCCAGAGACTTAGTCGCATAAAGAGTTTCTAACTTTTTCCATAAGGCGAATGAGGTCTTCTCCATCAATACCTCCTACAATAATGTATTCGTGAGGCACAACTAGATTGTAGACAATGCCTTTTTATCAAACTCTTCCCATTCTGTTTGATTTAGATCCTCAGACTTTTTCTTGATAACAACTTTTTCAGGTCGGTTTGGACTAGAATTGCCATCATCCGAACTTGCAATAGAATGAAATTTGTGACACCATTGAACTTCTCAATTTCAAACCTTGTTGCTACCATATCTGAACGGGCTGATCTACAAAAATTGAACTAGCTCTAATACCACTTGTTGGGGATTGACCCGATTAAGCAACGAGCAAGTAAAAATAGTGGGAGAATTGAGAAATTGAACACACAAATTTAACATGAAAAACCCTCCAAAAGGATAAAAAAACCACGGGCAAAGATAATTTTACTATAATGAAAAAAGAATGAATAGTACAAAAGATGGAGATAAAAAAACTAAACCCCGAAAACTAGAAAACAAAGAACACTCAAAACATAAACTCAAAATTCTCTAAAAGTGTTATGAGTTCTAATCTCTAATGCATGTATTTTCTAAGGTTGTAAAAGAGATTATTTATAGGATAAATTCATAGGTCAAATAATAATAAAAATAATCTAGACTGATTAGAGTTTGATTGAAACAAATAAGTAGAGTTTAACTGGAAGATTATTTCTCAAATTTGACTGAAATAGGAGTCATACTTAACATGGTTTAATATACTTAATTATAAAAGAGATTCATAACCAACATATATTCCCAACCTCCTTTAAGGACCCATCTTTGTGAGTTGTGGTGGAGCAATTGGAACATATACCGTACATCCAAAAATTTCAAAATGGGAAATTTTTGGCTCATGACCAAAAGCCAATTGTAATGAGGAGTATTTATTATAACCTTTTAGCGTGATGCACACAAATGCTGTTGCATGTAAAATAGCATATCCCCAAGTTGTAACAGGGAGTTTTGTTCTCATATGCAATAGTCTAGCTATTAGTTGGAGGTGTTTGATAAGCGATTCAACTAAACCATTTTGTGTGTGAACATGAGCTATAGGATGTTCAACTTTTATCCCAATTGACATACAATAGTCATTGAAAGCTTGGGATGTAAACTCACCAACATTATCAAGACAAATAGTTTTTATTCCATAATCTAGAAATTTTGCTCTGAATCAAATTATTTGATCAAGTAGTCTAGAAAATGTCAAGTTGCATGTCGTTAATAAACATACATGTGACCATCTACTAGATGCATCTATCAATACCATAAAATATCTAAACGGTCCACATGGTAGATGAATGAGCCAACATATATCACCTTGAATATGTTCCAGAAATGTGAGATATTCAACTCTAACTTTAGCTGGTGATAGTCTAATAATCAATTTACCTTGAAAACAAGCAACACAAGAGAAATCTTTGAATTCAAGAATCTTCTAGTTCTTTAATGGGTGCCCAATTAAATTCTAGATTATTCTTCTTATCATAATAAATCTGGGATGGCTTAACCAATCATGCCAAATAGTAAAAGTATGTGGTTCTACAAACTTCTAGTTTGTAGTAACATGTGTCTCAATTGTACTAATAAGTACACATAAACTTGATGAAAAAGTAGGTAGTTTTTCCAAAACATATTTCTTTCCACATTCAACATTCAGTATTACATAGATATTCAATTTTTTTCTCATTCATAGTCTCAATATGATATCTATTAAAACAAATATCTTTAAAACTCAATAAATTTATTTGAGACTTAGTGGAAATAAAGTATCATCAATGACAAATTTTGTACCTTTAGGTAATAATATAATAACTCTTTCAAGCCTTCAATAAGTTTTAAACTACCCAATATTGTATTAATATGGGCATCACTTATTGTCAACTGAGAAAAATATTTTTTATCATTGAGTATCATATGTGTTGTAGCACTATCTGCAAGACACATGTCTCCAATGATTTTGGGTCCAATTTGTTGAATATTTATATTATTCATAAAAATAAACAAAATATGAAATTAGAAACGTTGCAAATATTTATTGAATATATAACTTATTCTTTATGCAAGAAAATAAAACATACTGAAAACAACATAAAAATGTCAAAATAACACCAACTTTTCTAATGATTCTCAAAGAAATTTGTCACATCTAGGTGAGTTATATCATTAAGACCGTGAAATTCATCACCCTTGTAGGCATGGTTGATTTTAGTATTGTAGTGAACATCTTCATTTTTTGCCTCCATTTCATCATTTTAAAATATAAAATTTGTCTCAATATTCTTTCCATTTCCTTTAATTGATGCTTGATAAAATTTCACTAAATGTTCAAGTGTATGACAGGTACATGACTAGTGCCCTTTCATACCACATCGGTAGCATAAATTCTCAACAATCTTTGAAGGATTATTTTGATCACCTCTTTCTTGTCCTTCGTTGCCATTCTTTTTCTGGTGGTTAGAAGTACCACTATTATGAACACCATGATAACGGTTACTAGTATGTCCTTAACCACATCCCCTGCTATGTCTAGGACCACGACCACGGCCACGGCCACAACAACGATCTCTATATTTTTCATTTCCATAATTATTGTGTATTGCAACATTCACTTCAGGGAATGATGCAGAACCAGTAGGACAAATTCCATGGTTTTTCATCAATAATTCATTATTTTGTTCAACCACCAAAAGGCATGGAATCAATTCAGAATACTTTTTAAAACCTTTTTCACGGTATTGTTGTTGTATGAGCACATTAGTAGCATGAAAGGTTGAAAAGATTTTCTCTAACAAGTCCTCACATAATTTCAATTGAAAACTAATTTTGAAAAGTTCCGACATGTATTTACTTACAATCTTAAATCTTGCAACCATAAATACATCCAATCATAACAAGCTTTAGGGAGGATCACCGCTTTCTGATGGTCAAATCGTTCTTTCAGATTATTCCACAACTCAAGAGGGTCTTTCACAGTGAGATATTCCACATTTAATCCTTCATGTAAATGATGACGGATGAAAATTATTGCTTTTGCCTTATCTTGCTTAGATGCTTCTTCATTTGCTAATATAATATTCTCTAGACCTTTAGTATCTAGGTGAATTTTAGCATCTAACACCCATGACACATAACTCTTGCCTAAGATGTCTAGAATCGCAAATTCAAGTTTGGCAAGATTTGACATTATAATCACTAAAAAAAACTAATAAACATTTGTAAAATAATAAACATTCTCATTAGTAAAACAATCCAATTATTTTTCAAATGTTTTAAGTTATATATAGTCGCAATGACGTGAGCTTTACCAGATTAAAAATATACACGTCATACTTTTTAAAAGAAACAACATGTATAGATTACTATTTTAATTTCATCTAATACATAAATGAAAAATTAAGAAATCAATATGCACATGCAAGAACATATATAATGCAAAAAAGTGAATATTAAAATAAATATATTACGGTACCTTAACTAATTTAATAATTTAATCAAATGAATAAACAACTAAAATGTCTTTAAAATAATATTTGATAAACATAACTTCACTAATGCATATTCTATAGAAACATAATTATAATAATGTATTTAAGAATGAAAATAGCAAATAGCAAATAGTATAAAACAACTTGTGATATATAATTTAGGATTACCTTGAATCAAAAGAGAAAATAAAATTTGATTCTCATCAAGAACTTTAAGTAAATTTGTGCTGATAACGTATAATGAAACAAAGAGAATTATAAAATTAACAAGAAAGAAGATTAAAAAATGAAAGGATGCTTCAACTTTCACTTGGGATGCAAATAAGCTTATGCATGCCCTCTATTTATAGGGCCTCAATCACCACAGGTTACAAACATATAATAAAGATAATTAAGGTACCCTATAAATTTTTAGGGGTTACAAGAGTTACAAGAAAATGAATTGTTGGGAGTTATGGATATCCATTTTACAACAATTACCTTATTATCAATTAAAATAATAATTCATCTCTCCCCGGTGCCATTGTTGTTCGAATAGAATCCAATATTTCCTTTTTGAAGAACAATTGCTTTAATACCCCATTTTTATAAACAAATCTAAAATATTAACACAAACACTCTCCAATTTTTTATTGGTATTTTTTCTTAGATGTTATTTGATCAAATATAGGGGTGTTTAAAACTTCGGTTAAAATCGAATTAACCGAATGAACTAATCTAATCCGGTTTATCGGTCGAAGCTCGATTAATGATTTTTTAGAATTTCGGTTATCGATTAATTTGGTTTGAAATCGGGTAATTAATCAGACTTAATAATTATTATTATATGTTAATTATGTGCAAATTTCAAGATATGTAGTGTTTTTAATTATGCAGTATTTTAAGACATAAAATTTCGGTTAATTCGGTTAACTTTCAAGACAAAAACATATATTTCAGTTAATTTCAATGTATTTTTTATATGTTTTATACTTTTTTTTAACCAAAAGATGAAAACATATAAATTTCCATTAATTCGTTAACCTACCAAATTAATCAAGTATTTTGGTTCGATTAATCGTTAAAAGATTATACAATTTAGTTCGGTTAATAACCGAATCGACCATTTGAACACCCCTAATCAAATATGTCTAACTATTGATGTTATTTATAAAGCTAAACTTAAATTTCAATTGGTATATAAATTTAATATTAATTAAGTAATAATTAATATGCTTAGAATTTTTTCAGATAATAACTCTATTTTACATCAATAAAATTAGTCTAACTTTTTAACTAATAATTGTGATTTAAAATTTAATTATAATTATTACAGTTTTCTTATATTTTATACTTGGAGCTCTAAAAGAGCTCAATTTTAAATTTAGCACAATTTTTTTATGTCATAATGTTTTGACTGATAATTGTAATTTAAATTATCATAACTTCTATTTTACTTCAACTCTTTAACTAATAATAATTCTAAACTAAATATTATAGTAACATAATTGAAAATAAATGGTATTCTTGTTGATTCAAAAAATTTTCAAACTCACGCTTTTACATGTATTTTAGATTATAAATGATTTAAAATTAAATAAAATTTTAGTTGAAATGGTAAATATATTGACAACTATAGTGTATTAAGTTTGAATCACAGATTTCACATATTTAAAATGATAAAAAATCCCCACAATACTGTTTATTATTAGCATGATAATAAATTTAGCTCTTAGTATTTACCTCTTTTGTCAATTTAACTTTTATTTTTTAGCTAAATTTAACTATTAACTTTTTAGAAAAAGTTAAATTAATTTTTAACGGAAAGGTTAATTAAAATATTAATTTTTAATGATGTTAGCACGACAATTTACGTGGCAATCAAAGTACACGTGAATTATCATATAATTTGTCATGTTTAAAATTTAACATTTTAATCAATATTTTATTAAATAAACAATTAGACTTTTTCAAAAGTTAATGGTTGAATTCGATTTTTTTAGAGGTTGAAGATTAAATTTAACTCAAAAAAATTTAAATCTTTAATTGACAAAAAAATAAACGATAAAATTAAATTTATTCGATTATTCTTTTCGATAAATACTCAACTAAATCGAATTGAGAGGAGAGTAATATATATTAAGAGAGATAAATAAAGAAATGAAGTGGCCTCGTGACATTGAGCACAGTCCTCACTTTGGATCAAGGTCATGTGCGCCGACTACAGATACCACCTCCTGCTATTTTTTATATTTAAAATTTTAATAAAAAGTAATTAAGAGTGGAGATGTATTTGGAAGTCACATCATCATTTTGGTGCTTTATGTAAACTCATTCATCTTAATTCCTCGGAATAGATTCACCGCAAATTGCATGGAATTGGAACTTGCATAATATAATTACAACCAAAAGCTCCGGAACTGGGTCCGTTACGCCTTCCACTTCTGCCATCCTGCTTTCATTTCTTACACTTGACCAGTCAACAACCTTACCCCTTTTTTTCATTTCCATCTTCATCCCACTGTCTTTCATCCTCTTTTTCTATTTATATGATATAACCCTTACTATTTGCTTTCATTTTTTTTTTCACTTTTCTTTTAAATTTTTTAATTACATTAAATAATTTCAAATGAAAATCTTAAAATTCTATCTACTCATTATGATGTATTTATATATATATATATATATATATATATATTAAAATTGATTAATATTACAAGTTAATCAAGTACTAATGATTAATATATGTTTTATTAAATAATTATTACTATTGTTTTCATGGTTTTTTTTTGTCTTTTCATATTTTTATATATTTTTAATCGAGATTGAACTTATGCTTGATGTATTTATAAACAATTTTTTACCACGGCATCAATAATAGATCTTGCAGTAATTTTTTTAAAAATTATCTTTTAACATAAAATATTTTCTTTCATTAAAATTGTGTACATACCGATTGAGTTGATGTTACAAGTCAACTTAATATTAATTGCAATTGATGACAACATTATGATAAACAATTTGATATTGTTAATTTGATGTATTTTTGTGTTTAAATTTTGTTTTACTCACAATTTAATCTATTTTTATTTTAATATCATACATATTTAATGTGTTATTATAATTAATTAATTTAAAATTATCGTTTGATTATTTATTGTGTATTATTTTAAAAAATTCGTAATTTTGGATAAAATTTCTAACATATATGAAAAACAAATCCAATTAAGAGGGTTTAACTACCTGATAGGTCTACTCTGAACTTCCTTCTTGGGATCCATAATCTTATATAATCTTATTAGCAAGTATTCAATGGAAATGGATACCCTATTTTATGCATCCATTAATGCACCTGCCTTCAAAACACTATAAAATAACATAAAATATTATTTTTAAATTACATAATCGTATTTAATGATTACTGTGTGACTAGCTTAATTATACACTTTTTGGATTTATATGATTATGTAGGTTTTTTTTTACTTTTCAAGAGGTGACAAACGAAAAATATATAGTAGTGAAAGTTTGAACAAAGAATACGACCACACTTATTTCTTTGATGGTAAGTCGCCACTCATGGATTTTTCCTTTTTAAATTTTAGGATTAACTCATTAAATTATTAGTAAGTTTATGTTTTAGTAATTAAATTATAAAAATTATAAAGTGATTACTAAACTATATGAATTTTTCATTGAAGTCATTGAACTGTTCGGAAGTTTTTATTTAAGTTATTAGATATTCAACTTTTTTAATAAAGTCTAGCTAATAAGCTCTAAGCAACGATTCAACAATTGCTATGGTGGATTAATACCCATAAACAAGTAAAAAAAATAGATCTAAGTTGATTTGACGTCAGTATCGGAGATTATAGAAGAAAATTATTTGGATTTTGGTTCACAAATTCGTGAAGTTCAAAACTATTTTATGAAAAAAAACTTAATTATAGAGGAGAAGGGGAAGAAAAGCTTTCGATTGAACAGAGAAGGCCATACATCAATGACTTTAATAGCCTTGTGACTTCGATGAAAACTTTTGAATAGTTTAGTAACTATTTTGTAATTTTTGAAGTCGAATGATGAAAACACAAACTTATTAATAATTTAGTGATATTGTGTGTAATTACCCTAAATCTTATGGTCTGTGTGTGAGTCATTTTAATTGTAAAGATACTTTCTTTCGCCCACAACAATTTTCTTGTTAATAAACTTTTTTTTTTTAAGTGTAACAAGTACAAATACATGTTCGAATAATCACAAGTATTAAACTATTATAAGTGGACAATTTGAAGTAATCACAATGCAAAATCCAACCATTACATCACAAACAGATTAAGAAGTGATAAAACTCAAGCTAAAATCAATTTTACTAACTGGACTAAAACCCACCTATGGCAACCGCATATGATGGGACTCGCAGACTTACACATTAAAATACATATTGACAATTTAAATACTATATTAGACATTTTCAAAGTATAAATACTATATTGGATATTTTATAAAAGTATAAGTACCAAATATTACATATTATCCCAAAATAAGATAAGAAAATATGCAAAATTTATGCCATTACTCATTAGATTAGTAAAATGAATAAGAATATAATAGCATGAAAAAATTGAAATTATTTTTGTAATTAGAATTGAATAAATGATAATAGAGAAGAAAATATACTAAATGCTAATTTGCTATCCAAAACTATCAAGAAATATTACAAATTTCGCCTCTAGAGTTTAAATTTGGAAATAAAGTTTAACCATCTAAAATTTCTCTCTCAGATTTTAAGAATTTTAATTCCTGGTTTTCCAAACAATAGAAATTAAGTTTAGAATCTGAAAGTCTCCCAGCAAATAAAATTCCTCCTTCAACTCCCCTATCTCAACATTAAGTTAATTTAAGGGTGCTTTCTTATTTTATGATTCCAACAAAATTAAAAGAAAAATTATTTTACAACATTTAATATATATTAAAATGTATTAATTAAAATAATCAGAAAGCTGCATTATTATCTTTGATTCATTAAATATCTTTTTGAAAATATAATACTAATTTATGAAATTACCAGTAATTTAATATTTTATAGTAATCTTTATTATTAACAAATATTTGTATTAAATATTTAATAATAATATTTTAATTGATAATTTTTGAAATTACATTTTAATTGGCAACAAAAATAGTTTAGATTTATTTTACAGGTAATATGTAAATATATGCTGTAATGCGCACTCACATATATACAATCAACATTTTATATAACAGTCTTATTTGTTTATAAAAATTTTAGATGTTATAAGTAGGTGGTTGTTATACATCTATAACAACATCTAAAACACCTAAAACAACATTAATTAAAAAAGCTATAATATATTAATAATATTGATAAGGGAGATTTAGATATTATCTTTAATAAAATTTACAAATGTAATTCTATTTATTAAATATTTTCATTTAATAAAATATAAATTTTATATATTTTAAATATAATTAATAATATTTTAACTAAAATTTATTATTTTTATTTTACTTAGAAATAAAAGTAATTTTACTAAAATTTTGAGACGGGCGAACTAACTTAATAAAGGGTGCACTTTATATAGATAAAAACATGTTATAGAGGGTAGAAATTAAATGTAAAAGATAATGAAATGGTAGTTGTTATCTAGGGTTGATTTGTTTTCTGAATATAACCATGCATGTAAAAAACTTATATATATTATTTATTTAATGGTATATATTTTCTTTAAAAATACTAAAATTTGTAAATGATGCATTTGATTTATTTATCAAAATTTTGTAAAGGTAATTATGAATGGAAGTGTTAAATTCCAATTAATTAGTGTTGTGAGGTAAATTTAATTGTAGTAAAAAGAAGACATGAAATTGCGTGGGGAGTCAGAGTCACTGACACAACACTGATTATAAGTTGAAGAGTTGAAGCAAATTGGGAAATAGACCCAAAGAAAGACAGTAAGGGGAATCCAAAGAGATTTAGATTCTTTTTTCCTTTCTTTGGGTTTTCTCTCTACAAAACCCTATTTAAATACAAGGCTGTAGCAATCTCCTTTCTCCCATGCAAATTGTCTCCCTCTCCACTCCCTTTCACCTTTCTTGACTTTTTGAGTTTCGCTCTCTGTCTCTTCTTCCATAACTTGTCTCCTTCCCCACCATTTCTTTCTGTTCCTTAACTTCTTCTCTTCTTATTATTCTTTTGCATTTGCAGTTGCACCCCCCACTTCCATTTCATCACCCTTTCTAATATACTAATTAAGATTAAAACATGTCTAGCAGAAGGTCAAGATCAAGGCAATCAAGTGGTTCAAGAATAACTGATGACCAGATCTATGATCTTGTTTCCAAATTGCAGCAACTTCTCCCTGAGGTTCGAAACAGGCACTCTGATAAGGTATATATGTTTTGCCCTATTTTCTTTTTTCTAAAATTCGGAGCTTCATTCACTTTCTTTGAAGAAGGTAACATTGAATATTCAAATTTATAACCCTTTTTCTTGTACTCAAGCCTTAGATTAGGACTTCTTTTCTATAAGAAAATTATTAAAATCGACATCTAATAAGTTTCGCGTTGAAATATGTAAAATTTATTAAGATGAGTAAAAGAGAAAAAAAAATTTGTTTTGGATTTGATTTCTCGGTGAAGGAGAATGTAAATTCGAGAAGCTCGTTCATTTACTTATTTAAGAGCCAAAAAAAATCATAAATAATTCTAGTCATTATATAAAAAAACTTATAATATTATTCGATATAAAATGATTGTTGATAGGTATCAGCTGCGAAAGTGTTACAAGAGACTTGCAACTACATACGAAGCTTGCATAGAGAAGTGGATGATCTTAGTGAGAGATTATCGGAGTTACTAGCAACAACCGACAGTGCCCAAGCTGCCGTCATCCGTAGTTTGCTTATGCAGTAGATGAGTTAAATTAGGGTTAATAGGGTGTTTTAAGTAATTTAATTTTTGTCTTATCCCTTCGCATTTCTGTCTAAGTTATCCTTTTGTTTATTGTTAGAGTTGTTAAGCAGGTAGCTAAGAACCTAGTTGAAGTTCAATGACTACATAATCAAGGAATTAAATAATATATATTTGTAATAATAGATCACTGATCTTGATCCACTCATCAAGCCTCTCTCAACGTGCAAACGTGATGAAGTCTCCCACTTCAAGGTATTATTAAACTCATTTTTACGACATATCCAAAGCATAATATATTTCTTAACATCACACTATACTCTTTGGTCAATCGGAGGGCTGATTTGTTGAGAGAAACAGTTATGAATTTTAAAAAATTTAATCATAAGTAATTAGTAGATGATTCATTCGGGGTGAGCGTTTAATCAAATTAAGTAATAAAATTTTAAATTCATCAAGTTGACGACTTCTATTTTATTATCCTAACTTGATTTAAATTTTTTTTTTTAGAATTAAATCGAGTTGAATTGGATGAAATTATTCGAGTTAAATTAATTAAAAATTAAACATGTTAAATTAAAACCTTGTTATAGTACAACTAATTCTATGTTAGAGCACATAAATTTGAAACCATATATATTTAAAAACTTTAGAAGGATAAACTTGAATCATTAATTAATGTCCCAAAATTATTATTTTAATTATTTAAAAAAACTAACTTGCTTTATATATTCTTTAATTTTTTATTTATAATTTTTATTTTTAAATTTTTATAAATATTTTAAATTATTTTGTAATTTTTGTTAATAGAGAGACCACTTTGCATTTTCAAAATTGATAAAGACAAAAGGAGTTTTGATACCAATTTATTAATTGAATTGTAAAATTGAACTCAACTCGAACTTAAAATTGAAAATTTTAATTTTTCAAATCAAATGATTTGTAATTAGTACAGCAGTGTAAAACATTTAGACGTGGAATTTGGAATTCCCTTAAGAAAGTTAAAGAAAATGTAGACGTATAAATAAATAATTAATGGGAAGATTGGTTTGGAGCTCATACATGATATTTAATTAATCTTATCATTCTCCCTCTCTCACAATATTGTAAAATGTTTTCATCCCATTCCAATCTCGTCAATTCACACTTGTATATATAATAAAATGAATGGCGGATTGAAGTGCTTAACTCCTTCTACTCTCAATAACCTTACTAAAATGAAGATAAAAAGCTTTTGGATCATTAAAAAATTATAATTTAATCATCCTTTTCAAAATTAAATTATTGAAAAACTTGTTATCTCATAGTAGAAATTATAATTTCATATTTGATGCAAATGGAATATTATTATTAGTGTCAAATAAAAATATTAATGGACTTAAAGTAAATATTATTAAATTTATTAAATATTGATTATAATTATTTTGTTTTTCTTTCTCGTTTTAGGTTTTAGGTTTGGAGTATGAATTTGAGGTTTTAGATTTTAGATTTCAAATTACGGATGTAATGATTTAGATTTTGAGTTTCAAATTTTATTTTTGTATTTATTTATGTTTAACGATTATAAATAATATTTTTAAAACCCTCCATATTTATTGTTTTACATAAGTGACGATGTGTCATCTTACTATTAACTAATGATGCATGATATTTATACACTAACGATGCATTAAATATTCTCTTGATATCAAATTTTTACAAAAAAAAAATTATCGAAAATTTCATTATAGGTGTTAAGTTATTCTATATGGTTTCAACTTTTTGTAGGAGATATGGGCAAACATATATTTAAATGGTGTAGTTTAAAGTTTAAATACTCAAACTATGTGAAGTGAAGTCCCCTATATATAGAGTAGCATGCATATAGAAGTTGTTTGCAGAATGAGAAGCCAAAATGAATCCCAAAGGCATTTAAAAGTAAGATTTTAGTATAATCGTCATATTTTAATGTTGGGGAGTATGGGTGCAATGTTTCTTGTTTTCATGGTATGTGTGTATGGGTAGTCCCTGCCTTACGCACTCAAATTATGCACAAAAGCTGCATGGGGATAAACAGCTTTGACTCTTGTGTTTGTCCTCCACTCCCTTTTATATATATTTAAACATAAATTAACTATGATGGTGCATTCAGTATTTAATATAAATGTATTCAAAACTGAGCCCAGAATTTTTTTATTTTCTCCACATAGGCTTAGCATAACCATAAACAACGTTTAGTACAACTTTGAGCTGTTGTATAGTCCTAAGAGACTTGAAACAATTTTGAGAATATGTTGCAAAACTTGGAAATGAAAAACCTGCGACAACTGAGAAGGAGAACAGCAAAGAGGCAGACACACCTATAATTAATAATAATTATATTTAAAAAAAATTAAAATATGATTCAATATATATAAATTAACTTGAATTAAAAATATTTATATGAAATTTTAATAACAAATATTTTATAGTGCAAAATATAAATATTTTAACTATATAAAATATGAGTATTTGTTAAATCATGTTTAGTTTCATTTATCCTTTCCAATTCTAATGTCTCATTTTCACTCTCGTATATGTAATATATGTAATTTAAATTAAGTTTTAATTAGACATAAATTCATTACTAAGCTTATACATGATATAACTTATTATAAAATAAATTTTGATTGTTCAAAGGAAATGCTATTATAATATTTTGTAATAAAATATATTTATGTTGTGTTTATTTCACTAAAATAACTTTTAAAAATAATTCCAAAAAATATGTCAAATAACAGAAAATATTTTAAATAGAATCATCTAAATATAAAAAATATCAAATTTTTAGAAAAAGTAATCTATTTTTCAAAATATTTTCTAAAACTTCAAAATTAAGATACAATTTATGAAGCAACCTGTTGATGTAAGTTATAATTGAAAGTATTGTTGTTGGACTAAAAGTGAGATTGATTGAAGAAAGGAAATGAGAGATGATTAGACATTGGAAGAGAAAGTATGAATAGATGTATTTTAATAAGGAAAATGTAGTTTGATAAATAATTATTGGATTAGGACATATGGTTTTTGGTGATGTTATTCATTATTTGTAATTAAACTTGGTGCTTGTTTTTCTTTTCTTCTAGTTTCATGATGCCAAAGAAATGTTTTGTTTGTTCAAGATTATGGTAGTGGATTTACTCATAATACTTGACAAACAAAGACCAAAAGCATTTAGATTTAATTTTTATTAAAAACCATATCAAACCCAACCAAACACACCTCCCATATAAAACTACCTTAAAATATTTCTTCTTTTCATTTAAAATAAAATTTCAATCTTTTGTTAATAAAGTGAATGAAATTAACTTATGATATTATTTAATTTAACCTTTGACATTTTTTTATAGTTAACTTTCATCTTTAATATTTTAAAAGAGTCAAATCGTTTTTAATAGAAATGTTGATTAAAACTTTAATTTTTATCGGCATTGGTATGATAATCAATATGGTAGTCTTCATATTCTTCATGTTGTCATGACACTATTTCTTATATACCATGACGACAAATAAATTAAAAATTATAAAAAATTCAAATAAATAAAATAAATTAAGATTTGATTAAGACCAATTTAATTAATTCCACATTGTTATACTATCATATTAATTAATATTATTTTATTATTATCACATAATAATACTAATAAATTATTATTATTATTATTATTATTATTATTATTATTATTATCATTATCATTATTATTATTATTATTATTATTATTATTATTATTATTATTATTATTATTATTATTATTATTATTATTATTATTATTATTATTATTATTATTATTATTATTATTATTATTATTATTATTACCTCCCAACCAACCTAGACATTATACGAATTAGAAAGATTACATTAGTTACTAAAATGATCCGTAAGCTATCGGAATTTTTGAAACTGTCATATTAAAACATTTGTTTGCTTTAGAAGAGAACTTAGTCTATTCTTTTAAAAAAAAAACTCCTGAGTTTATAAAAACCGATTTAGATTAACTATCCTATGATGACTATTTTTCTTTTAAAAAAACCTAGTTAATTCCCCATTTATTTATTTCTCAAAATTCAGTTATAACTTAGCAACGAAAAGTGTTTATTCAATTTAATTTTAATTAAGTTAAATTAGAATTATTTAATGCATAACCAAATCTAATTCCATGTTCATTATTTTAAATTCAAATTAAAAACATGTATGCTAAATAGACCCTTGAATCCCATGCTACAATATAAATAAAACATTATAGTTCCGAAATAACAGGAATTATAAAAATAAACCTAATAATTCTTTCATATAAATAAATTGTTTTTGAGCCCTCCATATGTCATGTACATGTCCTAACCTGGTAGGTTATCTATAGAGATGGAAATAAAAGGGGAGTGAGTTATGAAGCTAAGTGTAAGTTCCATCACAAAAAAATCAGTGCAGAATCATAAACCAATCATACATAATAACAATTTCTAGTACAGTAACAATCATATGGTACAACATGTAACACCCCAAACTAGGTCTATGCGTCAAAACGAGATTTGGTTTGTCACACAGATCGAACATCCTTTTAATTTTTTTTTTCTAATGATTTAGGTGAAACTGTTCTACAAAACCTCTTGAAAGTGAAGTTTAGTAAAAACCAAGAAAATGATTTGAAATCGATGAATTTAAGAAACATTAGTTGAAATCTTATCATTTAGTATTTAATTGTCAAAAACCTTAAAGTAGTTTTTAAAGAGTTCAAAAGAATTTGAAAATAAGAATAGTTAAAGAATCTCATATGTTTTAAAAAAAAACAAAGTATTTTAAGGAAACATTATAGGATTAACATAAGCCCATATTAAATATCTAAAATAAAATTTAAATCCATCCACACATAAAAATCCATAAAATATTAATAAAGGCATTATTACATCATATCCAAAATAGTAATTAAAAGAAAGCACTTAATAAAAGTTCATAGTTTATAAAACCCATGTTCGCAGTATGGCCTCCACGAAGTTATCCTCGGCCTAAGCCTCCGTCAATTGCCATTACCTGAGATGGAAAATTTAAGGGAGTGAGTTACTCAGAACTCAGTGTATAACTCACTTACTATATCCACTGGGCCAGATCATCAAGTCGTTATTTTTGGGCTTGAGCCCATCAACGGATTTAGCAATATAATAAATGAAATGCATGTAAAATGAAATTTCCCAACCAAACCTAATTTCCATCCGCTACACACCACCCGTACCCACCAACACACTTGTGGGGATCAAGTCAACCCACCGCCAACACACCAATCATAGGCATAAAGCCATTTTTAATAATGTTGTGGTGCACCACCGAACTAGATTGTGACAAAGTCACCGAACTAGAGGCATTAAGCCATTGAAATATTTGTGACAGAGCCACCGAACTAGATTTTGACAACAGGCCTTTCTTCTCTTCATCATTTATCCCAATCCCATGCAATCATGTATGCATAACAGTCTATATCCATATGATAATTTAACAAAAAGCCCATAATACATGTGAGTCTATATTTCAAGTTTTTATTTTGGCCCATAATATAAAATAACATTTAGCCCATTTAGCAATCTAGCAACTTTAGCCCATATATCGATCTAGCAGATCTTTGGCCCATTTAACGATCTAGTAGATTTTCGGCCCATTTAACGATCTAGCAGATTTTCGGCCCAATTAATGATCTAGCAGATTTTTGGCCCATTTAAGGATCTAGTGATTTTCGGTCCAATTAACGATCTAGTAGATTTTCGGCCCATTTAACGATGTAACAGATTTTCGGCCCAAATACACATGAGGCATAAAATTTACTATTTACCAATTAACTCATTGAGGGCATTTTTCATAAATTTCACGACTTTAACTGTTTTCATGCATTTCACAAAAGTGTTAATTATTACGCATTTTCCAATTTTGCCATCTTTACGATTTTATCCCAATACTTACGGTATAGTATCTAACCCGAGATAAGTGTGAAGTTACACACCTGGTTACTGTGAGAACTAGACTTTCCCGCTCGTCGATGCCTAAACGCATCACGATAAATTAGAACACTATTATTTATTTACAATTCGTATCTTAAAAATAACGATCTAGACTTTTACCCTCAGAATTTTGAACCACTTCTATTTGCGGTTTCTCCCCGATTGTTGGTTTGTTACCCGATGAAAATCCAAGAACAAACAAAGGTTCGAGAGTACGAACGACTTCAAACAACTGGTTCTCCTCGGATGAAGGTCCACAACCCGGTGGAAATTCTCGGATTCCCGAAACAGTCCTTCGCTTAAACTTAGGGGAAATGGCAGAACCACCCCACTTCCAAACACTATTTACCACCCTTTTCGTCCCTATCTTGATTGTCTCTATTGACAAAAGATCATTAGTCCGACTAAATAATTATCGAAATTATGACTAACAATTTTAAGAGCGAGATTGTCTTACCACAATTATCCTCGTTCCACAAGATGACAATTGAGTGATAACGTCCCCTAAAATGAAATCGATTAATAATCCATCTATACCAATATGTCGAGTAATATGAGAGTCCTTAATAATCCCTTACCTTAACACCTTAAATCAATTCCAACGATTCACGACGCTCACGAACACTTGAGTTTCGGCCCTCCACTATCACACTATTGTCCAAGGCTTAAAAGAAGAAAAAGAAAAGATTGAAAAGAATACTTATGTATAAGAGAAGATTCGGCTATGAATAAACAAAGAAAAGAAAAATGATTCGGCAATGGAGTAATCTAACATTCGGCCATGAGAGAAAACAATGAAGGAAATATGGTTGAAAAGAAAATAAAAGATGAAAGGAAGAGATGATGTTGATTTGGTTTTAAGAGGGAAAAGAGAAATAAAAGAGATGAATTTTAGGAGCAATATGCATTCGGCATTGGTGAGAAAAAAGAAAAGAAAAGAAAAGGTCCTTGATGGCTATGTGGTTTCGGTCACAAAGAGAAGAAAAAGATTTGGAGAGGAAGAGCAACTAAATCCGAAATGGTCAAAAGAAATGGCAAAAAGAAAATTGCTTACTCAAAATTTTTGGCATATTCGGCTAGGGAGAAAATGGATGGAGAGAAAGTTTTTTGCAAAAGCAAAAATGACCAAAATCAAAACAAAATTACCTTTAGCACAAGATACATTCGGCTAAGAGAGAAAACAAATGAAAGGAGAATAAGTGTTTTTGGGAAAAGATGGATGACCAAAAAGGGAGTATCACAACTACATAACCTTACCAAGCTTACCTCAAAATTTAGGCCACCTCCTATCCCCAAAAACCGACCAAGTTCAAGTCAAAGTTGGCTACACCCTTGATAATTGCCTTGTGTTCCCCCTTCATGCCTTAATCAAATGATTCCTTTCCCTAAGTTAACACTTTCCTTTTTCCCATGGTCTTCTTACCATAAAAATTTAATCCAACTCATCCTAATCCTTATCCATGACCGACACATGCTAGGAAAAAGCAAAAATAAAAGCTTTCAAATTGCATGCTAGGAGATTCGAACCTCTCCCCTCAAGTCCAACTTATAGTGCCATCACCACTTTACTACTAGCTCATCTTATGCCATCTTTTATCACATAATTAACTTAACTTCAAGGTCACCTAACTAAAGTACTCTTTAGTAAAATTTATTCTAATTCCAAGTAAACCCGAGCCTTCTCAAGACTATATTTAGCACATAATAAAATCATACCCGAGTTAACACCAAGCAACATATTGATACTCAAATTTTTAGGATGTTACACAATAGAAATTGACAATTCATTTGAGCATGCCTATGCTAATGATGCAAAGCAATTTCAGTTTAACAAAAAAAAGGTCTTATCCCACCGCTACACTCCACAATAAGAATTCCCTAGAAATCTTATATCCCAGACACTCTAATTTGTGGATGAACCACCAGTGTTGCAGCTTAATATGTTGCCAGTAGTTGTGAATACACAACGGGTTTTTAGTTAAAAGTTGCTAGTAAAATTGTGGTTGAACAACCAGTGTTTGCAGGTTAATTGATTTGTCGTAATTTGATATGCCAAATTAGACTTTCTCGGTATACTTAAAAAGTTTATTCTCAAGCAAAGGAGCGTCTTTTTCGTAGTTTTTCGTAATTTATAGATTTTAAGTTAATAAGTGTAAATGTCTTTTTTTACTCATTTTGAGACCCAATTTGGAAAATACTGCTATTGAGGGCCCTAACGTGTGGTTGAGTGGTGTAGGGACGTGTTGGAGGTTGAAAAAAGCCAAAACGACACCAAATGAGAGGGTATTGTGATATCTTTTATGCGGGTATCGCGATATCCAAACCTGGGTGTAACAACCCGATAGTCGGGGTGTCGGAAAGTGCTTTCTCAAGACTCTGTTCACATAAATCGAACTTGTAAATATTTATTAAAAATATTTACAAAATTAGTTGAATAGTTAACTAGATTTTGGTTATGTGAATTTGCATGATTTATAAGTTGTTAAGGTGTAGGGATCAAACTGCATAAGTATTAGAAGTTGAATTATAGATTAAAAATTAATTAAAGGGACTCAAGAAATAATTATGCCCTTGTTCCATTACGTGGACGACATTAATGATGATTATATATGTTAACTTATTTTATATATTATATGTTATATTATATAATAAGAAATATATATATGTTATAATATTAGTAATAATAAAAGTAATAATAATAAAAGAAAGAATAAAGAAATAGAAATAGAAATAGAAAGGCATGCAAAAATTTGAGAAAGGAAAGAAAGGGAGAAAGGAGAAAGAAACGCACAACTAAGGGTTTCTAAGTTTCCAAACTTTAATGGGTTAGTCAATCTAGTCCATTTTCTTATAATTTTTATATTTTTCGAATCTCGATTTTTAGTACTACCCAAATCATGTTGTAATTTTAGAATTGATTAAGATTTTGAATGTTGTTAATGTTGAATATTTTGGGTTAAATTGATAGATTTTTAAGCTAGAAATGGAAATGGATTAAATTGTAGAACAAATTGAAAATTTTGAGTAATAGGGACTAAATTGTGAAAAATTTAAAATTTAGGGGTTTAATTGAAAATAGGGAGCCAAATTTAGCTTAAAGAGAAATTAGGATAAAAATATAGGATTAAACGTGAAGAATAAAAATTAGTCTCGATTTAGGGACTAAATTGGATTTTAAGCAAATATTGAGTAAAAATTGAAATATTCAACATGAAATTGCATTGTGTTGTATTGATGTGTTTTCATTGTTTTAATTCTATAGCTAACGTCGTACCAGGATCCTCGACTAAAAAGGAGAAGGATAAAATCGACGTCGAATAGCTCGGAATCCACGGTTTGTATTTCTATAATCCGAACCTAGTTGTTAATTATTGTATTTTGATTTAATGCATATGGTAAGTGGTTGAGGTGAGTATTTTGGCACTTTGATAGTGAATTGAAATTATAGTTGATTGAAATTGATTGAATTGGTATATTCATTATGAATGTATTGATTATTTGAATTGAAATGAATGAATGTGTAAATGTAATAATGTGCAAATATGATAATTGGATATTGGTTGTATTTGAAAAGTGAAATGAAACCTTATTAACTGTATCGGGCTAAGTCGATATAGATGGCATGCCATAGGATAGAAAGAGTTCAGGGATTTCTTCGACTTCGAGTCGATGAGGCACTAGGTGCCAATTTGCTTCAGTTTAACCGATGAGACATTGAGTGTCAATTTATATAGAGTGGGCACAATTATTACTTTGGATTTATCCGATGAGGCACTGAGTGCCAAACTAGTGTGTTGGTTGGATCCGTGTATTCGTCCAAGTCCAAGTCGTGTTAATAGGGGTCTATAATTGATATTGACATGGCATGGCATGTGAAATGGAAATGAGATAGTGGATGGAAAATGAAATGTGAAATATGTTGTGAACAAATGGAATATATGAGTTATGTACTCATGAATTGAATATAGAATGGATAATGCCATTGTTTAAATGAAATGTAGATTGATATGTGAAAAGCTATTTACATAGCAAGTGATGTGAATTGAGATATTTGTTAAACAAAACAAATATGATAACATGTGAAAACTGAGTATGGTAGGAAAAGATATGGTAATATGCATGAATTTGAAATGATGGTATATGGTAATTGTAAGCATAGATAATAGTATGTTCGTATAATTCAAATTATGCATTCTTGTATAATTATGTCTTTAATTGTTCGGATTATAGAAATATCATTGAGTTTTACTCAGCATACAGTTTTGTTTTCCGTACGCAGATTAGGTACTTCTCTTTTGATCGCCAATTCAGCATCCAACAACGATCCCGATCTCAAATGTGGTGATGTTATCTTTTGTAATGGCAGGTACCTAGGATGTGTTTGGTTTTTAAAGAATTTGGTATATGTGATGTAATTGAGTTAGAGTATAATGTTGGTTTGGTATATATATAAACATATGTTTGTGTTCAAAGCCATAATTTGGGCATATTGATTTGACCCTGGATTGTTAGGTGTATGTGAAATTAATATTGATGTTTAGGTGGTTATAAACTAGGCTAAATAGAGTGATTTTGGTATGTTTTAAACTTTGATTTGAATGATGCATTGATGATATGTTTTGATGATGTAAATGTGGGACCAATGAGGATTCATTGGTCAGGCACCTAGGATGATTGTTTTGGCATGTTTTGAGTGTATTTAATTGTGTTTTGAATAGGCTAAATGAATGGTTTTTGTGTTGGTTAATGCTAAACAAGTAGGAAATGTAAACTTATTGTTTAAGGCACATTTGGGGTCCACACGACTAGACACATGGGCCTGTGACTTGGCCGTGTGAGACACGTGGCTAGCACACAGGCGTGAGAGACCATTTCAAGAGTTTACGCGGCCTGACACACACACTACAACAAAACAGACTTTTAGCGGCGTTTTTTTTTTCCTTTAGCGGCATTTATAAGCGCCACTAAAAGTGTTTGCGGCGCTTTTAGAAGCGCCGCAAAAAACGTCGCTGAAACAACCGCCGCAAATTTTTGCAGCGTTTATGAGAAAAAAATGCCGCTAAAAGTCATGACCTTTAGCGGCGCTTTTCCCACAAACGCCGCTAAAGTCATGACCTTTAGCGGCGCTTTTCCCAAAATGCCGCTAAAGTCATGACCTTTAGCGCTTTTCTCAAAAATGCATATCAATATGACCTTTTAGCGCGCTTTTTAAAACGCCGCTAATAGTCATGAAAATAATAAAAATTATTATACTTTTAGCTGCGCTTTTTCAAAAATGCCGCTAAAAGTCATGAAAAATAATAAAAAAATATTATACTTTTAGCGGCGCTTTTTTCCAAAAACGCCGCTAAAAGTCATGAATAATAAAAAATTATAATATTATAAAAACACTAAAAATCCAATTTAAAAATGTATAATTTAATTTGAAGACATTAAAATTAAAATTATAGAAGAATACATATTTCTATAATTCCAGCTATCAAGATTATTTTCATCTTCGGGTGGTTTTATCTCGATATTGTATGGGAATAATGCCGAAAGCCTCCACCTCCCTGTAATCATCTTCTGGACCCAACATCCTAGAACCAAGTATCAACACTGAATGTGGAAGTTTGTTCAACAACTTTTGAAACAGATTATATAACCGTTTCGATTGGAGGAGGAACTTCAACATCCCTCGGTATAAGATGATGGAGCAGCAAGACTGCAAAAGGACAACAAACATAAGGCATGCAATTTTAGGCTCAGATAAAGAACTTGTCAAGTGTACCAAAGATATGTATAGTATGGTATTGACATGCAACTTATGTAAACATATAAAGGCACGCGTGCCTAAAAGAAGGAATAATCTAGAAATACAATTCATGAGTGGTCACCAAACCGATTACTCAATATTTATGGCATACCTTGTAAAGTGATTTGCAAAAGAGTTTCGATCGAAGCACCAACTGCTAGTACGCTTGTGCAATCGCTTCAACAAATAAAAGGGACAAAGAATATCAATATTTTTTACACATCCTATCATGTGCCAAGAAATTGCGTACTAATATATATGCTTAGCAAATGAAAAGATTATGCATGAAGCCTAGAAGATTCACTTCAGTTTAAAGGATTGAGTACTCTATCGACACTAGCATATAATGAGGAACTTATCAAGCAATCATCATTGAGTTCACCTTTGGCAAAATACAATTTCATTACACTCCAATAAATCCAAACTATCATGTAACAATTCAACCGTGTAAGTAAAAGGAGTTCATTGAGCTAACTATGCGATAAACAACAAGTCGCAATCGAGAATATGTATGTTATTTGAATGAAGGTCAATGAAAGGAAGATCGGAAGAATCAACTATTTTTCTTTTTAATTCTTGACTACAATAACTTGATGATATCATACAAATCTTTAAGCTTTCCATACGTAACTAAAGAAGATATATAAAGGGTAACTGGATTTGTGATGAAGTCAAGAGATGCTACTCATATCGATGTCGCAGAGAAATTTCTATCGAGTTTTGGATGATTGTTTGAAACTTCCATAGCCCTGCAAATATATAAAGGAGAATGTTATAGGGGACACCTCATCTTTGATCCAGCAGTAACAACCAGCCCACAAAATATAATAACCACTTTATATTCTTGTTCCATGAAAATGGGAAAATTGAAGGATAAAAGCAATCACCGGACTTAATATCAACAAGCGCTACCCGATCGACGTAATGTACTGTAAGAAAAATCTTGATTAAAACTATGGTGAAATAATGTTTTAGAAAATGAAAATCAACATGATGTAAAAGATTAAGATGACAATTGAATACTAAAACCAAGTAGATTTTCTAACATAGTCTTGATGAAAACTTTGCCTGTATTCATCGTAACGTTCTTCTGGAAGTGATGTGAACTGCAGTAACATGAACCACCCCAAGCATTAGACAAACAAATGTACTAGTAATAATGATGGCCATAGCTAAATGGCTATAATAATATTCTTCAAACTGCAGTTACTTGTAAAACAAGAAGTCCATCTTCTGCTAACACTGATTCACAACAACCGAAGAAGTCCTCCATGTATTCATGGCCAACAGCTTCTATCATCTCACTGGAGATGGCCATATAGTGTTATGATCTTTTTTTTTTTGGTATGTAATGGGGGTAACATTGGTGGCTTAAAGAACTTACCAAGATATAATTATGTCATACTTGTAGGTGCTAGGTAGTTGTCGATAACCTCGGAGTTGAAATCTTATATTTTCCTGACAATAAGTTAAAAAGAAATTCTGAATCCCTGAAAGTCAATCAGATGCAATGGCCAGAGCCATTGACAAACTCGAACTGGTGCTAAAGCTAATACAAAATTACTACTAAAGTTGCTAAATTAAAAACATGTCGTGACTTCAATTTGGCCTTCTCTATAATGGTAGATAATTAGCAGCTATCATGACTTCAAAATAAGCTGCAAGGTCAAATTGAAGTCGCAAATTATCATATAGGTACCTGAAGTCCAGCTTCCTTCACTCTTTTTTCTGCAAGTTTGAGTTGCTCTTCGGATAAAGTAATGCCGGTATATTTGCATCCGGTTCATTTGACTGAAACACCCCTAACCTGTATCCGTCGCCGGAGTAGGGTTACGAGGCATTACTCGTTAAATAACAACTTTTAATCAATCACTTAAGTCATATACAGCATAATCAGTTTTAACTATGTAATAGTCATGGCATTTAAATAAACATATAAGAGATCACATTACATCTCTCATACCAAAATCAAATAGAGCCAATACTCAATCGATCCAATGTACACCTAAAATTTGTTAACATGCGCATAATTGAGCCACAAATGTTTATACAACTTATTCATTACTTTTGCGTGCACCAACCGCACCTAATTTGTATACCATTTAAGCATATACTAATTTTCCATATGCAATCTCTTTTGTCTAGATATGCATAATAAGATCAACTTCTAAAAACATAATTTAGTAAATGTAATGCATGGCATAATAGACTCAAAATTTAATCTATCTATCATCACATACATACACATATTATTAATTTGAAATTATACAATATTCAAGCATATGGCCGAATGCCATCAAGACCATATTTCCCTCATTTGGCTATCTCATTACTAATTCACATAAAACACATTTGATACTCATATACCTATGACTTTTATAACTGGATTTTCCATTCAAGTATATGTTCATCAGTATCCCCTATTACCGAATACAAAGTTTACAAGGCTAACTCATGCTTCCAAATTACACATCCAAATAATATACACCGAGTCTTAATCCAAACTTACTAAACTACCACACCTATTCACACTCAAAAGGACTATCAAAAACTCATATAAGTGATCACATATCAAACATACATGTTCCAACGTTTTACTTAGCATGATTTAAAAACACATCCATAATTATTATTCAAGCAAACTTGCACTTTTACCATATTCAAGATTTGCATAACCTTAAGTTAATTAATAAAAGACAAGCCATTTTCGCATGGCTATAAACATTAACATAGTTTCCTTCAAAATAACAAGCTAGCCTATACATGCCTTGTGTTTAAAATTCAACTTCTAAGAGTACCAAAATAAGTTGATAGTGTGGATGACTTCAACGATGAACCCTCGAGCCTATAGCTTGACCACAATCTATAAAACAGAGTGAAAACATACGAGTAAGCTAACTTAGCTTAGTAAGCCTTAAGAAATTTTACAACTCAACTAGGTATTCAATTAATTTGAATAGGATAACATTATTAACATTTATGAACTAACATAACACATATGTACTATCATGGCCGATTATCAATGTTGAGACCTAGTGAAATATTATTCCACGTACACTTAAAATGTGAGACTTATCAATAGTACCCAGATTGCTAATCAAAGATATATATATATATTTCCACTTACAACCGAATAATATCTTCCGTGTACATTTAAGATGAGGGCACATAATTGAATGTGTACAATTATCTATATGTATAGCTCATGGCCAAACCTATATAGATATAATTTCTCATATCAATATAAAAATCTCAAGTAAGCAAGTAAACATATCAACTCAATGTCTTTTCTAATCACGTATCTTAAGTAGCGAATATATGAACACATTTCTATCAACTTGCTTATTCAAGAAGCATCACATATATCATAAACTTGATTCGATACATAACTTTGATTGAACACTCATACTATAGTAATAAACCTTGGCTTATTCAAATACCATCATAACTAGACCATTTCATTCATAAGCATAAACTCGTATTAAAAATCACGGTATAAAACACGCTAGACCAAAGGTCCGAGATTTAAACAAAGACGAAGCTCGCTAGCATTAAAGCCCGAAATAAATCACCGACGAAGCACGCTAGGCATTAAAGCCCAAAATAAATCACAAGCACGAAGCACGCTAGGCATTAAAGCCGAATGTAATTATAGTTAGTCTTTCATTTCACATTAAATAAAATTTCAACCAATCCAATTTTATTATCATCATATTCAGGCAATTCATAACTTAATACTATAATTATACCAATTTCATCATACATTATATTTATAAATAAACTTTTAACATATGTTCACTTAAGGACTTACCTCGGTTGTCGATAGCCACCGTACAAATCGGCTTATTCGAGAACCTTCGTCTTTCTAGATCTAAATCTGCTTTTCTTTGCTCTTGATCTAAAACACATTAAAATTTAGCTCATTCAAGTACATTTCATCTCAATTTGGTCCCTAAGCACATAAATAGGCAAATTACCATTTTACCCTAGGGTTTCACCTTTTACAATTGGTCAAGATTGCACAAAACACAAAATACACAAAATTTCCTACAACACTCAAGGGCCGAATGTTCATAGGGATTATACAAGTCTATATTTTCATTTATTTTATGTTCTAGTCCTTTAAGAATTTATTTTTTTCAAATTAGTCCCTAACATTTAATTTCACCAAAACTTCTAATTCTAAAAATGATGATTTAACACATACTATTCATAATCTACTATCAAACATTACATGCCATGCATATACAACCATAGCCGAATCTTAATGTGCCATAATCTCAAAAATTGATACATGGGTTGTATAGCATTCAAAGTAACAATTCCAAAAATGTAAAAATTATAAAATACTAAGCAAAATACATACCCTAATTTAAGCCCCAAGTTGTCAAATTTAAGCTCCAACAATGGAGTTTTTCTTCCTCCACATTCGCCAAGAAGAAGAACAAGGTATGTTCTCTTTCTTCCCACTTTGTTTCATTATTGTATGCCTTAAAAATTAAAGGTAATATTGTTTATTCATTACCTAAAAAAAAAACATATGATTATAAAACAAAATTTTAATCTTATTTCTCATATATGCCGTCCACTATCTAAAGAAATGGGCAAATTGTCCTTTTAGGACATCCACTTTAAAAGCCACAATCAAAAAGGTCCATTTCACCTTAGCATGCCACTTTTACTCTTTATGCGATCAAGTCCTTTTTATCAAATTAAGCACTTAAACAATAAAATTTTTCTACGAAACTTTCACACCTTTTAATTCACACATAATAAACACAAAAATAAAATATTAAAATGTTTCTCGGACTCGGATTCGTGGTCCCGAAACCACCGTTCCGACTAGGGTCAAATTCGGTCTGTTACAACTCTCCCCCCTTTAGGATTTTCGTCCTCGAAAATCTTACCGTTAAACAAAGTCGGATATTGTTGCCTCATTGAATCCTCAGGCTCCCACGTAGCCTCTTCAACTCCGTGCCAACTCCATAGTACTTTCACTAAAGGAATTCTTTTGTTTCTTAACTCTTTCATTTCCCGAGCTAAAATACAGATCGGTTCTTCCTTGTACGTCATATCTGGTCAGATTTCAATCTCAGATGAAGTGATCACATGCGACGGATCTGATCTATATTTACGAAGCATCGAAACATGAAATACGTTATGTATCTTTTCTAGCTCAGAAGGCAACTTCAATCTATAAGCAACAGGTCCAATACGTTCGACGATTTCATACGGTCCGATAAATCTCGGGCTCAACTTGCCTTTCCGACCAAATCGGAGTAGTTTCTTCCACGGAGAAACTTTTAAGAATACGATCTCGACACGAAACTCAATGTTTTTACATTTCAAATCAAGCATAGGACTTTTGACGATCCGGCGACTTTCAAATTGCCTCGATAATAGCTACCTTACGTTCTGTTTCTTTAATCAAATCAACCCCGTGTATCTTATTCTTGCTGAGCTCAGTCCAGATAACGGAGTTTGACATTTTCGCCGTACAAGGCTTCATAAGGCGCCATTTTGATACTAGATTGGAAGCTATTATTATAAGCAAATTCAATCAAAGGTAGGTATCGTTCCCACGTACCTTCAAACTCGAGAACGCAACATCTCAACATGTCCTCAAGTATCTGAATAGTTCGCTCAGACTGACCGTCTGTCTGCGGATGAAAGGCTGTACTAAAATGAAGTTTAGTACCTAAGGCATCTTGCAACTTCTTCCAAAATCGCGATGTAAATCTCGGGTCTCTGTCTGAAACAATGGAACTCGGTACACCATGCAATCTCACAATCTGCGATACGTACAATTCAGCAAGTTTATCGAGTGAAAAGTCTGTACGAACCGGCACAAAATGAGCTGATTTAGTCAGTCTATCAACTATAACCCAGACGGCATCTTTCTTACTCGGTGTCATAGGAAGACCGGATACAAAATCCATTGTAATTCTATCCCATTTCTATTCGGTATCATGATTGGTCAAGTAATCCGGATGGCACTTGATGTTCGACTTTTACTTGTCGACAAACTAAGCATTTGAAACAAATTCAGATATATCCCGTTTCATGCCCGGCCACCAATAGAATGCATTTCAAATCATTATACATCTTTGTGCTACCGGATGTATTGATAATCGACCACTATGGGCCTCACTCGAATCATCAGATCAAATCGAGTTCTTGAACACACATTCGGCTTTTAAAATTCAAACAGTCATTTGCATCAATCTAAAAATTTGACTCTGCACCTTTTTCACACTGAATTCGTCTAGCAATCAAATCCTTGTCAACTTTTGTGCATCACAAATTTGCTTTGGATAAACATTGGTCTTGCTTGTAACTTCGGCTATGATCGAACCATCACGGACATAGCTATCGTGCTTTCATTGCACGAAGAGCAAACAATGATTTTGACTTAACGATATACGCAACAACGTTAGCTTTTCCGGATGGTAGTCAATCACCAACTCATAGTCTTTCAACAATTCTAACCATCTGCGTTGTCTCAAATTTAGATCTTTCCGAGTCATTAAATACTTTAGACTTTTATGATCCGAATAAATGTGACATTTCTCACCAAATAAATAGTGACGCCAAATTTTCAATGCGAAAACAATGGTCGCAAGTTCTAAGTCATCGTCGGGTAATTTCTTTCATGCGGCTTCAATTGTCTTGAAGCATAGGCTACAACTTTGCCTTCCTGCATCAAAACACAGCCCAAACCATTTAAAGAAGAATCAGAATAAACAACAAATTCTTTACCCAATTCAGACTGAACTAACACTAGAGCTTCTGTCAAAAGGGCTTTCAGCTGATCAAAACTTTTCTGACACTTTTCTGACCACTCGAACCTGACATCTTTCTGCAATAACTTTGTCAACGGGGTAGCTATCATAGAAAAACCTTTCACAAATCATCGATAGTAACCCGCAAGTCCCAGAAAACTTTGAATCTCGGAAACATTTTTCGGTGGCTTCCAATCAAGTATATCAACTCGAATGCCTGATACTGAAATAACATGTCCCAAAAAGCTGACCTCTTTCATCCAGAACTCACACTTACTAAACTTCGTATACAACTGCTGATTTCGCAAGGTTTGTAGCACTAATCTCAAATGCTCAGCATGCTCGATTTCATCTTTGGAGTAGATCAATATATCATCAATAAACACTACCACAAATCGATCCAAAAACTGTCTAAAAACCCGATTCATCAAATCCATAAAAATAGCAGGTGCATTAGTAAGCCCAAAAGGCATAACCAAAAACTCAAAATGTCCGTACCTCGTCCGAACGCAGTCTTTGGCACATCTCGTATCTCGACTCAGAATCGATAATAACCCGATCTCAAATCTATCTTGAAAATATCAAGCCCTTTTAACCGATCAAACAAATCATCAATCCGGTAACGGTACTTATTCTTTATAGTAACCTTATTCAGTTGCCGATAATCAATACACATTCGCATCGTTCCATCTTTCTTTCCCACAAAAAGAACTCGTGCACCCCAAGGAGAGAAACTTGGTCGTGCAAAGGCCCTATCTGTTAACTCTTGCAACTGTGCTTTCAACTCTTTCAGCTCAGTAGGTGCCATCCGATATGGAGCTATTGAGATCGGAGTCGTTCCCGATGCTAATTCAATGCCAAACTCAATCTCTCGTCTTTGGGGTAAACCCGGTAGTTCTTTAGGAAACACATCCGGTATTTACATACAATCGTGCAGATTCAATCTGCTTCTCGGACAATTTATTATCCAAGACATAAGCCAAATAAGCTTGCACCCTTTTCTCACATACTTTCAAAGCTAACATCGAGGATATAACTGAGAAACCCACTTAAATCATTGGATTCAATTCTAATGATCTCACCGCTCGATGTCTCAAATCAATAAGCTTTCTTTTGCAATTCACCTTTGCATCATGTGAAGTTAACGGATCCATTCCCAAAATTATATCAAACTCATCGAAAGGCAACAAAGATTAAATCGATTGGGAAGCAAAAATCCCGAATCATCAATGGGCAACCTTTACACACTTTATTAACAAACACACATCTATCCAAAGGGTTGGATACGCGAATCACAAACTCAGGAGACTCAACTGCTAGAGTCTTACTGAATACCAGAGTTTCACATACATATGAATGGGTCGAACCAGATCAATCAATGCAATTACAGTAGTATCATAAAGGGTGAAAGTACCGGTAATGACATCTGGAGAAACAGCATCCTCTCTAGCTCGAGTAACATAAGCTCTAGTTGGAGCTCTAGCCTCAGATCGAACTGTTGTGTTCTTTGTCCCTCTTTGACTACCACCTACATTGCCGAATGCGGGTGGTCCGCCCGTCGATGCACCGCTTTCGGTCTAGAGTTCTGTGTCGTATTCTACTCAGTTAACATTGGGCACTCTCGAATAAAATGGTCCGAGGATCCACATTTAAAGCGGGACCGATCACGAACTCTACAACTCCCGAATGTCATTTTCCACAATGTTTGCATTCAACTCGATTACGTGGAACGTTATCAACACCGCCACCGAGGTAGCTCGGAGCCCATCAAGGTCGATCACGTCTAGGTGAATCAAGTAGCTTTATGTCGGTGAAGTCATCTCTAAACTTCTTAGATGTGGAATGGAAATTCTTACCCGACGGTCTTTTACGAGTGTCTCTAGCTTACATCTCACCTTTCTTTTCTCCTTCCCAAGCTCTTGACTTTGCAAGCTCACTCGACTAGTGTCACAAACTCTTTGATTTCAAGAATGCCAACAAGCAACTTTAAATCTTCATTCAAACCATCTTCAAACCTTTTGCACATAATGGCTTGGTTGATACACACTCCCGAGCATATCGGCTCAATCGACAAATTTTCACTCATATTGATCCACGGTCATTTGCCCCTATTTTAGTTCAAGAAATTCTTTACGTTTCTGGTCGATGAACCTCTGGCTGATATATTTCTTGCGAATTCATTCGGAAGAAATCCCATGTCACTTTTTCTTTTGGAACCACCGATACTAGGGTATTCCACCGGTGATAGGCGGTGTCCCAAGTAAAGATATAGCACATTTCAAACATTAAATGCAGAGTGCGGATAGCTCATCAAGTACCGAATAGTGTTATCAAGCCACATTTCACTCGCTCGCATCATCATTATCATTAGCCTTGAATTCCTCGGCCCCAAATTTCTGATTTTATCAACAGAGGCCTACTAGATCTCATTGGATCTATCATCGGAAGTCTTTGAAGGTACCGGAGTTGGATTATTCGGGGTGGAGGTTGTTGTACAATTGGATTATTCTCGAACAAACGGGTAAACCATCCATTCATCATTTGGTAGAAGGCTTGTTTAGCCTCTCCTCGTGGTTACCCGTGAATCGGTTGAGAGTCTAATGGCATCGATCCATGTGCGAGACCAGCGCAACACTCTCCACATCATCAACTACGGCTCTATCGGGATCGGAATCCATTTACTATATAAAATACAATTGAAATTGTCAGAAGTCACCACACTATCACATATAAAATTCAAAGGCATGTATAGCTAGACTCTTACGTACTATGGTAGTCCTAGAATAGACTAAATCGTGGCTCGATACCAATAAAATGAAACACCCCTAACCCGTATCCGTCGCCGGAGTAGGGTTACGAGGCATTACTCGTTAAATAACAACTTTTAATCAATCACTTAAGTCATATACAGCATAATCAGTTTTAACTATGTAATAGTCATGGCATTTAAATAAACATATAAGAGATCACATTACATCTCTCATACCAAAATCAAATAGAGCCAATACTCAATCGATCCAATGCACACCTAAAATTTGTTAACATGCATAATTGAGCCACAAATGTTTATACGACTTATTCATTACTTTTATGCACCAATCGTACCTAATTTGTATACCATTTAAGCATATACTAATTTTCCATATGCAATCTCTTTTGTCTAGATATGCATAATAAGATCAACTCTAAAAACATAATTTAGTAAATGTAATGCATGGCATAATAGACTCAAAATTTACTCTATCTATCATCACATACATACACATATTATTAATTTGAAATTATACAATATTCAAGCATATGGCCGAATGCCATCAAGACCATATTTCCCTCATTTGGCTATCTCATTACTAATTCACATAAAACACATTTGATACTCATATACCTATGACTTTCATAACCGATTTACCATTCAAGTACATGTTCATTAGTATCCCTATTACCGAATACAAAGTTTACAAGGCTAACTCATGCTTCCAAATTACACATCCAAATAATATACACCGTGTCTTAATCCAAACTTACTAAACTACCACACCTATTCACACTCAAAAGGTCTATCAAAAACTCATATAAGTGATCACATATCAAACATACATATTCCAACGTTTTACTTAGCATGATTTAAAAACACATCCATAATTATTACTCAAGAAAACTTGCACTTTTACCATATTCAAGATTTGCATAACCTTAAGTTAATTAATAAAAGACAAGCCATTTTCGCATGGCTATAAACATTAACATAGTATCCTTCAAAATAACAAGCTAGCCTATACATGCCTTGTGTTTAAAATTCAACTTCTAAGAGTACCAAATAAGTTGATAGTGTGGATGACTTCAACGATGAACCCTCGAGCCTATAGCTTGATCACAATCTATAAAACAGAGTGAAAACATACAGAGTAAGCTAACTTAGCTTAGTAAGCCTTAAGAAATTTTACAACTCAACTAGGTATTCAATTAATTTGAATAGGATAACATTATTAACATTTATGAACTAACAAAACACATATGTACTATCATGGCCGATTATCAATGTTCATACCTAGTGAAATATTATTCCACGTACACTTAAAATGTGAGACTTATCAATAGTACCCAGTTGCTAATCAAAGATATATATATTTCCACTTACAACCGAATAATATCTTTCATGTACATTTAAGATGAGGGCACATAATTGAATGTGTACAATTATCTATATGTATAGCTCATGGCCGAACCTATATAGATATAATTTCTCATATCAATATAAAAATCTCAAGTAAGCAAGTAAACATATCAACTCAATGTCTTTTCTAATCACGTATCTTAAGTAGCGAATATATGAACACATTTCTATCAACTTGCTTATTCAAGAAGCATCACATATATCATAAACTTGATTCGATACATAACTTTTGGTCGAACACTCATACTATAGTAATAAACCTTGGCTTATTCAAATACCATCATAACTAGACCATTTCATTCATAAGCATAAGCTCGTATTAAAAATCACTGGTATAAAACCTGCTAGACCAAAGGTCCGAGATTTAAACACCGGCACGAAGCTTGCTAGGCATTAAAGCCCGAAATAAATCACCGGCACGAAGCCTGCTAGGCATTAAAGCCCGAAATAAATCACCAGCTTAAAGCCCGAAATAAATCACCGGCACGAAGCCTGCTAGGCATTAAAGCCCGAATGTAATTATAGTTAATCTTTCATTTCACATTAAATAAAATTTCAACCAATCCAATTTTATTATCATCACATTCGGCCAATTCATAACTTAATACTATAATTATACCAATTTCATCATACATTATATTTATAAATAAACTTTTAACATATGTTCGCTTAAGGACTTACCTCGGTTGTCGATAGACCGTGCAAATCGGCTATTCGAGAACCTTCGTCTTTCCCCGATCTAAATCCGTTTTTCTTTGCTCTTGATCTAAAACACATTAAAATTTAGATCATTCAAGTACATTTCATCTCAATTTGGTCCCTAAGCACATAAATAGGCAAATTACCATTTTACCCCTAGGGTTTCACCTTTTTAGAATTTAGTCCAAATTGCTCAAAGCACAAAATACACAAAATTTCCCTACAACACTCAAGGGCCGAATGTTCATAGGGATTATACAAGTCTATATTTTTCATTTATTTTATGTTCTAGTCCTTTAAGAATTTATTTTTTTTCAAATTAGTCCCTAACATTTAATTTCACCAAAACTTCTAATTCTACAAATGATGATTTAACACATACTATTCATAATCTACTATCAAACATTACATGCCATGCATATACAACCATAGCGAATCTTAATGTGCCATAATCTCAAAAATTGATACATGGGTTGTATAGCATTCAAAGTAACAATTCAAAAATGTAAAATTATAAAATACTAAGCAAAATACATACCCTAATTTAAGCCCCAAGTTGTCAAATTTAAGCTCCAACAATGGAGTTTTTCTTCCTCCACATTCGCCAAGAAGAAGAACAAGGTATGTTCTCTTTCTTCCCACTTTGTTTCATTATTGTATGCCTTAAAAATTAAAGGTAATATTGTTTATTCATTACCTAAAAAAACATATGATTATAAAACAAAATTTTAATCTTATTTCTCATATATGCCGTCCACTATCTAAAGAAATGGGCAAATTGTCCTTTTAGGACATCCACTTTAAAAGCCGAATAAAAAGGTACATTTCACCTTAGCATGCCACTTTTACTCTTTATGCGATCAAGTCTTTTTTATCAAATTAAGCACTTAAACAATAAAATTTTTCTCTGAAACTTTCACACCTTTTAATTCACATAATAAACACAAAATAAAATATTAAAATGTTTCTGGACTCGGATTCGTGGTCCCGAAACCACCGTTCGACTAGGGTCAAATTCGATTCATTACATTGACAACCTCGATAGCTAAGCTTCCCAACCACATCCAATCTCAAGAATTTCATGCTTGATATCAATTCTTGCCGGAAAATCGAGATGGAAAATTCGATAAAAGATCATGGTATGACCGAGAAAGTATTATTACTGTAAGGACTTACTTTTTCAATAAAAAGAGAGATCTTTCTGTGTTGTGCATCTTTCAAATCCTCATCTTCCATCGTGAAATAAACAAAAATCAAATTTACCAACAATCTTATTTAATAATATCATCACATAAAGTGCCAAGTATTGACAGTGAGTCTAACTTTAAATACTGCACAAGAGTATGTCATTGTCTCATCCAAGAAGAGTGCAAAAAGGTCATTACTCTAAGAATACAAAAAATGATTATAAGCATTATGTTCGTCTTAAAATCTTAATAAGCTACAAATAATCATATTTACACACACACATCGAGCATAAGATACTTCAGCATACTTGGATAAACAACAAAGAATTTATAGGTCAAGGCCTCGTACAGTCGTAATGGCGAGAAATGTTCCTACGAGCTTGTGTAAGAGTATTTTGTCTTAAGGCATGCTTGAAGAAATACTTTCTCGATGTTAAACCACCAGAACAACAATGGTGTCCACCAACCCCTTAACATAAAGGGTTAGATATACTATCTCAATTGGGATTTTAGGTGAAGAATATGCTTATCATCTTTGGGTTTCCAAGTAAGAGTATACCTTTTCTTATTCAGTTTTGAGTTGGAAGAAATCAAATCTCTGTTGGCGATAAGAATCTGCAGGTAACGAGGCAAACCTTATGAACAGATACCGGTAGTTATTATAACACATTGTTATGATTGTGTCATTTTCTTACCATTACAAGGTTGAGCAGACCATCTTTTTTATCAACAAAAGAAAAATCCCCATTGATATATGAATCTGCAAGGCCTAAATCTGCCTCTGTCATAACTTGAAAAAGTAATTCTTAGTGCTCATTAATAGCTGAAATATCATGCATAAGGAAAATCGTATCCATAAGTTCAATACATTATACATAGTTTGACATATACATTATTGAGAGTGTGGTTACGATATATTTTCTCCTTCGCTTAAAGTAAAAAGCCGAGAACATATTGTGGATAACCAATTCTATAATGTGATTCAACAAATTCAATACTAGGTAATGATGAAATGGTTTACAAGGGTTTTCTATTGAGTTGGATGGCAATGATTCAAACTTAGTTCTATTACTCAATCTTGTCAAGTGTGAATTAAAATCCAAGATGCGTAATGCAAGATCAGATAAGATACATTAATTACACTATAAAAATTGATAAAGATGTACAACAAAAACAAAAACAAAACTTACTTGATTTCAAGATCGATGTGTTCCTGGATGCCAAATCCAAAGCAACCAGTATCACTAAAGTTCCTTCTCAAAAGCTCATATTCCTTGACCTTCAAACCAATTGTTAGTTGACCAAATTAACATCAAGGTGCAATGACCCATATTTATTCAGGCTCTGCTAATCTAGTTTCCTTAACAGCCAAAGATCTATATAAGTGTCATGGAAGTTAAACAAATACTATTATTTACTAGCTGAATTTTGAAAAAAAAGATGATGAAAATGAACAAAGAAAGAGACCTTTTAATGAGTACAAGTAAGTTTACAGGATAACCGACAGAGATTTCCTATTACAACTCCATAAAAATCACCAGAAAAGTAGACCAGGTTACAAATAATCAACAACTAGCGAAAATAAAAGGTGAGAGGGATAAAGAAGAGTGTTTGAGAGATGTAAAATTAGCCTAGAGAAGAGAGAATTTATAAGAACCCATTGCTCTTCCAACAACATAACTTGTAGAATAAGAAAATTTATAAGAACCTGGAGAATATAGATAGAGTAAACCATGTGGGAGACTTGAGATTGTTGAGGGTTGCGCTTGTAATTAGCAACATTGGAATTGGAATTGGATCCATGGGTGTACAAGTTGTTTAACTCGGGCAAATGAGGCAAGATTTTTTGAAGAACCCAAATGCCCAGTTTCTCTACATTGTTACCACGACATGCATATGCCTCATACCTTGAAAAAATAAATGGAGAAATTTATTGAAAAATTGCAGAAAATTTAAAACAATTTTCTATTTTGATTTTGATTTTGATTTTGATTTGACAACTATCAAAATCAATCGTTACAAAAATACTGGATTAACTCAATTTAACTAAACTCGACTAACTAACAAGCCTACACTAATCTCTTTTACATAATGAGACCGAACATTTAAGATCCCATGATTCAACTTTCCAAAGACTAGCAACATTTCGTAAAATTTAAAGAAAAAAGAGAGAAATAACCTGTTTTGAGAAGGCGTAATCTAAATGGTAGCGTAATCTAAAATCGCATCTCCTCCGTCCATCTCTTATGGGTTCTTCTTCTTGTTCTTTTTGTTTCTCTACCAAAAAATCCCAAAAAATAAGTAAAATTGAGAATTAGATTAGGTTAAATGTAGAATGATTTGAAAGTTGAGCAGATCTCAAGAGAATCGAGAAACAAAGAATGCAGATTCTTCACACCTTCAAATTTTCAAATTTTCGACTTTTGAAGTGGAAAATTAGAAATTTTTGAAATGAAAATTTAGAATTTAATTTTGTGAGAGTGGGAGAGAGAGTAGTGTTATAGTTGTAATAGTGAGAATAATTAATGTCATACCCACTTCTTTTTCTTTTTAATGTTTTCTTTTCTTTAGTTGAAACATCATCATTCGCCCCAGATGTGAAATGAGTAAACTCGACAAATCCTCATCCTCAACTAGGAGGAGTTCCTTCTCCTTTAGCTCGATAGATGGCTTCTAAGCACTCTTTAGCCCTACGAACCTTTGACTGAAGGTAGAAGCTCCCGACCTTTGCTTTCTTCTCAAATAAGACGTCATACTTACGCAATAAAGTAACAGGAGAAGTTTTAAAGGTTATTCAAGATGAAAGCAATGTAAAAGGGAAAGAAAAAACGATACATGAAATACTAGCCTTCATTATCTCCTCCCAAGCAAGATCCTCGCTACACCAAGAGGGTAGGAGAACAGGTGACAATGGTGGAAGAAATCGGGATTAGAAATGAGGAGTTAGGGATTAGAAATGGGTGAGTCTACTAAGGAGGGAAATAAAAGAAAGGCGTTGGCTAATGTAAAACGGTGACGTTTTTTTTACAGATTGAAACATATTTGTGGCGTTTTTTTTAAAAAACACCACTATAGCATTTTTTTGTGGCGTTTTCACAAAAATCGCCACTAATTTGGTGGAAATATTTTCTGGCGTTTTTACAAAAACACCACTGTTTCTCAATTTCAATTTTTTTTCTTTCAAAAACATTTTTTTTGAATTTTTTTAATTTTGAATATTAATCTTTTAACGAAATATTGACTAAAATATTAAAATTTAAAGTTTTAAGTTTTAAATTTTATAATTTTTATTTTAACATTTTAAATTTTTTAATATTTTTATAATTTTAAATTAACATATAAAAATAACATTTAATTATATGTATACACCTAAATTTTGATAGCGATACATCTCAAAATTATATATATATGAATTTCGGTTTAATGTATAATTGTAGACGTGAAATTCTATTTTTGGTTTAAATGTATAGTTGAAACTTTAATTTTAATTTAATCATACACAATTTTAAAACTAAATACATCATATATATTTATATATTGAATAAATATAAATATTATGCAATATATAAAATACACATTAAACCATTGTTGATCATGTATGCTTTTGAGATTTAACCCATTTTGATTTATATTTTTAAAATAATAATTTATATTTATCTTATTTTCATTTATATTCTAAAAAATCCAAGATTAATCCCTAAAACATAAACCCTAGACCCTAAATATTATACCCTAAACCACAAACACCAACCTTAATCCATAAACTCAAAACTCAAAACCCCAAACAATAAATCCTAGACCGTAAAACTCGAACCCTAAACTCTAAACCGCAAACCTTAAACCATAATCCGAGACCAAATATTTGGGAATTCATGTGACCCATGTTAGTGTAGTACAAAACATATATTTTAGTAGCTGACACATTAACCATAAATCCCTTATGAGAGATTTCGGTTTCGAGATTTTGGGTCATATAGCTAATACCTTAAATATTAAACCCTAAAATCTTAAACTTAAACCATAAACCCTAAACTCAAAAACCTAACACATTCACCATTCCTTCTAAACTCCTAACCCTAAACCCATAAACCATAAACCATAAACCCTAAACCCAAAACCATAACCCATTAACCATTTCCTCTTAAACCTTTAACCCTAAACCTTAACCCCTAACCACTAACACTTAAACTTTAATACCGGTAAACACTAAGATATTAAACACTATACAATAAACCCAAACAACAAACTTTAAAACACTAAACCCATACACCAAAATAACAAACCCTAAACCATGAAATTAACATATTAAATATTAAACCCTAAATTAATTTTAACAACTTAATTTGTAACTTAAATGAAAACTTCTAAATTATTTAGTTAGCAATTTGTAACTTTTCATAATTAAGTAACTAAATGAAACTTTCTCATTGCTTATAAGCGAATGTATCAAAATAAAATATAATTCAAAGAAAGAACAAGGAAAAAATATGAAAACTTTTAGCGGCATTTTTCCAAAAAGCGTCACTAATGCCCAGACTTTTAGCGGCATTTTTCCAAAAGCGCCACTAATGCTCAGATTTTTTTTTCCAAAAGCGCCGCTTAATTCAGACTTTTAGCGGCGTTTTCCCAAAAATAAAATTTTTGGCGTTTTCCCACCGCTATATATCCTTTTTATGCAGATTTTTGTTTTATGAATAAACACCGCTATATATCCTTTTTAGCGGCGTTTTAAAGAAAAACGCCACTATTGCTCATTTTTTGGCGGCGTTTTCCTTCAAACGCCACTAATGTATAATATTTGCGGCATTTTTCTTTAAAACGCCACTAAAAACGCCGCTAAAAGTCTGTTTTGTTGTAGTGACAGGCATGTGGCATGGCCATGTAATCCAAGTTAGAGAGTTACAGGGGCACGGACATAGGCTGGGACATGACCGTGTGTCCCTACTTCGAATGTTCACACGACCGTATGACCCCAGCAGTTGAATTTTTCTAACTTTTTCCTAAAATTTTCTAATGTTCCCGATTTAGTCCCGAAACACTTTTAAAGTGTTATTAAGGCCTGCTCGAATAAGGGACGATATGCTTGAATAATATTGGATTATGCTATGTTCATTGAAATGTTTTGAAAGGAATGATTTATGTTATGTTTATTTGGTAATGCTCTATAACCCTATTACGGTGACGAATACGAGTTAGGGGTGTTACATTTAGAATCTCAATAACTTCAACAGACTTGAAGATTGGAGACCACCTTTCAGTAGTATCATGATATCCACTTTGGGTATCGTGATATCCACCCTCCAAGAAGACCCCCAAGTTTGAAACTGACTGGGGTATCGCAATATCATCTTTTTGGGTATCGCGATACTGATGTCGCGAGGGGACAAAATTAGACAAAAAGGGTAATCTTTGTCCACTCGAATCACCAATCATACAAGGCCCATGTAGGGGCAATTTTGAAAATAAAAATTCATCAACCATCAACTTAAGACATCCAATTTTGGCTGATGAGAGAGATATAAGCACATTAGTTTAGTTTTAGCCTTTGTTTTTTTGCAGCTTTTTCTAGGGTTTATATTTTTTCTTTTCTTTTCTTATTTTTCTTAGTTTTAGAGTTTATTTTACTACACTTTCTTCTTGTTCTTAGTATTGTTATAGTTAGTTAAGTTAGTTATCACTGTAGTCTAGGTTTATTTGCACTTTTAGTCCCTATACTTTGATTGTAATGACATTTCTAGCTTTAGCTTGATGTATTTTAGATTTTGTTTTCATTTAAATCTATTAAAGTTTATTCCTTTTATGTTTATTGCTTTAGATTTTCTTGCTGAATGCTTTTCGTTTCATGTACTTTAAGCTTTCTTGCATAAAAATCTTATTTTTTATATTTTTCTTAAGCTTTACTTTAATGGCTTATTTGCTTTTTATTACCATGGTTGTTAGTTGTATTTTCAGCATGAGTAGCTAAACCTTTAAGGGGGTTGGTTGATGGAGATGTGGTGAGTTGATTTTTGGATGAAGGCTCAAATCATAATAAATTGGATTAATTTGAATGAACCTAAAAACTTAGGATTGACGTCCCTAAGGAAACATCTAGACAAGTGAGGCCGAGAGGTAATCTTGTTGTGCACCAATTTATTAGTCCTGAATTACCCGGTGAGATCGAGAGATAAACTGGACTAATTTGTTTAATTTGGTAAAATTGATATCGAGAGATAAAATTGAGTCACTTTAGTAATTTAAGTGATTTAAGTCCCCCATTCGAAGATCAATGAACCACATCGAAGTCAACTGACCATCGTTAGTCATTTATTGGTTAATTTTGTAGTCTTGTACTCTTTACAATTTGGTCCTTGGAGTAGCGTATTTAATTTCCTTGCAACATTTTCTTATTATGATTTACCATACTTTAAATTCGTACCAGTAGCCGTTTAGACTCTAAAGTGGACGTTGTTTATTACTCAATCGCCATCTCCTTTGGGTTCGACCCCACAGAGTAAAACCGCACTTGCAAGAAAATCGCACCTTAAATTTGCTTTATAAAATTGTTCGTTTTCTATGCACTAGCACGACACGATCAATAATACACTACCAATAGTTGTTAATGCACAATGAGTTTGCAGATTAAAGTTGCTAGTAAGTTTGTGGATAAACCACTAGTGTTTGCAGATAAACTACCAGTACTTCCTCCATTCAAAACGTCCTACCCCATGCAATGCAGTATGACATGTTAGTAACAGTAGACATGTTTAGCATGTACAATAGCAATAGACATGTACTTAGTTTTAGCGATAACAATAGTCAGGCTGACCATGCAATCGAAAACACAGTGGTACGAGTTACAGTAATAGTATATTAGTAGACCAATGATAGTAAACATGTACCAATCATTTATCATGCATATATAGTAACAATATAGTCAATCAGATCATGGATTTCAACATTAATCATAATATTAGGGACTAAATTAAATGAGATAAAAAGTTAAAAATTATTTGGGGACTATTTAAGGACTAAATCAAACAATTCACAAACTTCTGGGAAAAATTATAAAACATGGGGCACATGTCCGTGTGACGGGGTCGTGTGTGATGCCATAAGCCATGTAGAGGGGTTACATGGTCATGTGGCCAGGCCATGTAATAGACTGTGGCAGTGTAGAAAATTACAAGATTAAGTTCCAGAGGGAACACTACCGTGTGAAAGGATCTTAGTGTCCTACACACCTCATAGTGTCGGTATGATACGTTGCAGTGTTTATAGTCTCATTTCCGGATCAAACATGATTATGGGTGGTTTGACCACCAATTCAATACAGAACACTTCCTTCAATTCTTAACTTCCACCTCCATACAATTGCAGCATAGATAACAAACATAAATATAATGCAATTGTAACTACGATCACATATTTATAATATCACAAAGTGCCAATATCATTAATATCTAACTCATACCGTTGTCCAAAGTAAATTAATATTCATGATCAACTAGCTCATACAATTCAGTTCAATTCATACTCATCATGTAGATGGTTTACTCCCACCTGGCACATCAACTGCAACACTAACAGAAATTTAGCATCTAGGATCACACACCCGTGTGGCTCCACACGGCCTAACACACGTCCGTATGCCTTGCCCGTATGTCTTAAATCTAAAGTCAGTGAGTTACATGGCCTAGTTACACGCTCGTGTGTCTTGCCCGTGTGACTCCAATCTGAAGTTAGAGAGTTACACGACTTAGACATATGCCCGTGTGTCTTGCTCGTATGACTCAAATCCGAAGTCAGTGAATTACACGGGCTAGACACATGCCCGTTTTTGGACCGTGTGACCCCTGTATCTCACTTCCCACACACGGTCTAACACATGCCCATGTGACCCCAAATCCAAATTCAGGGAGTTACATGCTCCACTACATAGCCTGCACACATGCCTGTATGCCATTGACAGTCCCGTTTCTAACAAAGAAAAATGTAAAAAAGAAGGGGTTTCGATATTGACTTACTACAAGACGTTGTAGAAGCACCACAATGTAAATTCCAAGCCTAAAACAAGTTCCAACATCCAATTCATTAAAACATTCGTAAATACGCAATTAACAACAACCAATTTTTCGTCAAAACCTTTGACTCTCCTTACAAAACGAATGGAAGCCTACTTACCGCTAATTTCCAGTACACACTTGATTTCTAGGTAAAACGGGAAGCGTTAGGCATCTCTTGAGTCCCTCCTAGTGCATCAGAACACAACGAACATCAAAATTAACAACAACTCGAAATTTTGATGATTTTTGCCCATTTCATACAATAATAATATAACAAAATAATTGACCCAATTTACCTTAAAGCACACCAGAGCAAACAATACCGCGACTCAACATAGCAATTACGCAAGAAGGATAGAACAAAATGAAAATATTTAGATGAACATAAACATAAAAAATAGGAAGAAACGAAAAAGAAACATCTAAAGAATATTAGAGAGAAGGAACATTTAAAATTCATACTAATTTTACGAAAAAATACAAAAACATAAATCCTTATTGCATACGCAGAGACTTGAACACAGAACTAGAGAATAGGCCGTTTCTTAACCAGTGAACCAGCAAACTTATTTTTGACATAAAAAGGCATAGGATTAAACTTAAGCAAGGAAACCTAAGCCAAGGGTTTAAATTAAAAAATTAACAAAATCCCAAAATTAAAGTGACTCGAACCTCAGACATCAAGTAAGTAAACAAAACACGCAACCACAAAAGCATACATATATTCATCAACACAACTTAATAATAGAACTCAAATGTTGGGGTGTTACATATACCTGATAAATTAGATGGCAAAATAGAGAGAACCACTACCGATATTACCGTAGTTAGGTTATAGGAATTTTAAGGAGAAGTATTGTATGGAACTACATAAGAATCAGAGTTTCACAGTGAAAACATGGAAGTTATTTTGGAAAGAGGAATAACAAATTTTATGGTTAAGCAATTGATGTGCCAGTAGGAAAATTTTGAGGGCAAAATTTTTTTAAGGAGGGGAGAATCGTCACGCCCCAAAATATAAGAGGTTAGTTGTAAGGAATAGACATGAAATAAGCATCAGGCTTAATGGTTAAGTGTTATTCCCCTATCCTAGAGGTTTTAGGTTCAAGCCTCATTCATTCCATTTTTTTCTTTAAATTTTCAGCAACTTAGGATAAAAACCACACTAAAACAAATATTAATTAGAGTGAAAACTGAATAAGAAATAGGCTTAGACCTAATGGTTAACATGCCACTCTTCCCTCTTACACACCTAAGTTCAAACCACACCTTTCCCCTCCCACTTTCCTTTTAATTTTGCCCAAAATTTAGGAAAATTACCCTTGCCGCCCCTAGGGTTTACAAACCCGGGCTATTTAGTCATTCTTACTCATATTTGGATTAGAATAATATTCTTTTTCACAATTCTAGTAAAATTCCTCTTCATCCTCTATTTATTTTCTTTCTATTTTCTTTTCCTCCTCTTTTCTCTCATAATTGCAGCACATTTCCACCCTTGAACTATCGATTATTTTCTTTCTCATATCAAATCAACCATGTTTCTTGAATTCTTAACGGTGTTAGAATTATCGTCAAGTAACATCTTTAATTTTTTTCAAAAATCGGTAAGTACATCTCAACCCCTATGATTAAATCTCAAAATTTCATAGCACTTCTATTCGAGGCTAATTCTTCATTCAAGCTAATAAATCTTTTACGATCTTTTGTGATTCTTGATGGATTTTTCCATTAGTCTCGTTAAATCTTGAAAACAATTGTTAATTCAAGTGAATATGTTGTTTGAAGGACTTGCTTTAGGTACATTAGATCATATTTGAACGCAAGAGACAACATTCGAGTTTTCGGTGAAAGGCGTGTGTTCTTTACAAGCGAATCGGGGCAAATTGTGCCTGGGATTAGGGCTACACGGTCTGCCATACGGTCGTGTGGACCACACGACCCTCCACGTGGCCATGTGCCATAGAAACCCTAGTTTAGTTCATGAACCACATAACATGTCATACGGCTGTATCTCCCCTATACGTTATGTTTGCATTTTCCACACGATGGTGTAACCTCTCCACACGATCTATAGCACCACCACATGACCAGGCCACATGACCATGTCCCCTTGTTTTTTAGATTTTATAGTTTCACTCAGAAATATTATGATTTGTTCAATTTAGTCCTTGAATGGTTTTCGAACTATTTTTAGTATTTTATTTTATTCAATTAAGTCCCTAATAATATGAATAATGTTAGAATACATGATTTAATTGACTAAATTATTATTGAATATGTTTGATATGAGAACATTACTTATTTACTATCATTTTAATTTTGATGAACTGATAATGTTTTTTATACCATCGTGTTATTGATGGCATGAAATACATGCCTACTGCTACCGTTAAGTCGAATACACGTTAAGGTAGTTTATTGTTACTTTTATAATATGTTATAAGCACAATAATTGCTATTGTATATACTTGATATAAGCATGTTAATGCTACTGTACTGATCTATTATAGCATGTCATGTTGCATTGCATGGGGTGGGACGATATGAGCAGAAGAAGTGTTAGTAGCTTGTTTGCACCGTTTAGTGGTTAATCCACATCGTATTAGCAACTTTTATCTGCACCAAATAGTGGTTTATCTACAATGAACTAGCCACTTTTATTTGCACTGATTAGTGATTTATCTACATCTTACTAGTAGTTCATCTACAACGCTTAGTGGTTCATCCACACCGTGGTATAAAGGTAAAGGAGTTTTGGGAACACCTACCATGGAATGTAGTGGAGTTGTGTAACATCTCAGAATTTGGGGTTAGAAGTTTTAAGGTTTGTGGTTAAGGTCGGTGAGTGGATTGAACCTTTGGATTCAATTTCGCGTTTTAATGTCAGAATAGGCCTGCTGGTCTGGTGGTTAGTTGTGTGATAATGTATCTCTAGGTCTCGTGTTGGAATCCCTGTGAGTGTTTTTGATATTTATTTGTTTTTATGTTGTTTTATTTTATTTTAAAAAAGGGAAGTTAACTTTAAAATAGAAAATAAGTTTCACGTTCTTCATTTTTTTCTTTTCTTTTTCTTCCCCATCTTTCCTCTTTTTCTTTTCAATTTTAATTGCGCTTATTTTTTCTTCTTCTATTTTACGCAATTTATTTATCATTCTATCGAAAGAGATTACTCTTGTGTATTTCGTGTTATCGGATGTGAGTCAGAATAGTTTTGTGGAGGTGAAATGGTTAATCCTTATTGTTGTAATTTCGATTTAAGGTGTGTTTCTGAAAATGTTGATTTAAGTATTGAGTTATTGATGGATTGCATGATATTTTGCATATTTCAGTACATTTTTGGATTTCCAAAGGATGAGGATCGTTTTGGTGTCAAAACACAAATTTCAAGTTGTTTCGGTTTGGTTTCGTGACCACACGGGTGGCCACACTGGCGTGTGCCCCACATGGGTGGCTCACACGGCCGTGCGAAAATGAGAATTAGGGTTTTGGGGCAAAATTTGGTCCCACGCGGGCATGTGTACCCACACAGGCATGTGAGATCTCCACATGGTCGTGTCTCCTCTACTCTTTATTTTTGGTATTTTTAGATAGTGAGTTACACGGGCTACTCACACGGGTGTGTGTCCTCTTCACACGGGCGTGTGTGGCCTTCACATGGGCATATAGACCCCCACACAGCTTGGGCACTTCCATAGAACCAGGGCACACGGTCATGTGGCCCTATTTTGCAGAATTTTTATTTTGAGTCATAAATTGTCTCTTTTATGTTTTTGTGTAATCCGACCCTCGTTCAAGCCTCGGTAAGTGTGTTTGAGACTCGATTTAGGTTTGTTCGTATATATATATGCATTTATGGGCTTTAATTTTATTTCTCATTTATATGATGAATAAGTATGAGTTTATTATTGTTGTCGTAACTGAATATTAGAATACAAGTGTAATCAAATCTGAATTTGTTCAACTGGAAATGTTAATGTCCATTTTGTATGTTGTCTTCGTAATGTGTGCATTGTTGCATAGCACAAAAATTTTGAGATCTGGTTATGAAGAGAAGGAAGATAGACGTAACAGTTTTAACTGCGATACTTTTGTATAGCGGTTTACCACAGTATCCTATACATATATCAGCTCAGTTGTATACAGTTACTCAAGTGGCATAGTTCCACATTGTGGTGTGTTGGGTGGATGAACCTATTATGGTTCTATGTGGTGTACTGGATGGACGAAGTGGTGTTTGGTTGGTGGGGTGGGATTTTGACTTGTGCATCCGTTTGCATCTAAATATACGTTTGTTATCAGAACATTTTGTCTGTTTGTGTGAACTTTTGGTTATTGACAATATAGTTAATGTCATGTAATATGTTCTGATTATTGCGTATGATTGGAACATCATTTTTGTGGTTTGATATTGTATTTGACATACCGATTGAGACTTTCGTAAGTGATATTTTTATACATATGCTTGTCTGAAGTATTTATCGTGTCACTCCATCTTTTGCCATCTGTTTATGTTTTGGATTCACACTGAACTTGTGTAGCTCATCTCTGTAGTGTTTTTCCTTTCAGGTACATTTTGTGTTTTGGAGCTGGACTCAGTATACCGAAGGTCTCAGAAAGATATGATTTGATTCGGTTTAAGAAAAAATCTTTTAAGTTTTATACGGTAAATTTTAAGTCAGTTTATAAGATGATTATAGAAACTGTGGTACAAGTTTTTATGCTGGACTTTCAAAAAGTGTTATTTGGACTAAACTTTAGAAACTGTGGATTTTATTTTTGAATGTTTGATGCTGGTTTAATATTATTTCAAACATAATGAACAAAAAAGTTTTCTTGGTTTGAATTAAAGTTTTTGTTTCTGCCACATCTTGGTGGCCAATATAACATCCAAGATTCGGTTTAAACTTCTAGGTTGGGTTTTAGGGTGTTACATTTAGTGGTATCAGAGCTAGGTTTGCAAAAACTCGGCCTGTGTTTTTACGTATCCGTGTGCACGCGTGTTGGTTAAAATTTTTTTTGAAAAATTGTACCACAGTGTTTCGAAAAAGTTTTTGAGAAAATAAAATGTCTGAGACTCGATGTTGGTCCGTGCGAAACTCTGAACTTGTCAAATTAGTTTTGTAATATTAGAATGATAATGTTTAGACAATTATCTTTGTGTTCGATTTTGGCATTGTAGATTCTTGAGGTTAGTTCAAAGTTTGATATGGATTCTGGTGATAAGTAAGATCGTGAGGGTCAGTCTGGTGAGACTTTCGAGGAGTCATCAGTTTCTTTGGGACGTGTGTCTATTTAGGAGTCAGAAGTCAATGTAGTTTAGTCAGCTACAGGTAGCGATAACCCGAAGGTTGGTACTGGGGCGTTGACTCGAGTAGTGAGAGAAGTTTTAGAGAAGGTCTTCGAAGCTAGTTTAGAGAGAACTAGAGAAATGGTTTAAGGTATGTGTGTGGATTGTGGGAAGAAAAAGACCGTAGTCCTTCGAGGTTAGAGCCTCGATCTGCGAAGTGTGTCAGGTCTCAGCGGAATGTCAATAAAAGTAATGTGGGAAGTTTTAGTAGTGGCATGAGTGTGTCAGTATGTGGGCAATGTAAAAAGTATTATCCGGGCGATTGTTGGAAAAAGTTGAGAGCGTGTCTCAAATATGAGTATACGGGGCATCGGATTAGGGAATGTCTTCGGCGACATTGAGTCAAGTATGGTTGTGCTATATTGTTGACTTTGTGTGCTATTGTTTGTGAATGATTTGACTTTCTAAATATGGCATTGTGTTTGTGTGTGTAATAGAAAAGTGAATTGATCTGATTCAATGGTTAAGTGCTCTGGGTATGTATACGAAATTTGAAGGTTTAGTATGATATGGTAGTGTTTCGAGGTCAAAGTGGAGGGGGAGCGTAGTGGTGAGTTTTGTGTTTAGACGGTTGTCCTGTTAGTAGGAAATTTCGGGGATGAAATTTGTTTAAAGAGGGGTGAGTTGTAACATCCCGAAATCTGGGGTTAGAAGTTTTAAGGTTTGTAATTAAGGTCAGTGAGTGGGTTGAACCTTTGGTCTTAATTTGCTTTTAATGTCATAATAAGCCTACTGGTTGGGTGGTTAGTTGTGTGTTAGTGTATCTCTGGGTCTCGTGTTCGAATCCCTGTTAGTGTTTTTGATATTTATTTGTTTTTATGTTGTTTTATTTTATTTTTAAAAAGGGAAGTTAACTTTAAAATAGAAAATAAGTTTCACGCTCTTCATTTTTTTTCTTTTCTTTTTCTTTTCAATTTTAATTGTGTTTGTTTTTGCTCCTTCCGTTTTACTCAATTTATTTATCGTTCCGTCGAAGGAGATTACTCTTGTGTGTTTCGTGTTATCGGATGTGAGTCAAAATAGTTTTGTGGAGGCGAAATAGTTAATCATTATTGTTTAATTCTGATTTAAGGTGTGTTTCTGAAACTATTGATTTAAGTGTTGAGTTATTGATGGATTGCATGATATTCTGCATATTTCAGTACATTTCTGGATTTCCAAAGGATGAGGATCATTTTGGTTTCAAAAACACAAATTTTAGGTTGTTTCGGTGTGGTTTCGTGACCACACGGGCGTGTGCCCAACATGGGTGGCTCACACGGGCATGTGTTCCCACACGAGCGCATACGAGATCTCCACACAGTCGTGTCTCCTCTGGTCTTTATTTTTGGCATTTTTAGATAGTGAGTTACACGGGCTGCTCACACGGGCTTTTGTGGCCTTCACATGGCATATGTGGCCTTCACATGGGCATGTAGACCCCCACACAGCCTAGGCACTGCCCTATTTTGCAGAATTTTTGTTTTGAGTTATAAACTCTCTGTTTTATGTTTCTGTGTAATTCGACCCTCGTTCAAGCCTCGGTAAGTGTGTTTGGGACTCAATTTAGGTTTGTTCGTGTATATATATATGCGTTTATGGGCTTTAATTTTATTTCTTGTTTATATGATGAATAAGTATGAGTTTGTTATTATTGTGTAACTGAATATTATAATACAAGTGAAATCAAATCTGAATCTGTTCAACTAGAAATGTTAATGTCCGTTTCTATATGTTGTCTGCGTAATGTGTGCATTGTTGCATAGCACGAAAATTTTGGGATCTAGTTATGAAGAAAGGAAGACAGACTTAACAGTTTTAACTGTGATACTTTTGTATAGCGGTTTACGCACTATTCTATACGTATATCAGCTCAGCTTTATATACAGTTACTCAAGTGGCATAGTTCTACGTTGTAGTGTGTTGAGTGGATGAACATATTATGGTTCTATGTGGTGTGCATGGTGGACGGGCCTACCATAGCCCTTATGTGGTGTGTTAGATGGACAAAGTGGTGTTTGGTTGGTGGGGTGGGATTTTGACTTGTGCATCCATTCGCATCTGAATATACGTCTGTTGTCAGAACATTTTGTCTGTTTGTGTGAACTTTTGGTTATTAACAACATAGTTAATGTCATGTAATATGTTCTAATTATTGCATATGATTGGAACATCATTTATATGGTTTGATATTGTATTTGACATATCAATTGAGACTTTCATAAGTGATATTTTTATACATATGCTTGTCTAAAGTATTTATTGTGTCACTTCATCTTTTGCCATCTATTCATGTTTTGGATTCACTCTGAGCTCGCGTAGCTCATCTCTGTAGTGTTTTTCCTTTCAGGTACATTCTGTGTTTTGGAGCTGGACTCAGCATACCAGATTAGGACGCGAACTTGACATACGAAGGACTTGGCTCGAAATGACTTTTTTTACTATAAAAGTAGTTTAGATTGATTATTTGAAATTCTGTTAATTTGGGAATTGTATCGCTTTATTTGAATTGTGGCATGAGACATTTATTTTGAGTTTATTTAGCATGCATGTTATTTAATATAAATTTAAGATAATGAACATGAATGTAGAATTAATTTAGCTTAAAACTATTTCGATTTTACTTATTTGAAACTAAGTCGAATATTTTATTTCCGTTGCGAAACTATAATTAAAATTTTGAGTAATAAATAAATTAGGAATTACCTAAGTATTCAAAGGAAATCACTGCTACAACAAAAATGTTAAACTTAATCAGTTTTATTTAATTCATGATGTTTTCTAGAAATAGACTATTTTTTTCAAAGATAAACAAATGATTTAAAAACTTCAATAGTTTTTTGGGCCATCTTGGTGACCGGTATAATCTCTCCAATTCGGGTCTAACTCTAAACCAAGTTGAAGAGGTTAAAAAAATGTTTAATAGAAAAGATGTAATTAATTGAATTTCTTCCTCACAAAAAAAAAAAAAAATCTAATGAATATATTAATTAAATTTAGTGAACAATTATAATTATCATGATATTAATTTTTATTTATAATTATTTAATCGTCAAGTGTCAAAAATTACATAGAGAAATGATATTATTTTAAGGAGAAAGGATTGAATAAAACAGTGACGCCATGTCATTTGTATCCCTTTCTAATAGATTTATGCCACATCAGCATTTTTATTCTGAATTTCAGCATTTTATCTTGAATTTCAGGATTTTAATTTGGATTTGATTTTTTTCAAGATAAAATGCTGAAATTCAGGATAAAAATACTGATGTGGCATAAATCTATTGAAAAGGGATACAAATGACGTGGCGTCACAGTATCATTCAATCCTTTCCCTTATTTTAAGTACGTCACAGAAGCAAGATTTCCTTATTTGTGGAGAACATTAGATTTGTTTTTATGGTTATGTGCGACACATGTTTATTATTTTGTTAGTTTTAAATAATATATTTTAATTATTGTAATTAGTATAAAGTAATATTTGTTATTTAAAATTTTAAGTATAATTAAATATATTAATTATTTAACTATTATAATAAAAAAATTAAATCATAATTAAAGTATTTTTATCATATTTTTATACTTCATAGAAAGAGAAATATTATTCAAAACAATAACTAATTATTTTAATCATTAAAATTTTTTGCTTTATTGGTTGATGGAAACATAATAGCTCAATATGGAGTAGTTTTTTATCTAATAAATATAAAATAATTTAATATAAAACTTAATTTTTTTATTGTTATACAAAATCATGTACTAAAAATATTTTAATAGAATAAGAGTTCTTGTTTATAAGTGTCATAAATTTTATTAAATCAAATATGTTAATAAAATTAACATTTTATTTATAAATAAGATAAATCTCATAAATAAATAAATAAAAATATTTAAAATGATAAATACGGTAATATAATAAATAATAAAGATTATATTGTTCGGTTTAAAAGTTTTCCAAACTCGTAAATTATAATTATTTTGATTTAACAAGTAGATAAATAAATAAGTATGAAATTTTGTTAGATCAACTTAATTTAGTGCGAGTCTCAACCAACGATGTCCTTTGTAACTGTCACAAAAACATACGCACGGCTGAAGTTTTAGATTATATTCAATTGATCCCCAAGGTCAAATATTTGTTTGCCAAATAATGCTTGAATTGCTCATATGTTTCCTGTTATTATGCTTCCATGCAATTCGATTAGGGCTTGTGTCTGCCATGACTAAAAGATATAGTCATAGCAAAGAACAACGTGACAAGTATCTGATACGTGTCACTTTCAGAGCACCCTGACCACAGGCAATGATATTAATCATCTTTGAAGGACAATTGAAAACGGAAGTTCAGTTTTGTTATAATTCAAAAATTCATCCGGACGTAAATCATACAATTTCATTTACAGATACTACCACGGGATTAAGAATCGGTGTAGCATACAAATTCACTGTGAAACTACCAAATACTAGTTGCAGTAGCGCCATGGGATGACCAAAAGTCATGGAACTATCAATCATGCATGGCATCGGCATCTGCATCCCCACCATCAACAATTGATGCTTCATTGAACATGTATTCTTTTTGGTACTCCATCAAGTACTGCGTTGATCTCCTTACATCCAGAAATAGACTGTAAACACGAGTGATGTCCTGCACTTCCACAACCATCCCCTTTCGCTTCTGGCAATTCAATGCAGAAGCTGTGATCAGATGGATAGCATATCTCAAGGAGGTCTCGTACCCAATTTTGGTCAACAGTTGTTTTGCATCTTCAGACATCTCTACATCTTCCTCTTGGCACCTGATGTCTAGAATCTTACGAATTTCATCCTCCGAATAAGGCTGAGTAGTGATGATTAGTAGTCTATCAAGAAGATCAATTGGAATTCCATGAGGGGATTTGTAATTTGTGCCACGGATTGAAGTTATTCCTCTATTTGTAGCAACGACTAATATCGGGGCCATCTCATTCTCAAGAGCACGGTTCAGGAAAGAAAAGCACTCAATATCAAGCATGTGCACCTCATCGATAAAGAGAACACCAGGCACGATTTCAGCCTTCCCTTCCTCCCTCCACTCTGCCACCTTCGTGTCAATTTGTTCTCTCACCTCAGCACGGATTTCACCAGTATCCCCAGTGAAAAGAGCTAGAAATCCCTGTGTTCTGAACTCAAACATAATGAAACATGAGATGATGACTAAAAATAGATGATTTTCTATTTTTAAACAACATAAAACTTCACTAAGTCTATTATCCTATAAGGCAGACTAACAAAGATACTACCTAAAGAAAAGTTGCACCAGATATACATACATTGAGCTCACAGTAATGTTTTCTAGGGATAAATTTTACGCTAGGGAGATAAATTTCAACTAGTTATGATGTTCATACCAGACAACTGCCATGCACAAATTCTTCCCTAATAATCACAAACCAATGGTACCATCACATTTGTTTGAACAACATGACAAAAAGATATATAGAGATGGTATAAAGGAACGCTACATATGTTGAGTCCATAAGACATAAACGTTGGAAGAAGCTACCCGCAACCATTGTGAAGAATCATCTATTTACAAGCTAATTGTGTTTAACCTTCTTCATCCCTACCCAGAGCTCTTAACATGCAGCATCCAATTTCAGAATAGAATCATCACTAGATAGCTTTAAACATGCAAATCAAATCACCTAACTGGTTAATTCTTCCAAAATGTTACAGGTTTCTCCATCCAGGCATAGTTTTTGTTAACCTATTTATATTTTACTTCAGAAGCAAAACAGCTCATAACAGCTCTACGCTAATTTCAGAACAATAACAGATAAACAATGGAAGAACCACTTCGCATTCTAGTTACAGAAAAAGTTAAAAAAGACTCTAGAGATCATATTAAATACTGCAACGAAGCCGCAAATCTGGAAAAGGGTACACATTTTTGCCAAAGATAAGCTTGAATTTACCTGCTGTTAATAACATCGATCTCATGAAGCGTAACAGAATGGACGACTTCTTTTCTTTTCTGCAACTCTCCGTCTGGACATTGCACGAACTTTGTTTGCGGACCCATAGCATCGTAATCCCTCGACCTGGAAAATGACCTTCCAAGCTTCGTTATTTTTCCTGAAGCTTTATCAATAGCTATCACATCTCCACTCTGCACTTTCTCTTTCCCTAATGCCTCGATCATCTTCGCCCCCAAATCGTAAACGGTCTCCATATCCGTCGTTTTAAGCGTTAATTTCCCAGTTTTTGAAGCCGCCCCAGAAACTGCCGGCCGGTCAATCTGGATTTCAACGACTTCGCCTTCGATTATTTCAGTTTCTTCCTTGATTCTTACTCCGATGGACTTTCGAAACGCTTGCATTAAAGCTTCGGTTTTCGACATCTCAAGGGAGAAGATTTCGCTGCCAGAGAGCATAGAGAAAGGGGTTTCAAGGCCTAGAGATTTCGCCATGCCCATGGCAATGGCAGTTTTGCCAGTTCCAGGTTGTCCTGCTAATAAGATAGCACGGCCAGCAATTTTACCGTCTTTGATCATTTGGAGGATGACACCGGCGGCTTTACGAGCTTGTGCTTGGCCCACCATTCCTTCCGAGACGTCACGGGGCTCCAGAGAGGAGTCGAGGCCTAGGCCCCGTATGTGGGAATGAGCCCCAATGCGTTCGATTCGGGTCAGGTCTCGGCTCTCGGAGAGTTTCAGCTCCGTCATTGGATGATTGAGGAAGGGAAAGGCACGGTTTAGGGTTTTGTGAGAGACTGCAGAAGTTTGAGAAAGACAAAGGCAGGGTTTTATATTAGGGTTAATAGGCTGTTTTAAGGGCATTTCTGTCAAAGTAAATTTTATTTTTAGTGATAATTTATGTGCTTTATCTTTTTAATTTTCATATTATATATTTTTTTGAAATAATTTTTTTGTATCACATTATTAAAATTTTTCATATTAAATTATTTACTCAAAAAATCAAGTTAAAAGCCATTATTAGATCAGTCCATGGGTTGAGCTAAGAGGCCCACCGAAAAATAAAAGGGATTAAGAAAAAATATAGGTTAGAAAAATAAGTTCGGGCAAAAAAATAGAATTCATTTAGAAAATTGGTCAGACCTCGAGTAAAGTTTTTTTTGTCTGAGTCCACTCTATCCGAATATGCAAAAAAAAAAATGTTTTTATATATATATATATATTTTTTGCTATTTTCTTATTTTTTCATTATTTTATTTTAATATTAATTTTATTATTATTTTAGAAATATTTATTTGTTAAATTACCCTTATTTTAATGTTATATATATTATTTTAATTAATTTTAATTTGTTAAAAATATTTATTTTAATGGTTTTAAAACTTTTAATGTATTATATTTTTAAAATTTTTATAAAATAATATAAAAAAATTAATATGAAGACTAAACTTAAATTTTAGTATTTTTATTTGAGTTGAATTTAGATAAAATTTTACGTGAAAATTTCACAATTATGCTCATATGACTAGGATGCACGTGATAAGGTTTTGTCGTGTGTGAGATAGTTGATAGTAGTGTTACTAATTTATGCGTTACGTACGGCATCAAAACTTTGTCAGGGTAGAACATCCAACTTGTCCAATTTTAATTTGTCCAAATGGAAATTAGGAAAGGAAAAAAAAAAAAAAACCCTACACCTCCATCAATGTTGATGAAGGTTGATCACATCTTAAACCTATTTCGCTAAGACATCAAAATTAAATACTTAAAAAAAGAAATCCTAAAGAATTGATTGCCATATATATATATGTAAAATTGTGCTGAAAGCACAAATCTTAGGAAGTGAAGCACTGAAAACTCTGAAAAGTTTCATAGCTTTTTCATCTCTCTAATAGCGTACGCTTTTGTGCCCGTTCGCAATGCATAGAATTGTATTGCAAAGAGAAATCAGAAGCAGAGCTTCCCACAAGGCTCTTTCTTGGTTCAGTTCTTATAATCTCTTTAGGTACGTCAATGTGTTCTTTTTAATCCGTGGTTTTGATGATAGATGCTGGGGGGATTCTGGGTTTTGTTTATTTGTTTCTTTTTGTGATCATTTTCAGGGAACTAAATCTTGTGGCAATAGAGTTTAGTTTTGGATTGTGATAATCTGATCTGTTTAAACTTGAGGGCGTTTTGCTCTAAGAGTTAGTTTAATTTTATTCATAAAACACGTTGTAGATATATTGATGTACATAATTGGATTGAAAATTTGACAATTTTACAATTTTTTTTTTTTTTTGTTATTGCTTATGATGTGATGAAACTTCTTTGCCACTTTTGTTGAATGTGTTATTTGCTTCTTTTTCTTTTTTGCTGGGCATAAAGTTTGGATGTTTAAATTTCATGTTGTGGTTTTTCTTGAAGAAACTATGTTTTGTATGGAAAACTTCATGTGGATTGTTTTTCTTTATATTTCCCAATTTCCCCTATGCTAGGTCTGTTCATTTACCTTTCGCAAATGTGGAAGCCGAAGGGATATCGGGTTCTCAACCTGCTGAAGTACAAAACTTGGGTATGTTTTTCCCCTGTGAATCGTGTTTTGTTAGCATAGAGGTTAGGTGAAATAACTGTTCTGTAATGAAGTACGGAGACAAGCAATTTCTTGTAGTATGAAATGTTTGTGTTTTTAGTGCAAGGTAAATGGACTGGATCTGCAGCTTGGAACACACTTGTGGATCCTCTGAATGGAGAACCGTTCATTAACGTTGCAGAAGTTGATGGAAATGGAATCCAGGTTTGTCCATTGGATGTAAATGTGTTTGGTGCTTGTTTTGCTTCATTTCAGACAAATCTCCGCTAGTTAAGTTCAGATTGTCTCGGCAAAAGCAGTGCATAATGTCTGGGTCTTCAGGGTCTTTGTACTTCAAAGATTGCCTTCCATTTGGCCTCTTCTCTCTATCAGTAAGTATCTTATAACTGTTTAATCAATGCAGCCATTTGTTGAGAGCTTGTCCAAGTGCCCAAAACATGGTTTACACAATCCATTCAAATCACCCGAGAGGTTGGTTTTACTTATCTTTCTGTTCCATATCTCTGCTTATTGCTTCCATATATAATATATTTTTTCTACAGATACTTGTTATATGGAGATATATCTGCTAAGGCTGCACACATGCTTGCCTTGCCAAAGGTAATGTGCTTCAAGGAAAACTATTTAGTTGTTTAGGACAGGTCTTCTAATAGATGCGGGGCAACGTGGTTTTGTGACACTTATTTGGTAGTATTGATATTGATATTTGGTATAAAATTGTTTTATTATTTTTATGACTTTCAGGTGTCCGATTTCTTCACTAGGTTAATACAAAGAGTTTCTCCTAAAAGTTATCAACAGGCCTTCGGTGAAGTTTATGTCACACAAAAGTTTCTTGAGAATTTCTCTGGTGATCAGGTATAAATATAGTATCCATTTCTTTGTAAAATTGCCTTCATGAATATGTAGTTTCTTCAATTAGAATAAGTATCAAGATTTCAAATATATCCGAAGTCCATACCTATGATAGAAATTCATCTGATTCGGTTATGGTTGTTAACCTGGTTCTTTTATTCTACATTTATGATAGGTTCGTTTTCTAGCAAGGTCTTTTGCAGTACCTGGGAATCATATAGGACAGCAAAGCCATGGGTACCGTTGGCCTTATGGTCCGGTAAGACATTCACTTTGCTCCTGGTTGATTCTCTTCATTAGAAAACCATCTTCACGTCTTGTACTTGAAGTGAACAGTTTTTCACATTGCATCATATAATTCTGTCCCTAGGCCTCTCCATGGAACTTAGATATATTAGGATTTGACATTTTTTACGGTTGGTCATATTTCTCATGGTTTCTGAATTTTAAAAATAATAATTCGCAGGTTGCTATTATTACTCCCTTCAATTTCCCGCTCGAGATTCCAGTACTTCAACTGATGGGAGCACTCTATATGGGCAACAAACCTGTTCTTAAAGTTGATAGCAAGGTCTACCACTAGAAGCTTAGTTTTGTTTTCCATTCATCAGTTTGATTGGTACTTTGATGGTCTATTACAAACAAGTTAGCAATATTTTGAAACCTCTTTCTGTAGGTAAGCATCGTGATGGAGCAAATGATGCGCCTGCTTCATTATTGTGGGTTACCAGCAGAAGATGTGGACTTCATAAATTCTGATGGAAAGACCATGAATAAACTACTGATGGAGGTTTGTTAGTTCGAGCATAAATTCTCTCTTGAAACTAAATGAAGGTTTAGATACAGAATAGATTAAAATAAATAAATAAAAGTCCTTGAGAGTTTCACCACCTTTTATAGGTTAGCTCATATACATTATAGAATCCAAACAAGCCCCTAGTGATGATTGGCGTTTGGCACCCAACTAAGCCTTTAACTTTTAATTTGTATCCAATTAAGTCTTTAACCTTTAATTTGTACCTAAATAAGACATAAACCAATCTATTGTTTGAAATAAGTACTTATTTGGGTACAAATCAAGAATAAGATTTAATTGCTTACAACAAAAGTATAAGGGTTTACTTAAGAGTAGTGAAATAGTTCACTAGTTTTTTAATAGTTTAGTTGATTGTTTCCTCTTTCTTTCAAAATCGAGTCTTAAGCTTCTGTGCTCTAGAGCAATTTAGTGAAAAGTTTATCTCGTTCATTTATGCCATTCTCTATCTTATGATGTTTCCTTTAAGTAGGCGAATCCACGAATGACCCTGTTTACCGGAAGCTCAAGAATAGCAGAGAAATTGGCTGTTGACCTGAAGGGTCGTGTGAAACTTGAAGATGCAGGATTTGATTGGAAAATTCTTGGTCCTGATGTTGAAGAGGTTCCTTATAAACAAATTTGAAACTTGACTATTCAATTTCCTTTGTCCAAGTCTTAAACCGGTGTTGGATATATATTTAAAATTTTCTAATGGCAGGTCGATTATGTTGCTTGGGTATGTGACCAGGATGCTTATGCATGCAGTGGTCAGAAATGCTCAGCTCAATCAATACTATTCATGCATGAGGTTTGCAACTTTCATTTGGAAATTTTTTGCCTTAGTTTAGCCTGGTATTACCTACATTACTCTGACTCGGATGTCAGATACAGGTATGTCAACACGAGTATGTTCAATTTTATATATCCGGACGGTTATATCCCAATAGGCATGCCCAAATATGTGTCAGACTTGGTTTTGTACATTGAGTACTTCAAGAAGAATAGAGTTAGAGAAACATGGGTTATATAACAAATGAATATATAATCTAGAGAAAGAAGACAGCTTTTCCTTCTTATTTGTAGCACAAATGTTCTGTTTCTGATTACTAACTTCTGAAGTTTTTCTATATATATGTAATATTTTCAGAATTGGTCAAAGAGTTCACTCATATCTAAAATAAAAGATCTTGCTGAGAGAAGGAAGTTAGCAGATTTAACTGTCGGTCCTGTCCTTACTGTGAGTATACTTCATTCTTCGTATTAATCGTGTTATTATCAGTTGGAAGTGCTGAAAATGATATTCAACATTGAATCAAATATTTTTTCTTCTAAAAGAAATAGTATTCTGACAACTTCATCAAAAATACTTATTTATATTTTCCCATTATATGTACAAATATCAATGTAGGTCACAACTGAAGCAATGTTGGAGCACAAAAAGAAATTACTTCAAATTTCAGGTTCGAAGTTACTTTTTGGAGGTGAACCCTTAGAAAATCACTCAATTCCAGCCATTTATGGTGCTATAAAGCCAACTGCCATATACATTCCTCTTGAAGAAATTTTAAAGCCGGCTAACTATGAGGTTGTAACCAAAGAAATTTTCGGGCCATTTCAGGTATAACCATTTAGGTATCATTCAAAGGATAGAATATTTTCTAAATAAAGAAGGCAAAAACTATTGAATACTATGTTTGCTTGTAGATTATAACCGATTATAAGAAGGATCAATTACCAATGGTATTGGATGCTTTGGAACGAATGCATGCACATCTAACCGCTGCTGTTGTCTCAAATGATCCCATTTTCTTGCAAGTAAGACTTAGCACTTGGGACTTTATAAACCTTTATTTCATCAGCGCATTATAGTGTTCATCAAATGTAAATCCACAGGATGTGATCGGAAAAACGGTGAATGGGACAACCTATGCTGGATTGAGAGCAAGGACTACTGGAGCTCCACAAAACCATTGGTAAGTAAAATTGAAAATTAAAATTTGTTTCACGTATAATATATCATATTTGGTAGGAGATGAAAATGGAAGACTGTTCGGTACAACGAACGAAATTCTGAGAAAAAAAGAAGAAGAGATTGACGATAAAGTTATAAGCAAAGTTCAATTTAAATCTAAATTTGCAATGGTTATTGGGCTAGGTTTGGACCGGCTGGAGATCCTAGAGGAGCAGGGATCGGAACACCAGAAGCCATAAAGCTTGTTTGGTCATGTCACAGGGAAATCATATATGATTTCGGTCCGGTGCCAAGGGGTTGGGAAATTCCACCCTCAACTTGAGGAGTGTATTCAAAATCATCCTTTAGGGTTTCATTGATGCTTTTGACAGGGCAGTTTGCAGCTTTATAAATAAAAATGAGAGGGCAATTTTTGTGGTTTTAGTCCTAGTTTTAGGGTAATGATACGAATTAAGATATCGGTATGTGGCGGAGCTTTTTCGTATAGTTAAAAGATCGTGCATGCGCATAGTTGAATATGTGTAGGACACGAATACTTAATAAAACAAAAATTTTGAACTTTAGGATGTCTACCTTAGATGCTAATATGACTCCATGGAGTATCAATTTTCGGTCTCTAAATTCAGGGTTGTTTACCTTCAAAACAGTATATTTGAAGCTTTACTTTTCTCTTTCGTTTTCCTTGTATGATTAGATGAGTTACTATTGCTTCTGTTACTGCTAAAAAGCTTTTTAACTTGCATAAATATCACCAATTTGCTTTTTTATTCTTTAATACTATCAATTTACTATAAATTAGGAATATGCTAGTTTAGCTTTCAGAAAGTTGGTAGAAAAATTATTTTATACAATTAAGATTATAAGATGTATTTTGGCATTTTCATTATATTCTTTTCAATTTGAAGATGATTTGCTGGGGTTAAGGAGATATATCTTCTCTTCTTTTTATATTTTATACTTTGGACGATACAACAATTGTTTCATGTATTTTCATGTTATATTATTTAAATTAATTTACTATTTTTTTAATTTCACAAAATTGTTCTACAACATAATGATAATCAATCATTCGCTAGCATTTTCGATTATGTATTTTATCTCTAATTTATCATTATTAACTCCATAATTGTTGTCTTGTTATGTAGGCATCGAATAAATCATATGATAAATCATTCAATGCATGTAATCAACATTGTTCTATTTTTGTCTTTTTCATTCTCTTATGGTCTAGGAGTATCAAAAATGAAAGTAATCTTCAAAATTGATAATAAGAAGTGTATCTTTTTTCAACCATAAGTTGTCACCATCAAATTGATCAAGCTTGACAAAATTGAAGGCTAACTCCCTTAGCATTCTACTTTTATGTTGTTGTAGTCATCATAAAAATGAAAAAGAAATTTAAAATTGTTGGTTAACAACTTCTAAATTGTTGGAGAGTCTTAAACACACGGGCAAGACACTAACAAATAATTGAACAAAAAAAACTAAACAATAGGACAAGGCTTCGAGATGTAAAGGAATTGTACTGGTGGTCTGGATTGAAATGGGATGTGACACACTTCATAGCTAAGTGCATAACGTGTCAGTAAGTGAAAGTTGAACACCAGTTCCCTTTGGGCCTTTTAAACCAATTAAAATACCACAGTGGAAGTGGGAGCGAATAACAATGAACTTTGTTAGTGGGTTATTGTTAACACCCACTCAGAAAGATTCAATCTTGGTGATAGTAGACCGATTAACTAAGTCAGCTGATTTCTTACATGTCTGCATGGATTACTCTTCACAAAAGCAAACTAATTTATATATTTCGGAGATTGTAAGATTGCATGGAGTACCAATATCAATTATTTCAGACCGAAATCTCCGTTTTACATCTCGATTCTGGAAAAAGCTTCACGAGGCACTTGGTACTCAATTGGATTTTAGTACTACCTTCCATTCGTAAACTAACGGACAATCTGAACAAGTCATTCAAATATTAGAAGATATGCTAAGAGGCTGCATCATAGAATTTCGAGGTAGTTGGGAGGTACATTTTCCTCTAATAGAATTTGTCTATAACAATAGCTTCCAATCGAGTATACAAATGACACCCTATAAAGCTTTGTATGGTCGCAAGTGTCGAACATTACTGTTGGACCGAACTGGGTGAATGGAAAATTTTGGGTCTCGAAGTAGTACATGAGTCTAAATGGAAGATAAGATTAATTCAGGATAGACCGAAAGTGGCTTCAATTAGAAAGAAGTTGTATGTGGACTTCAAGAGGAAAGACATTAAATACATTGTCAGAGATCAAGTCTTCCAGAAAGTGTCCCCATGACGGAAAATGTTGAGGTTTGGGCGAAAGGGAAAGCTAAGTCCTAGGTTCATTGGACCCTACAAAATCCTTAAGAGGGTCGGTCCAGTTGAATACCAATTACAATTGCCTCCTGAATTGGACCGTATCTGTAATGCCCTCCATCTGATCCAATTTACCGAATCCGAATGTCAGACGTTACACCCTATTACAGATGTAACTTAACCTTTGATTTATTTTCCTATGTAAAACTTCTTTCAATGAGTATGAAAAGTTCAATTTCTATTCGAGGTTCCTATGTGTGTATTGCAAATGATTATTAATACAATTCATAGTACTTAAAATTTTCAATAACATCTATATTTAAGTTTTAGCTTAAATAAGTACCTTTAAGCATCAATAAAGAGTATAAATATGGGTTCAATCTTGAATGTGCCTCTTAACACGTTCTATATGCATAATAGCCCATCTCGCCACTTCATTGGCGTAGCCCTGGCGTTGTCCCTCAGCGTGTACTTCTTTACAACCTGAAACATGAAATAACTTTCGCAAGTTCATAAGAACTTAGTGAGGTAATCCTTCAGTACCTATTTCATTACGCCTTAATGCTTTAAATGCTTTGCATATGCTTCATGTATTATTTGATCTTTATTTTCCCTCTGGCGGGTACTTATTGGGATTTTCCTCCTTTATTGTGATTATACTTTCTTAGCTGAGGTCATTTCCTTTCTCTTAATATCATTAAAGACTTACCTTCCATTCTAAATCATTAACCATTTCCTTGTCATTTTCCAGTGTACAACCCATAATCATGCAAACTGTTCCTTCTTACGAGTGTACCATAATATAACTTCCTCACTTTCCATGTCTTTTTAAGATCTTATCTATAAATATACCTTTGTCATCTTGTTCGCCTTATCAATGCACTTTTGACTTTATTTCATACTTATCAACTTTATCATTTACATTTGGGGTGAGGTGGACTACGCCTATTTCTTAGTACAAAGTTCGCCACCGAGTGTCTCTTAGGATTTGCCTTAGAGTTCATTGAGATTTCTATTTATTCTTGAGTCTTATTTCTTTTACTTATACCTTAAGTCTATGTAGGGTTCACTATAACTTTCCTTTAGAGGTCCTTCCTTTAGAGTTATCTCTATACCTTATTCCTTCTTCTTGTCACATACTTTGTTTCTTCTGAGTTCATTACATTTATTAGGCCTTCAAGGTACTATACTTATCATTCCTTCAGAAGACCTTACACACCGTTGGTTCCTTGTCTTTTGAAATTCTTTTCCTTTCGTTCGTTATTCACCATAGGGGTGTTTCCTTAAGTAGATGTCACAAGGGTCATTTCTTAAATTGCGCCACGAAGGCATTCATTTACATTCAGTACTCACCACAAAAGCTTTCCTGTCCAGAGTTTTGCCACAAATACATTTCTTTACATTTAGTACTCTCCACAAAAGCTTTCTTGTCCAGAGTTTTGTTACAAAGGCGTTCCTTTATATTTAGTACTCACCACAAAGGCTCCTTTCTTGATGATTTAGGCGATAGGGATCCGCTTAGACTCACACTTAGTGAGGTCTGCCCTTCATCATCTTGTGACACACAGAAAACCACATTAGGTAATAACCTTCGTAATTTTTCCCATATGATGCCATAACCCACCAGTTACAGTCTTATACAATATGATTTTCTTTCCATATGATGCCATAACCCACCAGTTACGATTTTACACGATATGGTTTTCTTTCCACATGATGTTATAACCCACCAATTACGGTTTTACACGATATGATTCTTCAGAGCCATGACCATGGACTTGCCCTTTCAGATATTTTTGTTTTTAATTGACTAACCCCTTTGACGACTTTTGAGACAGACATAGACTCTTCATACTTAGACTCATCTTTCATGAACTCATCATATGTTGACTTACTCATAATAGACACATTAACACATTTCTATTACCCAAACACAAACATCCTTTAACCTCAAGATTCATGTTTCATACTTTGACCACAAAACTTCATGTTATCCATACATGCAAGTTTATAAATCTTTATTCCTTATGCTTTAGGTCATTCAAGGTAGAAATATCTAGAATGCATACAATACATGTAAGAGTCAGTTTAGGGTCTCACCTTATAACCTCAAAGGGTAGATTAGCCTTTAAATCCATCATTTAGTAGGATGCTACAACCTCATCTACCTTGTAGAATAGATCAATTCGTTAGAACCCATCCGGGTAACCATTATCATCATTTTAAACTCAGACATCTCTCAAAGCCATATTTCTTCAATCATACTTACAGATCTATGTTTCTTTGATAGACAGATCCACAAAAGGTACCTTATAGTAAACAAAATTACTAAAAATATCTAGGATTCCAAACTCAATTCAAAGCAATGCTTCTATCTCTCTTTAGACCTAAATTTTTTTTAGGAGGAAAAAGAAAAGAAGATAACATTCTTCTTAACCCAACCAGAGTGTCCTCTTAACTTAACCCAAGTCTCTATGGGAACTTGGTAAACGTCACATCAAGACTGAGTGGCCTTATCAAAATCTATCACCTCTAAGAACTTACTCGATTACTTCTTTAACCTTTAACCCTTCTAGTTCACGTTTGGTTAATTCCTAACCAACTTTCTTCATAATTTAGTTGGCACAAGACCTGATAAACCGTAAAAGTAACATATTTTAGGCCCACATTTAGTATGCTTTGGGATGATTTAGCCCTTGATTTATGTAAAAAGGTGCTCTTAATCCTTTCTTTTCATATTTTTACTTAAGAAAGCACCTGAGGACGAAAAGAATAAGAAACGGGCCAATTTGGGCCAAAGTAGAAATCTCCACGGCCTGGACTTCAAGCCACACGACCGTGCCTCAACAATTATGTAAGACACGGCCATGCCACAATTTACACAATCATGCCCCAATCGACATAATCGAGACACAGCCTGAAGATGATTTACACGAGCGTGTACCATGGCCGTGCCCCTGCCACGGGAGAGAGTAATTTCACTCAGATTTGGATACTTTGAGGTAAAGAAACACATTCCAAAGCTTATTCAAACACCCGAGTAGGAAGTATACTTAAATTAGGACATTCAAAGGCCAAGTAAAACATTCTAAAAGTCTATATAAACACCCTAAGTGTATCCTGAAAGAGAGCGATTAGCGAGGCCAAGGAGCCGAGCCAGAAGGCCAGATTTGTGGGAATTACTCGAAGATAGCCAGTTGATCCATCTCAAGAAACCGAAATTCTACTCAAGACAATGGATTTCTCTTTCAATTCCTTCAGGGGGTTTTAGGGATTTCTTATGTTTTGTTTTATCTTTTCTCTTAAGACGTTTTCTTTATTCATTATGAACTAAACCCTTCAGATACCTGAAGGGGATGAAACCTAAATGAATCTTGTTATTGTTTTCCAAATTATATGATAAATACTTAGTTTATTCTTAATTATGCGTGCTTAATCCAAATCTGATGTGCTTAGGTGGAGGAGGAATAGACCCTGCTTAAGAGTAGATCTAGCATAATTAAGCGGAGTTGATCGCACGCCTAGAGATAGGGTGACGAGATTTTATCGGATTAGGGTGAAACTTAATATGGGAGCCATAGATCGATTTACTACTATTCTAGGGGTTATTATTTGAGAAAGAGATTTTCGTTAATTAACCTAGGGTTAGACGTTATTCGCCTCGAGAGAGGGTTTAATATATGTTAGGGAGTCTTACGGATCAAACTAAGTGAATAAATCGTATGGTTCAGTGTTAAATAACAAGTGAAATCTTAGTGGATTCTTCCTGAGGGTATCGTCGTGATCAACGGAGTTTCTGTTCAAGTTATTTTCCAATTCATTCTTTATGTCTTTGTGTCTTTAGTTTAGTAAGTCATTAATTTAGATTAAAGCAACTTCACCTATTTTAGGCCAAATAATAAAAAGAAAGTTAGTATTAGTACTTTTAGTTCCTTTGGGTTCGACAATCCGGTTTTGCTTAAGCTATACTACTGTTCGATAGGTACACTTACTTTAAGTCATTGTCAGAGTTAGTTTTCAGGTTCGATCATTCTCTTTATAAATTTTAAAACTCGACAAAACAACGATCAAGTTTTTAGCGCCGTTGCCGGGGAACTAAAATATTAAGAAAGCTTTATTCTTTTACTTTAGCCTTTATTTTTATTTTCGTAAATTATTTTGTTAATTTTATTTCCTTCTTTTCCTAGCAGGTACCTCTAGTTTATGACTAGAAGGAACCTGACAGGACCTTTAGTAAACGATAGTGATATTGAAGCTACCACTCGTAGAAATCGCAGAGAAATTAGGCGAGCCCTAAATTACACAAAAGAAGAGAAAGAAGGCAGGTCCAATCCTACTGAAGGGATGGACGAGAATAATCTACCACAAGATGTGGGAGAAAACAATACTCCACGTACTATGTATGATTATGCTAAACCTCATTTAACACGAGCTGAATCTAGTATTGTTAAGCCTGCTATAGCTGCTAATAATTTTGAATTAAAGCCTAACACAATACAAATGATTCAACAATTTATTCAATTTAATGATTTGCAGGACGAAGACCCGAATACTCATATAGCCAATTTTTTAGAGTTCTATGATACTTTCAAAATAAATGGCATTTCTAATGATGTCATTCATCTTGGTTATTTCCCTTTTCATTAAGGAATAAAGCCAAACAATGGTTATACTCGTTACCACGAGGGTCAATCACCATATGGGACCAAATGACCGAAATTTTTTTATTAAAATATTTTCCACCGACCAAAACGGCCAAATTACGGAATGATATCTCTTCTTTTGTGCAGATGGATTTAGAAACATTATACGGCACATGGGAGAGATACAAGGATCTCTTGAGAAGGTGTCCACACCATGGTCTACCCTTGTGACTACAAGTCCAAACTTTCTATAATGGTGTAAACCCTTCAACGAGGCAACTAATTGATTCAGCCGCCGGTGGAACCCTAAAAACAGAACTCCTGAAGCAGCCTACAAGTTCATTGAAGAGATGTCACTGAATAACTATCAGTGGCAGGTTACAAGGACAAAACCCACAAAATCAGCTGGAGTTTACAACCTCGATGCAGTGACCATGCTATCAACATAGGTAGAGATGATGAATAAAAAGCTTGATAGTTTGTGTTCTTCGCCGGTACATCCAGTTATGTAGTGCAACACAAGTGGAACTGTGGCGAATCCTGAGTACCCACACTACCAACCGGACGTAGAGACCGAACAGATAAACCATATAGGTAATAATTTTAGATCCAATAATAATCCTTATTGTAATAACTACAATTCAGGTTGGAGGAACCACCCAAATTTTTCATGGGGAGACCAAGGAAACCCAAAAAATCAAAGACAACAACCTCCTCAAAATTTCCAAAATCAGCCATATCCGCAAGAGAAGAAGTCAAACTTCGAAGAGATGCTGACAAAATTTATGGCAAACACAGAAAAATGTTTCCAAGAAACTGCGAAAACAATTAAAAACAACGAGAACCGAGTCGGGAAACTTACTAAGTCAGTCAAGGAAGCCACTAATGCAGTCGAACGACTCGCAAAGCTAATTTTAGAATGACCGCAAGGACGTCTACCAAGTAACACCGAGATTAACCCAAAAGAGCAAATTCAAGCCATCTCAGTTCATGACAGTAAGGGGTTAGATGAACCCAATCCAATACAAGAAACCAAGGTAGACGAAGGTAAGGTAGAGGTAACACAAGAAAAGCCAAAACCAGTAATCAAGGAGTACCAATCTCGCATACATTATCCCAAAGCGATGAAAAGAGACGATTCAGAAGAACAATTCGGTAAGTTTCTTAAACTCTTAAAGAAATTGCATATTAACTTACTCTTCTCGAAGTTCCTTTTCAGATGCTAGGCTCCTGGAAATTTTTAAGACAGCTCTTGACTAACAAACTCAAATTAGACGAAAAGCACCATGTGAAATTGAACGTAGCATGCTCAGCAATGCTACAAAATAGACTACCACGAAAGCTAAAAGATCTAGGGAGTTTTGCAATTTCATGTTTAATTGGTAGTTTAGCTATTGATAATGCATTAGCTGATTTAGAGGCAAGCATAAATGTCATGCCATATACATTATTTAAACGACTAGGTCTAGGGAAGCCCAAACAAACTAGGATGAGTATACAATTAGCTGATAAAACTATTAGAATTCCTAGGGGCATTATCAAAGATGTTCTTGTCAAAATCGATAAATTTTTTTCCCAGTAGATTTTGTTGTCTTAGATATGGATGAGGATAATTCAATCCCCTTAATTTTAGGAAGACCTTTTCTAGCAACTGCCAAGACTAAAATTGATGTTGCCACAGGAGAACTCATACTTTGTATAGGTGACGAATCAATCAGTTTTCAAGCTCTTGACTCGGCCAGGAAAACAATCGATGAAGGTAAGAAAGTTAATACAGATGATAATCAAATTGTTCAACCTTTATCGTAGGAAACACCGCAAAGACACAACCTTGAGCCGACTCATAAATCCCAAATCGACAAAGAAGAATCACACAAGGAACAAGACCTTAGGGTGACAATTTAGAAGAGCAGAGGACACAAGTTAAAGAAGAACCGGAACCACACGAAATAAAACCAGAGGAACCTTCAGAAGAGCTCGTAAGAACATCAAACCACTACAAAATAGGAGACTAGGTACTGTTAGACAAAGCAGATTGCACATCATCACAATAGACCTGAAGGCAAAGGGAGAAAACCTTCTTAAGGTACACAATATCTTTCCACACGAAATAGTCGAGGTAAGTAACTCAACATTCAACACTTTTGAGGTAAACACTTCTCGACTTCAATTTTGCTAAGAAAATAGAACTTTAAGCAAGAGGGAAGATATTCAAACCTTTAAACCTCTCTGATTTTTTCAATATCGAGGAAAGTCTAGCTTAAGACTATAAACGAGCGTTTTTGGGAGGCAACCCGAGCACTAACCCTACTTCTTTTTACATTTGTTTTCATTTTATTTTATTTTCTTTCTCTTTCACTTTGTAAACTAACCAAAAGTGTAGATTTCTAGGGCACATGGCCTTACACACAGCCGTGTCCGTGGCCGTGTGGACCACCAGAATCCTCTGTACTGACATAACAGTGACCGTACGAATCAAATTCCAACCACTTTTTGACGTCACAGATCCAACCACTCCCTCACGGGCACCGGTAAATTGGCACGGTCGTGCTTCAAGACCGTGTGAAGCTACTGACTTACCAGACACGGAAAAATACACCCATGATACCCAACTGTGCCAACACACTGCCTTTTCAGGAATGGGCATGGCATTTGAAAAACGGGCGTGGGTGAACAAACACGCTCAGACATACGGTCGTGCGATGTGGCCATGTAATTCTACAAACCCTCGGTCCACGGGCGTGGAAACGTGTCAGATTTGAGATTCTATTTAAACCCCACAGCCCTTCTCCTTCTCCTCTCATTCTTTCTTCCTTCTTTTTCTTTTTTTCCTTAGAAAAGATGTCCAGACTCTTGAGCTACACTAGAATCATGTCGAAGAAGCGTAAGAAGGCAAGCATTGTCTCCTCAAAGGAGACGCCAACATATAAGTTCATGCCGGCTGCTTCATCCAAACACCAAGCTAAGGGTCTTTTAGACCATTTAAAATTTTTTTTACGTTTATTTTCCCCTTTATCATACTTATCTATACTTCTCTTCTGCTTAATATATTTTAATTTTTTTTAGTTTTTTAGTGTCAGATTCTAAAGGCTGCTTGGGAATCACGCACCATAACCTTAGAGGTCACACCCAGCTCGCGAACCATCCAACAATAAGGACTCCTTAGTCCATTAGTCTTTTCTTTCAATTTCAGTTTTCTTCTTAGTCTCATTCTCTTTATTTTCTTTGTCTTTAATTATATTATTAGTATATTATTAATGTTTCTTTAGATTTCTTGGCTATAAATTTACAGGCTACCCAACTTCTTTATCTAGTACAAAGTTCATCGGTAACCACCCCACCAGGCCCATAGAAAATGCCACCACCGCCTCCTCCAACCACCTTCTACCACGACCTCTGCCAACTCCCGGAATCATCCAAAATTCAGAAAGTTTCACTTCTCCCCTTCTCTTTTGATTACATTATTGTTTATCTATCTTTGTATATTGAGGACAATGTACATCTTAAGTATGGGGCGTAAAGTACCTAACTTTTTGCATTATTCTAAAATCTTGAATTTTAGTCTTATTCCTAAGTAATTTTCTCATATTATTAATTAGGGTGAAATTTCTGATGATTTATAATTTTTATTGATATGTTTTTGAGTAAGTCATTGATAATTGTGCATTGATGATTAAAATTGAAAAATACTAGAGAATCGAGCATGATAAGTCTATTTTTCAAGAATTAAAAATTTTTCCTAGGTTGTTGAACTGAATTTGAATATTACCTTGAAGTTCAAAATTTACAGGATTAATATCAAAAACCCATAAATTTTGTGAGATTTGAGCCTTATAGAGCATATATTCTTTTTCATGCTCACTTTATTGATTATGAGTGTGTTGTTATTCTAGAACTTGCCTCGATTATACAAGTCAAGACCACATTATTGATTTGATATACTGAGATGATAAATGCACCTAGGTTTTAACCCATTCACTCCACTAAAAAGCCTACCTTCACAAATTAACCCCTAGTGAACCCTTTTTAATCTTAACAACCCTTTTTATTGATTTACCCGTGAATATTAACCCAAAAACCTTTGTATTTGTTATCACCATTCTTTTAACTACCCTTTTATCGAGAATTGATTTGATCAGTTGCCGAATTAATTTATTTCAGTTGATAAAGTTTTTTCTTTATTATGTTTCTACTTAGTTTGTTCCTAAAAAAACAAAGGATATTCAAGTATTAGTATATGATAAAAGAAGCTTATGCGTTTAAATTCCAATTGTTGAAGAAGAGCTCGTAGTAAAAGTATTATCAATAGTAATATTACTAGTTTCAAAGCAATCATTTATTTTCTAGTTCATTATTCTTAGTAGGAAATTTATCAGATCAATCTCGATTTTTAACCTTCTAATTCAGCCTTTATCCACACCTTTAATCCAAGCCACGTTACAACCCTGTTAAAGACCTTTTGATTTGTGTATCATCTCATATTACAGTGGTGGAGATTTGATTTTCAGGTAAGCCTATGGGATTAACCTTTCAGGTTTGACTTATGAGTGCTTATTCTTAAACCTTAAACACTTCAAGTGCTTTGAGTGAATCTTTAGTGAGGATGTCAATGCTTGTCAGTTTTGAATCAGGGGTAATTATTTAGATAAGGGGAGACACCTATGTTTTTCGTCTTACAAATATATGACTTATAAATGCTTGAATCTTTATGAGTCCTTGAAGTAAATCATCCATATATAAATTATCTATGAATTATGATGAGGCATTATTAACAGGAATTATGAATTATAGAAAGTTCTTTTTAATTATAAGTTGAGAATTTTGCTTGAGGACAAGCAAAAGCTTAAGTGTGGGGGTATTTGATAAACCATAAAAGTAACATATTTTAGGCCCACATTTAGTATGCTTTTTGATGATTTAGACCTTGATTTATGTAAAAAGGTGGTCTTAATCTTTTCTTTTCATGTTTTTACTCAGGAAAGCACCCGAGGACGAAAAGAATAAGAAACGGGCTTAAAACGGGCCAATTTGGGCCAAAGTGGAAATCGAAACGGCCTGAACTTCAAGCCACATGATCGTGCCTCGAAAATTAGCTAAGACACGGCCATGCCATAATTTACACGGTCATGCCCCAATCGACAGAATTGAGACACGGCCTGAAGACGATTTACATGGGCGTGTACCATGGTCGTGCCCCTGTCGCGAGAGAGAGTAATTTCACTCGAATTTGGATATTTTGAGGTAAAGAAACACATTCCAAAGCTTATTCAAACACCCGAGTAGGAAGTATACTTGAATTAGCACACTTAGAGGCCAAGTAAAGCATTCTAAAAGTCTATATAAACACCCTAAGTGTATCCTGAAAGAGGGCGGTTAGTGAGGCCAAGGAGCCGAGCCAGAAGGCTAGATTTGTGGAAATTACTCGAAGATAGCTAGTTGATCCATCTCAAAAAGCTGAAATTCTACTCAAGATGACGAATTTCTCCTTCAATTCCTTTAGGGGGTTTTAGGGACTTCTTATGTTTTGTTTTATATTTTCTCTTGAGATGTTTTCTTTATTCATTATGAACTAAACCCTTCAGATACCTGAAGGGGATGAAACCTAAATGAATCTTGTTATTGTTTTCTGAATTATATGATAAATACTTAGTTTGTTCTTAATTATGCGTGCTTAATCCAAATCTGATGTGTTTAGGTAAAGGAGGAATAGACCTCCCGCTTAAGAGTAGATCTAGCATAATTAAGCAGAGTTGATTGCACGCCTAGAGATAGGGTGATGAGTTTTGCCAGATTAGGGTGAAACCTAATATGGGAGTCCATAGATCGATTTACTGCTATTCTAAGGGGTTATATTCGAGAAAGAGATTTCTATTAATTAACCTAGGGTTAGACATTATTCGCCTCGAGAGAGGGTTTAATATACGTTAAGGAGTCTTACGGATCAAATTAAGTGAATAAATCATATGGTTCAGTGTTAAATAACAAGTGAAGTCTAGGTGGATTCTTCTTGAGGGTATCATCGTGATCAACTGAGTTTCTCTTCAAGTTATTTTCCAATTCATTCTTTCTATCTTTGTATCTTTAGTTTAGTAAGTCGTTAATTTAGATTATAGCAACTTCACTTATTTTAGGCTAAATAATAAAAAGAAAGTTAGTATTAGTACTTTTAGTTCTTTTGGGTTCGACAATCCGGTCTTGCCTAAGCTATACTATCGTTCGATAGGTTCACTTGCCTTAAGTCATTGTTATAGTTAGTTTCAGGTTCGATCATTCTCTTTATAAATTTTAAAACTCGACAAAACAACGATCAGGACCATAATGGCTACAGGGTGTATTGTGCCACTAGTGTGAACTCACATTCTAAAAGTCATTTTACATAACCATAAGTCTTATTTCACTACTCATAGTAATCAGACATGAAATCATTACTTACTTTAGTATCATATTGGAGGCTGCCCATTCTAAATGCCAAAAGTATATTTGGGCGAATACTATTTTGCCAATCATACTTCTATATGACCATGCACCATATCCATATATTCGTACATTTATACCATTATTCTTTGTTTGGTCATACCTTATCCCTTTCATGATTTCCCTTAACTATTCCTATTACAGATGGCCTCACGGACAAAATACTTTTTGTTTGTCATATACTCTGGCGCACTTTAACTTCTATGTTTTTATCTAGTTACTATGTGGGGTTAGCCATAACACTTCGTATAGAGCTTTTCTTTCAGAATCCATCGAGCTAGGGTGTACAAGTGTTTTCGAGGAATTTCTTATGCTTAGCCAAATCCTTATGTCTTACTTGCTCAAATCTTACTCTTTATGCCTTGCTCCCAATAATATCATTTGATCTTTAGGACTTCGCCAGGTGGGATGTTACAATATTCATAATGTATTCTATGTCTCTATGTTGAGACAATATCGATCCGACCCTTCCCATATCGTTCCAATCCAGGAAATTGAGGTGAGACCAGATTTGTCATTTGAGGAGGAACCCGTACAAATTCTAGATCATGAGGTAAAGTTTCTGAGAAGGAAACAAATCCTGCTAGTTAAGGTTCTGTGGTGGAATCATGGCACGCGAAAGAGATGTTTCGCCAACAGTATCATTATTTGTTCGAACTAGGTAAATGTTGAGGACGAAATTTCTTTAAAGATGGGAGAGTTGTCACACCCCAAAATAGAGGGAGTTAATCAGAATAATTAACTAATAAATGAATTAAACTTGATGTAAGTAGTTAGTGCCCTCCTTAGAGGTCCTAGATTCAAGCTACTCCTATCCCATTTCTTTTCCTTTTATTTTAGCAAATTAGGATAAAAAGCACACTAAAATAAGTACTATTTAAAGTAAAATTAAACAAGATATAGGCTTAGGCCTAATTGTTAAGAGCAAGATTCCTTTCCCATTAGCCCAAATTCGAGCCACACTTTTCCCCTTTCATTTATTTTTTATTCTGGCCAAAATTAGTTAAATTGCCATGCCCCCCTAGGGTTTCCAAAACCCTAGGTATTTAGCTGTCTTTTTCTAATTAGATTTGGCTTCTTGTTTTATTTTCAATCCCTATTAGAATTTCTATTCTCTCTCCCTATTCCTCATTTCTTTTCTTTTCCTTTTCCTTTTCTTTTCATCATACTTTCATTCCATTGCTGTTAATTATTTTTGGTTGTCTCGAATCAAAACATTCTTTGTTTACTCGTGTTTCTACCAGTTGTCGAATTTATCATCGTTAGCATCTGTAATTTCGCCGAAATTTGGTAAGTGATTTGTTTCAATTAGTAGAACTCGTAAATACCGCAATAGCACCATCCATGTAAATATTGCAATTCGATTACTCAATCTTTTTCGATTTTTACCGAATATTTCGATAATCTTTGACAAATCTTGAAGCAAATCGTTAACTCATATATAAATTTCATTTGAATGACATGTTTTAAGTGCATCAAATCAGATTTAACCATAAGGAATGTCAGTCGGGCTATCAGTGAAAGGTGTGTGTTCTTTTACAAGTGAATTGGGGCAACCGTGCCTAGGATTAGGGCCACGTGGTCTCCCATATGGACATGTGGACAACACGGGTGGACCACATGGACCCCCACACGGCCATGTGCCCTGGAAACCTTAGGTTAGTTCGTGAACCACATGGCCAAGCCACACGGTCGTGTCTCCTCTATAAGTTAATTTGTGCACTTGTCACACTACTACAGTCTGTTACACGGTCTAGACACACGGCTGTGTAACCCTTTCACACTGCCTATAGCCTCTCACACGGTTGTGTGACCCCTATTTTATAGTTTTGTACAAAATTTTGTGAATTATCTACTTTAGTCCTTGTATAATCCCCGAACTGTTTCTAAAAATTTTATTCACTCGATTGAGTTCCTGATATTTTGAACATGTTAAACTATGTTATTTGATGATTGAACTGCTACAGCTTAGTGATTATATGTGAATATTTCATATCTATTGTCATTGTTTTTCTGATGAATTGATAGTGTTATTCTTACCACTGTATTACTGGTTGCATGTCTACTGTCATTATTGAACCGAATACATGTTAAACATGCCTACTGTTACTATTGAATCGAATAAATATTAGCATGTCTATTGGTTCTATATTGTACTGTTACTAGCATGTCACACTAAATTGCATTGGGTGGGATGATTGAAAGGAGGAAGTACTGGCAGTTTAATAATCTACAAACATTGGTGGTTTATCCACGAATTTACTAGCAGCTTTTATCTACAAATACATTGTGTATTCATAACCTACTAGCAGTTTATTTGCAAACACTGATGATTTATCCACAAACTTATTGGCAGCTCTTATTTGAAAATATGTTGTGCATCCACACCCTACTGGTAGTTCATCTGCAAACACTGGTGGTTCATCCACAAATTGGAGTGTCGAGATAAAAGAGTTTTGGGGTACTCTTACTGTGGAGTGTAGCAGTGGCGTAGGATATTTTCTGATAAACTAAAATTGCATTGCATTGACACTCATAAGCATGCTTGAATGAAATGTCAATTCCTGTTATACTATACGTATGCTATTGAATTGAAAACTATTATTATTGGTTTATTAATAATCTACACTAGTTTACTTGTGATCGGACTCACATTGAACTTCATAGCTCACTCCCCTTTTAATTTTCATCCTTGCAGATAACCCACCAGGTTAGGACGAGGACACAACATATAGAGGGCTCGGAATCGTTTTATTTATATAAAAGTATTATTAGTCTTATTTATATAATTCTTGTTATTTCGAAACTGTATTGTTTTATTTATATTGTGGCATAGGACTTATGTTTAGGGGTTGTTTAACATGCATGATTTTTAATTTGAATTTAGAACATGGAATTAGAATTGGTTATGCACTAAATAATTTTGATTTAACTTATTTAAAACTAAGTTGAATATCACTTTTTCACTAATAGGTAATAACTAAATTTTAAGTACTAAAAAAATTAGGAATTAGCTAAGTTTTTGAAGGTAATCGTCGTTACAACAAAAATGTTAAACTTAATCAGTTTTTGGTTAACTCGTGGATTTTTTTGAAATTAGGCTCAAGTTTCTTCTAAGATAAACAAATATTTTAAAATGACTATTTTATAAACACCGTTAGCTTACCAAGTAATTTCGGTGGCTAATGTAGTCTTCCGAATTCGAGTCTAACGTGTAGGTTGGGTTGAGAAGGTTTCAACCTTTTCTTGCGACAGACTAGGGTTTTTATGCAACATTTAGTTTTTAATTTATTGAATGATTTTCGAATATTGATTTTGTATAAGATTTCTAAGATTGTAATTGGGTAATAGTTTTAGAAGTTAATTAATACAAATCATTAAAGAAATTAGGATTGATTTTATTTATAATCTTTAATTTCTTGAATATTGATTAAAAATAGCATTTTTATTTAGAATTTGTTGTTGCTAGTATGATTATTGTAAATCTTGTATTTAAAAATTGACATATTGCATTCTCATAGCACCAAAAACACTTAAATGTTTTTTATTTTGTGAGCAAAATTACTAACTGTATGTTGGCTTCATGAACACCTTTATGTAGGCTTAGATTTTTTTGTTCTAAATGTTTAACAAAATGAAAAAAAAATAAAGAAACTCTACTAGTGAAGTAGAGGAAGAACAAGAAAAAATATTATACATTAGTTAAATGACTTTAATAAACGTTCTAATTTAAAAAAAAAAATCCTACAATCTAAATTTCTGACTGCGCCACGATTAACACGTATCATAATATATGTTTTAAATAACACCACGCAACAAAAGAAATATTTAATAACTTATAATAATTATTAGTAATATTTAATAAAATTTAAATTATTTATAAATTTTGAACAATTATATTCAAATAATTCTAACTAATGTTATTAATTTAAAGATTAAAAGATCTAATTGATCAAAATTTCCAATAAATATTCTAGCTTGTGATGTATGCAAATATAATAGATGTTTATGATATATATAACATTCATCAAGAATATATTGACCAAAAATCTAAAATAAAGAGCACAAGTGAGAGTGTAGTTCTAGAGTCGCAGAAAAATAGAATATATATATATATATATATATTTAAAATTTTAAAACAGTTTATATTTTTAAATATATTTATATAATTTTAAAAAATTATAAACTTTTATATTTTATAAAAATATATTTTTCATAATTTTCTAATTTAAAAGTTTTTTAAAATTTTTTAATTTTAAAGATTAGGACTAAATCGGTATAAAATTGAGAGATAAATTTTTGGTTTTTTTTTTTTAATTAAGACCCAATTGGTAAAATCTATAACATTTGAAAGCCAATAAAATTACAAGGTCAGCATCCAGTTAATCAATTAACGAATAAGTAACAAAAAATAAATAAATGTCAATAACATTAGTGACTGAATTTTGGAGTTGGGTGATCAAAACAAAAAAAAAATCTGGTAATATCTGGATGGCTGCTGCTGTATTTATTTATTTTTTTTTGACAAAGAAAACCTTAGCGCAGGGTTAGGAGGAGTAGCAAATGTTGGGAGTTCAATCCCACATCTTTCGACACTACCTCTAAAATCAAATAAACTAAGCTTCAAATTTTGTCACAGAAAATTATGGATCACCTGAACAACAACACAAATCTTATCTTCAACCCCATTCCTTTAGAAACCTTCTGTAAGTGCAAAAACTCGGCCAGCCAGAGGTGAAGGCAGCGCCGCAATTGCTTCCTGGACAGTCTGACAGAACAGCAATGACAAATTAGCTTCTTAAGCCCACCAGGTAACACATACTAAGGTAGCATTTAAGACTATGATTTGAGTCCCTTCGAATTATTATCAAAGGTCGCAGATAAACTGAACCACATACACCAGAACTGGATCAGCCTGGACATACCTTTAATGCATACCGAGCTGAGAAGTGAATCAAAAGAATTGCTCTGTTTTTGAACTTGTCCGCATAATTAATTATCTAAAGTCCAATCCGTTAAAAAGACAAGGAAAAAAAAACACGGTTAGGAATTGAAACCTGAACAGATACAGTTTTCATATGCATAAAATACAAGACGATTTCTAGAGTCGGGAAGTTTTACCTCAGACAGATGAACGTGTCCATAATCTCTGGCGTGCTCAACCGATACTGAGTTATCTACAAATGTGCTCTGCAAAAGAAAACCTAATAATAATCATTCCCAAAATCTTTGAAACTAAAATACATCTCCTATTTAGCTCAAAAGCTAAACTGCATTTTGTTTTGGACTTCTATCTTTGAGCTAACATGAAAATTTCAAGAGTCCAAGGCATTTAATGACTATATTGCGGTGGGGAAGGGGGTTAACTAGCTCTCGAAAACTACTGCCAGGTTTGCTATCACTGCAAATCAGCACACCCAACAAAAGGGATGGAAATGATTGACGTTATCACTATCCACAAAGTAAAACTAAAAATCTAAAACCATTTAATACATGCAGGATTCTGAACAGGATATCATTGAAACAAGAATCATGAATTGCATAATTACGATAAACTTGCAGCCTATGCTTAACATTTATACAATTCAATGTTGCTTTTATGAAAGTGGTTTTCCAATAGAAATCTAAGTTTGAGTACCCTATGGCTATCGAGGAGACTTCATAAGAAGAAAGCAAACCAACATTTCTAACACAACAAAAGAATTTTAGCAACTCACCTCCACAACAAGAATCTTTGCCCTCAAAACATCTAAATTAGCTTCATCAACTATGAAGTCAGACATTGTATCTCCAGTAAAGGCAACTTCTGGTGTCGTAGTAGTGTAAGTAATCTGCCAGTGCATGAAGTCAACCAAGTTACATACAAGCTTTATAAGAGAACTTTTGACTACAATAACAAGTAAAAACACTAGTTAAAACCCCTTTGAAAAAACCACTTTGGTTATTTTACCCATTATTATCATATATAAAGTTCCGGAGAAGAAAACATACTGCAAATCTTATAAAGAAAAATGAATTAAATTAACAGGTTTTTCTCTTCTTGAAAGCACATTCAACTTAATATGAAACCTACAGGAGATAAGAAATTACTAAACTCTTCGGCACGTTCTTGTAAACACAGAGAAGAAAAAGGAAACAAGTTTTCAGTTAAGGAGAAAAAATATAAAGAGGAAAGCATCAGGTATAGCAGTAAAAGAAGCAAAAGACCATCAACCAGCAGTGGAAATTTAAGAAGGTTGTACTCATGATAATCAAGACAGACCTCCACACCTGATGACTTCAAGTTCTTGATCTCATTTCCAGAAAGCCCCAAGTACTCGTTTTGAGTTTTTGTTTTACAGAATAAACTACATAACCCTGCAACAGTTACACTATGCAAATGTCAAGCGTAAAGACAAGTCGGAAGCCAGGAAAAAGAATACGAAAACAAAAAATACTAGGGCCGCATTTATTCACCTGGCTCGGTATGACATGGTAAGTTCTAAAAGCTCTTACTTTTAGGTCCCTTCTCAAGAAAAACTCTTCTCCTGCAAATACAAGTGATATGCATTTGACAAGAAAATATATACAAAAGGAGGTGATTAAAAAGGATAAGCTTTTAAAAGTTAAATAAAAGTTGCACATTACCCACATCCAAGCCGATTAAATTATGCTTAAGCTCTGATTGATCCATCTTTCTATGCACCTCAAAGAGTTTCTCTACATCTTCTTTTATACAAGTAGGTACAGCAATTGTTGGGGGCTTCATGCCATATAAACCCCGTGTTGCGACATACATTGGCAGGCCACCCTGTTAAACAAATAGACAGTATATCGATATTCTTCATACCAAAGCTTATCGGGTTAGGATCCCTGAGATTATTTTCATGGTCATTTCTTTTCAAAACAATTTTAGTCACCCTTCATATGTACGAGTTTCACAATCGATAAGTGGTTCTCATAAATATAAGTGGTTGACGAATGTATTCAAAAGTAATACACAAAAAATAAGGGGCGAGGGCCTAATATACAAGTATTGTAGGAATCAACATGAAGAAAATAGCACATTGAAAAAAAAACGTAAACATCTACACAATTTGAAGTACCTAAAAACAGAGATTCATAAGAAGAAACTTCCAATTCTACCTTCAAACAATAAATTCTTTAAGCAGAGTACATTTCTTCAGTAATCACCTGATTTTCTAATAGTATTATCAATTCAGCATCCAATAAAAGAAAAAGAGGAAAACCAATAATTAGATAACCAAAAGCAAGAACAAGAACACAAGAAAGAGAAAGAGAGGGAGGACAAAACTAACAATATGATCCATATGGCCATGAGAAATAAAAAGGAAATCTTGAGAAAGGGCACGTTGTGGGCATCGACCGATATCAAATGCTAAGTTAAGAGTGGGAAAAATAATGCAAGTTTCATGCCCTCCTATTGACAACCCTTCCACTCGGTACCCTTCAATTTCCAATCCCTTTTTGCTCTTTTTCTCATCGTTTCCTTGGTTTCCTAGTTCTGGGTTCTTTGATTTTGGACCCCTTTTATCCATTTGAAAGTTTTAAGACGAAGAACAAACAAGAACTGGCTTGGCTTCAGTTGGGGAGAAACACAGAGTTGAATAAGCTTTTGGGTTTTTTTTTTTTTTTTTTTTATGGTATTGAATAATTTGGGTAAAATACTCAAATATATAAAAAAAAAACTAAATTTATTAAAACTAGATTACAAAAATAAAAAAATTCTTATTTATTAAATATATTAAAACTAAATTACAAAAAATAAAATAAAAATTTCTTATTTATTAAATATATTAAAACTAAATTACAAAAAATAAAAAATAAAAAACTTCTTATTTTATTAAATATATTAAAACTAAATTACAAAAAATAAAAATAAAAACAACATCTTATTTATTAAATATATTAAAACTAAATTACAATAAAATAAAAATAAAAACAACTTCTTACTTTATTACATATATTAAAATTAAATTACAATAAAAAATTAAACAATTTCTATTTTATTAAAATATTAAAATTAAATTACAATAAAAAATTAAACAACTATTATTTTTTAAATATATTAAAACTAAATTACAAAAATAAAAAATAACTTTTATTTCATTAAAAAATTCAAATTAAATTACATAAAAAATAAACAACTTCTATTTTATTGAAGATATTAAAATTAAATTACAAACACAAATAAAAAACAACTTTTTATTAAAAATAAAAATTATTACAATTTAAAAATAAAAAGCCCATCGAATCAATATTGATTCCTATTTGAATCGAGTGCCACACTGGGGTAATTGGCAATTCTGTATTGGATTCCTCCTTCTTCTAGCTTCCAGCGAAGGTCGTGGAACCTCGGGTGGGATTCGATTCCTCCGTGGTGGGTGCAGTTGTGGGTGTTGTGAGGATGACCCACCTTGATAAAATAACGACCCCGAAGGTGTTTGCATAAACCACGGCGGGGGTGTCTGAATTTGGTATGGTGAAGAAGCTGGTAAAAAGAAGTGCACCCCGACGGCGCCTCCTGTGATCCCTCACGCGACGACGGCCTCAAGATCGGTTGGCCAGTCGGAGTAGTCAGGAACGGACTCGAACTAGGCCATGCATTCCAACCTGGGGTGGGACTAGGAAAAGGAAACATATATGGGTTAGGATACATATAAAGGCTAAGGTACGCACCTGGCATAAAGGCTAAAGGCTGTGATGTCGGTGCCGTCGGTTGAACTGATGGGCCCGGTGACTGTGTGGGCGCTGTTGATGGGCCCGGTGACTATGTCGGCACTGTTGATGGTCCCGTCTCATCACCCCTTCTCCTTGGATTTAAAGGGCCCCGACATTCCCTTTATTGACGAAGCTGCCGTCGCCTCTCTTCTTCTGACAACAAATACGCCTTACCATGGATCCTAAACCATGGCATGTATTCTGGCACGCATGCTAACTCAGGAACGACGACCGGTTCCCGGATAGGTAAATAGTCATACTGGTTCTCCCACATCTCGATATATGCTAACCAAAATCTTGGCCAATTCGTGTGCAACTGCCGTAAGTCCACTTTGTGCTCATCATCGAGCACCTCAGGTGGCACGAGAATCGATTTTCAGAATCCAAATTGTCGCAGAACCCGATCTGACTGGTGCATCTCCACGGTCACATAGTTGATCAATGGGACCTTCACGTGCCAAATGTTTGAATTTTGCAAGAACTCTTCCGGAATTACTGCCCGAATTGCCGGATCCTCGTACGGTGTCTATTGAAACTATATTAACATTACCAAAATATTAGTTATATACATAATACTAAACACTAAATATGAAATACTAAATTATAAATACGAAATTCGAAACTTACTTGTGATTCCGACCGTTGGTCCAATAGAAGTCGTATATCTTCAAGCGAGGTAGGTATTCCAGCATAACTCGCTAAATGGTTCCACCTAATTAAATAAATTTTTAGCATACAATTATACTATAAATCTACGTAATAATTGTAAAATATAACATTAAATTTACCTCATTATTAGTGGGAATGAATATGGGTGGTCGAGTCGAGGACGTAAAAATGGAAATCGAAATTATGCCTATGACTGCAGTAGTGATAGGCAACCTCCGATTTAACTTTACTCGGCGCGTCGCCTTACATCTCCCGATACAACCGATAGCATGGCGGACTTCAACTCAATTCACTTGGTGCTCTAAAATCAACAAGTTTCAGCAGCCATCTCAAGTGTACGAGGTTTCTAGACAGGTCCGGCATCAGATAACCTCCAATTATCTCAAGAATGTATGCCCGAGCATACCGTATTCTTTCTATTTCGTTCGAACCATCATTCGGCTCTGGGAATGTGTCTCGTAACTAGGCCATCTCGATCCGACCTCCATGAATGTTATCCGGAATGTCACCTAGAAGCTTGTAGCATACGACCATCCAGTCGGTAGACGTTACGGACCCGGTGACTACCGACTCGTCCACCGGCAATCCTAATTGCAACTGCACATCTTCCAGAGTGATGATACACTCTCCGCATGGAAGATGGAAAGGGTGCGTCTCGGGTCTCCACCTCTCTATCGTGGCCACGTGCCAAAAACCCTCTTCCCGCAGGTAATTCTCTATCAACGACGATGGAGGACCATGCATATTGCGAATATAACATTGCAACACCCGATCTACAGACTGTTTAAAAAATTATAAAAATAAAAAGTAATTAAAATTGCATAAACCTAAAAAATATTAAATAATATTGAAAAATTAAAATTAAAACTTACCATTTGCATTTGATCGACGGAGATGTGCTTGTTGTCTAGACGAATTAATTCCCCGGCCATTGATAATACGATCGAAAATTTTAAGGCCACGTTTGGTTCGCTGTAATGGAATAGAGCTGTAATAAGTAATTCAACTGTTTGGTTGAATGGAATGGAATAGAGCTGTAATAGAATTCTTGTGTTTGGTTGAATGGAATGATGTTGTAATAGCATAAGGAAAAGAACTAAAATGACCAGAACACCCTTAGCATAATTTTTTTTAGGTAGATGATTATTGTTATTGTTATTAAATTTTAATAAGATTATTATTGAAAATAATTTAATAAAAATAATAAATAATTTAATCATATTTTAACATAATTATTATTAAATATAATTTAAAAAATAATTTAATAACATTCTTAATATTGTAATGGCTAAATTCAAGATTATCGGAACAATGGTTTAAGTAACCATAAATCCGATTTAAAGAGAAATTTAATTCAATATATTTGAATCAATATTTATATGATAGGAAATATTTTTATAAATATTTATAAAATGTTAGTAATGTGGTATTAAAATTTAGTTAGAAAATTTTAACGATATGGGTAGGTAATTAAATGAAAAGGACTAAATTGAAATGAAAGTAAAATTTGAATTATAGATTAAAAATTATAATGGACCAAAATGGTAATTATGCTATTTTTAAATGTTGAGGTGACATAAGCATAAAAATCTTAAGATTTTATGTGATAAAATATATTATTATTAGATAATTATGTTAATATAATATTATATTATAAAATAAGGTAAAGAATAAAAGAGAAGAAACTGAGAAGAAAACGAAACAGAGAGCAGGGAAAGAAAGAAAGAAAGAAAGAAGAAAAGGAAAATAGAAAGTTTGAAGCTTGGAGTTTAATTTGGTAAGTTAATTTAGTCCTTTTCTTTTAATTTTGATGCTTTATAAGTTTTAGAACAAAGTTTTGATGAATTTAAGTTGAAGTTTTTGAAGTTTTAGAGTTTTTGAATATAGCATATGATGAATAAAATGATGAATTAGTGGTTTAATTGAAAGAATTTAAAGTTAGAATTGGATAAAGGACTTAATTGTAAAACAAGCTATAAGAAAACAGTTTTGGGACAGCAGCAGTAGAGTAAGTTTGAAAATTCACCAAAAATTGCAGAAGTGGAATTAGAAGTTGAGTGAGATATGAAATTAAATCTTATTGAGTCTATTTTCATATGAAAGAAACAAGGAAAGAAAAGAAGTTCTGTATTTTGAGATATTTAGATTTTGTAAGACTGGTTCAGAATGAATTCAGGTTCCCTGTTTTAACTTTATAAAATCATCAAAATTGGATAAAAATAATTAGGGCTTAAATTTATATTTTAGAATTATTAATGAGTCTATTTTCAATAGAAATAAACGGAAACATCATCTGAATCCTGTATGAAGAGATAATTAATTTTTAGTGAAGAAGGGTCAGAACTGTCAAACAGCAGAACATGGGTAACTTTAAAGAATAAACTGTACTGATTGGATAAACCAAAAATTCTGAAAATTTTATGGGAAGAAGATATATGAGTCTAGTTTCAGGAAAATTAACGGATCTAAATTTGAAGTTCTGTAGCTCAAGATAAAAATAATTTAGTGACTATGACTCAAGTAGACAGTTTTGAATGAACTAAAATAATAATAGAATTATAGAAAATGCTACATGTGAACATGAAATGTATTGAATTGATGATTGAATTTATTTATTTAGATTCAGAAAACTCAAATCTGAAGCTAGATCAAGGAAAGGAAAAGTCCGGATTAGTAGATTTTATATACTGAACAAGTATCGAGTAAGTTCATGTAACTTGAATTATCTTCTTAAATGCTTGAAATGTATGTTATTGATGTGAATATAATCTGAATGTTCATTGTATGAAAATTGATGAAATATTGATATATTTGATAAAAGGGAAGAAATCGGTTGAATGAAAGGAAAATTGATGGGTCTCTGAAAAGGAATTGGCGGTAAAAGGATCTAGCCGGACGGGTGATCCTATCTTGATATAGCCCTCCCAAAGAATATGTGGAAAATGGATTTAGCCGAGCGGGTAATCCGAATTAGGTGCAATTTAGCTTTGGACTGGTAATTGGATCCAAGCTCATTAGAGTAATTGTCGTTGCGATTTAGCTTTGGGTGGTAATCCAGACAATACTCTATGAGTTTATATTCTGAGGATTGCTTTGGTGGTAATCCGCTATAAGGATGAGGTTCGCGAGTGTGCTCTCTGAAATGAAAATGTGCGCATGAACATGAATTGACGGACTGGATTGTACATTAAAAGTGTACTTCGAAAATCCATCAAAATTCGAGTAATTCAACGGATAAATATGAAAATATAACAAAGAAATGGAAATCATGGTATTGATGAGCTCATCAATCATGGTATATATTATTGATACATGGAAATTATTGAACTAACTTAAATGTGGAGCTTGTGTATGTTAGGGTAATAATGCATTGAATGGATATATGAATGTTTATTGCATTGTATTGAAAATGTTAGGTAAGTATAATTCTTGTTACATGGACTTACTAAGCACAAAGTGCTTACCTATTTCCTTTTCCCTATTTTGTAGTGTTAAGAGCTGGAGATCGGATCGGTGGAGACTCATCACACTATCAACCCCAATATTTCGGTATTTAAAGAAACTTTAGTTTGGAAATGAATGGCATGTATAAGCTAATAAAATAAATGTTAATATGAAATGAATGTAAGGTCCACCATTGGTATGGCTAGCAAACCTTGGTTTCGCATGTGTTGATATTATCTTATAAATATGCATGAATTTATTTTGAAAATATGTTGAATTGGAATGGTCTCGGTTTAGAACTTGCAGGAAATGCTAGATATTTATAAATGGGTTATATTGAGGTAAAAAAAAAATTCGTAAAAATGCCTCGTACCCTATTCCGACAACGAATACGGGTAGGGGGTGTTACATTTGTTGGTATCAGAGCTACGGTTTAGCCGGTTCTAGGACGGACATAGCGAATACGGATTAGCTATACATGCCATTTAAATTATTTTTGATAGTGTGATATCTCCTGACCATTTAAATTATGTTTTCCTTATAGTAATGTCATCGACCGAGCTCAATCGAGGAAGCTGCGAGTCATGCTCGGCTTCAAGATAAAAGAAGAAACTAGCGATAGAAGGCGGTATAGAGGTCAAAGGGAGGAGGCAAAAATAGCCTTCTTTCAAATGATGAATGAATGGTTTACCCAATACATAAGAACTAACCCTACGGTCAACAAACTCAAGCTCCCCTCCTGTTCCTCCACGGTTCCGAGATTCCACGAAGTGCAGTCTTGAATCTGTCGAGAAAGGAAAGCTCCAGTTGATAAAATCCGAAAATATGGGGCGAAGAATTTGACGGCGATTGGCGATGATCTGAGCAGGCTGAATTTTGGTTAGAGAATACTACTCGGGTTTTGGAGGAATTATCTTGCACGCCGAAGAATGTTTGAAATGTCTTGTTTCACCGCTAAAAGACCTGACTTATCATTGGTGGAATACTAAAGCTTGATTGTTTGAAGAAGAAATTACATGGAATTCTTCGGACCGAGTTCAAAAAGAAATATATCGATCGAGATTCCTTGATCGGAAAAGAAAGAATTTCTTGAGTGAAAGCAGGGCAATAGATCGATGTCGAGTATGAAAGAGAATTTGTTCGGTTGAGTAAATATGCTCGAGAATGGGTGCAGTCGAAGTGAAATGTGCAAACGATTGAAGAAGGGTTAAGCGAAGAAATTAAGCTACTTATCGAATTCTTGAAATTCAAGAGTTTGCTACATTGGCGAGCGAGCTTATAAGCGAAGAATTCAAAGAAAAGAAAAGAAAGCAGTGAAAGAAGCTCGAATTTTAGTAAAAGACCAATAGGAAAATCCCAATTTTACGCTCCAAAGAAATTGAAGAAGTACCGAGGATCGTTCTACCTCAACCACTTTGGGTATTCGAGCGGAAGAACGAGGTTCTCAACGCAATAATCCAAGACCTTCCACTCCATCGGTGACCGGTGTTGGCGGTGTTGGTACCCTAAGTGAGATGCCGATATTGTAATAAAGCTCATTTTGGTGAATGTCGATTTAAGAGCGGGCTTGTTACCGATGTGGTTCTTTTGACCATTTCCTCGAGATTGTCCGAAAGGGGTGAAAAAAAGTGAATATATATCGAAGCCAAGTAATCCATCTTTAAGGGTAGACTATCTCGACCATCCAATAATGTCGGTGGTAGCCAAGAGCTACAAAAGATCTCGCAAGTAGGCACAGGACACGGCGCCTTCTAGGACATATGTCATGCGTGCGGAGAAGATGCCTCGGCACCCGATGTTATTCTTGGTACATTTTCTTTACTTGATACTAATATTCGCATTAATTGATCGCGGTTCTCGCATTCATATATATGTAAAACTTGCATGCGTTAAAGATTTATCTGTTGAACCTCTGAATTTGCGGTTAAAGTCTCGAACCCTTTGGCCAATCTATTTTGGTGGATAAAATTTGTAAAAATTGTCCTTGATGGTAAGAGGTTATTGTTTCTGGCGATTTGATGTTCTTGCCATTTGATGAGTTTGATGTGATATTGGGCATGGATTGGTTAACTCGGCATGATGCGATAGTAAAGCGTAAATGAAATATATTGTGTTGAAGTGTCGAATGACGAATTACTCAGGTTAAATCGATCGAGACGGAGGATTATCTGATGTGATTTCAGTTATTACTGCTCAGAGGTATGTTAAAAAGGGGTATGATGCTTTTCTTGCTTATGTACTCGACACCAAGGTATCGAGTCAAAGATCTGAGCGATGCCGATGGTATGCGAATTTTCGATGTGTTTCGGAGGAATTACCAGGGTTGCCACCAGAAAGGGAAGTGGAATTCTCTATAGATTTGATTCAGAGAACTACTCCGATTTCCATAGCTCCGTACCGGATGGCTCCTACAGAATTAAAGGAATTAAAGACACAGTTGCAAGAACTTGTTGATAGAGGTTTTGTCCGACCGAGTCATTCACCTTGGGGTGCTCGGTTACATTTGTGAAAAAGAAAGACGGGTCTTTGAGATTGTGTATTGATTATCGGCAGCAATAAAGTAACTATAAAGAATAAGTACCCGTTGCCCCGGATTGATGATTTATTTGATCAGCTAAAAGGTGCTACTATATTTTCAAAGATTGATCTCCGATCGGGTTACTATCGATTCTGGTAAAAAGTCGGATGTGCCAAAGCGACTTTCGGAACCGTGCGGGCATTATGAGTTTACGGTTATGCCATTTAATGACTAATTCACTGCGAGATTTATGGATTTGATGAATCGGATATTCGGACCATATTTAGACAGGTTCGTGGTAGTTTTCATTGATGATATTTTGGTCTATTCTCGAGATGAAGAAGAACATGCAGAACATTTGAGAATTGTGTTGCAAATTTTGCGAGAGAAGCAGCTATATGCTAAATTCGATAAATGTGAATTTTGGCTTGAGAAGTGGGTTTTCTTGGACATATTGTATCCACTGAAGGCATCAGGGTAGATCCAAGTAAAATCTCAGCTATTGTCAACTGGAATCCACCGAAGACTATATCTGAAGTTAGAAGTTTCTTGGGTTTAGTTGGTTATTATCGGAGATTTGTGCGAGGATTTTCTATGATAGCTTCTCCAATGACTCGATTATTACGAGAAAGATGTAAAGTTGAGTGGGTGATGAATGTCGAGAGTTTCAACCGATTAAAAGATCTACTAACGAAAGCACGAGATTAGTGCGGACTGAAGCGGGTAAGGAATTTGTTATTTACGGTGATGCCTCATTAAATGGTTTAGGTTGTGTCTTGATGCAAAAGGTAAAGTAATAGCCTATGCTTCAAGACAACTTAAACCACATGAACTAAATTACCGGTACATGATCTTGAATTAGCTGCTATTGTTTTTTGTTGAAGATATGGCGGCATTACCTATATGGTGAGAAATGTCATATTTATCTTGATCATAAAAGCTTGAAATATTTGATGACACGAAAGATTTGAATTTGAGGCAGTGGGTGGCTTGAGGCGATAAAGGACTATGATTTGATTATTGATTATCATCCGGGTAAGGCTAATGTTGTGGTGATGCTTTGAGTCGAAAATCTCTACATTTGCTTTACGAGTTATGAATACCCGATTGTCCTTGTGATGATGGTTCAATCATAGCTGAATTAAGAGCTAAACCGACATTTCTATAGCAAATATGTGAAGCTCGGAAGAATGATGAGAATTCTGAGTTAAATGGGAACAATGTGAGTTAAGTCTTGATTACGAATTTCAAGTTGGGATTGATGGTTGTTTATTATTAGGAGATAGGGTATGTGTACCCAAGAATTCAGAGCTCATACAGAAGATTTTACACGAGGCTCACAATAGTATTATGTTTGTACATCCGGAAGTAATAAAATGTATAATGATTTGAAGAAGATGTCTTGGTGGCGGTATGAAGCGTGATATTTACGAGTTTGTATCAAGATGTTTGATATGTCAACAGGTCAAAGCGAGAACATCGGTACCTTGAGTTACTTGACCAATTACTATCTGGAATGGAAATGGGAAAGAATCACTATGGATTTTGTATCGGGATTACCATTGTCTCAAAGGAAAAAGATGTTATTTGGGTGATTGTTGATCGATTGACAAAGTCAGACACTTTATTCGATGCGTATGGATTATTCTTTAGATAAACCGGCTTTGAACTATACATATCTGAGATTGTCGGGCTACATGGGTGCTGTCTCAGTTATATCAGATAGAGATCCCGATTCGTCTCGTTTAGGATAAATTGCAAGAAGCTTTAGGTACTCGGTTGTATTTCGATCGCATTTCATCCTCGACGGATGGCCAATCTGGCGTGTAATTCAAGTATTGGAAGATATGCTCGATGTTGTACACTAGAGTTTAAAGGTAATTGGGAGAGGTATCTACCTTTGATTGAATTTGCTTACAATAATGATTATCGATCCGATATTAAAATGGCTCCATATGAAGCTTTGTATGGTAGAAAATATAGAACACCATTGTATTGGATGAGCTCGATGAAAAGAAGATACATGGGGTTGATTTAATCCGGAAGCGAAGAAGAAAAGTGAAGGTTATTCGGGATAGTTTAAAAGCGACTTCGATCGCCAAAAATCATATGCCGATCTTAAGCGAAAAAGATTGAATTCGGTCGGTGACAAGGTATTCTGAGAGTGTCTCCTTGGAAGAAAGTTCTCGATTCGGTCAAAAGGGTAAATTGAGTCCAAGATTTATCAGACCATATGAAATTATAGAAAGAATTGGACGATTAAACTTATCGATTGGCGTTACCACGAACTCGATAGAATTCATAATGTTTTCATGTGTCTATGCTACTGACGATATCGGTCGGATCCTTCACATGTTATTTCTCCAGCGGAAGTGGAGATTCAGCGGATATGACTTATAGTGAAGAATCGGTCAAGATATTAGCACGGAAACAAAGGAGCTTAGAAATAAAAAATAAATTTGGTGAAAGTATTGTGGCAAAAGCACGGGATTGAGAAGCGACATGGGAACCGGAGGAGGCAATGAGGAAACAATATCCAAACCTCTTTCTTGGTAAGATTTTCAAGGACGAAAATCCTTAAAGGGGAGAGTTGTAATGGCCTAAATTCAAAATTATCGGAACAATGGTTTAAGTAACCATAAATTCGATTTAAAGAAATTTAATTCAATATATTTGCATGAATATTTATATGATAGGAAATATTTTATAAATATTTATAAAATGTTAGTAATGTGGTATTAAAATTTAGTTAGAAAATTTTAACGTATGGGTAGGTAATTAAATGAAAAGGACTAAATTGAAATGAAAGTAAAATTTGAATTATAGATTAAAAATTATAATGGACCAAAATGGCAATTATGCCATTTTTAAATGTTAATGACATAAGATTTTATGTGATAAAATATATTATTATTAGATAATTATGTTAATATAATATTATATTATAAAATAAGGTAAAGAATAAAAGAGAAGAAACAGAGAAGAAAACGAAACAGAGAGCAGGAGAAAGAAAGAAGAAAAAGGAAAATAGAAAGTTTGAAGCTTGGAATTTAATTTGGTAAGTTAATTTAGTCCTTTTCTTTTAATTTTGATACTTTATAAGTTTTAGAACAAAGTTTTGATGAATTTAACTTGAATTTTTTGAAGTTTTAGAGTTTTTGAATATAGCATATGATGAATAAAATGATGAATTAGTGGTTTAATTGAAAGAATTTGAAGTTAGAATTGGATAAAGGACTTAATTGTAAAACAAGCTATAAGAAAACAGTTTTGGGACAGCAGCAGTAGAGTAAGTTTGAAAATTCACCAAAAATTGCAGAAGTGGAATTAGAAGTTGAGTGAGATATGAAATTAAATCTTATTGAGTCTATTTTCATATGAAAGAAACAAGGAAAGAAAAGAAGTTCTGTATTTTGAGATATTTAGATTTTTGTAAGACTGGTTCAGAATGAATTCGGGTTCCCCTGTTTTAACTTTAGAAAATCATCAAAAATTGGATAAAAATAATTAGGGGCTTAAATTTATATTTTTAGAATTATTAATGAGTCTATTTTCAATATAAATAAATGGAAACATCATCTGAATCCTGTATGAAGAGATAATTAATTTTTAGTGAAGAAGGGTCAGAACTGTCAAACAGCAGAACAGGGGTAAATTTAAAGAATAAACTGTACTGATTGGCTAAACCAAAAATTCTGAAAATTTTATGGGAAGAAGATATATGAGTCTAGTTTCATGGAAAATTAACGGATCTAAATTTGAAGTTCTGTAGCTCAAGATAAAAATAATTTAGTGACTATGACTCAAGTAGACAGTTTTGAATGAACTAAAAATAATAATAGAATTATAGAAAATGCTACATGTGAACATGAAATGTATTGAATTGATGATTGAATTTATTTATTTAGATTCGGAAAACTCAAATACGAAGCTAGATCGAGGAAAGGAAAAAGTCCCGGATTAGTAGATTTTATATACGAACAAGTATCGAGGTAAGTTCATGTAACTTGAATTATCTTCTTAAATGCTTGAAATGTATGTTATTGATGTGAATATAATCTGAATGTTCATTGTATGAAAATTGATGAAATATTGATATATTTGATAAAAAGGGGAAGAAATCCCGGTTGAATGAAAGGAAAATTGATGGGTCTCGAAAAGAATTGACGGTAAAAGGATCTAGCAGGACGGGTGATCCTATCTTGATATAGCCCTCCAGAAGAATATGTGGAAAATGGATTTAGCCGGACGGGTAATCGAATTAAGTCTCAATTTAGCTTTGACTGGTAATTGGATCCAAGCTCATTAGAGTAATTGTCGTTGCGGAGTTGCTTTGGTGGTAATCGACAATACTCTATGAGTTTATATTCTGAGATTTAGCACGGATGGTAATCCATTGTAAGGATGAGGTTAGCGAGTGTGCTCTCTGAAATGAAAATGTGCGCACATGAACATGAATTAGCGGACTGGATTGTACACTAAAAGTGTACTTCTGAAAATCCATCGAAATTCCGAGTAATTCAACGGGATAAATATGAAAATATAACAAAGAAATGAAAATCATGGTATTGATGAGCTCATCAATCATGGTATATATTATTGATACATGGAAATTATTGAACTAACTTAAATGTGGAGCTTGTGTATGTTAGGGTAATAATGCATTGAATGGATATATGAATGTTTATTGCATTGTATTGAAAATGTTAGGTAAGTATAATTCTTGTTACATGGACTTACTAAGCACAAAGTGCTTACCCTATTTCCTTTTTCCTATTTTGTAGTGTTAAGAGCTGGGAGATCGGATCGGTGGGAGACTCATCACACTATCAACCCCAATATTCGGTATTTAAAGAAACTTTAGTTTGGAAATGAATGGCATGTATAAGCTAATAAAATAAATGTTAATATGAAATGAATGTAAGGTCCACCTTGGTATGGCTAGCAAATCTTGGTTTGGTATGTGTTGATGTTATCTTATAAATATGCATGAATTTATTTTGAAAATATGTTGAATTGGAATGGTCTCGGTTTAGAACTTGTAGGAAATGCTAGATATTTATAAATGGGTTATATTGAGGTAAAAAAAAAATTAAGTAAACTCCGGTAATGCCTCGTACCCTATTCCAGAATCGAATACGGGTAGGGGTGTTACAAATATATTTATTATATGAATTAAAAATCAAAATATATAATACTATAAAAATATATATAATCTATTTTATTATTTTAAATTGTAATGCATATATTTGTGCTAAAATATCATTATTGAAACAAATAATTTAATTATTCTACAATAAAAAATATTAGAAGTAATAAATAACTTGAGAATTTATATTTTGCATAAACATAATATTCATATATTAACAAAAGGTTACATGAAACATATATAAGTAAGTTAATTTTAACTTATGCCATGCATCTTTAAAGGCTAATTTTAATCAAAATAGATGAACTCTGATCCTTGCTATGTATTAGTTAATTAATTTATGTGATTAAAGTACATGTCTTGCATGCTTTATATTATAGTATAGTCTACATTTCTATTGCAATCCCTATAGTTTTATATCTTGCTTTGTGCACCTTATCTAAGGTTGAAACATATGATTGACATGTTGATTTTTAGAAATAATTAATGAAATAGATTAATATAATACCAAGCTAAAACATACCGTCCCAAATATTACAAACACAAAAAGTTACAAAATATCATCAATACAACTATGATTTTTAACATTCACAAGAAATCTTGACCCATTCAATAAATGGAAGAAGGTAAACTAAAGAAAATGAGCATTTGCGTTGGATGATCTGGAATTTTTGTCAATGCTCGAAAACGTTCATCCACAGTTAAACCTTCTATTTCACATAATGTTGGATATAAATTTATAGCTTTTTCTTGGATGGTCTGAAATTCTTCTGACTTTTGTTGAATTACCGCATCGGAGGCAATACTCCCTCTTGATTTGTTCGCCATGACCATGTTTTACGCCAATAAAGTGGCGACATCATGAAATGAAGAAGAAACATGATCACTCGAATCGAAATTCCTTTTTCTTCTTTGAAGATGTAGAACCCCTTGGTTTCTAGTGGTTGCGATTCATGTTGAAACATCCATGTCATCAAAGAGATATTAGCTTCACAATCATAGAATTCATTTCTTTCTTCATGAATATTTGTAGCACTACATCCTCAACATTTATTTCTTCAATGATATCGGTAATTTGTTTGAGCATCTTTCCCGATGGCTCGATCTTTCGCGTAAATGGCGATAAGTTGGTAGTAATAAGGAAACTACGATGTTTAAATTGACCGACTTCTTTATGACTCTATAAAAAGAGGAATTCATATTAGTTATAAGTTTGGTGAAAATAAGATAATAAAGACTTGAAATAATTCTTACATTTATATATGAGTTCCACATCATCTTCAAACAACAACGAATGCCTATGCTCATCCCAACCAAAACCGCTATTGTTTTTCCATTAAGCATGTCATAAGCGATTGACCAATCCCTTTTCAGTAGTCTAATCCTCGATTCAATATTAGGTTTAGCCTTCAACATTGAATTGGGTAAAACTTTTTCTAACATTCTTTCCAACTCATTTAAATAACCAGCTTTAAATCCCGTATCAGCATTAAAGGTTCCAACATTGTGCAAGTCGAGCATACAAGAAACCAACGCAGCATCTTCTTCTGGAACCCATTTCCTTTTGGTTCCTCGAGAACTTTGGGAAGAAATATTTGATTCTGAAAAACCTGACATAATTATCTTAAGAAAAAAAAACAAATTAACATTTGACAACATTAAGACATAATAGGTAGCTAGATTTACAGCATTTAAATAAGTATGTAAATACTTCAACTTGTAGCACTAAAATAATTCAATTTACAGCATTTAAACACTTCATTTTGCATCACTTTAACATCTCAATTAACAACATTTATACACCTCAATCACAGCAATAAATCATCTTCAATTTACACCATTTAAACACGTCAACTTACAACACTTTAACACCCCAATTAACAACTTTTATACAACTCAAATACAGCCATAAACATCTATTTCCAGCAACTAAACAGTTCAATTTGCAGTACTTAAAACAATTCAATTTGCAGCAGTCTTACACTTCAATTCACAGTATTTAAATACTTCAATTTGCAGCACTTTTACACTTCAATTTACAACATTTAAACACTTCATTTTGCATCACTTTAACATCTCAATTAACAACATTTATACACCTCAATCACAGCAATAAATCATCTTCAATTTACACCATTTAAACACAACTTACAACACTTTAACATCCCAATTAACATAGTATTGAAAACAAGGAACACAAGTACACATGGAACACAAGGAGCATCAGCAACATAGTATTGAAAACATAGTATAGGGACATGGGATATGACTCAAAAGATTTAAAACTCCGAACATCATAGGCATGAGAGATAAACAATGACGAGAGATGCATAATCAGCCAAGATGCGGGAATGTACTAAAACCAAATCATAAACCATAAAGGCAAACCTTGAGATTTTAATGACCTAAAATGGAAAGAATATCAAACTTGACAAGAACAGGAGATGGCAAATAATCCAAAGCACACATTTGCTCCAAGCTCTCTCTCGAATACTTGAAAACTTTAACCGCTTCCAAAAACACATCACTTACATCATGTAGGGCAAGGATAATTGAACCAATGCGGAAAAAGCGTAAACAAGGCAAACTATAATCATCTTCCAACTTGGATATCCACAAGATAATTTAATTTATCAAACTAACTTATACAAACAAAACTTTATAACTCTCAATGGCTATGTTCTTCCCTCACAAAATTACATTAAATACTCTTCAATTCTAAATTCATATCATCCAAAACAATTTCTTTGGCGATAGCTTTCTTTGACCTCGATCAACAATAAGAAAATGCATTAAACAAAGTGGATGAATCCCATCCAAGGAAGTAGTGCATTAAAACTATATCATTAATAGCAGAGGTTTGAAATGCTAGCATTAGAGCTTGTTTTATATATGATTTTGTTGAATTGGGTATCGTTTGTTTGTAACCTTTGTTGATATAATTTATTATGCTTTGCTTCACTTTTACCGGTGTGATTTGGTTATATCGCAAATGGGAAGACTCAAAAAATGGCTTGAGTTTGTTAATCCATTCCTTGCCCATTTAAAGACTACTCAAGAGCGAGATGGCCAAGGAGGGTTACTCAATTATCCTTCAACGGACCCCACAATTGATGCAACTTGGTTTTCTAAAGGCTGTGGAAAGGTTATATATATGTATATATTGGCATTGGATCTTTGTTTTGTCTTTGTGATAGTGTTGTAGCAGTCTGTATCTACCAAGCTTGAAATTTAAATGAGATAGTAATTCCTATTTTTGGCATTTCTGAGTTTGTTCGATTTGTGAGTACTCACGAGATCTTGGAGCGAGTGTATTACATCGAATCTGAAATTTTGCAGATTGAAGATGCTATTGCAATTCAAAGCAATAACAATATGGGATCGAGTCTTAGTAAGTAATATTTTTAGGGCTTTATTTTTCATATATACCATAGAGATTATGTATGCATGTTGTTTTTTTCTTTTGTGGTAGAAGAAAATCAAGTAAAACCTTTGGAAAGCTTAGAAGGTCTTGTTAGTAACTTCTTGCCTATAGTTTTCACTCATTTGGATTAGTGCCATTGTTAATATAACAAGCAAATATAACAAGAAAATAACAAGCAAAGGCAGCCTAGATTGGAATTACATCTTTCTTTGTAAGTAGCGCCTAAACAAGTAAAATAACAATCATCAAATCTGCAACTAAAACTAATTTAGATCTACAAAGCTGTTTTCATTTTCTCATACCACTTTCATCCTTGTAATAATAATTTACGGTAACTATAAGCTATCAAGTCCATCACAATTCATCTAATTCCACCAACTGCACTATATCTCAAATCCTTTATGCCCAACCAGGCTAAATTACTAAGAAATTGGGAAAAAAATTGCCACTAAATTTACATTAAAATGCACCACACATGAACTAAAAGCGAGAGAAAGAGAGAGATCATCAGTACCATTTTGTCCTTCAAATTTTGAAGTTAACTCCCAACTTCCGATTATTTAAAAGAAATGCAAAAAAAAAAAAAAGAAGGTTAATTTCAAGCGTAAACTAACAAAAATTAATAGTAACAAAATCCAGGAACTTCATATATTACCTTTTATAAAAGAAGATGATAAGAAAAAAATGAAAAAAAACATTTGCAGATCAGACAATCGAAATCAAATCCAAGTGATGAATAGCGTTTTAAATAAATTTAAAGAACAAACTTAAGGGGAGCGAATCAAATTAGGGCAAATAATTAAATATAATTAAACTAGTAGTAATTTATTACACTTAATAAACTTACAAAGAGAAGCGAGAGAGACTCTTGATGGAGATCTGTGACAGACTCACAAACGGAGATGTAGAGGAAATTCCGATTTGGGAAATTGGGGGAGAAAATAAAGGGAATTGGGGTAGGAAAGAAATGGTTTGGGAAAAATAAAATGGAAAAAAAAAAAGAGATTTGAGGTGAAATTTTGGGATTTCGTGGGTTGGGGGAGGGGGAATCGATTTTAGGAAACGGTAAGACGAGTATGAAAGCTAATGGACAGGTGAAATTTTGGTAAGGGTAAAAAGGGGTTCTTCAAGCAACGAATAGCTAAACGGTGAAGAAGAAAGGGAATAGAAATCCCAAAATCGCCGCTTAAAGCGGCATGGAATACACCGTAATAGGTATTCCATTGAAACAACGATAATATACGTGGGCCCAGAATAAGCCTGTAATGGGCATGTAATGGAATAGCCATTACATTGAACCAAACATGCCATAAAAGTTTCAAAAAAAATTATATTAAAAAAATTAAAAAAGGGCTTTTTTGTAAATATTAAAGGACTATTTCGAAATTTTAGAGGAAGTTTCAAGGACTTAAAGAGAAATTTGAGAGAAGAATGAGTAAGGACTAAAGTGTGAAAAAAATAAAAGGGTTGGGGGGTTTTATAGGTTTATTTTTTGACCGTTGCAGGACTAAAGCGCGTCCCCAGGGGCGCGCTTTCCTGATTTTTCCCCACAAAACACGCTGACGTGGACGCGTTTTGTGGGGAAATGGCTATTTTTCGTAAATTTTCAAGAAACCGACCCTTTTCCGTAAATTTTGTTTTTTGGTATATTTGAGTTGTACAAAGCCCAATTATTACCCGGCCCAATTACTAAAATAAACCCAATCACAAAAATAAAATTACAAGCACAGAACCCATACCCAAACCCAAAATAAATAAACCAAGCCCAATTGAACCCAAACCTCACGGGCCCAACAGCCCACTTTCCTCTTTGACAAGCTAGGGTTTACGAGAACCCTAGCGCTGCAACCCTAACCACCAACCCCTCGACTCCTCAACCCGACACTTGAACCTACCCTCTGCAAGCATCCGCCGTCGCCTCGCCACTGCTCCATCCGTTCTCATGCCACCTAAAAAGAAAAAACATAGCGAAATAAAGGCGGAAGAAGCGATGAGTGAAAATATTTGCAAAGGCTATAAAAGCCAATTTTAAGCGTAAGGGGACCTTTTGGGGCGATTTTGATTAATATACAAGGAAAGGAGTTTTTTTTTTAGAATACAAAAAGAGAGTTTTACTGCGATTCAAACATCCAAAAAAAAAGCAACAAATAGCAAGCAAAAATCAATAACGAACACAACAGAGATTAAACAGAAACGAGAATCGAAAACATAAGACAGAGGTGATTTCATTTTTTAAAGTGTTTTATCTCCTCTCTTTTATTTTTATTTTCATTTTTTTCGGCATATTGTATCGATTCATTGTTTTTTAGACAAATATATAAATTATTTTCTCTAAAAAATATAAAAAAATAATTTTACCTTTTAAACCATGCATACGGTGGTGTGGCCAAGGCCATGGGAGATGAGAACACCGGTCGGAGCCCCATCGGTCGTTCCCCTGAGAGGAAAATAGAGAAAAAGAAAGTTTTTTTAGAAGCAACATCGAATGATTTTTTTCCAAATTTTGGCCTTTAAATAGGCCTCCAAAGCAACGTCGTTTTGGCGAGCCTCTTAAGCCCCAAAGCAGCGTCGTTTTGGCGTGACCCGATCCGACCGACCCGACCGCCTAGGATCCGCGTGTTTTGCGAAAAATGGGTTATTTTTGCATGGTCCCTCCGCCTTTTATAATTTTGAAATTAAGTCTTTTGCAATCTAAATTTAGCCCAATAATTTATCCGCATTCACAATTAAGTCCTCCTAACTGCATGCGTTTTGGCGAAAGGGGTTAATTGTTGTTTCGATCCCCTTCCTTTCACGCGCATACAAATAGCCCCTCTCTCTTTTACTTATTTTGAATTGACCCCAAAATTTTATCTTTAATGCAAATTAATCTGATTTAATTATTGTGCAAATTTTTAGTCTTTTGCTAATTATATTAATATTGTTATTATCATTATTATATTTTGATATTTTTATTATTAATACATCTCACTAACTTTATTATTATTATTTTATTATTTATTTTGATTGTATTTTCATTATTATTTGATTCTATTACTATTATTTATTATAACATGATATTATTTGTTATTTTGGTTGTACTTCCACTATTATTTGTTCATATTACTATTATCTATTATAATAATTGTACATGTTATTATCTTATTTATTTACTAATATTATGATTGAGGCGATCATTTTATTATTATTATTGTTACTATCTATTTTGCTATTACCTTGCCAGTATTATTACTCCCATTCTATTATTTTTATGTGCATATATTTTATATATATTATTTCATGTATTAATTGCAACAATTATTCTTTTATATATTATCATCATTATTTTATTTCAAGTGTCATCATTATTATTTTGTCATTGTTATTTCATTTTATTTATTTAGTTATTTATTCATTTTTACTACTTGGTATTATCATTATTATTATTATTATTATTTGTATTTTATTTATAACATTCACATCCATATTTGTTCTCTTGGTTTTGTACAATATTTTTGAACAAAGTATCATTTGTAAGATTATCGTATTTCATTTAAAAATTTCAAAATGAGGCAATGTTTGGTATTTAGAAACTAGAAATAGTGCCCTAACGTCTTTGGGTTGCAATCTTCGTTTGACTAAATAACTTAACATCCCTTTTACGAAGTTTTGCGAATCACGAGATGACTTTGATTATGAGAGATTAAAACATCGTGTCCTAACGTCTTGGATGTGATGTTTATATCTTTTCGGGACAAAGAAATTTGAATTTTGACTCAAACCTTTTCTTAAATTCAATCCCATCGATGCATTTTGAAAAGTCATTACACTCTGTTCAAAGATTTTTAAAATAAAGGCAATGTTTTGCATTTAGGAATTAGGAAATAGTGCCCTAACGTCTTTGGGTTGCGATTTTCCGTTTGACTAAATAACTAAACATCCTTTTGATAAATTTAAAACCACGAGATAGCTTTGATTACGAAGGTTTAGAGCATCATGTCCTAACGTCTTGGATGTGATGTTCAGTATCCTCTCGAACAAAGAAATCTCAAAATTATGGCCCTAATTATCCAAACATTTTAAAGGATCGTATCTTAAAACCTTTTAAAATTTCCGACACTAAGACTCTAATTAATCATTTTGGTACCAATTTTGGGCGTGTCGAGGTGCTAACCTTTCCTCGTGCGTATCGACTCCGGACCGACTTTTAAAACTTCGGACCAAAAACACATTTTAGTAAAGCAAAATGTTTTATTAAAATAAAGGTGATCCGATCACACCAAATAATGGTCGGTGGCGACTCCGTTTCATTTCTATTTTCAAAACCCAACGTCGAACCCGTTTTGTTCTCAAAAAATGGTTCTGACGACTTAGCGGCTCCACTGGGGATCGATTTAGAGTCAAGCCATAAATTGATTATTTTCATCTTTTGTCGGAAGTTTGAAAGCTCGATTTGAAATTACAATCCTTTTATTACGTGTTGTTTCAATTTCGGACATTGCATTGCATGACCGTTGTGGTCACACCTTTAGGTGAGAGAGTGAGAAACTACTCCTTCGTGAGGTTTTCACCTCGTGCGAGGATAGTGGATCGCTTTGGGATACATCCGTACCTATGTCTTCGTGAGATTTTCATCTCCGTGCGACCATAGGGAAATGTATCCCCAGGCGAACTTCGGTCTATATGAGCCTATAATGGTGAAGATCGAGGAATCTGCTGGTTCAGTACCCTCCTTAGAACCAAACCTCATATAGTAAGCCCTAAAGAACCCACCTAGGTAGAGCTATGCCAAACCCTAGTGGTTAACAAATTAGGTACTTTTATTCTTTGCCTATTATGTATGAAATCTTGATTTGCTTTATTTTATTTTGCATGGCATATTCATCAAAAGGTGTTGATTCACGTTCAATTGCCCAAATAGATAGCTTTGTCATGAAAGGGGTTTCTTGATAGAGTGGAGGATAATCGACCGTGGGATATGGTAGAGGCATGCGGCAAGAAAAGGCGATAGTCTTACGAAGGCACGTGTCGAATTATGGGACTTCACGCGTATCGGTGTCACCCAAAACAATCTTCAAGAGATGAAAGAGATATGGGGTCGATTGGGATTATGAGATCAAGCAATTATTCTCTTGTCATTACGAGATCTGTCATATCCGCCGACATCAAGGTAGACCAGCACCTATTTTGAGCTATAACCCAATTTTGAAACCTAAACATTATAAATTTTACTTTTCGGGAAAGTGGATCTAGTGCCTACTATAGAAGAATACATAGCTTTACTTCGTTGCCTAAAATTCAAAGTGACAAAGTTTATCTGAGACACATTAACGTTCTCACCTTCTTAAAAAGGCGATAAATATTACGGGAATGAGTGAAGCGTTGGGTTGCGACCGGATAAAACAAAAAGGAGATTGTAAGTGTATCCCTTAGAAATTTAAGGGACTTGATCATAGCACACCGGATGTGAAGAAAAGGGTTGATATCTTTGCCTTGAGCATTTATGGATTGATTATTTTCCTAAAGCTCTAGGGCATGTAGATGAAGCGATCTCGAGATCTATTGACGGAGTTGGATAGAAGAGTCACACCGTTCTCGCAATTCGGCGAAACTTTCGTGTCTCTAAGCGTGCGTCAAGAAAAGCGGCGAAGGAGATTCACCGGTTGTCTTGACTCTTGCTAGTATGGTTCAACGATCATTTTGGAAAGCGGAAAAGGCACGGGGCGGATCTTCTCCGAAGACTATTCCCCGCTAAAGGAATTAGCAGCCACACCAAGGCGAGACGATCTTACGGAAGAAAAATGGATGACAATTCTGCAAAACCTGCAAGAGGAAGACGTGGTATGGAAAGCTCCTTTGATGATTCGATGAGATACTATATCGATGTGGAGATTTTGGACTGGTTAGTTATTGGGAGTATGAGGCGTTGGATATGCTCCTCTCCTTGTGTTGAGACAATCCGTCGAGACGGTTTATACCGCAACACAAGGTCTAATTGGTGTGAATTTGAATACAAAGGGATAATTATAAGAAAAGAGTTCGTGAAATAGCAAGCGCTTGAGTCGGACTCATAGAATGAAAGGGTTTGCCACGAACCCGATGACAACTCCGAATCGGCCGATGGAGAAGCCGAGAGTCAACGACAACATCCCATACCAGGCCAGGAAGATGCCCGATCAATGGAGGAGTACCTACAAGTAATCCCATCAGAGCTCGAAATCATTAAACAAAATTTTGAGAAAAGAAATGCAGAATTGGGGAAAAAGATAGAGCGGTTAGAAGAAGAGAAGATGCAAATTGGTTTGGGCGTTGACATTCAAAAGCTAGAGTAGAAAAGTTGAGAAAAGGAAAAATAAGGTGAGGAAGATTTGGACGGTTTGAAGGCGGACTATAAGAAGTTGCGAAGGTCGATGAAGCTTCTTTGGATTAGGAAAAACATCGGAGACAATGGGGTCGAGAACTTCGGGGAGGAAAAAATAGAGCTAGCCAATGGGAAAGAGAACTCGAGATACTCAAGCTCGAGAAGATACTCAAAAGAAGTCCGTAAAAACCAAAGCGAGAAAGAGGAGTTAAAGGCTCGGGTGGCGTAATTGGAAAGAACCTTGTATCGAGATCGTAGCCTTAACTCTGCGGTTGAATTAAAAGCCACTGAGTAAAGTTAAAGAAATGAAGGTGAAAATCAAGAGCTAGAGTCTGCTTACATGGTTGTGAGTTGCGGTGAAACTCTGAAGTCAACGAGGCGTTGGAAGCAACAACTTTATCACTCCCAAAATCAAGTCGGGGATCGGGATTACATCATGGGGAAGCCGTGACTCAAGTCGAGAGGTCGTGAGCATTTGCAAACCTTAGAGTCAAGGCGATGTGCTAAGTTTATTTTATGAATCAAAGTCAGAACAAGGGCAAGAGTTAGCTAGGCTTCTTGAGGAAGTCAAGGCCTTAAGCATTAGGGCGAGGCCTTATATGTAATCCGTTCTATGTAAAGAAACTTGTTTTCTAGAAAAGTTATTCTAATGGAAATTGAATCAGAATTAATGCCTTTTTTTGCATACATTTCATGCATTATCATTACATTGCATCATGAGCATTAAATCTTACAAAAGAACCTTAAATTGTGACAGTTACCCTGGAATATCGCTACAATACGCGAGGTAAAACTAAAATTATGGATCAAAGGATAGAAAGACTAGAGCAAATGCAAAGGGAAATACAAGAACATATGCAAGAACGATTGACCAAGATGCAACAAGATATGATAGAACGGATGCAAGAATCCCAAAACAACATGATAGGCCAGCTGGCGCAACTATTGGCTAGTGAACGAGGAAAGGCGCCATTGCTAGCTCAGAAATAATGGCGACCTGCCACCTCCGGGATTTACCCCGCCAAATACTCAAGCACCACCGGAAATATGTCCCCAAAGGACGCCTGTTGTTATCGAGCCACGATGCAGTTGAGACCGCAATGCGGCCAAGCACTTCCCAACCGGTTCGAGCACTAATCCGGAGAAGGTCAGCTAACCTATAGTCCCGACTTCGATGAAATGGCTGAAATGGATAAGGCAAAGGCGAACCTTCCCAAACAACTCGAGGACCGTTGTAAATGGTTAGAAGAGAAGTTTAAGGAAATAGAGACTGCTGACCATCGCTACGGGGTGGACGCTAAAGACTTGAGCCTAGTCCCAGATCTCGTACTTCCTCCAAAATTCAAGACCCCAGATTTTGAAAAATACAACGGGACCAGTTGCCCCGAAACGCACATCACGATGTTCTGTCGACGGATGGCGAGACATGTTAACAATGATCAAGCTAACGATTCACTGCATTTTCATACCGATCAATTTGGTCCGCCACCAAATGGTACAATCGGCTCGGCCGTACCAGATCAAGTCATGGAAGGACCTAGCACGAGCCTTCACGAAACAATCTGAGCACATAGTCGATATAGCGCTGATAGAATCACGCCCAAAACATGGAGAAGAAGCCAAAGCGAAAGTTTGAGCAATATGCCCAACGGTGGAGGAAGTAGCCACACAAGTTCACCACGCTTTTGGAAAAAGAGACTACCATGCTTTTATTAACACCTAAAGGCCCTTTCATAACTCATATGATAGGGAGTACAACTAAAACTTCTTGATATAGTAATGGCGGAAATGATCGAGCATGCTATAAGGGGTGGCAAAATCGAGGCAGGAGAAAGTACTAGGAGAGTCGCTCCTAAGAAGAAAGACAGTGAGGTAAATAATGTGAGTACATATAATAGAGGATACAGAAGGCGATCGCGATTAATCGACCAAAGCGATTCTGTTAAGGCAACAGGGCCGACAAGGCAGAGTCGGAACTAGACCAAATCTTGAAAGGATCCAATTTCGCCAATTAGATAGCGTATAAAGAGTTATACCGATTTTATTCAATGAGCACATCGTGTCCCGTTTTATTTACAACCATTGCACCCCATACCCTAAGTGGTGCGACCCAAGCGCTCAATGCGATTACCATGCGAGGATAGATGGGCATTCGATGAGAATTGCCTGCCTTCAAAAAGGTAGTCGAGAGGCTAATCAAAATGGGTGTTATAATTTGGATGACTTGGTAAGAAAGGGAACCCATTGCTAATCATGAGGAAAAGGGGTGAACATAATCGGTGAAGAGATTGTGAGAAAGATCAAGAAAGACGTCACCAAGTGAAGACCTCATTGCGAATAGTCCGGAAGGAAATGGTAAAAGAGGATTAATAGAGTCGATTCCACAGGAAGCAAAAGGCATATAAAGAATTGCTGCGAATTCCATAAGGCGAGGGCACGAGATCCAAGAATGTGCCGAAGTTTAAAATTTTGGTGCAAGGCCTCATGGACAACAAAGAGTGGAGTTTTATGAAGAAGGAATGGAGGAAGAGGAAATATGCTTGACGAGGAAGAATTGACAAAGCAGAAGTTAATTACCCGAGAATCGTCATTTAGCGGAACACGGAGAAGTGAGTGCTGGGAAGACCAAAAATCATAATTCGAAACACCTTCTTTTCCTACAAAGATAGTAAGCGGGTACCTTGGAATTATAATTACAACGTGACAATAATAGGGCGCAAAGTTCTACTAGTATTTGGAGGAAGTCAAGAACGAAGGTTCCTATCTGTGCAAGTGGAAAGCGTTATGATCCCGAAAAGCAGGAGAGCGGAGCGGTGAAATCAAGACCGTGTCAATCAGCAGGGAAAAAGAACCCGAAGCCGTTGTCAATGAGCCCGTAAAAGAGGAAGAGGCTAAAGAGTTCTTAAAATTCTTGAAACACAGCGAATACAGTGTGGTGGAACAACTGCACAGACAACCAGCCCGTATCTCTGTGTTAGCACTACTTCTAAGCTCTGAAGTGCATCGCGAAGCATTAATGAAAGTACTAAATGAGACCTATGTTACCAAAGATATATCCGTCAATAAGTTGGATCGTCTTGTTAGTAACATAAGCGCTGATAATTTCATCTACTTCAGCGATGACGAAATCCCACCGGGAGGTATGGGGTCAGCAAAGGCATTACACATAACTACCCGTTGCAAGGGATACACCGCCAAGTATGCTAATAGATAATGGGTCAAGATTAAATGTCTTACCACTAGCCACACTCAAGAGGTTGCCGATAGATAGTTCTCATATGAAATCTCGCCAAAACATAGTGAGAGCATTAAACAAGACCGAAAGAAGAGTGATGGGAAGAATAGACATACCATTATTGATCGGGCCTAATACATATGAAGTAGACTTTACGGTCATGGATATCAAGCCTTCTTACAACTTACTAGGAGACCTTAGATTCATTCAATGGGGCCGTACCTTCATCACCGCACTGTAAATTGAAATTGGTAACAGAAAATCGGTAGGTAACTAAATGTCAAGATGATATCATAGCAATCGTTACCAACGAAGCGCCATACCTAGAGACGAATGAGGAAGCCATTGAATGTTCATTTCGATCCTTAGAGTTCGTGAATGCGACTTTCATTTCGTATGAAATAAAGTCCGTCACCTAAACTATCCAAGACTACCGGGATGGGATTGCAAATGATGATGGGAAAAGGAGCCCTACCGGAAAAGGATTGGGTAAATATCTCTAAGGAAAGTCCAGCCCCGATCTTTGAGAGAAAAAAGGGATCGCTTTGGTTTAGGTTTCAAACCGGATGCTAAACAAATGAAGAAGGAGATGGAGAAGAAACAAGAAAGGAGAAATGCCAGGCTGAATGGAGAAGACGTTAAGTGGGAACCGATGACATTTCCCCACATATCTCGCACCTTTGTATCAGGAGGAATGATTTACCCGGGAAAAGAGTCTCCTAGAGGGGAATGTCCTCACATCAATGCCATACACGAGGAGGAGATTGATCAAAGAAGCTTGTCGGGCATCCGCCCATATGAACTTGGAAGCACATTGGACAATTAGACTGCAGAGGAATTTCCTGTAGTGTTTAGAGATTTTGCAGAGTAATATTCGGAACACTCATGTTGTTTTTAAGCCTAGAAACAATGAGATTTCTTTTGTGAAACAGGCTTATGTTCGGAAATTTTGTTTTAATAAAATGCATCTTCAATTCTACTCAATATTCTCTTATTTTACATTTTTACCATTTATTCTTTGTTCTCATTCATATCATGTGAATAATTGTCCTCAAATTCATTTATTCTTTATACACCCTTCGATACCCATTATAGGTCCCTAGACATCAATGATATGAGTAATGATACTACAGATTCAGAGATCTGCTTTGAGCAAGACATGTGTTCAGAGGAATCTCAGGACTTTGGAAATGACACAGAATGCGACTTGCCTCCGGATTTATTGAGAATGGTAGAGCAAGGAGAAAAACAGATCCTACCCCATAAAGAGTCGATAGAAGCGGTGAGCCTAGGAGAGGGCAAGAGGTGAATATTGGAACTTGTATTATGCAGAAACCAGGCAGACCTCATCGAACTACTCCATGAATTCAAGGATGTGTTCGCATGGTCGCATACCAAGATATGCCGGACTAAGTAATCGATATTGCAAAGACATCGACTACCCATAAAGGAAGAATGCAAGCCACCCAAGAAGCTCGTAAGAATGCGACCGATGTCTTGTTAAAGATAAAAGAAGAAGTCGAGAAACAATTTAACAGGGTTCTTACAAGTGGTCAAGTACTCAGATTGGGTGGCTAACGTTGTCCCCTGCCCCAAGAAAGACGGAAAGGTACGAATGTGCGTGGATTACAGAGACTGAACAAGGCCATTTCAAGGACAATTTTTCACGCCTCACATCGACACTTTAGTAGACAATACAATAGGTATTCGTTGTTCTCCTTCATGGACGGTTTTGGGTACAACCAAATAAAATGCATCCTAAGGACATGGACAAGACAACGTTTATAACCATGTGGGGAACATTTTGCTACAAGGTAATGCCATTTGGGCTAAAAATGCACGGCGACATATCGTAGAGCCATGGTAACCTTATTCCACGACATGATGCACAGAGAAATTGAGGTTTACGTCGGCGATATGATTGCCAAATCCGAATCAAGAAGAGCATGTGCGTGTCTTGAGAAAATTGCTCTTGAGGCTGAAAAATTTCAGTTGAAGCTTAACGACAAAATGTACCTTCTGAGCTCGGTCCGGAAGTTGCTTGGGTTCATAGTCGATGAAAAGGGGATTGAGGTTGACCCGGATAAAGTCGAGCCATACAAGAATTACCTCCACCACGCACTCAAAAGAAGTTAGAGGTTTCTTAGGAAGGTGAATTACATCGCTTGGTTCATTTCACAACCGACCGGAGATGTGACCCCATATTCCGTCTCCTCAAGAAACACAACCTGCACATGGGATGAAGAGTGCCAAAGACCTTCGAAAAGGAGAAAAATACCTATCTCAGCCCCTAGTATAATCGCCTCAACCAGACAAGCCCTCATCCTTTATCTAACAAAGACTTGATAATTCGATGGGATGCGTCTTTGGGTCAACATGATGAATCGGAAAAAAGAAAAGCAATATACTACCTTAGTAAGAAATTCACCGCATGTGAAATGAGGTACCCATAATCGAGAAATTATGTTGTGCCTTGATTTGGACAACTCGAAGGTTGAGGCAATACATGTTGTATCACACGACATGGCTCATCTCAAAGCTAGATCCCTTAAGTATATGATGGAATCTACCGCCTTGAATGGAAGAATGGCCAGTGGCGATCTGCGCTCGAATTTGACATCGTTTATGTAAACCAAAAAGCGGTAAAAGGGCGCGATAGCGAGACTTTCTAGCCAAGAGAGCCCTTGAAGACTATGAGCCCTTAGATTTTGATTTCCCTAATGAGGATTTGATGTCGTGGCGGACATTGAAGAAGGTACTTAGAAGACCATCCTTGAAATTAAATTTTGACGGGCATCAAATGCCGTGGGTAATGGAATTGGGGCGATCTGATATCCCTAAAAGGAGACCATTATCCATTCACCAGAACTGGATTTCGATTGCACTAATAATATGGTGAATATGAAGCTTGCATCATGGGGCTCCACTGCTATCGAATACAAAATCGGTATTAGAAGTCTATGGAGATTACGCCTCGTAATCTATCACTCAAAGGAGAATGGGAGACCGAGGATCCAAAATTGGTTATCTATAAAAGATTGGCCCAAGAACTTGTCAAAGAGTTCGATGACATCACTTTTAATTACACCTTGAGGACAAGAATCGATGGCCGATGCCACGCCACCACAGCTTCCATGGTGCGAATAAATGAAAGCGAAGATATGAAGCCAATACAAATGAGCATTCATCAAGACCCGACCCATTGCTACAATGTCGAGGAAGAAGGAAAAATGGCGCACCGTGGTACCATGATATATTCGGTATTTAAAGAATCGTGAGTACCACGATCAAGCCACCGAGAATGAAAAAAACGCCGAGGAGATTAGCTCGTGATTACGTCTTGGATGGAGAAGTCTTATACAAGAAAAGGAAGGATCAAGTGCTGCTGAGGTGTGTGGACGCCACCGAAGCTAAGCTAATCCTAGAAGAAGTCCATGAAGGTGTCTGTGGAACTCATGCTAATGGTTTCATAATAGCCAGACAAATAATGAGGTTCGGATATTATTGGTCCACCATGGAGGGAGACTGTATCAACTATGCCAAAAAATGTCATAAATGCCAGATTTATGGAGACAAGATTCACATACCCCGTCACCTTTACATGTTATGACTTCGCCATGGCCATTTTCCATGTGGGGCATGGACGTCATTGGGCCAATATCTCGAAGGCATCAAATGGACATCGATTCATTTTGTGGTCATCGACTACTTCACGAAATGGGTAGAGGTCGCCTCATATGCTAACGCCACTAAATCGCCAAGTAGCGATTTTTGAAGAAGGAAATTATTTGTCGATATGGAATGCCCGAGAGGATCATATCGCATAACGACCGAACTTAAACAATAGCACAATAGCGGGGTTTGTAGCCAATTCAACATCAAACACCACAATTCATCACCAGTACGCCTAAAATGAATGGGGCAAAGGAAGCGACCAACAAAAACATCAAAAGATAGTGGGAAAGATGATCGAGACTTATAGAGATCGGCATGAGAAGTTGCCGTCAGGCTCTATGCTTATCGAACGTCCGTCAGAACCTCTCTTGGGCAACGCCTTTCTCATTGGTCTATGGGATGGAGGCGGTTCTACCTATTGAAGTGGAAATACCTTCTCTTGGTATTGTCAAGTGAAGTGGATGAAGTTGAATGGATCCGGGCTCGATATGATCAGTTGAACTTAATTGAAGAAAAGAGATTGAGGGCTATCCGTCACGGCCGATGTATCAAAAGCGAATGATGCGAAGCATACAACAAAAAGTTCGCCCAAGGGAATTCCACGAATGGGACCTTGTGCTGAAAAAGATCCTTCCCATACAAAAAAGACCACAGAGGAAATGGATGCCCAATGGGAAGGACCGTATGTGGTAAAGAAAGCTTTCTCGGAGGTGCATCGATTCGGCGGAGATGGACGGAAAAGCTTGCCCAATCCTCGTGAACTCGATTCGTTAAAAATACTTTGCTTAAAATAGAAGAAGCCATGGTGAAAACCCGCAAAGGGCACTTTGAGACTTCAAAAAAAAACGGAGAGGCAAGGTGAAAACCCGCAAAAGGGCACCTTGAGACCAAAGGGCTTTTGAGTTGAAAACCGAAAGGGCGGCTCAAATTTTGAATGGACACATCACGATCTCGCAGCGCCATAATCAACTGAAGAGGAAGTACGTTGCATATCGGGGCATCGACAAAATACTTAGAGTCTTCTAAACACATGACGGGCTCAGAGTAGTCTTCTTGAATTTTGTATATAGAAGCCCAATTGGCGATGTCTAGGGCGCTTGATCCATGTTGTTAACTTACCATTTTTGGGTTATTTTCTCCGAAAAAGGATATGTCCCATATCAATTTTCTTTGTTTCAGAAATAATTCATTTTCTCTACTGTTATCCATCATTAACATGATGCATTAAAAAATAAATTGATGAACTAACAATTTCACAAAAGAAAGTTTCACGTATCACTTTGAAAATCTCTAGATAAAACAGGAAGCCAAAACAGAACATTTGTTTAGAACTTCCACGAACACAAGATAAAGACATTGGAAAAAGGGGGTCTCAATGAAGACCATTTCTTCAAAGTCCCTCGCCCAATTCAGCAATTGTGGCAGGATGAATAATGTTACTTGGTCATTTAGAAAAGTATAACGGGCCAATTTTCGATAAAGAAAGATTCAAAAACCCTAAATTGTTGAGGAACGAATCTAAAACAAACCAAGTTGAGTATTCTTCAAGAAGGAGTTGTGACTCCCGGGGAAGACAGCTAGAAGTCAAGGTAGACCTTTGTTCTAAGGCCTAAAATAGGCTTCGAAATTTCCACAAGGGCAAGCCATTCATGCAAAGCAGTCAACTGAGAGGAAAACGAAGATAAAGCCTTGATGACAAATGAGTGATAACACCTTAAATAGGAATCATACTCATAACATTCTGACTCATCATACTCATGGCATCTTAATCATTAGGCATAAGTATGTATTCATTCTACAGGTTACGTCCTCAAGAAGGACAGCATGGATGAGCAGATCTCGTCTCCCTGAGTATGCAGTGGAGCAGATCAAAGAGATCAGATTTGACGTTCCTGAAGTTGCAGGAAAATCAGAGATTCAGTCTGGTGATCCTTGAGTTTGCAAGGATCAGATCGAAGATAGCAGATTTGACCTTCTTGAAGTTGCAAGAAGCAGATCTAAGATAACAGATTTGACATTCCTGAAGTTGCAAGAAGCAGATCAAAGATTCAGTCTGGTGATCCTTGAGTTTGCAAGGATCAGATTGAAAGAAGCAGATTTGGCGTTCCTGAAGTTGCAGGAAGCAGATCAAAGATTCAATCTAGTGATCCTTGAGTTTGCAAGGATCAGATTGAAAGAAGCGATTTGACGCGTTCTGAAGTTGCGAAGTAGATCAAAGATTCATCGGTAATCCTTGAGTTTGTAAGGATCGATTGAAAGAAGCGATTTGACGTTCTCAAGTTGCAGGAAGCAGATCAAAGATTCAGTCTGGTGACCCTTGAGTTTGCAGGGATCAGATTGAAGATAGCAGATTTGACCTTCTTGAAGTTGCAAGAAGCAGATCGAAGGAAGCAGATTTGACGTTCCTGAAGTTGCAGGAAGCAGATCAAAGATTCAGTCGGGTAACCCTTGAGTTTGTAAGGATTAGATTGAAGATAGTTTAGACATTCCTAAATTTGCAAGAGCAGATCGAAAAATAAACAAGTTGAAGTCGTAGCAAGAGCAGATCGAAGCCACATAGCGGTGAAGTAGATCGAAGCAACGAGATGCGGTGGGCCGAAGCAACGTAACTTGAAGAAAAGCACTTGAGAGGCCAAGACTCGGTGAGGCCGGGCAACATTGGGCTTTTTAAGTCTTTGCTCTATTCTCGTTACGAAAATGAGCAAAGAGGGCAAATTATACAAAGCCCAATTATTACCCTACCAATTACTAAAATAAACCCAATCACAAAATAAAATTACAAGCACGTAACCCATACCCAAACCCAAAATAAATAAACCAAGCCCAATTGAACCCAAACCCACGGGCCCAACAGCCCACTTTCCTCTTTTCAAACAAGCTAGGGTTTCGAGAACCCTAGCCGCAACCCTAGCCACCAACCCCTCGACTCCTCAACTTCGACACCGCCGAACCTACCCTCTGCGCAGATCGCCTGTCGCCTCCGCCACCGCTTCATCCGCTCCCATGCCCCGCCAAAAGAAAAAACGCAAGGTAAATAAGGGCGTAAGAAGCGAGAGAAAATATTTGTAAAGGCTATAAAAAGCCAATTTTAAACGCTGTAAGGGGACCTTTTTGGGGGCGATTTTCGATTAATATACAAGGAAAAGGAGTTTTTTTTTTTACCGAATACAAAAAAGGGAGTTTTCTGGCAGATTCAAACATCCAAAAAAAAAGCAACAAATAGCAAGCAAAAATCAATAACGAACACAACAGAGATTAAACAGAAACGAGAATCGAAAACATAAGACTGAGGTGATTTCATTTTTTAAAGTGTTTTATCTCTCTCTTTATTTTTATTTTCATTTTTTCGCATATTGTATCGATTCATTGTTTTTAGACAAATATATAAATTATTTCTCTAAAAATATAAAAAATAATTTTACCTTTTCCTACCACTGTACGGTGGGTGAGAGCGGCTATTGGAGATGTAACTGGTGAGCCCCCATCGGTCGTTCCCCCTGCAGAGGAAAATAGAGAGAAAAGAAAGTTTTTTTTTAGAAGCAACATCAGAATGATTTTTTTTCCAGATTTTGGCCTTTAAATAGGCCTCCAAAACGACGTCGTTTTGGGCAGGCCTCTTAAGCCCCAAAACGACGTCGTTTTGACGTGACCCGATCCGACCGACCCGACCCGCCTAGGATCCGCGTGTTTTGCCGAAAAATGGGTTATTTGCGCGCGCGGTCCCTCCGCCTTTTTATAATTTTGAAATTAAGTCTTTTGTAATCTAAATTTAGCCCAATAATTTATCCGCATTCACAATTAAGTCCTCCCCGTCATTGTATGCGTTTTGGCGAAAGGGTTAATTGCGTTCGATCCCCTTCCTTTCACGCGCATACAAATAGCCCCTCTCTCTTTTACTTATTTTGAATTGACCCCAAAATTTTTATCTTTAATGCAAATTAATCTGATTTAATTTTGTGCAAATTTTTAGTCTTTTGCTAATTATATTAATATTGTTATTATCATTATTATATTTTGATATTTTATTATTAATACATCTCACTAACTTTATTATTATTATTTTTATTATTTATTTTGATTGTATTTTCATTATTATTTGATTCTATTACTATTATTTATTATAACATGATATTATTTGTTATTTTGGTTGTACTTCCACTATTATTTGTTCATATTACTATTATCTATTATAATAATTGTACATGTTATTATCTTATTTATTTACTAATATTATGATTGAGACGATCATTTTATTATTATTATTGTTACTATCTATTTTTGCTATTACCTTGCCCGTATTGTTACTCCCATTCTATTATTTTTATGTGCATATATTTTATATATATTATTTCATGTATTAATTGCAACAATTATTCTTTTATATATTATCATCATTATTTTATTTCAAGTGTCATCATTATTATTTTGTCATTGTTATTTCATTTTATTTATTTAGTTATTTATTCATTTTTTTACTACTTGGTATTATCATTATTATTATTATTATTATTTGTATTTTTATTTATAACATTCACATCCATATTTGTTCTCTTGGTTTTGTACAATATTTTTGAACAAAGTATCATTTGTAAGATTATCGTATTTCATTTAAAAAATTTCAAAATGAGACAATGTTTCGGTATTTAGAAACTCGAGAAATAGTGCCCTAACGTGCTGGGTTGCAATTTTTCGTTTGACTAAATAACTTAACATCCCTTTTACGAAGTTTTGCGAATCACGAGATGACTTTGATTACGAGAGATTAAAACATCGTGTCCTAACGTACTGGATGTGATGTTTATATCTTTTCGGGACAAAGAAATTTCGAATTTTGACTCAAACCTTTTCTTAAATTCAATCCCATACGATGCATTTTGAAAAGTCATTACACTCTGTTCAAAGATTTTTAAAATAAAGGCAATGTTTTGCATTTAGGAATTTGGGAAATAGTGCCCTAACGTGCTGGGTTGCGATTTTCCGTTTGACTAAATAACTAAACATCCTTTTTGATAAATTTCGTAAAACCACGAGATAGCTTTGATTACGAAGGTTTAGAGCATCATGTCCTAACGTGCTGGATGTGATGTTCGTATCCTCTCGGAGCAAAGAAATCTCAAAATTATGGCCCTAATTATCCAAACATTTTAAAGGATCTGTATCTTAAAACCTTTTAAAATTTCCGACACTAAGACTCTAATTAATCATTTTGGTACCAATTTTGGGCGACGAGGGTGCTAACCTTTCCTCGCGTGAACCGACTCCGGACCGACTTTTAAAACAGCGGACCAAAAACACTGCTTTTAGTAAAGCAAAATGTTTTATTAAAATAAAGGTGATCCGATCACACCAAATAATGGTCGGTGGCGACTCCGTTTCATTTCTATTTTCAAAACCCAACGTCGAACCCGTTTTGTTCTCAAAAAATGGTTACGACATGAGTATTTTACCGAATAATTTTATATTGTTTTTCCGAAAAGTATAAAAAGAAATAGTAATGTGAAATTCTTTTAAATGGATTAAAATAGAAATTATATTTTTAAAATTATCGTTAAAAATGTTTTTATTATAATATAAGTAAATTCAACCAAATAATCCCTAATTTTCTTAAGAATTATATTTCAAATCGCTCAACTCTCAAATAACTATTTTATTAATTTTAAATATTATATTACTTAATTATTATTTTTAGCTATTAAAATAATTTTTAAAAGTAATTTTCAATTTAATTTTATCTTCAATTTTTAGAATTAAAATTAAATCAAATTTTAATAGCAAAATTCAATCAAATAAAAGAAAAAAATGTAAAATCAAATATATAGTTGAAGTGTAATAATAAGTTTATGTTTAACTTAAAAGTAGGGAAACAAATAGGAATCAAAGTAAAATATATTGATAAATTTTAAATGATTTAAAGTATATCCTTAATTATTTCTATCAGGGTCTACATTTAAAGTCATGTGTTATATTAAATGAATGTGGAGAATTTGTAAATTTTCTGTTGAAGATAATATTATTGAAAAAACAGTCCTCAAGGAAAACGGAAATGGATAACTAAAATACCCATAGGTTTGGGTGTCTTAGTTGGAGATTGTTGGGGGACTTGAGAGTTTCAAGCACTACTATGTGGTCGTACTTTTGCTTTCACTTCAATAAAATTTCAATGGCTTACCAATAAATAATAATAATAATACATATTCTTCTCTGTTTTTGGAACTTTTTTTCACGAAAGCAACCCTAAATTTAAGCATAAGACTACAATGATGAGGACACTTCCTCTCTGACGCTACCATTTATGTCTCTATCCAGCAATGCAGAATTGCTGATCAACAGGGTTTGTGTTCGACGCAGTTGAGAGCCCCTGCAAAGCGTGTTAGCCTGCCTGCAGAAGCTCCTGTCTTTGCCTGGATCACGTCTTTCTTGTTTCCCCTACTAATTGGTCCCCCAGATTCAACAAAGAAGGCCCCATTCATCATCAGATCATTCACAGATCTCCACTTCCATGACTTCCATACACTCTCTGGTGAATACTCCCTCTTGGTAATCTACACAATACAAAAACCATATCACATACATTTCTAGATCTGAAACTGGGTTTCATCCTATTTGACTTGGAAATTAAAAGTGAGTGTTGACACACACTGCATTCCCAAAGGGAAAACACAAGTTCTAGGGTTAGCCATGAACTTGAACACGGACACTATGGAAGATTTAAGAAAAAGGTGAGTGTTGGGCAGGGATTTTTTTACCTCTTTAGCGCGTTTGTCTGGAGGAGCAATGAATCGGTTGCCCTCACTTAGGATGGTAGGGTTTTTGCTACCACCAATGGCATACATTAGCCAATGAGTGTAATCATTGTTGACGACATGAACGAATCCCCATCGGACCCTTGGCATCCTTTGCACCAATCCTTTGCCAAAATGGTTGAAAGCAACCGTTACTTGCATGATTTGATCATCTGAGAAGCTATCACTACTTCCAAACAGGAAGACCTGTTACATTTTAGTTTTAGATTTTTCAGTTATGTTGTTCTGATTGTTGATTTGAAAATGTAGAAACTTACATCGTTATGATTAGTAAAATGGCAGTTAGAGATGGTAATCGCCGTGGATGCCATGAGAATATCGATTAATCCATCGTAGCATTTGGACATAGAAAGGTGATCGATCCAAATATTGTGGGATCCAAATATCGTGATTCCATCACCGTCACTCATCGTACGTTGACCGTAATGATCAACGGAGTCTCGTATCATGCCACCATGAGCTTGTACCGAATTACGAATGTGAAGGCCATGGATGATAACATTATTAATGAACTGCAATGTGATTTGAGCACCACCCACAATGTGAATTTGAAATCCTCGACCGTCTATGGTCTTGTCACCAGCCATAATCAGCTCTTGGTTTAACCTAATCACCATGTGATGAGCAAATATGATCCAAAGAGGTTCTTTTTGGATCACTGCATGCCGTAAGGTTCCGGGTTTAGGGTTTACCATATCGTTGTCTGACGGATCTGTTACAACATAATATCGACCTGCCTTGCCTCCGGTAGTTTTGCGGCCGAATCCTAGGACACAGTTAACTAGCTTCTTGCGGTCTTTAGCCCAGTTTGGATCACATCTCCAGCATCTGTCAATAGGGTTAGTGGCTAGGCATGGACCACGGTGTTTATATAGTCCTCTCCTTGTGTTATTCTGACCTTCCAACACCCTGCATCATAAATTAATCTTTCATACTTTGTATGTTGTTTATAAATATTATTGATTTTAATGGAAAAAACAAGTATCTATACTATACTTTTGAACCGTGTTTGACATGTTCAACAAATAATTTATTAGACGTGATAATAATTTAACATCTTGCATGAATTTTTTAATAAAAACGAAATCACAATTGCTTGTTTGTTCCGAAGAAAATCATTTTAGCCCTTCATTTATTTTTAGTATTTTTTAGTTTTTAAATTACATATGTTAACTTTGCTGACATGACATATATGTAGATCACCACATGAATGCCACATCAATAATTAATTAATTTTTTAAAATTTAAAAATTTAAAAAATTATTTTTTAAAAAATTAATTAATTATTAATATTAACTTTTTTTTTTTCGCAATAAACACCCAAAAAATCATCCTTAAAATCAAACATGAAGGACAACCCAAAAATAACTTCAACCACCAGAAAACGAAGAAAGAAAAGAATGGGAAACACCAAAAAACCATCAGCTCAGTTGATAACAAAACTCGACCATAGAACATCGGAAACTCCGAAACATTCACTAAACAAAATAATACAAGTTCAAGTGTTAAAATATGTGAAAAATTAAATGAGAGACTAAAATGAATTTTTTTTATAAAGTTAGCGGGCTAAATAAATCATAATGTCAAACGGAATACAAAGAAATCATATATGTTATTGGATGAATAATAACTTATTTCTATGGTTGAACAATAAAAAAATAATGGAAGATTTATAAAATAAAGTCTATCACTAGTTTTCTTCATTTACCCAATAAAGAGAGAGGTGACATTAGTAATCACAACGAAGAAATTATTTTAGAAAGAACTTACTTCTCAGTTTCGCGGTTGAAATCATTGGTTACATCTTCGGGATTAGGATTGTAGGCTTTGAAAGCACCTTTCTTTGCATTTTCAGCTCGGTCTTGCCACACTTCATCAAAATGACCAATGTTACCTTTAACTATGGGACTATATACAATTAGCCCCAGAAACAATATAATCTTAACAACTTTCATAGTCACCTTTTTTTTTTTTTTAATAACCTTACTTTTTCACTCTCTTTTTTTATTTTTTATTTTTTTGGGAAATTTCAAGGTATTTTTTAACCCTACGTAAAGAAAAATGGAGTGGGTTTGCACGTAGGGTCTTTTTGCTTTTTGCTTTTTATTTTTTAAGGATTGAAGACAAATAGAGGTTTGGAATTCATATTCCAAGGGTTTGTTTTAAATACAAGTGAATGAGATCGCAAAATGAGACGTTGTGAGGGAAATAATGGAAACCACTGCCCATTCATGGTCAGATTTTGGTCTCTCTCTCTTAGATTTCTCCCCCTTTTGTGGTATTTACAACTTTTGAGGCTTCTACTCACATTCTCAACTTATGTCATGCATATTACCATTTTATATATTTTTCCAAAACAAAAACCTAATGCTTTTTCATTTTCATTGTTTCTTTCAATATCTACTTCATTTTACCTTTGCTTCGTTTATCCATTATTTTTATAAAAATATTTATAAAAAAAATTCTATTTCCTACATCTTTTAAGGTTTAATCCACAAATTGGTACCTAAATTATACTCTCTCTTTTTCATCTTGGCACTTAAAGTTTTTTTGTCACAAGTGATACTTAAACTACTTTTTTCCCTAAATTGGTACCTCCATTAATCAGGCAGTTAAATCCGTTTTAAAAAAAGGCTTAACCAACAAATTAGTAACCAAATTATTCATATTTTCTTAAGTTAATACCTAAACCTTTTTTTTATCTTAACTGGTACCTAAATTATTCTTATGTCACCCATTTTGAGCTAAAATGTTATATATGTTAAAAAAAGTACAGCTAATAATAAATTGTCATATCATATAAACTTAAAAAAATATTTTTTTAATTTTTTTAATTTTTTTTAATTTTCCTTTCTTTTTCCTTTATAATGTCTGAAATACTAACAATACTCGAAATTTGCCCTCTCGATATTTAGGCGCTTGTGATTTATTTTGTTTTTAAACTTCATTGTCTGCCTGTTCTACCTAATGAGATCAAAAAATTTATTTCATTGATCAAAACCAATCTTTTTAGAATTGTACCAACTGGACCAAGAACTAATCAGGGTACTAGTCCAAAGATAGGGGTTGAATTAATTGACTTGCGAACCGATATAGACCGATTGAATCAAGCTAAAAAAACCAACTGAACTCATTTTCTTTATTTTTAAATATTTTTAAATGAATTTTTAATAATTTATATGATCAAACTTGAAGCTGGTCAAACCAAGAATTGGTGGCCGAACAGGTTCAACCATCGATCTAATTTTGAAGAAAGAAAAATAATATAAAAGAGAAGATAATATTTTTTTTTTTAAATATACTTAACGGTTTAAGTAATGATTGAACTAATAGAGGTATCAATTTGAGAAAATATAGCTTAGGTATCACTTTCAACCAAAAAAATTTTGGGTACAAATATAAGAAAAATGATATAATTTAAGTTTAAGATATACATAAAAAAAAAACAAATAAACTTAAAATATTGTAAAAGGTGAAGAAAGACATACAAAGATGTGGTTGTAAGACAGAATGAAAGCGTGTACAGTAAAGTGAAGAGAATCCACACAAATTCTGGGTTTCCAAAAAGAAGAGATTCAATGCAAATTTACGGGTAAATATCTCATATATACTAAAAATTTAAATTATTTATAGGAATGGACCAGTTTGAAGAATATTTACGGAAAATGGTCGTTTCCTCCCAAAACGCATCCACGTCAGCTCGTTTTGGGGGGGAAACAACAAAAAAGCGCGGCCCTGAGGACGCGCTTTGTGCCACCTCAGCAAAGCGCGCCCACGTGGGCTCTTTAGCCCTCCAACGGTAAAAAAAAAAAAACTATAAAAACCCCCCAACCCTTTATTTTTTTCACACTTCAATCCTATCTCAATATTCTCTCAATTTTCTCTCAAAAGTCCTTGAAATTTACGCTCAAATTTCAAAATAGTCCTTACTATTTACAAAAAGCCCTTTATAATTTTTTAATATATTTTTTTGGAAAATTTTAAAATTTTTATCGGATTACAATGGTCGGGAATTACTTTGCCTAGACAACAAGCACATCTCCGTCGAGCAAATGCAAATGGTAAGTTTTAATTTTAATTTTCAATATTATTTAATTTTTTCAATTATGCAATTTTAATTAATTTTAATTTTATAATTTTTAAACAATCAAGAGATCGGTGTTGGAATGTTATATTCGCAACATGCATGGTCCCCATCGCCATTGATTGAGAATTACTGCAGAAGCGGGTATTTGGCACGTGGCCACGATAGGCCGGGGGTTCAAGTTGGACCCGCCTTTGATCAGCGTGTTGATAGAGAGGTGGAAACCCAAGACGCACACTTTCCATTTGCCATGCGGAGAGTGTACCATCACTCTAGAAGATGTGCGATTCAGCTTGGGATTACCGGTGGTCGGCCTCATTCGGTACTCATCGGTCCGCAACATCTACCGATTGGATGGCCGTATGCTACGAGCCGGGTGCCATTTCGGATAGAATTCAAGGAGCTCGGATCGATATGGCCTAGTTACGAGACACATTCCCAGAGCCGAACGAGGGTTCGACCGAAGTAGAAAGAATACGGTATGCTCGAGCATATATTCTTCGATAATTGAGGCTATATGATCTGGGACCTCTATAGAAACCTCGTCCACGAGATGGCTCTCAAACTTGTTGATTTCAGAGCAACCGTGAATTGAGTTGGGGTCCGTCGTGCTATCGAGGTTGTACCGGGAGATGTGCTCGGCGACGCGACCGAGTAAAGCAAAAATCAGAGGTTGCTTATCACTACTGCAGTCATGGGCATGGTTTCGATTTCTATTTTTACGTCATCGACTCGACTAGCCATATCCATTCCCACTGATAACGAGGTAAATTTAATATTATATTTTACAATTATTTCATAGATTTATAGTATAATTGCATGCTAAAAGTTTATTTAATTAGGTGAAACCATTCAATGAGTCATGTTGGAATACCTAACTCGCTTGAAGATATCTGACTCCTATTGGACCAACTAGTCGGAATCACAAGTAAGTTTCGAATTTCGTTATTATAATTTAGTATTTCGTATGTAGTGTCTAGTATTATGTATATAACTAATATTTTGGTAATGTTAATATAGTTTCAATGGACACCATACGAGGATCCGAAAATTCGGGCAGTAATTTCGGAGGAGTTCTTCTAAAATCCGAACAGTTGGCACATTAATGTCTCATCGATCACCTACGCGACCGTGGAGATGCACCAGTCAGATCGGGTTCTGCGGTAATTTGGATTCCAACAACCGATTCTCGTGCCACCTGAGGTGCTCGATGATGAGCACAAAGTGGACTTACGGCAGCTGCACACGAATTGGCCAAGATTTTGGTCAGGTCATATCGAGACGTGGGAGAACCGACATAACATTTTACCTATCCGGGAACCGATCATCGCTCCTGAGTTAGCGTGCGTGCCGGAGTACATGCCATGGTTTAGGATCCATGGCAAGTCGTATCTGTTGTCGGAAGAAGAGATTCGACGGTAACCAGCGGCGAAGGGAACGTCGGCCCTTTTAAATCCAAGGAGAATGGGTGATGAGACGGGCCATCAACAATACGACACACGATCAACGGGCCCAACAATAGCTTACACGACCATCGGGCCCATCGGTTCAAATGACAACACCGATATCACAAGATTCACCGCTTATGCCGGTCGCACTCTATCCCTTATATGTATCCTCCTAACCCATATATGTTTCATTTTCGCAGTCCCACCCCAGGTTGGAATGCATGGCCGGGTTCGAGTCCGTTCTCGACTACTCTTGTTGGCCAGCCGATCGTGAGGCCGACGTCTCGTGTGGGATTAGAGGAGGCACCTTCGGGGAGCACTTCTTTCTACCAGGCTCCTTCACCGTACGGGATGCAGTCACCCCCGTCGTGGTTTATGCAAACACCTCCGGGGTCATTATTTTATCAAGGTGGGTCATCATTGCAACACCCAGAACTAGACCCACTGTCGGAAGAACCCGATTCCCGCCCGAGGTTCCACGACCCCTGCCGAAAGCTAGAAGAAGGAGGAATCCAGTACAGAATCAACCGACCACCCCATGTGGCACTTGGTTCCCACCCAGACGCCCCTAAACCCTAAACCCCGAATTTTATTTTGTTATTGTAATTTAATTTTATTTGTTATTGTAATTTAATTTTAATCTCTTTGATAAAATAGAAATAGTTTAATTTTTTTTGTAATTAAGTTTTAATATATTTAATAAAATTTGATTTTAATTTTTTTGTAATTTAATTTTAATCTCTTTGATAAAATAGAAATGGTTTAATTTTTTTTGTAATTAAGTTTTAATATATTTAATAAAATTTGAGTTTAATTTTTTTGTAATTTAATTTTAATCTCTTTGATAAAATAGAAATGGTTTAATTTTTTTTTGTAATTAAGTTTTAATATATTTAATAAAATTTGAGTTTAAATTTTTTTTGTAATTTAATTTTAATCTCTTTGATAAAATAGAAATGGTTTAATTTTTTTGTAATTAAGTTTTAATATATTTAATAAAATTTTAGTTTAATTTTATTTTTTTGTAATTTAATTTTTTAATTTAATTTTAATATCTTTGATAAAATAGAAATGGTTTACTTTTTTTTTGTAATTTTGTAATTTAATTTTAATAACTTGAATAAAATAAAAGTTTTTGTACAAAAATTCACCGTTTTCCTCCAAAAAATAGAAATTACATAGCCACCAGAGACAAAAAGCTAAGAGCACGGTCAACTATTTTAATTTGGACACGAGCGAGATGTATGGCTGAGTTCCTACACCATCCATGACAAATAGACTTTGGTTGCTCATTTCTGGATATCTATATTGTTATGTATTCTAGTCGAGCAAGGTCGACCTTTTGGTTTCGCCTCAATTGTCTATCCCAACAAACTTAAACGGTGCAAGCGATACCGACTGACCACTTACGCTCATTTGGGACTAGTGGGAATACGTGTCTCCACACGTTGTACATGTTTTCTAATTTATACACTTTGTCCACATAGCTCATGGGATCAAGACGGAGATTCTAACAAGTCGCAAGTACATGAGCGCATGGGTAACGAATTGCATCAAATATCCCACAGTCGCAGGTCCTATTTGTCAAGTGTACGATAATGCCCAATACCAATTGGTTGGTTCTCATCAAACTCCATGACACGAAACCATAGGTCGTCACGATCGTGACACAATGTGTGCATGGTGTTGGCCCGTGCCTTCGCACTGTTTATTTCTTGCAAGACCTTCGGGCTCTATACATGGCCTCCTTGCATCTGCCCTCTATAACTCGCTGCTCTCTTCGAAAATAGTGTCGCTAAACGAAAATATGTCCTCGCACAACCAATGTAATCGACAGATGACGGGTTCCTTTTAAAACAGAATTTATGCATTCGGCCAGGTTTATGGTCATATGACCATATCTTAGGCCGCCGTCATATGCTTGTGTCCACTGTTCAAAAGGAATATTGCACAGGTAGTTTGCGCCTTCAACGTTATCTGAGCGCAAATTGGCCAACATCTCATGAAAACGGTCTTTATTGATCTCGTACCCTGCCAATATACGTTGATAGCGAATATTACATACCACTCTTCAATTGAGAATAAATTGAATATTACAAACGAAATTATATTAATAGATATTTCATACCCATATCCGTCACTTGCCGTCACTGTCTTTTAGATCGATGTTGCCCATAATAGTTGGATGAAACATGCCTCAGGTAATATCGATGGTGTGTGCGATGCCACATGCTTCCCTGGCATTCTATTGCCGCAAGTATTCTAGGCCCTCGATCCGATATAACGCTTATGTCAGGTTTGGGGCAGACATGCCTCCTTAACCTAGATAAGAAGAAGTCCCAGTCATCAGCTGACTCCCCTGGTGTTATTGCGAACGCAATCGAAAGGATTCTCCCACAGCCGTCTTGTGTCACAGCTAGTAATAGCCGATGCATATATCTACCATACATAAAGGCACCGTCAATTTGTACCAATAGCTTGCAGTATATAAAGGCATTTCGTCATTGCTTAAATGTCCAGAACAGACGCTTGAACACTGCGCATCCACGGAGCAGACGATCGTTGTAGTACGCTAGTTTCGCTTTCAAGGTCCATTGTCGCCGGGACATATCTCTCCAACACCTGGCACCACTGCCACACTTCATTATATGAAACATCCCACCGACCGTGCAACTTTTCTAACGCCTTCTGCTTGGCTATCCAAGCCTTTCTGTAAGAGGGCATGTACCTCAATTGGCTATGAATATTGCCAATTAAGGCCGGCACCGTAGTCTTGGGATCGACCTTCACCGTCGGGATTATTAAGTCAGCCAACATGTCTGAATCCATCCTCAGATGATCTTGTGTTACACCTGTCAACGAAGTACGTTAAACAATGCAACATTACATAATATTAGTGTTATTCGAAATCATTGAACACATAGTGGTACTGTACTAGTAAGACATGTATGTGGACCTTTGTACCTTTTGATCTCCCACAACCCTGTCCTTTTTCTCAACGACGCCATGATTTTTCATGAACATGTGCCGTCTTGCACTGCACACTTCGTCTTGTACTTATCGAGCTTGGATTTAACCACATTGTAGTTAACCCCGTTCTTGATGCTGTATTATTTCAATGCAGCAAGAAAAGTATTCTTGTTGGAAAACTGGTTACCAACTAGCAAGAAAAGTATTCTTGTTGGAAAACTAGTTACCAACTTCTAATTGGTCCGAATCTAACGAAGAATTTGTACGGTCACGCGTCCGGTGTGGTAGTTCAGGAAACTCCAATGCATCATCTTGAGATAGATCGACATTATGCATGTGGGCTGGAGGCGAGTACGCCCTGAATAGTGGATCTTCTTCTTCGTCTGAACTGCCCTCAACGTCTTCAGGTACAATTGGAACGGGCTTCGGTTCAGAAAATAATCTAACTTCTGCACCATCGGGCCCTGGCTCCCGAGGTGGATCCACATCAGATTCATCATCCACCCCTCCATAACCTGCAACAAACCTCCATAACCTGCAACAAACGAGGGCCCCTCGCCGGTGGATGTCGTCGGGAGTACATTATCCCTCTTTAAACATCTTTCGTAAAGATCCCAATCATATGTGGATTGCCAACCACTAGAAGTTGATGACATCCCCCAATACATATTTCTATCATCGGACATCGAAGGACGGATATGCATGTCCCATCCACCAACTGAGTGTCGTGCAGGGGTTATGTTTTCCATACTACCACCGCACACGGGTACTTATGTGTTTTGCCTCCCACTTACAGAGTGTCAGCTTGGGGTCGTGTATTCCCCTCGAACGGCAGTAGATGTTGAGGTCGCAGAAAAATCACTTGGAGATGAAAATTCTACATATACCTCGATATAGGGTGATCCACTGGCAAGATGAGTCTCCATCATTGCCTCAAAGCTCCGAGGACCTTTGATGTCAAATGAGTCATATCTCATTGGATCAATCGAAGCGCAAAATCTATACTTAATAGACTGAACTTTCATTGGCATTGTTCCGAATATTTTACATCTAATTCTTTTGCGAAGTTCTACCAAATCGACATTTCGATTAAAACTCAGTCGCGATGTGTTCTCCGATAAGAAAACAACACCATTTTTAGTGTCACGAACTTCACCATCGTAGTAAATAACAGCATTAATACGTTCACTCATTTTCAATTTTTTTTCTTTTGCCTCAATTTCCCTTATGCAACCCGAGAATGAAATTTGGTGATTATAGCCTAATTTTGCCGAGACTATCAGTAGCAAAAGAGCGTCCACGTGGGAGCTCTTCAAGAGACTCTCACGACAATGCACCCCATCGGAAGCGTTTTTGGCCACTGTTTGTTCAGAAACGTCTCCTCAAAATTATTTTGCCGGAGACTACTATAGCAAAAGAGCGTCCACATGGGAGCTCTTTTCAAGACTCTCACGACAAAGGCACCTGTTGGAAGTGTTTTTGGCCATCGTTTGTTCGTAAACGCCTTCTTAAAATTATTTTACCGAGACCATCAGAGCAAAAGAGCGTCCACACGGGAGTTCTTTTAAGTACTCTGCCGACAAGTGCACCTATTTGAAGCGTTTTTACATGCTTGTTCAGAAATGTCTTCTCAAAATTATTTTGCCGGAGACTACTGTCACAAAAATTCAATTAATTTTTTATGCTAATATATTTTGCCCAAAACCCTATATATATTTTTTCCTAGCCCAAAAATTCCGTAGGGGGAGGGAGGGCAAAAACGCGTCCACGTCAGCGCGTTTTCCTGGTTATTCAGCAGCAAAGCGTGCCCCTGAGGACGCGCTTTTCTGTTGTTTCCCCCCAAAACGCGCTGACGTGAACACGTTTTGGGGGGAAACGACCCTTTTCCGTAAATATTCTTCAAACTGGCCCATTTCCATAAATAATTTAAATTTTTGGTATATATGGGATATTTACCCTAAATTTACATATATTTTAAATAAAAATAAACAATGAAAAAAGCAAGTCTTGATAGAGAAATAATCCACACAAAAGTGGATAATTAATTCTTCTTTTATTTTTCATTTACAGTAACTTATTTAATTGAATAGTCTATAACTTAAATAGTAAGAAGGATATATAAAATAATGTTTTACACGATATGTTTGGAATATGCATGGAATTACTCAACTCTATGAGTAAAATAAATTTAGTAACTTATAACGTTAACTTTTGCGAAATTTAAGCGTGTATTTAAATACATTTTCTTCTATGGAAGATTTTATGATATAAAAAAATCTTTTGGTACCAATAATAAATTTTACTTTTGAGTGTATTAGTGCTTAGTATCTAGTTTATGAAAAGATATTTTATAGGTAAAATAAGAATAAATAGCTTAAGTCTTCGTTTGAATGGAGCAGTAGTTAGACATTTATTTGATATAAGTTTAAATTGTGTTATCCTATTTTCTACTGTTAATATTGTATTGAAAAAATTAGTTTGTGAAACAAGTTATTGGAATGTTGTATTGAATTTTTCATTTACATTGTTATCAAAAACAACACATCTGAACTTTTTAGAATGCCATTAAGTTAACGTTTGTGTTTACAAAAGTTCACAAGTAGATAGCTTCCTACAAAATCATAAATTTAGTCATTAATGTTTATATTTTTCTATTAATTTGATTTTAATTTTTAGTTAAATTTAACCTTTGGCTTATTAAAAAAATTAAATTTGACTATCAACATCTCAAAAATAGTCTATTTACTATTTTTTAACCGAATACTTACTAAACATTAAATTTTTAAACATGGCAGGAACAAATGTAGAAATTTTTAAAATCATCTTTCAACATTTAATTTAGAAATTTAATCCTTGCTTGCTTACATCTAATTTCAAGAATGTAGGAAAGAAGGTGAGAAAAGGGTCTAATTATATTTCAATCCCTGTACTTAATGTTTAAAGCAAAAATGTTTAAATAATTAATCTTACTTTTAATATGAATGAAGTATAAAATGATTTTCTTCATGCATGATGCATCTAGTTCCAAGTCGATTTGCTTTCAAAATATTTTATTATATATATTTAGGATTATTATCCTATCAACGGTCACTTAGGTTGTACTTGGGAAGGAGTGAAAGGAAAATAAATTTTGAGTATGTTTGGTTGAGAAAAAGAGGAATGAGAAATATGTGTATGTTAGTTTAAAATTATGCATTTTAGGATTAATATCTTTATGAACCTCATGTGATGGTCTGATGGTCAAAAGTGTTCATATTTTACTTTAAATTATGTATTTAAAATGATTGTGAACTCACAAATTGATTTAATAAAACTAGGGACTCCTAAACTATTATATAAATATAAGTTTCATAATAAAAAAATGAAAATAAAATGTCATAAATGAGTAGTAAGTATAAATGGAAGAAACTGAGAAGATCAAAACTTTGATTAATGAAAAAAAGATTATAACTTACAATAAGGTGCAATAATATGTAATTATGGGTAGTCATCTATAGCTATATATTTGACCTGCCTTATTCCAATTTACATTCTTAAAAGCTATTTTTAGCTTCGAGCTTTGATTTAATATCAAATATTCCTAGGCATCTTCCGAGGCTTGGATTCCCTGAAACAAACCAATTCTTTTAAACAATATCCACCATTAATTAAACTCTATTAATATATAACCATTTCAAAAAAAACAAACATATAATTGTCGATTGACTCTTAACTCGATTGGTATCGATATTGTTGTTAGTGCAAGAGGGCATTGAAACGCATTATTCTCCTATTTAAGGGTTGGGGAGGAGCTATGGGTAGACTTGTCCATGGTTCGAATCGAGTCTTGTCAAAATTTTAAGCTTGTTTGCTAGGCCCGGACTTGCCCGACCCGAAAAATAGGCTTAAAATTTTTTCCAAACCCGGTTCGGATAAAAATGCTAAAACCTGGACCGCCCTGAATTAGTTTTTTCATATTTTTTTATATAAACAAATTTAAAATATAATACATACAAAATATTTAAAACATTAAAATAAATATTTCCCAACAAATTTAAAATAAATTTAAAAAATATTTATACTTAAAAAACAATAAAATAAGTGTAACTTAACAAACAAAATTAACAATAAAACAAGAGTTATACAATATTCAAACAATATCAATAGAATAGTAGTAACATAATAGTAAAATAATAGCAAAACAGTGAGAAAACAACAAGAAAAGAGCAGCAAAATAACAAAAAAAAAGAGAGAAGAAAATAGCAGTTTTGTTTTGTCTTTTTACTAATTCGGGTCAGTCGGGCTCGAGCAAAAAAATTTTACCCGATGCCCGACCTGTTTTCTAAATGGGCCTTATTTTTTTATCCAAACTCATTTTCGAGCCTATATTTTTGCCTAGACCCTCCCACTTTTCGGACGGACATCTAACTATAGGTAATTCTAGACATTGTATCAAAATGAACAGACATGATAAGAGATTAATGTAAAAAAAAAAAAACCATAAAGCCAATCATTCAAATTTTAATTTAAAAAAAAAAAAGCAAAAATAAATGGAATATGCTCAACAAACATATTAATAAATCGACATAATTATTTGTTTAATTCTTTAAATTTTTAAAAAATTATTTTATTTTTCTATTTAATTTTTCCTCAAAAACTCTAAAATAGATAAAGAAAATGAAGTAGCAAAATATATATTGTTTTTAATTATGAAAAGGATCCTATTATTACAATCATATATATTATACATTACAACAATACATATGGTTGGTGAATGAGGTAATTACTTATTATTATGGTTGTTAAATGTTCCTTAATTTTTGCACATTTTTTCATATGTCTAACCACTATTTTAGGGTTTATTAATTTACCGTCAACTACAGGAAATAATTTTTATACTTACTTCTTTTTATTTTCTTCCTGCTTTTTCAAATCTCTCCTACAAAAACAAATCACAACACGTTATTCATAAAATTCAAAAAAATTAATATTATAATTTTTATAAAATTCAAAAAATAAAATAAAATACTCAGAATAATCATGCAAGCTATCATGTTTAAAACCAAGATAGATACAAAAGGGGTAAGTAGAGCCTTAACCTCTCAAAAATTAGAAAATTACAATTCTAGTTTTATAAACGATCAAATTATAAGTTATTATAAGAGAAATTTATATTTTGTCTCCCAAAATAAAAAATATTCTATTTAATCCCTTCAAAAATGATAAAATCATAAAATTTATATTTCACCTGTCTAAAATTTGTAATTCAATTTTACCCTAAAATAATTACTAAATTCACTCCTATTTAAAATTTAATATTTTAACTGGTATAACTATTATTTTAGGATTTATTAATTTACTGTCAACTACTAAACCTTGAAACAAATTTTATACTTTATTCATAAAATTCTTCCCTGCAAAAAGAAATCTCAATACTTTATTCATAAAATTCTTCATAAATTTAGTATTTAATGTTTATATATATATTTATCAATTTGGTCTTTTTTTAAAATTAAATTTAGCTATTTACCTTTAAAATAATTAAATATTTTTTACAAAAAATACTAATTAAAACATTATTTTTAACAATATTGGCATGACAAATTGTGTGACAGTCCACACATGTTTAATACTAACATATCACTATTTGTCTAATATATCATATCAATAAATAATTTAAAATTTATAAAAATATTAATAAAATAAAAATCCAAAATTCAAAAATATTATAGAAAGTTCATAAAAAAAACGTATGATGTTTAAAATTAGGGCTTTGACCGTCCCAAAAAATTGGAAAATTGCAATTCTAGCTCCCTATAAATGACTAAAATTATAAATTAATATAAGAGAAATGTATGCTTTGTCTCCTCCCAAATGAAAAATATTATATTTAATCTCTTCAAAATGATAAAATCATAAATTAATACATGATAAAATCTAAATTTCACATATAAAAAAATAGTAATTCAATTTTGCCCTAAAAAATTTTCGGATTTGCCCTTGCTTAAAATTTAACATGTTAATAGTACTTTTATTTATAAAAACAACAAATCGACTTTTTAAAAGAAATTAATTGTCAAAGTCAACAATTTTTAAAAGATAAAAGCTAAGTTTAACTAAAAAAGAAATCAATAAAAAAATAAAAGTGAAAAAAGAAGAAGTTACTCGTGAGCTTTATGAGCTTGGTGGGTTTTGTGGTTGAGATGATTGGCTACATGATGAGGATTGGGATCGTAGGCTTTCTCGGCAATTTGCTTTGCTCTCTGAGCTCGTTTTGCCCATACTTCATCGAAATGAGCAATGTTAGCCATGACTATCCCACTATTTGCAATCACAATCAGCCCCAACACCAATATTATCTTCACTACTTTCATTTTGGGCAATTGTCTTCTTCAACCCTACGTAACCAAGAAATGAGTATTGCACGCAGGGCTTTCCTTTTATTCTATTTTAATTGTGTTTTTATTTGATATTCCTCAAATGTTTCAAATTCCCATTCTTTTTTAAATACAAGTGAAATGAGATCCAAATTTCATGCAAACCACTACCCATTAATTAGTGGTCAGATTTTTGGTCTCTCTCTTCAATTTCTCCTCATCTTTTGGCTATTCGCTTTCTAGTTTTACTCATATTCTATATAAATAAATATATTTAAATGTGTTATGTATTTAACAATAACAGTGTTTTGATTTATAATTATCCAAGATTTAATTTGAGAAAATGTATATTATTTTTTAAAAGTTGGCATAACATTGGGATACTAGCCTTCTTCCACAACTTTATTTGATTTTTTAACTCGTTTTTTTCTTTTGCCACGTTTCATCGGAGTCACCGATAATTAGGAGATTTTTTTTTTTTTTTGTTAAGATAATCAATACAATATCAATAGATATATCATTTTTATGTTGAAACTGATACTTATCGATACAGGTGTGCTTTGATGTATATTTCAAATTTATTGATATTAAATATTTTTCATATTATATATACATTACAAACATATATTAATTGAATACATATTTATATGAAAATTTAGAATTATTAATTAAGTTCAATAATTTAATAAAATATTTTATTTTATTTTAAAATATAATTATAAAATTAGTTAAGATAAAAAAATTAAAAACAAACTTGTTGAATTACAATCAATTACTATCACAAATTCTTCTAAATAGTTACTTAAAAGTTCTTAAAATAATCAACGATCATAAAACTTCGATTCCATTTTATCCCTATTCTCACGCATAAAGTGTTTACTAATGAGTTACTCAAAATTTTCTAAGTTGTCAATCAAATAAGACAATTAGAGTGATATGAAAATCTAGTTAATCATATTCAATTAATAGTAAATTTATATGTCAATTAAATGCTTAACGTTGTTGTTAAAAAAAATCATGTCTATCATATTAAATTCAAGATTAAATTTCAAATTGCAGTATAGGTAATAATTAAATCCACAAAAATCCAACATAAAGATGTCTTAAAATCTACTTTATAGAAAACTATGCACCCAATGTTCTTCACAACCCCTTTCAGGGGCATACCATATATACAAAAAAAAAAAAGCAACCACAGCTAAACAAAATGGCACCAAGAACTAAACAGACAAATACCAAAACTAACTAGTGTCCGGAAAAAAGAAAAACAAAGCATGCTGGCCTTATGCAAAACCCAGTATAAGTGTATTAGTTACTAATGTGCAGCCTAGAGGAGTCCCTCGCGAATCTGAGTGGCGACATCACGAACAGCTCCAGGACCATGAGGGATGAACACAGCCGAAGATTTAGAAGCAGCACCGATTTCTTTCATGGTGTCAAAGTACTGGGTGACCAGGACCATGTCCATGACATCCTTTGCGACGTTAACAGAGAATCCAATCACACTATCTCGTAACCCATCAACAATAACTTGTCGCTGGCGAGCAATACCCAGCCCTGGCAAGTGTGTAAACCCAAATCTGCCCGGGCCCAGCAAACAAATGAAAATAAAATTAAAACCCATTTTTACAAACCCAAATCCAATTGTTAGCCCAACAGCAATAACCCAATCAGAAGCCCAATTACCCTAGCCCACTAAACAACAAAAAAAAACAAAACCCTAAGGGCCACTTGCCCCTCCGCACGAACTCGCTCTCCGCTTCTTCTCGCCTCGTCTGATTGCCCCATCCACCGCCCATCGCCATCGCCACCGCCATCAGAAGAGCACCACCAACTCCTCCAATTGCGCTAATACTGCAAGCAATAAATGGGAAAGGACATAACATTTATCAAATTGTAAAACAGTGGCTATAAAAGGCTAATCGAAACTGTACAGAGGATCCTTTTTTTTCTTTCGATCAATAGAGCATAAAATTTAAACAAAGATTAGAGTCAAAGATATAGCAGTATAAATTCAAAGACCGCACAAGAAAGCAAAAGAACCCTAAAATCGACTAAAAATCTAAAAACAGAGGCTAAAAGAAGGTGATTTTCTCCCTTTTATTTTGAAGCACCTTTTCTCGACATATATGTGTACATATTATTAAAAGATATTAAAAAAAGAATAAAAAAAATACAATTTTACCTCTTTTCGAATCTCCGCCACCTGTGGTGGTGGTCATGACGGCGGCATGGCATGGCGACTCACGGAGTTCCCTCCCCTCACCTCTACAGAGAAAAAAGGAAAGGAAAATTTTTTTTGGGGCAGCATCAAATGATTTTTGGGGGTTTAGGCCTCATATAGCCCTCAAACGACGCTGCTTTAAATGGCTTTAAACCCAAAACGATGTCGTTTCACCCGTCCGACCAACCCGACCCACTCCGTAAAGGATCCGTGTTTTTTTTTGCTAAAGGAAAATTGCACAATCAGCCCTTCCGCATTTTTAGTTCTTAAAATCAAGTTTTCATTATTGCACATCGCCCCGAAATTTCGCTAGCTTTTGCAATTTGGTCTTTCCCTAAAGTGTCGATTTAATTGGTCGGAAAATTGTCCCTTTGGTCCCCCTCTTTCACGCTGCTTCTTTTGTGACCCCCGAAGCCCGTTTTATTTACAAATCGACCTCGAACTTTGTTTTATTTACCATTTAGCCCCTAACCACTGTTTTATTTATATTTTGACCCGAAATTTCCGTTTTTAATGCGATTTAACCCATTTTTCAATCATTTTGCAATTTTTTTTACCACTTTTACTATTATTTAAAATTTTTATTATTGATTATTTTATTATTATTATTATTAGTATTATTATTATTATTACTATTATTATTATTATTATTATCACTTTGCTATTATTATTATTATTATTTATACGCTTATTATTATTATTATATATTTTTTACCATCGCTAATATTATTCTCAATTTTATTATTATTATTATTGTTTTATTATAGGTTAGTATTAAGGCATTATTTTTATTTATTTTTCACTTGGTTATTATTTATATTATTATTTTCACATTATTACCATTATCTTATATTTTATTGTTTTATTATTTAATTTTCATCACTATAATTTTATTATTCTGCTTTTACCACTAATATTATATATATATATATATATATATATATATATATATGTATTATTCATATTAGTATAGTATTATCATTGTTTTATATCACTATCATATTATTATTATTGTTATTAGTACTCTTATATTCTTTATATTTATATCTACGCTCATTTTTTCTTAATTTCATGTTATTACTAAACAAAATATATTTTGAAAATCATCATATTTCATTTAAAAGGTTTTAGAATAAAGGCATTGTTTCGTATTTAGAAATTCGGAAAATAGTGCCCTAACGTGCTGGGTTGCGATTTTTCGTCTAACTAAATAACTTAACGCCCCATTTACGAAGTTTCACAAATCACGAGACGACTTTGATCACGAGAGATTAAAACATCGTGTCCTAATGTGCTGGATATGATGTTTATATCTTTTCGGAACAAAGAAGTCTCAAGTTTTGACTCAAACCTTTTCTTTAATTCAATACGATACAATGCATTTTTGTAAAATTGCTACACTTCATTTAAAGGTTTTAAAATGAAGGCAATGTTTTGTATTTAGGAATTCGGGGAATAGTGCCCTAACGTGCTGGGTTGCGATTTTCCGTTTGACTAATAACTAAACATCCTTTTAATTCATAAACCACGAGATAACTTTGATTACGAAGGTTTAGAATATCATGTCCTAATGTGCTGGATGTGATGTTTGGACCCTCTCGGAACAAAGGAATCTCAAAAATCCTAATACCTTTTAAAGGATCCAGATTCAAAAACCTTTTCAAACTTCCTCAAGACATGGATAAAACCACGCTCATAACCATGGGGAACCTTTGCTATAAGGTAATGCCATTTGGGTGAAGAATGCAGAGCAACATATCGTAGAGCCATGGTAACTCTATTCCATGACATGATGCACAAAGAAATTAAAGTTTATGTCGACGATATGATCGCCAAGTCTCGAACTGAAAAGGAGCATGTCCAAATCTTAAGGAGATTATTCTTGAGGTTGAGGAAAGTTCAGCTGAAGCTTAATCCGGCAAAGTGTACCTTTGGAGCCAGGTCAGGGAAACTGCTAGGATTTATAGTCAGCGAAAAGGGGATTGATGTTGACCCATACAAAGTTAAGGCTATACAAGAATTGCCTCCGCATCGCACGCAAAAAGAAGTTCGAGGTTTCTTAAGAAGATTAAATTACATTGCTCGGTTTATTTCACAACTGACTGAGAAATGTGACCCTATATTTCATCTTCTTAAAAACACAATCCAGTGTGTGGACGAGGAATGTCAAGACCTTCGACAAGGTAAAGCAATACCGTCCAATCCTCCCAGATTGACACCGCCAAATCCGAGAAGCCTTTAATCCTCTATTTGACTGCATTTGATAATTCAATGGGATGTGTGCTCAAAGACGATGGGTCAAGAAAGAAAGAAAAGGCAATATACTACCTTAGTAAAAGTTCACCGAGTGTGAAACAAGGTACTCACCAATTGAGAAACTATGTTGTGCCTTAGTCCGACAACTCTGGAGATTGAGGCAAGACATGTTGTATCATACGACCGCTCATCTCAAAGCTAGACCCACCAAATACCTAATGGAGTCAACTACTTTGAATGGACGGATGGTCTGATGGCAAATTTTACTTTCTGAGTTTGACATAGTTTATGTAAACCAAAAAGCGATAAAAGGAAGTGCAATAGCGGGTTTTCCGCCAAGAGAGCTCGAAGATTACGAGCCTTTAGACTTTGATTTCCTAATGAAGACCTAATGTACGTAGTAACCATCAAGAAGGTACCCTAAAGTCGCCCTTGAAACCGAACTCGACGGGCATCAAATGCTATAGGCAATAGAATTGGGGCGCTTCGTGTCCCCAAACGAGATCATTACCCATTTATTTGTAAATTGATTGATTGTACAAACAATATGACAGAGTATGAAGCTTGCATCATGGGTATCCGTGCGCTATAGAACGAAATTAAGGTGCTGAAAGTATACGGAGACTCTGCACTGGTGATTTATCAACTTAAAGGAGAATGGGAGACGAGAGATCCCAAATTGGTCGAATACAAAAGATTGGTCCAAGAACTGATCAAGGAGTTCGATGACATCACTTTTAGTTATCTACCAAGAGACGAAAATCAGATGGCTGATGCTCTAGCCACATTAGCTTCTATGGTACGAGCAAACAACAAGGAGGATATAAGGCCTATACAAATGAGCATTTATGAGGCCCTCACCCATTGCTACAAGCAAATGTGGAAGAAGAGAAAATCGCTTTACCATGGTACCACGATATATCATGCAGACGTAAAAATCGTGAGTACCTTTACCAAGCAATCGAGAACGATAAAAGGATGTTGAGAAGACTAGCTTGTGAATACGCCCCGGATGGAGAGGTCCTATATAAGAAAAGGAAAGATCAAGTCGTCACGAGATGTGTAGATGCCACCAAGCTAAGTTAATATCGAAGAAGTCCACGAAGGCGCCTACTAACTCACGCCTAACGGTTTCACAATGGCCGCACAAATAATGAGGTTTGATATTATTGGTCCACCATGGAAGAAGATCGATCAACTATGCCAAAAATGTCATAAATGCGATTATGGAGACAAGATTCATGTGTCTCTATCACCTTTACACGTTATGACTTCCCATAGACATATTCCATGGGGCATGGATGTCATTGGACCAATCTCACCAAAGCTTCAAATGGGCATCGGTTCACCTTCGTGGTCATCGACTACTTCACCAAGTAGGTAGAAGCCACCAGATGCTAACGCCATTAAGTCGATCACGGTTCTTGAAGAAAGAAATCATTTGTCGATATGGAATACCGAGAGGATCATATCGCATAAACGATTGAACCTAAACAACAAAGACGATAGCGGAGTTTGTAGCCAATTCAACATTAAACACCACAATTGCTCTCGATTGTCCAAAATGAATGGGGCAAGAGAAGCAACCAACAAAAATCAAAAGATAATGGGAAGATGACCAAACTTACAAGGATCGGCATGAAAATTACCATTTGCGCCTATGCTTATCGAACATATGTCTGAACCTCTCTGGGCAATACCTTTCTCATTGGTCTATGGGATAGAGGTAGTTCTACCTATTGAAGTGGAAATACCTTCTCTTCGAGTATTGTCAGAAGTGAAGCTAGATAAAGCTAAATAGATCCAGGCTCGATATGATCAGTTGAACTTAATTGGAGAAAAGAGATTGAGGGCTATCCGTCACGGTCCGATGTACCTAAAGTTAATGATGCGAAGCTTACGACAAAAAAGGTTCGCCTAAGAGAATTCCAAGGGACCTCGTATTTAAAAAGATCCTTTCCATACAAAAGGATCACAGAGGAAAATAGATGCCGAATCGAAGGATCAGATGTGGTAAAGAAAGCTTTCTGGAGGTGATCGATTCGACCGAGATAGACGGAAAAGCTTGCCCAACCCCGTGAACTCGATGCGCTTAAAAATACTTTGCTTGAAAAGGAAAGGCTAAAGTGAAAACCCGCAAAGGGCGCTTTAAGACTTAAAAAAAATTGAAGAGGCCGGGCGAAAACTCAGAAAGGGCCCTTTGAGACAAAGGGGTTTTGAGTCGAAAACCCGATAAGGGCAGCTCAAATTTGCACGGAAGAGGAAGAGTATGTGACGATTCAATTCTCTCGAATTAATGTAAAGGAGGAAAGTTACACCTCAGAACATCTACAAAGCACTGCAGATCTCCCAGCGTCTATTCAGCTCAAAATGATCTTCGAAAGGATTCAGTGGTGAAGCTCAGGCTGCGATATCTGGGGCACCTACTTTTCTTTTTACCCATTTTGTACTCCAATAATGTTTACTTTTGTTGATTTAATCCAATTCCATTCTTCATAAATTCCATTGTTACTTTAAATCTTTAAGCTATTTGCAATTGAAATAACGACCCATGGACCCATAATGCTTCCATAAAATGAGTCCCGCCTATTACTCTGGAAGTCTCTAAAACAGCGCAGGAACCTGAAACAAGATTGTTGTCTAGGAACCACCACACTTAGGGGTTGAAAATGTTCGAGGAAGAGGAGTCTAAAATCATGACTATTCCTCCAGATTCGCTGTCATAAATATCAGACGAGATATTGCGTCCATGCCGTGACCTTGACGAGTGAACGAGCAATTACAGCCCTAAGCTTGCAAAAAGAAATCATTCTTATGACATCCCGCATTCATGCAAATGTCCTCCATAATATCATTTAGTTAGGAACATTCGATTTATTACAATCATTGCATCTTCATGAAAAAACATCATTCTCATGACATTCTGCATTCATGTAAATGTCATCTATATCACACGTAGTTAGGAGCATTTGAGTCATTCCGATCATAGCATCTGCATCATTTGGCATAAACACAAGCATATAAAATCTAGTCTCCAGGATATGTCCCCAGAGGACGGTGTAGCAACACTAGTGAAGCCACCATCCTATTGCCACTGGTCAGCAGTGGAATAGGTTGAAGATTATCCTATTGCCACTAACCAGTAGTGGAATAGGTTGAAGACCATCCTATTGCCACTGACCAGCAGTGGAATGGGTCAAAAATTGTAGATCTTGTCGCCCTAACTAGTAGTGTAGCAAGATCAAGGCAAATCTTGGCTCTAACCAAGAGGGAACATGATTTAGGCCACTGTTCGATTGCCACCGACCAAGAAAGTGAATAGGTCAAAATTGTAGATCTTGTCGCCCTAACCAAGAGTGGGCAAGATCAAGGCAAATCTTGGCTCTCAACCAAGAGGGAACATGATTTAGGCCACCGCCCTATTGCCACCCACCAAAGCCAAAGGCAATAGGTCAAAATTGTAGATCTTGCCGCCTAACCAAGAGGGGCAAGATCAAGGCAAATCTTGACTCCCTAACCAAGAGGGAACATGATTTAGGCTACCGTCCTATTGCCATCACAAAATTGTAGATCTTGTAGCCCCAACCAAGAGTGGGGCAAGATCAAGGCATATCTTGGCCCCCAACCAAGAGGGAACATGATTTAGGCCACTGTTCTATTGCCACCCACCAAAGAAAGGAATGGGTCAAAATTGTAGATCTTATCGCCTAACCAAAGTGGGGCAAGATCGGCTAATCTTGGCTCCCTAACTAGTAGGGAACATGATTTAGGCCACCGCCCCATGTCCCCACCAGCAGGTAATAGGTCAAAATTGTAGATCTTAGTAGTGGGGCAAGATCGGCGAATCTTGGCTCCCCAACCAAGAGGGAACATGATTTAGGCCACTGTTCTATTGCCACCGACCCAGAAGGAATGGGTCAAAATTGTAGATCTTGTCGCCCAACCAAGAGTGGGTAAGATCAAGGCAAATCTTGGCTCCTCAACCAAGAGGGAACATGATTTAGGCCACCGCCTTATGTCCCCGACCAGCAGTAATAGGTCAAAATTGTAGATCTTGTCGCCTAACCAAAGAGTGGGACAAGATCGGCTAATCTTGGCTCCCAACCAAGAGGGAACATGATTTAGGCCACCGCCCTATGTCCCCACCAGCAAAGTGGAATAGGTCAAAATTGTAGATCTTGTCGCCTAACCAATGGTGGGGCAAGATCAAAGGCAAATCTTGGACCCCTAACCAAGAGGGAGCATGGTTAAACTTTAATCCTATTACTTTAACTAGCAAAGGAATAGATCAAGACCAAAGACCTCATCTCTCCGGAGATGCAAGCAGCAATCTAAAATAAAGAAGTCACATCCCATTGAAGTCGCAAGAAGAGCAAATTGAAGCCACATAAAGAAGGGTGGATCAAAGCAACAAGATACAAGTGGATCGAATATGGCTACACGAAGAATAAGAGCACCAAAGAATCTGAGTCCAAGTGGATCCGCAAATTCGGCCTTTTTCACGTTTTTGCTCGCTCCTCTACTCCATTAACGAGCAAAGAGGGCAAATTGTAAACCCAAATCGCCTGCCCAAAGAAACAAATGAAAACAAAATTAAAACCCATTTTACAAACCCAAATCCAATTGTCAGCCCAACAGCAATAACTCAATTCAGAAGCCCAATTACCCTAGCCCACTAAACAACAAAAAAAAAAATAAAACCCTAAGGGCCACTTGCCCTCTCGCACCGCCAACCTCGCCTCTCTCTTCTTCGCCCTCGCTCGCTTTTCCGTCCCATCCACCGCCCATCGCCATCGCCACCACCGTAAGAGCACCACCAACTCCTCCAATTGCGCCAATACCGCAAGCAATAAATGGGAAAGGATATAACATTTATCAAATTGTAAAACAAAGGCTATAAAAGGCCAATCAAACTGCATGTAGGGTCCTTTTTTTTTCTTTCGATCAATAGAGCATAAAAATTTAAACAAAGATTAGAGTCAAAGATATAGCAGATAAATTCAAGACCAAAGACAAGAAAGCAAAAGAACCCTAAAATCGACTAAAATCTAAAAATAAAGGCTAAAAGGTGATTTTCTCTTTTATTTTTGAAGCACTCCTTTTCTCATATATATGTGTACATATTATTAAAGGATATTAAAAAGGAATAAAAAATACAATTTTACCTCTTTTCGAACTTTTGGCCATCTGTAAAGGGTTAATAACTAACATGCATGGCATGACGACTCACGGAGTTATCCTCCTCACCTCAGAGAGAAAAAAAGGAAAGAAAATTTTTTTGGGCAAGAATCAAATGATTTTTGGGGGTTTAGGCCTTATATAGCCCTCAAAACGACGCTGCTTTTGGGGCTAGCTTTTAAACCCAAAATGACGCTATTTCACTTGGTCCGACCAGAACCCGACCCGCTCCAGAAAGGATCCGCGTGTTTTTTTTGCTAAAGGGGAAATTGCACAATCAGCCCTTCCGCATTTTTAGTTCTTAAAACCAAGTTTTTCATTATTGCACATCGACCCTAAAATTTCGCTAGCTTTTGCAATTTGGTCCTTCCTAAAGTGTCGCGCTTAATTGGTCGGAAAATTGTCCCTTTGGTCCCCTCTTCACGCTGCGTGCTTTTGTGACCCTCAAGCCCGCTTTTATTTACAAATCGACCCCAAACTTTGTTTTATTTACCATTTAACCCCCCGAACCACTATTTTATTTATATTTTGACCCAAAATTTCCGCTTTAATGCGATTTAACCCATTTTCAATCATTTTGCAATTTTTTTACCACTTTTACTATTATTTAAAATTTTATTATTGATTATTTTTTATTATTATTATTATTATTATTATTATTATTATTATTATTATTATCACTTTGCTATTATTATTATTTATATGCTTATTATTATTATTATATATTTTTACCATCGCTAATATTATTCTCAATTTTATTATTATTATTATTGTTTTATTATAGGTTAGTATTAAGGCATTATTTTTATTTTTTTTCACTTGGTTATTATTTATATTATTATTTTCACATTATTACCATTATCTTATATTTTATTGTTTTATTATTTAATTTTCATCACTATAATTTTATTATTCTGCTTTTACCACTAATATTATATATATGTATTATTCATATTAGTATAGTATTATCATTGTTTTATATCACTATCATATTATTATTATTGTTATTAGTACTCTTATATTCTTTATATTTATATCTACGCTCATTTTTTCTTAATTTCATGTTATTACTAAACAAAATATATTTTGAAAATCATCATATTTCATTTAAAAGGTTTTAGAATAAAGGCATTGTTTCGTATTTAGAAATTCGGGAAATAGTGCCCTAACGTCTTTGGGTTGCAATTTTCCGCCTAACTAAAGAACTTAACATCCCTTTTATTTAAGTTTCGCAAATCACGAGACGACTTTGATCACAAGAGATTAAAACATCGTGTCCTAACGTCTTTGGATGTGATGTTTATATTTTTCGACAAAGAAGTCTCAAGTTTTGACTCAAACCTTTTCTTTAATTCAATACGATACAATGCATTTTTGTAAAATTGCTACACTTCATTTAAAGGTTTTAAAATGAAGGCAATGTTTTGTATTTAGGAATTCGGGGAATAGTACCCTAACGTGTTGGGTTGCGATTTTCCGTTTGACTAATAACTAAACATCCTTTTAATTCATAAACCACGAGATAACTTTGATTACGAAGGTTTAGAATATCATGTCCTAACGTCCGGATGTGATGTTTGGACCTCTCGAACAAAAGAATCTCAAAATCCTAATACCTTTTAAAGGATCCAGATTCAAAAACCTTTTCAAACTTCCGACATTAAGACACTAATTAATCATTTTGGTACTAATTTTGGGCGACGAGGGTGCTAACCCTTCCTCGCATGAATCGACTTCGAACTCGTTTTCAGATTAGAGACCAAAATCATTGTTTTGATAAACCAAACTGTTTATTAAAAACAATCATTTTACGAGGTGACCCGATCACACCTCAATAAAAAGGGATTGGTGGCGACTCCCTGTCTTTTTTCGTTTTTAAAAAACCAAAGTCGAACCCCTTTTTGTTTTCCAAAAAAAGAATGGTTACGACAGCTTGACGACTCCACTGGGGAACGATTTAGAAAGTCAAGCCATAAATTGATTATTTTTTGTCTTTTGTCGGAAAGTTGAAAGTTAGATTTGAGAATTACAATCCTTTTATTGCATGTTATTTTAATTTCGGCATTGCATTGCATTACCGTTGTGGTCGCACCTTTAAGTGGGAGTGAGAAACTACTCATTCGTGAAGTCTTCACCTCCGCAAGTGATAGTGGATCGCCGGATACATCCGTATTCTATGTCTTCGTGAGATTTTCATCTCCGTAGCCATAGGAAAATGTATCCTCGAATCAACTCGGTCTATATGAGCCTATAATGGGTGAGGATCGAGAATCACCGTTCGTACCCTTCTTTAGAATCGAACCTCATATAGTAAGCCCTAAGAACCCACCCTAGGTAGAGCTATGCCAAACCCTAGTGGTTACCAAAGTTAGGTACTTTTATTCTTAGCTTGCTATGTATGAAATACTGATCGGCTTCATTTTTATTTTTGCATGGCATCTTCATCAAAAAAGGTGTTGATTCACATTCAATTGCTAAATAGATAGCTTGTCATGGAAAGGGGGTTTCTTGATAGAGTGGAGGATAATGCGGCCGTCCGAATATGGGCCGAGACAGTGCAACAAGAAAAAGGTGATAGTCTTACAGAAGGGCACATGTCAGAATTTTGCAAAATTTTCTCTGCCTCTGCCTTCTCGTTAGCTGCCACCCTCATCCTTGCAGCTACAAATACAACACAATCAGAAAATTATATTCCAAGGGGAGGCATTATTAAAACCCAATTGATAGATATTCATATTAGTAATATACTCTAATGAATCTAAAGCTTATACGGTTAAGCAAATAACAGACGGCAAGAAAGTTGACCATGGCTGTCAAAAGGCAAATTCATGAGTTCCAGCAGTTTTTACTTTTTGGGGCTGAAAATTTCATTATGCCAAATGTTACTCTCATATTTCTGTAGTGGCTTGATTTATTTGATGCATATATGGGGAATATAGCTAGGCAATCCGGTATGCAGTTAGCCTGTCCTAAACAACATCAAGTTTGAAAGAGTAAGAACCAAGTAAGAGGTACTAAATTTTACCAGTATTGATTTCATTCATTGCGCGCTTCACATGCACATCAGGTTCTATATCCACAATAAGTGTTTGAGCAATCTCATACCCATACGCAGACATAGCCTGTAAGAGTAATAAGAGTCAACAGAAATAGAAAAACATATTTACATATCAATGTACGTGTAATCAAGTTGAATACCTTCTCAAGTTCTTCTTCAACAGCTTTAGCAATTTCATTTTTTTGTTCAAAAACATCATCCAGATTTAGCTTTGGAACGCTTGCCCTAATAACTAAAAATATTCAAAAAAATGTTAGTTTCTGTCCTTTCATTTGGAACAACTAACTGAATATCAGAACTTGAAAAATGTTAAAACATGTCCCATATAACTTTGGATTTATGTACATAAATAAAAGTGAGGCATGTGTTCGTATATTAGTGTGCAATGTAAATATTTACTCTTCATATCATACCATCAAAAACATAGGCTTGAATCTGCTTCCTTGTGTCGGTGAGTTTGTAGAAGGCATCACTTGCCTTATCTGCCAGTGCCCGGTATTGAATAGATGCAACAACATTGACAAATACATTATCCTGATATGATGACCATAAAGACCAGTTAGTTTCCGCTGCACAAGGGAGCCATAATATTGTATGCTACGTGTGATATGAATGTCCTTGACAATTTATTAATTCATGATTATGCACTCAGTCCTGTCCTACACCTTTACCTTCCCTTGCAAACTGATGAAAGACAAACATGGCTGCATATGCTATAGTTGGAGAAAAGATTAAAAATACAAGAACAAAATGGTGATCTTTTGGGATGAATTCTTCATCCTAAAAGTCTAAAGAGTTATACAAGAAAGAAGAGTCATAAACTGGAAAACTACAACATAAAAAAGCAATTGATAGACCTTAGTCTTTGTCTCACAACGAACATCCAACTGCTGCAATCTTAGTGACAGGTGGCCGGCAAGCTGACTTCCAAGAAACCATTGGAGGCAATGGCATCCTGGCTCAAGAACAATCCTCAAACCTGCCAAATCTCTCCTTGATGGCTACTGTAGACTGGCCAACTTGTACGCAACAGAAAAGATTACCCATTTTCTCTTAGCTCTGAGAACCGAACAGGTTATCAGTTTAAAAGAACTCAAACAAATACCAGCGCTATCTCTGATCAACTAGCACATATCAGCATCAACAATTCAACATGTACCATAATTGATGATTTAGACAATCTATACGACACCAATATTAACCTTGAAACATGAAAACTGATATCAAATGGTAAAACTCAAGAATGAAAGAAAGAACACAAAACAGGAAATACATTATCAGTAGAAAATGTAAAATAACTAATCTCACAACCTTCCCAAAAAAGCCCAATTAACTTCAAGTGCCAAATAAAAGACTAGCTTAGCAGATTATCACCCCAGGTTTATAAAACCAGTCTAACTTTCAAATCATCTTCAGGATATCATAGAGACAAAAGATAAGAACATATAAAAGAACTAAGAAATCTTACAAATTGATGAACAGAAGGATGAAAAAGCAGAAGAAAACAAAGAAAACAAATAAAATATAGAGATAAAACTCAACTAGCCATGAAATATATAAATATACTATCACAAGTTGGCTTGGAAAACAATTTCAGAATAATTGCTACAACTTCCCCAAAACACATTAATTCCTTTTGCAATTTTCATTGAAATAGTATGGCAATACAGAATATTAACATTGACCCACAAAAGTCAACAGATAATGCGACCCACCTACATTATTTCCTAGTATATGAGAACAAAGAAGTCTTAATGTTTAATATGCCCGGCAAAATTTCCCAAGAGGGTACACCAATATGAAAAAGAAAAAAAACCCATCAAACTTTGCAAACCACGAATAGTTGTCCTTATTTGAATGGAAAATCTATGTTACCATATAACACACTTAACAACTTTAAAACCTTGAAATTCTAGTCATGGGTTGCATCAATGAACACAAATTCATGGAAAATGAAAAACAAGGAATCAATAAGTTCTCCAAATAATATTAAACTAAGAAAAACTTATAAATATTGGATTGTTACAGCTAATCTCTTCTTTGCCAGCTTAAACAGATAAAACTACAAAATGGGTTTCTTGAATTTGGTCAATTTTCATTAGTTTCATTGATAAAATCAATTATAAAACCTTATATTATGATTTAATTGACAGATAAATAAGAGGCACGATAATGCAAAAAAAGAAAAAAGAAAAAAGGATTTTGTAAAGAAAACGGAAAATTCAAAGAAACCATATGTAAAATGGAGATCGTTAAGAATAAGGGGAAAAACAAGAAGGGTAAATTCCCCTGACTTAATTGCAATTTTCTTTCGAAGGAGAAAAGTTGGAGTTCTTACTTTTTTGGTATCAATAAAGAAGATGAAGAAGAATCTCACAATGCGTGGATTTTCAAAGAAATATATTTTCCCCTAACTTAATTATCAAGCAACTTTTCTTACCAAAGATAAGTACCCTAAACTTTGACTATCTCAATTTTGTCCTTCAACCATTACATTTAATATTTAATTAACTTTTTAATATTAATATTATATTTTACTTTCACTAATTTGCATAAAATAAGAATTTTTATTTGAATTATTAAATATAATTAAAATATATTAATTTATTAATTTAAATATTATAAAACATTTAAATAATAATTAAAATATTTTGAACGTATGTATTCAACACACCCTTTATCTAATTAATATAAACTAACATTATTTAAAATAATATTTATTAACATAACTTAATTCTAATATTAATCAAGTGATAATTAATGTGCTTAAATTTCTATTTGAATAATAATTCTATTTTACATCAATAAAATTAGTACTTGTTAATATTTTTTAAATTAATATTTAATAATTATAATTATCACAATTTTTTTATATTTTATACTTGAAATTCTATTTGAATAATAATTTTATTTTAAGATTAGCACAATTTTTAAGGAATAATTTTAATTTTAATTTTAATTATTTGTAAATGTATAATTATTAATTAAATTGTAATTATTTTTAAATGTGTAATTATCATAACTTCTATTTTATAACAACCTTTTAATTAATGATTCTAAATTAAATATTATAATTATTTTTAAATGTGAACTTAGTAATAAGATGAAAAATAAAAGTATTCTTGTTAGCTCAAAAGTTTTTCCAAACTTGTGCTTAGGTGTGCTCAAATTTCAATTAAAATTGAATTAATCGACCGAACAGTCTAATTTGGTTATCGGTCGGTTATCCGATCTAATTCGTTTAGAGATCGATTAATGTATTTTTGGAAGTTCAGTTATCGATTAATTCGGTTCAAAATCGGGTAATTAACCGAACTTAATAACTAATAATACAAATTATATGTAGTTTTAATCCAGTTAATTCGGTCAAATGAACATTATCAATTTATATATTTTTTGATATGTTTTATACTTGTTTTAACAAAAAAATAAAAACATATAAATTTCTGTTAATCGATCGAATTAATCGAAATATTATAATTCTGTTAAATTTTTTTGAAAAATTTCGGTTTGGTTAATAGTTAAAGGATTAAAAAGTTTGGTTAATTTGATTAATACTAGTTTGGTTCGGTTAACCGTTTGAACACCCCTACTTGTGCTTATATATATATTATAACACCCTTAATCCGATCCAATTATCTGAATTCAAATATTGGGTATTACCAAAAAATACAAACACAAGCTTGGTTTACTTATTTGATTTATAGATAATGACAACTTACTTAACTTACAAAATTACAAACTAAAATACATAAATAAATACAATGAGTAAATGCAGATACAACATGAGATAATTAAACTACAATGGTATCCAAATTGAAACTCTAGTTTATTATAGATACCCCAAGTGAATTTCTAAAGAGTATTTTAGTCTTTGATCATGCAGCCAAACTTACTTTGTATGCATAATAGCCTAATACGCCACTTCTTTGACATAGTCTTGGCATCGTCCCTCCTGGCTCAGATTTAGGTCAACTCACATGTAACAAAACACACCCAGAAAAGTTAATAAGAACTTAGTGAGGAAAACATCATTTACCTGTGTCATTTGCACATTTCAACTTGTAGTTTATTTAGATGATCTCATCGTTTTGAACCTTCAACTTAATCACTGGCGAATAACCCCCCTCAATTTCTATTCTCTTTTACACGTCGGAGACCATACCTTGCTCAGAACTCATTTCTCCCCCTCAATGCATTCGATGCACCACTTACACTCTTCAATTTGAACTTTCATTAACCTTTACTCATTTCCTTAACAGAGGTCCATACCATCGAAACATCGTTACTCTTGCACACATAACTCCAAACCATCGTTTCATCACAATTCTTGAATCATTACGTACTTAGATAGCATTTACCTTTTTCTAATGTAAAATATAGGTTCCTTATTTAGAATACACTTTTCTAAATTTCTTCAATCTTCATCATTCACAATTGAATTATAGTCTTGTATAATACTTTACTGTTAGTCTATTGAAACACTGTGCCTTACTGATCACAACAGATGAACCATGCTTTGTAACATCCCATTTTTAATGGTTTTGGGACCACAATTTTGATTAGTAAGTCAATGTTTTATTGATTATTTAATTTTTATAGGAATTCTATAATGTTTTATTCGAGTTAGATTAAGAAATTTTAGCGTTTAGTTAGGTAATTAAGTAAAAAAGGACTAAATAATAAAATTTGCAAAAGTTAGTGGTTATTATTAAATGGATTTAAAAACTTGAATTGATGACCTTATATGGTAATCAGACCATTACAGTTATAGTGCGATCTAAGGGTATTAAATTAAGAAATTTTAGTTAACTTTTAAGGGTAAAAAGGTAATTAAAGTAAAAACAAGTTAAACAAAACAAAGAGGTTGTTGTCTTCCTTTTGTAATTGCCGAATTCTAAGGAGAAAAGAAACCATTGAAAGAGCTTGGCTTTTGGCTAGGTTTTTCTTCATTGCATGGTAAGTATTTTGCATCTATTTTAAATAATTTTTACGTTTTTGAGATTGTTGGGTATTATTTCACAAAAGTTTTGAATGTTTTGACTTGTTCCATTGATGAATTTATGAGATTTTTGAAGTTTTGAGATGATTTTGTAAGCTTGATATTTAAACCATATTGTTTTGTTAAGTAATTTTGGTGATTTTGTTGATTAGGGACTTACATGTTAAATTGTAAAAGTTCATGGAATTTTTATGAAATTGAAAAAAATTATGGGTTGCTATAGAGTTATAAGAAATTCAGGTTAATTGGGAATTTGGCTTAGGGGTGTCAATTGATTAAAATTTGAGGTAAGGATTAAATTATATAAAAGTTAATTATTGAGGGTAAATGTGTAAAATATAATTAAAGGGTGAATTATTTGAATTTAAGTATTTTATGGTGTTTGGATTAGTTAATTGAATTAATTTATTACGTTTAGATCAAGAAACGAGTGGATCAGTTATTAATCGTGGGAAAGAGAAGGTCGTCGAGTAATCGTCTTCGGTTCTTGGTAACTATCGCAATTCGCTAAGTTTCTACGGTTATTTTAGTTATAGTTCATTATTAAATATTGTTATTGATGTTTATATATTTTCGAAATTGCTGAAACAAATTGATCTATGTTAATTATATTGAATTTCTGAAATAATTCCGATGGATCAAGTAAAAGTTTCTTACATGAGATTTTTGATCTGGACCGAGATCCTACATGTGTTGCATACTCGAATGTACATGTGACTCATATTTAGCCTGGACTTATAATTCGTTGTCATTTTACATGTATACATAGCCCTGCCCAGGCTAGTTTATCTGTGTTGTCATTGGTTTACCCGGACGGGTAACCTGATATATTTAATCTATATCTAATTAGCTTTTATGAGCATTATCTGCTTTTGGACTCATGTATTTGAATACTTTTACAAAGATCTATCGGAAGAACAAATACTAATTGATATGAAACTATATCAATGAAATAAGTAAATTACAAATCCTGATTATCTGTACATTTAAGTGTTACTGATATGAAATTGTTGGATTGTGTTGTAATAAGGTTGAGGTTTATTTGCTATGTGCAAATACCATTTAAATGAGTTTGGTAAGTTAATAAGTTAAATTATGAAAACTTACTAAGTAATTTATATACTTACTTTGTTATTATTTTCTATAGATTAAGAACTTTTGGAATGTGTTGATCGGATCATTGGAGCTCACACATATCATAGACTATCATCAGTAGATTTTGAAGTCTTGGTTGGTGGTTATATGTGGCATGTATATAGGATGCTTATTATGTGAAAGTTGGAAATGTTTTGTATTAGGTTGCAAAGGCTTGTATATATAAAGTAGATATATGTGTTATAAGTTGGTTCTTTTGGAAGTGTGTTATAGGTCATGTTGATTTAATACTTAGCCTGATATATGGCATGAAGTTGTGATGATAAAGTGAATAATTCTTGATGTTTGAATGGATGGAATGTATGAATTTGTTAAGTTTGAATGCCAATTTTATTTGATGATTGAATTGCAATGTCAATGAGGGCACATTGGTTAGGCACATAGGTTGTGTGTTTTTGACATGTTTTAGACTTGTTTAAATGTGTTTTTGATAATACATGTAACACCCCTAACCCGTATCCGTCGCCAAAATAGGGTTACGGAGCGTTACCATACAAACTAAACATTTAAAACATACATTTCATACATTGACATAAACATGATATAAATCATTCAATCACGTACATATCGTCCCTAAATCGAGCCCTCGAGGCCCAATAAATACATTAGAAATAATTTGAGACCAAATTAGAAACAATTGGAAAGTTCAAGAAAAAGTTAGAAAATATGGACTGTAGAGGTCATACGACCGTGTGAGGCACACGGCTGAGACACACATCCATGTCTAAGGCCGTGTAAAAATTGAAATAGGGACACACGACCGTGTCCTCTCCGTAACTCTTTAAGTAGATCACACGTTTGTGTGCCAGGCCGTGTAACTCTCGAAATAGCCCCACACGCCTATGTGCCAGGCCGTGTGTTAGGCCGTGTGATAGCCTGGCTTGTATGCAATAAAACCTACAGGGGACACACAGCTGTGTCGCCGTGTGTCACACACGGTGAGTCACACACCCGTGTCTCGGGCCGTGTAGACATGAATTTGGCCAAAAATCAAGCCATTTCCAACATCAACTCATGCAACCACCTAAAGGCCTTTAATACACATAATCAAAGCATCAAAACATGTTTAAAACTTACATGAAATAACCAATTCAATAGTTCAAAATCAATCAACCAATATTGTAACAGCCTGTTTTCAATGAAATCGGAATAAGGGTTTCGAGACCACAAATCCTAGCCCGTAAGAAAAATTATTTTAAAATTATTTTATGGTCTATCGTATGATGAGAATATCGTATAAAAATTTCGTTAAGAAAATTTTACCGATTACATGTTTAATTGATAAAAGGACCAAATTGCATGAAATGCAAAAGTTGAGTTCTAGTAGCTATAAGTATCAAATAGCTATGGAATTCAAAATTTGATGTCCTTATATGGTAAATAGACCAATTAGAAGGGTTAGTAGATAATGATGATTAGTCATCAATGGACAATTAAGAAAAAAAAGAGGATAAAATTGGAAAGATGAAAAATAAAGATGATAAATGATGATATTTTTCTTTATTTTATTATTTATGGTAGAAAATGAAAGGTTGTTGATAGATGGAACCCTAGTCATTTATCATCATCTTTCCCAAATAAAATATGGAAACCCTAGTCATGGAGAATTGAAGAAAGACAAACTTATTTGGCCTAATTAGGTGAGTAATCAAGTCCCGTTTTTAATTATTTTTATATTTTTAAGATCGTAATAGCTTAATCTAGATATCTCAGGGATTAATTTGCAAAGTTATCAAAGTATTAGGGTTTTGCTATGGATTAATATGCATGAATTATGAAATTTATGGTAGAAAATGAAATGTTGTTGATAGATAAACAACTTTTGTAAAGAGAATTTTGATGAAATTGTGATTTAGGGATTAAATTGAAAAGTTGTAAAATTCATGAAAAAATTTTGAATTTTATGAAATACATTGGCTGCTATTGTGACATGTAAAAATCGGCTAGGCTTGGAATAAGGATTAAATTGCATGAATTTCATTTTCCAAGCCTAGGGATGAAATTGTAATTAAATAAAAGTATAGGGGCAAAATGGTAATTTTGCCTAAGATGTGAGTTGGATTGAATTGAGTATGAATTGTATTAAATTGAGCTAAATTTACTCGTATAGATCTAGATAGACCAAATACGGAATTGGATCGAGGAAAAGAAAAAGTATTAGATTAGTAGATTACAATTCACGAACACTTGTCAAGGTAAGTTTGTGTAACTAAATTGTATGTATATATATGTTTGAATTGAATGATTGTATATGTGAGTTGTGAAATTTCTATTTATATGAAATTGATTATGTATCCGACAAAGCCCGATAAATGTTAAGTTCTATTTGAATAGATGAAATTTCGATGGATACAGGGTTTCCGAATTGGTTGTGGTCCTGCACATGATGCGGACACACCATAACTCGAAAGAGCGTTCCGTTATTAGCTCTCACAAGCATCCCGATATATGGCCCTCTCAAGCTTCCTGTTATATAGTTCTTGCGAGCTTCCGTTAATAGCTCTTCGGAGTATCCCGATTGGTTGTGATCCTGCATGTGTTATGGACACACTACAGCTCTTATGAACATCCCGATATACGGCTCTTTGTGAGCTTCCCGATTAAAAGCTCTTTATGAGCTTCCTGATTAATGGCTCTCCGAGCTTCCCGATATGGTTCGCTTGAACTTCCGAATATATGGCTATTCAGAGCTTCCGATTATGGATCTTATGAGCTTCCCGTTATATAGCCCGGATAAGCTTCATGTTACATGGCTCACATGAGCTTCTCGTTATATGGCTCAAGAGAGGGCTTCCCAATTATGTGGTTTAATGAGCACTCTTGAATATGAATTGATGGATTATAGATTAGTACACTTCTTGTGTACTACCCGTGTGTCCATCGATAATTCAAATAAATTATTATGGAAATGTACATGACTAACATGTTTCTTAATGCTATATGTGTTTAGGCAAATTTTCAAATTTCTTTGGATGCATTTTTTTATGCTTACCTTAAATGTAAATGAATGGTAAGTTAATTTCCTATTATATGAACTTACTAAGCATAATATGCTTACTCTATTTTATTTCCTCTGTTTTATAGTAAACCGGAAGCTCGTTCAGGTTGGAAGCTAGTCAGAGCCACATCACACTATCAATCGCCCTTTTTCAGTATATTTATTAAATCAACTTTGGTATAATGGCATGTATAGGTTAATTTAGCCATTTATGGCATGTAAATGTTTTGTTGTGATTAGCCATTTGAATGACTTATGTGTGATACATTTTGCTATATATAAGTATATGACCTTATCATGGTTGATATGTGTTTTGGTATAATTGATTGATGGTTAACTAATAGGCAAATTGTAACATGGTTTGAGTTGGTATAGTTGGTACAAATATGAATATATATGTAAGTGATCAAATTGTTAAGTATGGATACTTCATTATATATGATGATATGATATGCATAAGACTTGGTTTTGGCTTGATTCAAATGTTTTATATTGGTTTACGAATGTGTTTAAGTGTTTATGTAGGTGGAAGGCAAATTTGGGTGAGAAATATGGCTTAAAAATGACCTTATTTCATCCACACAGGTAGATACACGGGCGTGTGTCTCAGCTGTGTGTGACACACGGCCTAGCACATGGGAGTGTGTTTTAGTCGTGTGTCCCCTACATCTTTAAAATTTCAAAAAAAATGCTCAGAATTGATGACATGGCCTGGCACATAGGTGTGTAACTTGGCCGTGTGACCCCTGCACCTTTATTATGCAAGTCAGTATGCTCATACGGCCTAGCACACAGGTGTGTGGCTTAGCTGTGTGACCCAAGTTAGAATGCTCCCAAATTTGGACACGGGCTAAAACACGGCCGTGTATCCTATTTCAAATGGCTACATGGCCTAAGACACGGGCGTGTCAACCACACAGCCTGACCACATGGGCGTGTGTCTCCTGCACCTAGGAAAAATTTTGAAATTTCGTGAAAAATTCTATGAGTTCCCGATTTAGTCCCGACTTGTTTCTAATGTATATTTTGGGCCTCGAGGGCTCATGTAAGGGACTTTATGAATAATATCTAACATGAATGTTAAATGTTATGAAGTATCTATATTTGATCTGTAAATTCTAGTAATGCTTCGTAACCCTGTTCTGCGACGGATACGGGTACGGTGTTACAAATATGCCATACAAGGCACCTCAAATGCATTCATCCACAACTTACCTAAACATGCATATTATACCACTTTTCATTATTCAACTACAAATGATAATGCCTTTCAATACATACCATAATCTTACCATATTCAAACATGCAACATGAAATAACACAATGAAACAAACCATCAATATTACTAATAAATCATTCTCATCTATTACCAAAAGTGACCAAAGGTACCTTCTAAAACAAGCATTATAGCCTATTATGCATATATGTTACCAAAAACCAAACACATTTAGCTATTTTATACATATTCATCAAACACCACTTTCAAAACATCCTAATACACTTCAACCATAAATTCTACTACCTATGTTTATACATTCTAGTAACCTAGGAGATACAAAAACTACCAATATCACTAGATAGTGTGAGCTAAAGATTTGATCCGACCAAAATGTCAGCAACAACGATCTACAAAACAATTCACAAGAACAAATAAGCTTATAGAACTTAATAAGAACGTAGCATATCATTTAATCTAATAATAAATTGAATACAATTCATATATTATTTAGTTCAGAATTACCGAAGTCAAAATAGGGTACAAAAGTATATCCAGGGGTATCGAATATAAATAGGGCCATGTATGTGCAATTCAGGGGTATCAAAGTACAAACGGGGGCACGTATGTGCAATTCAATGGTATCGAAGTACAAACAGGGGCACGTATGTGCAATTCAGGGGTACTGAAGTACAAATAGGGGCATGTATGTGCAATTCAAGGGAACCGAAGTACAAACAGGACACGCATGTGCAATTAAGGGGTACCGAAGCACAAAATAATTAAATCATTATAATATAAATAGACAAATAGAAATTCGTTAACATATTAAAACACTACGAACTTACCTCAACGACTAAGGCGTAAAACAAAGTTGAACTAGTCCGAGGCTTTAACTTTTCCTCGATCTAAATCCATACACAGTCTATCTTGATCTAAATAGTAAAATTCAATCCATTTAATAACTCTATTATTCAATTCAGCCATTATTACATATTTTTCAAAATTTACTATTTTATCCTTAACATTTTAACTTTTTATAATTTAGTCCTTAAACTAATAAATTAAAATTTAAACATTTTAATCCTCTTCTCATGCTAGCTGAAATCTCTAGGGACCTAAATCAATCCATATAAATCATCATTTCACAAATTCACCATGAACTTTTACCATTTTTATAAATAAGTCCCTAAATACAATTTTCATCAAAAATCACTTTACAAAACTTGTTTATTTATCAACAAGGACTCATAATCTACCATTAAAAATTAAGAACCACACAATAGAATTCATGTAATAACCCTAATTCTTTAATAGGTTTACAAATTAATCCCCGGGCTAGCTAGATTAAGCTACAATAACTTCAAAAACATAAAAATCATTAAAATGAAGTTAAAGTTCATTCCATGCAATCACAAGAGCTTAACCGAACTTTCAAGCTTCAAATATGGGGTCTTCTAAACCTATTTTTGGTGGAGAAGAAAACTCATGAAGATGAGCACTAAAATTTTCTTTTATTTGTTTTATGATGATTTTACTAATTACCTTATTAACCTTTATTTTTAACCTTTAAAAATTAACTAAACCATGCCCATTTTTGTCCATTATCCTTATTAATGGTATAATTACCATTTAAATCCATTCAATTTAAAGTTTCATATCCATTTGACCCCTTTAACTAATAGAACCCTACTTTTACACCTTTTTCGATTTAGTCATTTTTCCTTAATTGAGCATGCAAATGTCAAAATTTCTTAACGAAATTTTAATACGACCTTACTAACATCCTATAGAATTTAAAATAATAATTTAATCATCGTATTTGTGGTCCTAAAACTACTATTTTGATTTCACTGAAAACGGGTTGTTACAGTACATAAGGGTTGGCTTTAGGCTTAGCTTGGTACCCAAGTAATATGTGAAATTTGCCTTGTTTTAGAAGCAATTTTAAGTGCACACAGTCTGGGATATGGGTTATCACACTACCGTGTGCAACACATGGCCTCCTCACACGGTCGTGTGTCATTTAAATTTTAAGTGTAGGATTGTTCACATGGTATCAGGGAGTTACATGGTCTGGCACATGGTTTGTGACACGGTCGTGTGACCGTATTTCAAATACACACATGGTCTGGCATACGGACGTGTGACCCCCTTTCGAATACCCACACGGGTGGACACATGGGCTGGGACATGATCGTGTGTCCCATGCTTCAAATTTTACACAGTTGGTCACACAGCCATGTTTTCGAGCCACACACCGGGATATGTCAGACACTGCCACATGTACTGCAGGACTCTGCTTCCAAAATTTTACAATTTTCTAAAATTTTTTGTTCTGTTTCAAATTAGACTCTGAATGTTCCCAAACCATTTTTAGAGCCCCGTAGGCTCGGTTTAAGGCCCATAAGTGTATTTACACTATAAATGAAATATGTGTTTGTATTTTAGTAATTAATTTGAATAATTATTTCTGTTTGAAGTTAAATGTTTTTAAATGTATTGTAATGCTCCGTAACTATAACACCCTAAACTCGGCCTAGAAGTTAGACCGAATTTCGGATACCACATTGATCACCAAAGTGATCTTAGGTAAATTTTTACAAAACAAGTTGTCACGTCAAACCAAAACATTTAATCTTTTAAAATACAAACAGCAAAATTACAGTTGAGATAATATAAATCAGCGGAGTAAAACTAAAAACTTAAAATGAAATTTGTACCACATTTTTATAAAATTTTACAGTTCAAAAACTGAAATATCAATTAGAAACTGAAAATACAAACTGATAATTTAATCTACTCTGAGACTGCCTGAGATCTCCACATACCGAGCCCAGCGTCAGAATTCAGAAGAGTACCTGAAAGGAGAACACTAAGAGGGGGTGACCTACTTGAGCTCAGTGTGAGTTCGAAACAAAACAGAGACAAAAATAGAGTATCCAAATCAGAAGGGCAACAGAATTTCAAACACACAGAGAACCAGAAAGCATACTTGGAACTAATGTCCAAAAAACGCTTAACAATCAGAGCACATTAAGTTCACACAAAAGTCTCAGCACGAATGCTAATCAGACAAACATATTATAGATAACTAGTCTTTCAGTTAGAACTCACAGATAGGTTCGGATGAAATGCAGTCAAATAAAAACCCATCCATCTAGCGAAACACACCTCTTGTCCCTCGATCACACCTCGTAAAAGCTGTTTGAGCTCATCCAACCAAACACACCACATAGGACCAAGTAGGCCCATCCAACCCTACACACCATATAAAGTCATCCTAGGTTGCTTGGCAACAATGTCTTATCAAAATGCAGTTGAACTGTCAGATCAAATATATATATGTAGCATAGCTACCGTACATGCGGTATAGTGCGATGCGGTAAATCGCTATACTAGTAAATTGCAGTTTAACTACTAGATCAAATAAATATATGTAGCAAAGCTAACGTATGTGATGTACATTGTAGTGCGATAATCCGCATTACAGATAAATTACAGTTTGAACTACCAGATCAAATCAGAATCAGAATCCCTTCTCTTCAAAACCCATCACAAAATATTTTTGCAAGTGTATTTATGCATCCAATCTCATAGAACAGAGACACAATATCAGATAATCAGACAGAACAGCTATGCACACACACCCAACAGAACATATTTAGATTCAAACATCTCACATGACAGTCACAAATACACTCAGACCGAAGCCCAGATCAGAATTCTTAGCCACCCTGACTAAAGATCAGCCAAGGCAAAACACACAGACAAATGCTCGGATAAAAAACACACAGAATCAAAATAGGTGACTTAGAGCCACTCGATCGTGTGCTCCGGTCGTGTGGGAAAACCTAGGTCATGTGGAAAACCTAGGTCGTGTGGAGGTCAAAATGCCCATGTGGAGAGAGGCACGCGGCCGTGTGGCAGAGGCACATGCCTACGTGAAGAGAGGCACATGGTCGTGTGGCTAAGGCACAAGCCCGTGTGGACCAAGGATATGGCCGTGAGGACAGGCCGTATAACTCTCTGTCCATTTGCACTAAATTTGAGCTCAGGGCTGACACGGCCGTGTGTCCCAAAACACACACGTGTAGAATCCCTAAATCACAAATTAGCGACATGACCATGCGGCTAGGCCGTGTGACATCAAATCACTCAAACCTTAATCCCTAAACTCACACGCCTGTGTGTTCAATAGAAGCGGCCGTGGGAAACAATAAAATCCCCAAGTTGGCCACATGACCATGTGGTACCAAAATTGGCCCGAAAACCCTAATTCCCAAAGGCACACGGCCATGTGAACTGGTACACATCCGTGTGGAAACCTCATTGGCCATGAAACCACCCTAAATCATATTGAAAAATGAGTTTTTCAGTCGCTACGTTGACCTTCAACCGGTGGCACTCAGAACTGCTTTAACCAAAGCGAATTCCATGCCATTCGATAGTACTACCATACTTAGACGATCAATTTCCAAAGGCCACCAAGATTGCCACATTCTAAAAAAATTAATTTTGCAAATAACATAGGAAAGTTTTAGAACCCACACCTATCTCGTGATCCAAGACGTTCAGACTTTGACTTACGATGAGGAAACGAAGCTCTCTAAATACCACAGACAAAAATCGTTTCCACAATAGAAAAGAGAAAAGAGAAAAAAGAAAAATGAAGAGAGGGAGAGGTAGAGGAGAATGTGTAACCTAAAAAAAATTCATAATAAATAAAAAATAAAGTTAATAAAATTATTAACTTAAAATAAAGAAAAATAAATTGCATCCCAAAAAATGCACACCCAAAGACTCGAACCCAGAACCTTGAGGCAAATTAACACACAACAATCCACCAAACTAGTAAGCCCATTCTGACACTGAATTGCCCGACTAAACACTAAAGCACACCCTTTTCTATAACCCTAACTATAAAACCCTAAAATTTCTAACCCCAAAATTTAAGATGTTATAACTCACCCCTCCTTAAAAAATTCATCTCCAAATTTCCAACTATCAGAACAGTGATATATCGCAAGCTACACCACCACGCTCCAAATGCGCACTCTCGCCCGAGTAGGACCCAATAAAACCTAAGACCTCACACACACACCCAGAACACTTAACCACTGAAGTAAATACATAGTTGTCCTATCACACACACAATTTTTATACCCTAATTGAAGAGTCGAATCATCCGTAACCATACCTTTCTCAAAATCATCGAGGACACTCTCGAATCTGATGTTCAGTGGACTAGCATCGAAGACACACTCCCTTTTTTTTCCAGCAATTGTTAGGATGGCGCTTCTTACAATGCTTACAAAACGGAGCGCTCGCACCACTACCGGTACCCTTCCCAAAATCGCTATTGTCACTCAAATGCATTTTAACGCTTCGCAAGACGAGGCTCCAATCTTAGAAGACTGTGATCTCTCTTCTTTCTACAATCCACACACCTACTCTAAAGTATCTCCCTAGTCCTCCCCAATCTAGCCTAAAAAACTTTCTCTAATACTTCCCTCACTACCCAACTCAGTGCCTCAGTACCGAGCTCCGGGTTATTGCTACCTGAAGTTGGTAGAGTCACACTGACCTCCGACTCCTGAGCAGACACATGTTTCGAAGAAGTAGACAACTCATCGCGATCTTGCTAACCTTCAAAACCCATATCCGTCTAGAGGCTAACTTAAGATATCTATATTTTAGAATACGAGTAAAGGTTAAATACAGAAATCTATATTTCTAGCCTTATAGTTTGAATTTCTACCTGGATCAGCATCGAGTCTCAAACAGTTCATTTTCGTAACACATTTCCAAAACACAAATCATTTTAACTTATCGTGGTAAAATTTCTCAAAAATTTCTATTTAAAACACTCATGTACGCATATGGACACGTAGAAGCACATGCTTAGTTTTTGTGAACTGGCTCTGATACCACTAAATATAACACCTTAAACCCGCCTAGAAGTTTAGACCGGATTTTTGATGCCACATTGATCACCGAAGTGATCATAGGTAAATTTTTACAAAATAGGTTGTCATGTCAAATCGAAACATTTAATCTTTTAAAATAGAAATAGTAAAGTTACAGTTGAAATAATATAAATCAGCAGAGTAAAACTAAAAACTAAAAACTTAAAATGAAATTTGTACCACATTTTTATAAAATCTTATAGTTTAAAAATTGAAATATCAATTAGAAACTGAAAATACAAACTGATAATTATTCTACTCCGACTGTCTGAGATCTCCGCATACCGAGCCCAGAGTACCTAAAAGGAGAACTGATAAACCATAAAAGTAACATATTTTAGGCCCACATTTAGTATGCTTTTGGATGATTTAGCCCTTGATTTATGTAAAAAGGTGCTTTTAATCCTTTCTTTTCATGTTCATACTCAGGAAAGCACCAGAGGACGAAAAGAATAAGAAACAGGCTTAAAATGGGCCAATTTGAGCCAAAGAAAAAATTGACACGGCCTGGACTTTAAGCCACACGGCCATGCCACGATTTACACGACCGTTCCCCAATCAACAGAATCAAGAGACGGTCTGAAGACGATTTACATGAGCGTGTACCATGGCCGTGCCCCTTCTACGGGAGAGAGTAATTTCACTCAGATTTGGATAATTTGAGGCAAAGAAACACATGCCAAAGCCTATTTAAACACCGAGTAGAAGGTATACTTGAATTGGGACACTTAGAGGCCAAGTAAAGCATTTCAAAAGTCTATATAAAACCCTAAGTGTAACCTGAAGGGGGTGGTTAGCTAGGCCAAAGAGCCGAGCCAAAAGGCCAGATTTGTTGGAATTACTCGAAGATAGCCAGCTGATCCATCTCAAGGAGCCGAAATTCTATTCAAGACGGCAAATTTCTCTTTCAATTCTAGGGGGTTTTAGGGATTTCTTATGTTTTGTTTTATCTTTTCTCTTGAGATGTTTTCTTTATTCGTTATGAATTAAACCCTTCAGATACCTGAAGGGGATGAAACCTAGATGAATCTTGTTATTGATTTCTGAATTATATGATAAATACTTAGTTTGTTCTTAATTATGCATGCTTAATCCAAATCTAATGTGCTTAGGTGGAGGAGGAATAGACCCTGCTTAAGAGTAGATCTAGCATAATTAAGCGGAGTTGATCGCACCCATAAAGATAGGGTGACGAGATTTTATCAGATTAGGGCAAAACCTAATATTAGAGTCTATAGTTCGATTTATTACTATTCTAGGGGGTTATTATAAGAGAGTGAGAGTTCCACTAATTAACCTAGGGTTAGACGTTATTCACATCGAGAAAGGGTTTAATATACGTTAGGGAGTCTTATGGATCAAACTAAGTGAATAAATCATATGGTTCAGTGTTAAATAACAAGTGAAGTCTAGGTGGATTCTTCTTGAGGGTATCATCGTGAGCAATTGAGTTTTCTTAAAGTTATTTCTCAAATTATTCCTTTTGTCTTTATGTCTTTAGCTTAGTAGTCAATAAATTAGATTAAATCAACCAATCACTCCATATTTTAGGCTAAATAATAAAAAGAAAGTGAGTATTAGTACTTTTAGTTCCTTTGGGTTCGATAATCCGGTCTTGCCTAAGCTATACTACTGTTCGATAGGTACACTTGCCTTTAATCGTTGTTAGAGTTAGTTTCCACTCATTCATTATAAATTTTAAAACTCGACAAAACAATGATCAAGTTTTTGGCGCAATTGTTGGGGAACTAAAATATTAAGAAAGCTCTATTTTTATTACTTTAGCCATTATTTTTATTTTTATTTTGCAATTTATTTTATTTTATCATTTTTGGTAATTTTATTTCTTCTTTTTTTTTTCCTAGCAGGTACCTCTAGTTTATGACTAGAAGGAACCCGACAGGACCTCTAGTATATGATAGTGAAATTGAAGCTACCGCTCGGAGGAATCGCAGAGAAATTAGGCGAGCCCTAAATTACACAGAAGAAGAGCGAGAAGATAGATCCAATCCTACTGAAGGGATGGACGAGAATAATCCACCACGAGATGTGGAAGAAAATAGTGCTCATGTACTATGTATGATTCTGCTAAACCTCATTTAACAGGAGCTGAATCTAGTATTGTTAGGCCTGCTATAGCTACTAATAACTTTGAATTAAAGCCTAACACAATACAAATGATTCAAAAATTTGTTCAATTTGATGGTTTACAGGACGAAGACCCGAACACTTATATAGCTAATTTTTTAGAGTTCTGTGATACTTTCAAAATAAATGGCATTTCTGATGATGCCATTCGTCTTCGGTTATTTCCCTTTTCATTAAAAAATAAAGCCAAACAGTGGTTGTACTCGTTACCACAAGGGTCAATCACTACATGGGACCAAATGACTGAAAATTTTTTATTAAAATATTTCCCACCTACCAAAACGGCCAAATTATGGAATGATATCTCTTCTTTTGTGCAGATGGATTTAGAAACATTATATGACGCATGGGAGAGATACAAGGATCTCTTGAGAAGATGTCCACACCATGGTCTACCCTTGTGGCTACAAGTCCAAACTTTCAATAATGGTGTAAACCCCTCAACGAGGCAACTAATCGATTCAACTACCGGTGGAACCTCGAACAATGTAACTCCCAAGCGACCTACGAGTTCATTGAAGAGATGTCACTTAATAACTATAAGTGGCAAGTTAAAAGGAAAAAATCGCAAAATTAGCCGAGTTTGCAATTCGATGCAATGACTATGCTATTAACACAGTAGCGATGATGAATAAAACCTTGATAGTTTGTGTTCTTCATGGTACATCCAATATGCGAAGGCAACGCAAGTGGAACTGTGGCGAATCCCTGAGTACCCACCCTACCAACCGAACGTAGAGAGCGAGCAGATGAACTATATAGGTAATAATTTTAGATCTAATAATAATCCTTATAGCAATATTTACAATCCAGTTAGAGGAACCACTCAAATATTTCATGGGAAGCCAAGGAAATCAAGGAATGAAAGACAACAACCTCCTCAAAATTTCCAAAATCACCATATCTGCAAGAGAAGAAGCCAAACCTCAAGAGATCTTGACAAAATTCATTGCAAACACAAAAAATTATTTCCAAGAAACTAAGAAAATAATTTAAAGCAATGAGAACCGAGTTGGAAAACTTACTAAGTCGGTCAAGGAAGCCACTAATACAGTCGAATGACTCACAAAGCTAATGTCAGAACGACCACAAGGACGTCTACCAAGTAACACCGAGATTAACCTAAAGGAGCAAATTCAAGCTATCTTAGCTCATGACAGAAAGGGATTAGATGAGCCCAACCCAACACAAGAAAATAAGGTAGACGAAGGTAAGGTAGAGGTAACACAAGAAAAACCAAACCAGTAATCAAGGAGTACCAACCTCGCATACCTTATCCCGAAGCGATGAAAAGAGACGATTTAGAGGAACAGTTCGGTAAGTTTCTTAAACTCTTAAAGAAATTACATATTAACTTACCTCTTCTTGAAGTTCTTTTTCAGATGCCAGACTCGAGGAAAATTTTAAGACAGCTCTTGACGAACAAATGCAAATTAGACAAAGAGCACCATATGGAATTGAACGTAGCATGCTCAGCAATGTTACAGAATAGACTACCACAAAAGCTAAAAGATCCAGGGAGTTTTACAATTCAATGTTTAATTGGTAGTTTAGCTATTGATAATGCATTAGCTGATTTAGGGGCAAGCATAAATGTCATGCCTTATACATTATTTAAACGACTAGGTCTAGGGAAGCCCAAATAAACTATGATGAGTATACAATTAGCTGATAAAACTGTTAGAATTCCTAGGGGCATTATCGATGATGTTCTTGTCAAAATAGATAAATTTGTTTTCCCAGTAGATTTTGTTGTCTTAGATATGGATGAGGATAATACAATCCCCTTAATTTTAGGAAGACCTTTTTCTAGCAACTGCCAAGACTAAAATTGATGTTGCCACAAGAGAACTCATACTTTGTGTAGGTGACGAATCAATCAGTCTTCAAGCTCTTGACTCAGCCAGGATAACAATCGATAAAGGTAAGAAAGTCAATATAGATGATAATCAAAATGTTCAACCTTTATCGCAGGAAACACCGCAAAGACACAACCCTAAGCTGACTCATAGATCCCAAATTGACAAAGAAGAATCACACAATGGATAAGACCTTAGGGTCGACAATTTAGAAGAACAGAGGACAAGGTTAAAGAAGAATAGGAACCGAACTAAGTAAAACTAGAGGAACCACCGAAGAGCTCAGAGGAACATCAAACCACTACAAAATAGGAGACCTGTGCATTGTTAGACTAAGCAGATCCACACATCATCACAACAGACCTAAAGGCAAAGGAAGAAAACCTTCTTAAGGTACACAATATCTTCCCACACAAAATAGTCGAGGTAAGCAACCCAAAATTCAACACTTTTGAGGTAAACGCTTCTCGACTTCAACTTTGTCAAAAAAATAGAACTTTAAGAAAAAGGGAAGATATTCAAACCTTTAAACCTCCTTGATTCAATTACAAGGAAAAGTCTAGCTTAAGAATTTAAATGAGCACTTCTCGGGAGGCAACCCAAGCCTAACCCTACTTCTTTTTACATTTTTTTTCATTTTATTTTATTTTTTTTCTATTTCTCTTTGTAACTTAACCAAAAGTGCAGATTTCTAGGACACACAGCCTTACACACGGCCGTGTCCGTGGCCGTGTAGGCCACCAAAATCCCTATACTGACATAACAGCGGCCATGCGAATCAAATCCCAACCACTTTTCGACGTCACGGATCAAATTGGCATGGCTGTGCGCCAAGACCGTGTGAAGCTACTGACTTACCAGACACGGGGCAAACATGCCCATGCTACTCAACCGTGCCAACACACTACCTTTTCAAGAATAGGCGTGGCATCTAGAAAACGGGCGTGGGTGAATCAACACACCTAGACACACGGCCGTACGACGCGACCGTGTAATTCAACACACCCTCAGTCCACGGGTGTGGGAACATGCCGATTGGAAATTCTTTTAAACCCCACCCTTCTCCTTCTCCCTCATTCTTTCTTCCTTCTTTTCTTTCTTTCCTAGAAAAGGTGTCCGCACTCTTGAGCTACACTAGAATCATGTCAAGAAGCGAAGAAGGCAAGCATTGTCTCCTCAAAGGTGACCCTAACTCATAAGTTTATGCCGGTCGCTTCATCCAAACACCAAGCCAAGGGTCTTTAGACCATTTAAATTTTTCTTTACGTTTATTTTCCCTTTATCCTACTTATCTATACTTTCTTCCGCTTAATATATTTTAATTTCTTTTAGTTTCTTGGTTTTGATTCTAAAGGTCGCTTGGGAATCATGCACCACAAATTTTAAAGGTCACACCCACATCATGAACCATCCAACAATAAGGACTCCTTAGTCCATTAGTCTTTTCTTTTAATTTCAGCTTTTCTTCTTAGTCTCTTTCTCTTTATTTTCTTTGTCTTTAATTATAGTATTAGTATATTATTAATGTTTCTTTAGATTTTGTTGGCTATATCTTTGTAGGCTATCCAATTTCTTTTCTAGCACAAAGCTCATCAAGAGACACCCCACCGTGCCCATAGAAAACGCCACCACCGCCTCCTCCACCCACCTTCTACCACGACCTCTACCAACTCCTCGAATCATCCAAAATTCGTGGAAGTATCACTTCTCCCTCTCTTTGATTGCATTAATTGTTTATCTATCTTTGTACATTGAGGGCAATGTACATCTTAAGTATGGGGTAAAAGTACCTAACTTTTTGCATTATTCTAAAATCCTAAATTTTAGTCTTGTCCCTAAGACATTTTCTCATATTATCAATTAGGTGAAATTTCTAATGATTTATGATTTTTATTGACATGTTTTTGAGTAAGTCATTGATAATTGTGCATTGATGATTTATACTTGAAGAATACTAGAGAATCAAGCATAATAAGTCTATTTTTCAATGGCTACAAGTCCAAACTTTCAATAATGGTGTAAACCCTCAACGAGGCAACTAATCGATTCAACTACGGTGGAACCTCGAACAATGTAACTCCTCAAGCGACTTACGAGTTCATTGAAGAGATGTCACTTAATAACTATAAGTGGCAAGTTAAAAGGAAAAAATCGCAAAAATTAGCCGGAGTTTGCAATTCGATGCAGTGACTATGCTATTAACACAGGTAGCGATGATGAATAAAAACCTTGATAGTTTGTGTTCTTCGCTGGTACATCCAGTCATGCAGTGCAACGCAAGTGGAACTGTGGCGAATCCTGAGTACCCACCCTACCAACCGAACGTAGAGAGCGAACAGATGAACTATATAGGTAATAATTTTAGATCTAATAATAATCCTTATAGCAATATTTACAATCCAGGTTAGAGGAACCACTCAAATATTTCATGGGGAAGCCAAGGAAATCAAGGGAATGAAAGACAACAACCTCCTCAAAATTTCCAAAATCAGCCATATCTGCAAGAGAAGAAGCCAAACCTCGAAGAGATGCTGACAAAATTCATTGCAAACACAAAAAAATTATTTCCAAGAAACTAAGAAAATAATTTAAAGCAATGAGAACCGAGTTGGAAAACTTACTAAGTCAGTCAAGGAAGCCACTAATGCAGTCGAACGACTCACAAAGCTAATGTCAGAATGACCATAAGGACGTCTACCAAGTAACACCGAGATTAACCCAAAGGAGCAAATTCAAGCCATCTTAGCTCATGACAGAAAGGGATTAGATGAGCCCAACCCATCACAAGAAAATAAGGTAGATGAAGGAAAGGTAGAGGTAACACAAGAAAAACCAAAACCAGTAATCAAGGAGTACCAACCTCGCATACCTTATCCCGAAGCGATGAAAAGAGACGATTCAGAGGAACAGTTCGGTAAGTTTCTTAAACTATTAAAGAAATTACATATTAACTTACCTCTTCTTGAAGCTCTTTTTCAGATGCTAGACTCGAGGAAAATTTTAAGACAGCTCTTGATGAACAAATGCAAATTAGACGAAGAGCACCACGTGGAATTGAACGCAGCATGCTCAGCAATGTTACAGAATAAACTACCACGAAAGCTAAAAGATCCAGGGAGTTTTACAATTCAATGTTTAATTGGTAGTTTAGCTATTGATAATGCATTAGCTGATTTAGGGGCAAGCATAAATGTCATGCCTTATACATTATTTAAACGACTAGGTCTAGGAAAGCCCAAATAAACTAAGATGAGTATACAATTAGCTGATAAAACTGTTAGAATTCCTAAGGGCATTATCAAAGATGTTCTTGTCAAAATAGATAAATTTGTTTTCCTAGTAGATTTTGTTGTCTTAGATATGGATGAGGATAATACAATCCCCTTAATTTTAGGAAGACCTTTTCTACCAACTGGCAAGACAAAAATTGATGTTGCCACAGGAGAACTCATACATTGTGTAGGTGACGAATCAATCAGTCTTCAAGCTCTTGACTTGGCCAGGATAACAATCGATAAAGGTAAGAAAGTCAATACAGATGATAATCAAAATGTTTAACCTTTATCGCAGGAAACACAGCAAAGTCACAACCCTAAGCCGACTCATAGATCCCAAATTAACAAAGAAGAATCACACAAGGGATAAGACCTTAGGGTCGACAATTTAGAAGAACAAAGGACAAGGTTAAAGAAGAATAGGAACCGCACGAAGTAAAACTAGAGGAACCACCAGAAGAGCTCGTAGGAACATCAAACCACTACAAAATAGGAGACCAGGTACTGTTAGACAAAGCAGATCCACACATCATCACAACAGACCTAAAGGCAAAGGAAGAAAACCTTCTTAAGGTACACAATATCTTCCCACACAAAATAGTCGAGGTAAGCAACCCAAAATTCAACACTTTTGAGGTAAACGCTTCTCGACTTCAACTTTGTCAAAAAAATAGAACTTTAAGAAAGAGGGAAGATATTCAAACCTTTAAACCTCCCTGATTCAAGTACAAGGAAAAATCTAGCTTAAGAATTTAAACGAGCACTTCTCGGGAGGCAACCCAAGCCTAACCCTACTTCTTTTGACATTTTTTTCATTTTTTTTATTTTCTTTCTATTTCTCTGTAACACCCCAAACCCGGCCCAAACAATATGACCGAATTTGGTTTGCTACAGAGAAAACATTTGAAAACCATTTTAAAACTTAGTCGAATTGCCTTTCAATTGAAATTTTATTTGTTAAAAACCATACTTAATTCAAAGAAAATATTTGTTGAGTCGAGTTGTTTATTAATTTCAAATGTACCGATGGTACTTTAAAACATTTTATGCTTAAAAGTTTAGAAAACATGTGCATCCATTTTAACATCATCAAATAATTTAAACAAAACATTCAAACATGCAACAATAATAAAAATAACTTTAGGAGGCCTTATTACAAACAAGTAACATAAACCCAAAAGAAAGATAATTAAAATCCAAAATTTATTTATTAAAAGTCTCCACTGCATGGCCACCTCAAGTCCATCCGGCTCCTTACCCGCGATCTACGAATCACCTGAAAAATTAAAGGAAAAAGGTGAGTCATAAAGACCCAATGTGTAACCCTTTTTCCCGGTTTAATTTTACAACATACACAATTTATAACAATTTAACATGCATTAAAATATGCACCCAACCTAGCCAACCAAACACCTTTTTCTACCCCGTGTGGTACCAAACCACTGGTGGTGCCAAACCACTGGTGACATATAGTCACAAATGTGATACCAAATCACTGGTGTCAAGAAGACACGATTGTGTTACCAAAACACCGGTGACCAAGTCACAAATCAAGTGATGGGGCCAACCCATCGTGTGATACCAAATCACCGCGACAATCCCATATCTCAAAGTGGGGCCAACCCACGGTGGTGTGAACCACAGGGACAAGTCGCTATGAGGTACCAAACCTCTGGAGGTACCAAACCTCCGTGACCGTAGTCACATTGTGTTACCAAAACACCGTGTCCGCTCGACACAATTATCACCGCCCTCCTCTCATCAACCCATACCAATCATTCATATGCATATACAAAAATCATGTTGATTGATTTATTTAACAACATCCAATCGATTATCATAGGCCACAAATCGAATATTTCACATACCAAATGTGTCATGCTTCCCAAAAGCATCAATTAATAATTTTCATAGCAATAAAGACTTACCGAGTCCTTGCTAATATCATAAAGGTATTACATCCATGTCTACACAAATTGATTAGACATAAAATAACACATAGCATATTAAAGAGTTATAAGGTGTGTATGTACACACCTGTCACCCACGAATAATCTAAGTCCCGCTTTTGGATACTAATCACAACTTTCGATTTCCCGAATCTGCTTCACCAATTACCATCGGTTAATAAATAGCCTTCGGTTTTAAATGAATACTTTAAAGAATAAACCTTAAAAAAATAAATCCTTACCACCTTTGACTTACCAACTCCGATTCACTAAAGGAATGACTTGAATCGATTGCTTTCGAAATCCAAAGAGTCTAAGAGAATAACCGAATCCTAAAAACGGTTAGATCCTTCAAAATAATGCCCATAGATTCGGCTCTTGCCCACAAGAAAGTAACATAGAGAGGAGAAAAGAAATACTATGAAAATCGGCCAAGAATACTTACTCTTTTCCGAAATCGATTGAAAAAGACCAAAGAGAGTCTACCCTTGAATATTCGGTCAAATTAAAACTAAAAGGAAGTAGGGAGTTTCGGCAATTTGGTTATGAGAGAAGAAAATATGTGAATAGAGAAGAGAATGAAAGAGAGAGAGAGAGAGTTCGACTTTAGCAACAATGGAGAAAAGAAAAGGAAGTTTGGAGAGGAGAGTTTCGGCCAAAAAGGAAGAAAAAGAATAAGAGAGAAAATGGGTTAAGAGATTCGGCCAACTCCTTATTTGCCAAAAAGAAAAGTGCATAAAAGTACCAATGTTGTTTCGGTTTCAAAAGGATAAAATGAAAGAAAGAAAAAGTAGGATTTGGTTCCAACAAAATAAGGCTAAAACAAAAAGGAATTTTGCACTAAAAGCATAGCACACATTCGGCCAAGGAGGGGAGTTTTTGGAGAGAAAGAAAACAAAGCCAAAAAGATGCACAAAAGAGGAATTGGCCAAATATTCCCCCCCTAAACCACCTAACAAAATTCGGCCACTCCCCTTAGCCTTACATGCCGTCCACATTCATGCATTAAGGCATAGGATTTCTTTCCAAAACATCCTCCCTATTCCATGCCTTTGTCCCCTCCTCATACCATAAGTTCAAGATATCCTTCCATAACTTCAAGAATCTTATCCCCATCTTTAAGCTTTCCTTAAGTAAAATTCAACTTACCAAAAGATGAAAATCCTATCATAAACATGGGTTGACCGGCCATTAATGTTAAGATACAAAATAAAGTTTAAAAATGTTATACCTACTACTCGAACCATTAACCTCATGCAACCTTTCAAGCTCTTTAACCAACTTGCCTCTTATTCCTCTTATGCTATAAATGAACACTTAAATTAACTTAAGTGCTAAGCTCATTTTAATCCTCTTCATTAAATAAGCCATACTAAGAATTATCCTACCAAACCGAGCTTACTCAAGACCCCTAATTAAGTCTTATAACACCACAAATAATATCACATAAATTTAAACACAAGCAAAATAATTCAATCACGAATAACCCCTATTTTTGGGATGTTACATTCTCTTTGTAACTTAACCAAAAGTGCAGATTTCTAGGACACACGGCCTTACACACGGCCGTGTCTGTGGCCGTGTAGGCCACCAGAATCCCCATACTGACATAGCAGCGGCCATGCGAATCAAATCCCAACCACTTTTCGACGTCACGGATCCAACCACTCCCTCACGGGCACCGATAAATTGGTACGGCTGTACGCCAAGACAGTGTGAAGCTACTGACTTACCAGACACGGGACAAACACGCCCATGCTACTCAACCGTGCCAACACACTACCTTTTCAAGAATAGGCGTGACATCTAGAAAACGGGCGTGGGTGAACCAACACGCCTAGACACACGGCCGTGCGACGCGACCGTGTAATTCAACACACCCTCAGTCCATAGGTGTGGGAACGTGCCAGATTGGAAATTCTTTTTAAACCCCACAGCCCTTCTCCTTCTTCCCTCATTCTTTCTTCCTTCTTTTTCTTTCTTTCCTTAGAAAAGGTGTCCAGACTCTTGAGCTACACTAGAATCATGTCGAAGAAGCGTACGAAGGCAAGCATTGTCTCCTCAAAGGTGACCCCAACTCATAAGTTTATGCCGGTCGCTTCATCCAAACACCAAGCCAAGGGTCTTTTAGACCATTTAAATTTTTCTTTACGTTTATTTTCCCCTTTATCCTACTTATCTATACTTCTCTTCTACTTAATATATTTTAATTTATTTTAGTTTCTTGGTTTTTGATTCTAAAGGCTGCTTGGGAATCACGCACCATAGCCTTAGAGGTCACACCCACCTCGCGAACCATCCAACTATAAGGACTCCTTAGTCCATTAGTCTTTTCTTTTAATTTCAGTTTTCTTCTTAGTCTCTTTCTCTTTATTTTCTTTGTCTTTAATTATAATATTAGTATATTATTAATGTTTCTTTAGATTTTGTTGGCTATATCTTTGTAGGCTATCCAATTTCTTTATCTAGCACAAAGCTCATCGGTAGACACCCCACCAGGCCCATAGAAAACGCCACCACCGCCTCCTCCACCCACCTTCTACCACGACCTCTACCAACTCCCGGAATCATCCAAAATTCAGGAAGTGTCACTTCTCCCCTTCTCTTTTGATTACATTAATTATTTATCTATCTTTGTACATTGAGGGCAATGTACATCTTAAGTATGGGGGTAAAAGTACCTAACTTTTTGCATTATTCTAAAATCCTAAATTTTAGTCTTGTCCCTAAGAAATTTTCTCATATTATTAATTAGGGTGAAATTTCTAATGATTTATGATTTTTATTGATATGTTTTTGAGTAAGTCATTGATAATTGTGCATTGATGATTTATACTTGAAGAATACTAGAGAATCAAGCATAATAAGTCTATTTTTCAAAGAATCAAAAATTTTCTAGGTTGTTGAACTGAATTTGAATATTACCTTGAAGTTTGGAATTTACAAGATTGATGTCAAATACCCATAATTTTTGTGAGATTTGAGCCTTATAGAGCATATATTCTTTTTCATGCTCACTTTATTGATTATGAGTGTGTCAACATTGAATTGTTATTCTAGAACTTGCCTAGATTATACATATCGAGACCACATTAATGATTTGATATACTCAGATGATAAAGGCACCTAGGTTTTAACCCATTCACTCCACTATAAAGCTTACCTACATAATTAACCCTTAGTGAACCCATTTGATCCTAACAACCCTTTTATTGAATTACCCGCTTAATATTAACCCAAAACCTTTTGTATTTGTTATCACCATTCTTTTGACTGCCCTTCTATCGAGAATTGATTTGATCAGTTGCCGAATTAGTTTATTTCAGTTATTAAAATTTTCTCTATTATGTTTCTAGTTTGTTCCTAAAAAAAATTATATTCAAGTATTAGTATATGATTAAAGGAGCTTATGCATTTAAATTCCAATTATTGAAGAAGAGCTCTATTCAAAGTATTATCAATAGTAGTATTATTAGTTCCAAAGTTTCAATTGATGTAATCATTTATTTTCAAGTTCATTACTTTGGTTAGGTAATTGATCAAGTCAATCTCGATTCTAAACCTTCTAATTCAGCCTTTATCCACACCTTTAACCTAAGCCCCGTTACAACCCTATCAAAGGCCTTTTGATTTGTGAATCATCTCATATTACAGTGGTGGAGATTTGATTTGCAAGCAAGCCTATGGGATTAACTTTTCAGGTTCAACTTATGAGTGCTATTTCTTGAAACTTAAACACTTTGAGTACTTTGAGTGAATCTTTAGTGAGGATGACAATCCTTGTCGGTTTTGAATTAAATGTAATTATTTAGATAAGGGGAGACACCTATGTTTTCGTGCTACAAAATGTATGACTTAGAATTGTTTGAATCTTTAGGAGTCTTTGAGTTAAATTATCCATGTATGAATTATCTGTGAAATATGATGAGGCATTGTTGATAGAAATTGTGAATTATGGAAAGTTCGTTTTAATTAAAGTAACATATTTTAGGCCCACATTTAGTATGCTTTTGGATGATTTAGCCGTTGATTTATGTAAAAGGTGCTTTTAATCCTTTCTTTTCATGTTTATACTTAGAAAAGCACATGAGGACGAAAAGAACAAGAAATAGGCTTAAAATGGGCCAATTTAGGCCAAAGAGGAAATCGACACGGCCTGGACTTCAAGCCACACAGCCATGCCTCGACAATTAACTAAGACACGGTCATGCCACGATTTACACTGCCGTGCCCCAATCGACAGAATCAAGACACGGCCTGAAGACGATTTATACGGGCATGTACCATTGCCGTGCCCCTGCCGTAGGAGAGAGCAATTTCACTCAAATTTGGATACTTTTAGGCAAAGAAACACATTCCAAAATCTATTCAAACACCGAGAAGAAGGTATACTTGAATTGGGACACTTAGAGGCCAAGTAAATCATTCCCAAAATCTATATAAAACCCTAAGTGTAACCTGAAGGGGGCGGTTAGCTAGGCCAAAGAGCCGAACCAGAAGGCCAGATTTGTGGGAATTACTCAAAGATAGCCAGCTGATCCATCTCAAGGAGCTGAAATTCTATTCAAGACGGTGAATTTCTCCTTCAATTCTAGGGGGTTTTAGGGATTTCTTATGTTTTGTTTTATCTTTTCTCTTGAGATGTTTTATTTATTCATTATGAACTAAACCCTTCAGATACCTGAAGGGGATGAAACCTAGATGAATCTTGTTATTGATTTCTGAATTATATGATAAATACTTAGTTTGTTCTTAATTATGCATGCTTAATCCAAATCTAATGCTTAAGAGTAGATCTAGCATAATTAAGTGAAGCTGATCGCACGCCTAGAGATAAAGTGACGAGATTTTGTCAGATTAGGGTAAAACCTAATATGGGAGTCCATAGATCGATTTACTGCTATTTTAGGGGGTTATTATAAAAGAACGAGAGTCCACTAATTAACCTAGGGTTGGACGTTATTCGCCTCGAGAGGGTTTAATATACGTTAGGGAGTCTTACGATCAAACTAAATGAATAAATCGTATGGTTCAGTGTTAAATAAAAAGTGAAGTCTAGGTGGATTCTTCCTGAGGGTATCGTCATGATCAATTGAGTTTTCTTCAAGTTATTTCTCAATTCGTTCCTTTTGTCTTTGTGTCTTTAGCTTAGTAGTCGTTAAATTAGATTAAATCAACCAATCACTCTATATTTTAGGCTATATAATAAAAAGAAAGTGAGTATTAGTACTTTTAGTTCCTTTGGGTTCGACAATCCGGTCTTGCCTAAGCTATACTACTGTTCGATAGGTACACTTGCCTTTAATCGTTGTCAGAGTTAGTTTCCAGGTTCGATCTCATTCATTATAAATTTTAAAACTTGACAAAACAACGATCAAGAACACTAAGAGAGGGTGAGCTACTCGAGCTTAGTAAAATAAAGACAGAAATAGAGTAATTCAAATCAGAAGCGCAACAGAATTTCAAACACACACAGAACTAGAAAACATACCTAGAACTAATGTCCAAACAGCACTTAACAATCAGAGCACATTAGCAGCACATTTGGTTGGCATGAATAGTGAAACTATCCCTGGATGATTTGATGATAAGCAAGTATTCATTAGTTTGGTCCACCAAATCCTCCATTTGATAGAATTTCATTCATCTCCCATCTATCTCCTCCGTAATAGTCATTCCCCACCTGATCTAAAGAATAGCAATACAGTGCCTCCACCGAATAAGAAAAAAAACATAACCTCCTATTCTTGCCCTTTACCGCTCTCCCTTGGCAAACACCTCAAGCCACCACACTCCAACCTTGTCTCCTAGTTCTCGTTTAGTTATTCTCATCCCACGACCATCACCGACAGAGATCTCAACATTGTAAAAAGCTTCCCTAGAGTGGTGACAAGTAAGGTTATTATTCCAATAAATCTCACCTCCATTGTGAGAATTTCATCTCTTTGCTTCTTGGCTTGTATTCATTAGAAGTGAGCTAAGAAAAATGAGTTTTTGAAAAAAAATTGGTCGATTGGTTGATCTGATTATTTTAGGGCAATTTAGGGTTAGAAAACTAAGCTTGATTTTTTGAATTGTTGGGCATTTCTATTTATTGTAAGGGATTTCAGGTTGCTTGTCTCAATAGTAAAGGATTTCAATTTCAGGTTGGAATTTGTTGTTTATGGTAATGGGTTGAAGGGTTTTGGATTTTGAGCTTTGAATTAGTTACAAAGTTTTTAAACAAGAAAGAGAAAAAGAAAACAGAGGCGGGGGAGATGAAGAAATCGTTCTACTAGTAAATTTGCCATAGCTTTGCTTTTTTTTTTTTCAATTTTGATTCTAAAATGTTGGGCTAGTTACAGTGTAAGCTAAACAAAGCATTTCAGTCGAGAAAACCACTGAAGTTAAATTAAAGAGAAATTTGACATATGTGCTAATACGCTTTGTTTATTTTTGAATCTTAATGCTTAGAGAATCATAAGTTATTTGATAGGTTATTTGATTGCTTAGTGTTTCAATAATCTTGGCATCTATACCATCATTCATGATTTTCTCTTATCAGTGAAGACTCTGTATATCTATAATTAGTAGTGTGAATTGTATTGATTTCATTGATATTTGATTGCTTACAAAATTGGTGGATGTTTCTTTGAGTCTCTTCTGCATGTACTTTTTTTTTATCATTTTCATTTAAGATTTGCTCCTCAAATAATTTTGGAGATGTATTTCATATCAATAAGCTTGGACAATATTTTTAACCAAATTATGCATCTGTATGTCAGACTCACATGCTCAAACTTGTGATACTTTGGAGGACAATAGTGGTGGTCAATCATGTATGCTCAGCCCATCAGAAGACAATATCATGGACACTGTGGGAGTCATTTGTGTTGACACTGAAGGAAATATAGTATCAGGAGCCTCCAGCTGTGGTATAGCACTGAAGGTGATAATTATTGGATGAAATTGTATTTCTTAGGTTATTCCTCTTTGTGGCTATATAATTTATGAGACACTTTTTTCCCATAATTGTGACATGTCTCTAGTCGTGTGGGATTAGCAGCAATGTATGGTGTAGGCTATTGGGCCTCTTCAAAAGGACCCTTTTGGGCTCTTTTCATAGTTGGTTGTTGTGTTAGCGGTGTTGGAGAACACCTAATGAAAGGATTTGCAGCTCGGGAGTGCTGTGTCTCATCATCACTGTAAGATTCTTTTAGATTTATATGCCTAACAGGAATTTGTTCCCTTTACATGAAGAAAGTTTCAGTTATCCTAAATGGAACTTGTTGAGTTAGGTTTTCCTCCTTGTATCTTTTTCTATTAATACAAAAGTAGTATAATAGGATACGATCTTTTGAAACATTAATTGTCTACTTGATTCCGAGCATGAGTGTTGAAATCGGTAACGATCTATGCTTGGTGAGAACTAGAAGTGATAAATCATATAATAGAAGTTGAATTTGTTCGATCTTAAATTATTTGCTTAAATTCGAAGATTTAGCATCTTTGATCCCATTTAGAATATTTAAGGTAAGCTAAAAAGAGAAATGAAGGACACAAGTAAATCATTTTGGCTGCCTTTGAAACATACATTAGATTCATTGCAATTTGCAATACTTGGGGTACTAATAAGGTCATTTTCATGCTTAGTTCACAGGCAGGTCCTGCCTCTACTTGCATGAAAGTTCTTCGCTTTGTTGCTCAAGATAGTAATCAAGCTGATACTCATAAAAGTGCTGGGATTTTAATCGTGCAAGTGGATGCTCCTATCAGGGCGAGATCTCAATTAAACCATAATATATCTTTCGAAAAAAATTACATTTATCATATTAGTTTTTATATGTGAATTTATTAGTATAGGTTCCAGGAAATCCTCCAAAATTGAAAGCTATAGAAATTGTAGCTGCGTACTCATCCTTGTCTTTTGGGATATGATATTTTGGAGATGGCATGGAAAGGCCTAAGGTATGATGCTTGCAATTAAAACATGTTTTGTGGAGTAGATGGTATATTCATTGATTTAGCAAATTATAAGGTGAGGTTAAGATACTGCATTATTTATGTATGGTTATGAAGTTCCATTTATTTACGCAATGCTTTGACAGCCATTAGAGATGAAAAGATTTATGTACTCTCCATTTGTTGTTTATGCTTTTTTTTTCTTGATTTAGGTTTCTATTCTTAGGAGAAGTAAACAACAGAATAGAAGTGGAATCGATCATTTTGAAGCTTGAGTTGATGATTCTACATGACTGATTTTTGTTTAACCTATTTTTTCAAGGATAAATTATCATATCAAATCAAATCTCTCCCATTTAATTAGTTTCTTTGTGAGTGTTTGTAGTACTATAAAAGAAAGTATCATGTCCCCCTTCGAGATTGCCATTTAATGGTTAATATCGATGAATAAAAGTTAAAGTGATCAAATCGATATGATCTTAACCTCACCTATTCAATGGTATTACTATTGAGCCAAACTCTATAATATTTGTTTTTATTATAGCAAAAGAAACAAGCAACATTTATTATAGAAAACATATGATAATTACCTTAACACAGCAACATCTCATCCCTAAAAGCTTCCCCAATCTGAATGGTTCCTCCAAAAGGATAGTTAGCTCAACCAATACATAGCTTTCATCATCATTATTGAAGGTGAAATTAAATGCATTACCTATAACATCTATGCCTTATTCCAATGTTATGAATGGTGTTGATTAGTCAAGAAAGTGCTTTAAAATTATATCCAACATTATGTGAAGTAGAAGGTTTAACTGAGGATGAACGCTATCACGCATTGAGCAAAATTCCAGATCATTACTTCTAATATTTTGTTTTTTTATTGTAGAATAATTAAATTATTTGTTTCACTAATGATATTTTAGAACATTAAATATGTATTGTAGTTTAAAAGTAATAAATTGATTATATATTATGATTTTTAATTCATATAACAATAACTATATTAATAATGTTATTAAATTATATTTTTTATTAAATTATATTTAATAATAATTATGTTAAAATATGGTTAAATTATTTATTATTTATTAAATAAAATATATTTAACAATAATTTTATTAAAATTTAATAACAATAACAATAATAATAATCATCTACCTAAAAATATTTTTGCTAAGGGTACTTTGGTCATTTAAGTCTTTTTCCTTATACTATTACAACATCTATTCCATTCAACCAAACACAAGAATTCTATTACAGCTTTATTCCATTCCATTCAACCAAACAATTAAATTACTGCTTACAACTCTATTCCTTTACAGCTCTATTCCATTACAGCTCTATTCAATTACTGCCCTATTCCATTACAGTGAACCAAACGTACCTTAAGCTTACACAGAAGTCAGCACGAATGCTAATCAGACAAACAGATTACAGACAACTAGTCTTTCAGTCAGAACTCACAGATAGATGCAGATGAACTGCAGTCAAATAAAAACCCACCCATCCAGCCAAACACACCTTTCCATCCCTCAATCACACCTTGTAAGAGCTGTTTGAGCTTATCCAACCAAACACACCACATAGGACCAAGTAGGCCCATCTAACCCTACACACCATATAAAGTCATCCCGAGTTGACCGGCAACAATGTCTTATCAAAATGTAGTTGAACTGCCATATCAAATATATATACGTAACATAGCTAACGTACATGCGGTACAGTGCGATGCGGTAAACCACTATACTGGTAAATTGCAGTTTAACTGCCAGATCAAATAAATATATGCAGCAAAGCTATGTATGTGCTGTACAGTGAAGTGCGATAATCTACACTACATAAAATTGCAGTTTGAACTGCCAGATCAGATCAGAATCAGACTCCCTTCTCTTTAAAATGCATCCCAAAATATTTTATGCAAGTGTATGTATGCATCCAATCTCATAGAATAAAGACACAATATCAAACAGTCAGACAAAATAGCTATTCACACACACCCAATAGAATAGATTCATATTCAAACATCTCACATGACAGTCACAAATACACTCAGTCAAGCCCAGATCAAAATTCTTAGCCACCCTGACTAAAGATCAGCCAAGGTAAAACCCACAGATAAATGCTCGGATAAAAAACACACAGAACCAAAATAGGTGACTTAGAGCCACACAACCGTGTGGGAAAACCTAGGCCGTGTGGAGGGAGGCACACGGCCGTGTGGCAGAGGCACACGCCCGTGTGAAGAGAGGCCGTGTGGCTAAGGCACACGCCCGTGTGGACTAAGGACATGGCTGTGGGGACAAGCCGTTTAACTCTTTGTCCATTTGCACTAAATTTGAGCTCAGGGCTGACACGGCCATATGAGGGTCTCACACGCCCATATGCCCACCCGACAAGGCCGTGTGTCACAAAACATAAACTCGTGTGTCCCAAAACACACGCCCGTGTGGAATCCCTAAATCCCCAAATTAGCCACATGACCGTGTGGCCAGGCCGTATGGCATCAAATCACTCAAACCCTAATCCCTAAACTCACATGCCCATGTGCTCAAGGGACACAGCCGTGTGAGAAACGATAAAATCCCCAAGTCGACTACACGACCGTGTGGCACCAAAATTGGCCCAGAAACCCTAATTCCCAAAGGCACACGGCTGTGTGGAAACCGTAGTGGCAATGAAACCACCCTAAATCAGCTTGAAAAATGAGTTTTTTGGTCATTACCTCGACCCTTAATCGTTGGCACTCAGAACTGCACTAACTAAAGTGAATTCCATGCCATTCAACAGTACTACCATACTTAGATGATCAATTTCCAAAGGCCACCAAGATTGCCACATTCTAACAAAATTAATTTTGCAAATAACATAGGAAAGTTTCAAAACCCACACCCGTCTTGTGATCCAAGACATTTAGACTTTGACTTGACGACGAGGAAATGAAGCTCTCCAAATACCGTAGACAAAAACCATTTTTGCAATAGAAAAGAGCAAAAAGAAAAACAAAAGGGGGAGAGGGAGAGGAGAACATGTAACCCAAAAAAACAATCCATAATAAATAAAAAATAAAGTTAATAAAAGTATTAACTTAAAACAAGGAAAAATAGATTGGACCCCTAAAAATGCACACCCAAAGACTCGAACCCAGAACCTTGAGGCAAATTAACACACAACAATCCACCAGACCAGCAGGGCTATTTTGACACTGAATCGCGTGACTAAACACAAAAGCACGCCCTTCTCTATGACCCCAACCACAAAACCCTAAAATTTCTAACCCTAAAATTTAAGATGTTACAGTAACCCTAATCTGGCGACGGAGACGGTTAGGGGTGTTACATGCTGAATAAGCCAAACAATTCGACACAGGATCTGCCACAAAGGACATCCTTTATTGTACACCATTAAGAGTCTTATCATTACATGCCAAGAGCATTTTCTTTCAGATTTCTCCATGAAAATAGTTATATTAATGTGCGCCACAAAGGCATTCCTTTTAGAGATCGCCACAAAGGCTTCCATTTCGTGATTTGCCACAAAGGCTTTCTTTTCATGGTTTGCCACAAAGGCTTTCATTTCATATTTTGCCACAAAGGTTATTCTTTCATATTACATGAAAAAGGGTATTCTTTCATATTACGCCACAAAGGCTTTTCTTTCATATTACGCCACAAAGGTTATTCTTTCATATTACATCACAAAGGCTTTTCATACATATTACGCCACAAAGGCTTTTCTTTCATATTACGTCACAAAGGCTATTATTTCATATTATGCCACAAATGTTTTTCTTACATATTACGCCACAAATGATTTTCTTACATATTACGCCACAAAGAATTTTTTTCATATTACGCCATAAAGGCTATTCTTATCTATCGTGTTTTTGCGATATGGATTTGTCTAAACTCATGTTATGTAAGGTTTTCCCATCATCATCCTAGGACACACATAGAACCCAATTAGGTAATCACTGTCCTTTAGTTCCTTTTGGAAGGTTCCATGGCTACGGGCTTTTCCTTCAATATTCATATTAGAGATCGTGTGTTTAGTCCCGAAGGACCCTTTTAGACTCCATCGCGGTGAACAAACACAGACTCTTTTGACAGACCCTTCATGCACTAACACAATTCACAGTCATCTTTAGCTCCACAACTTACTCTTAATAGAGCATACCCATAGCATACATCTAAGACGCACATATACGACCAAACCTAAACTTCTCAGATTCCATACCATAACATGCATTCTATCCTTAGCATTCATTCATATAGTTGCATAACCATCATACTATACTTTTCTAGCTTTGATTTCATCATTCAATCGATTTCTACAGAGATATCTCATGTGAACAATATACATGCAAGAGTCAATATAGAGACTCACCTTATTCTCACTTACAACAGCTCAAAACTCTAGATCCAGACTTCCACCGCGTAAATCAACAACAATTACTACTGCAGAACATGGAAACCCATTAAGATCTATTCATATACCCATTTTCCATCATTTATAATGTTGGAAATCCCCTAGTAAGACCTTATATCTTCATCTTATTGATTTACCAGATCCAACATACTTATTATTAACAATATAACAGGTAGAGTCATAAATCTTACCTTGACATGGAGTAATCACTGGTTAATATCCAGATTTACAACTCCAGCTTGAAGGAGAGAGAAATATTGTAAGTTCTTTAAGATTCAGATAACAATACTTCTTGATGAAGAAGAAAACTCCCCTCTTTCTAATATGAGCATCTATATAAATAACTTAAGCCCTTATTGGAATTTGACACTTGCCTTAAACTTTCAAGACTGCTTTAATAAAAATGTTTTACAGTTATAAATGAAAATTCAATATTTTATATTTCTGGCCCAACCCTTCGTTCCATCCTAACTGCCTCGTTAGTACGTAACTAACTCAATAACCCAATAAATTGGGCGTACAATACCTTTGGTGATAATCCAACTCACCCAAAAATCCTTATAATTCTTACCAATCTCTTCTTCTTTACAACTCAACACATTCAGAAATTAATCCTTGCATAATACTCTAATATCAACTATACGCTCGACCTATATGCCAAAAGTGTCTACTAGACGAATAAGACTTCGCCACTCAAACTACTATTGGGTTACCCGCCAAACTCAAGACCAATTAAAACTGGGTGTTACATATATAATATGTGAAAACATTTGGTACATTTCCAATAAAGTTTTTAGACTTCACAAATAGAGTAAGAGGGTTGACTAGTCACTACAACAAAACAGTCCTATAGCGACACTTTTTTTGACATAAGACGACGCAAAAAAGGTTGGCATAGGTTTCGCGGCGCTTCGTCCGACGCTTCCAAAATGGTTGTATATAGTGCAATTGGTATATGCATGGCGACGCTTTTGAAAAAGCGTCGCCATAAGTCAACATAAGCCGACCCTTATTAAAGGGTTGTGAAAAGTTTAGTCAATGCCGACCTTTAAAAAAGGTTGGGAAAGGCCTAGTCAAGTCCAACCTTTGAAAGAGGTTGTTATAGACATGTTTAAGGCAACCTTAAAAAGGTTGGTATAGTTTTTGTCTAAGGCAACTTTTAAAAACGGTTGAGATAGAGTCGTCTAAGGCAACCTTAAAAAAGTTGGGATAGACTTTGTCTAAGGTAAATTTTAAAAACGGTTGGGATAAAGCCGTCTAAGGCAACCTTAAAAAGGTTGGGATAGACTTATCTAAAGCAACCTTAAACAAGTTGGGATAAACCATATCTAAGGCAACCTTTAAAAAGGATTGGAATAGACCTGTCTAAAGCAACTATAAACCTTGTCTAAGACAACTTTTAAAAAAGGTTGGGATAGACCCGTTAAGGTTGAGATAAATCTTGTCTAAGGCAACCTTTAAAAAAAGTTAGGATAAACCCGTCTAAAGTAACCTTAAAAAGATTGAGATAGACATGTATAATATAAAATTTTTTTATTTCAATATTAATATATTTTATAAATATTTACAAGTGAAAAATGATAAGAATTGTGCTTTAAATACAACTAAAAACATAAAATTAAAATTAAAATTAAAATAAATATTAAATATTCAACGCAAATATCGATCCAACAATTAAAATACACTAACATTTAGCTGAAATGTATACTACTAACATTCAACTTAATGTACAAAAGTGAACAAATAAAAAACTACCTAAGATGATGGACATTAATATTGATGTTGTACTACATAAAAACTAATACATTTTGAAACTGCAACTGCAATTCCAAGAAACTCTGTTGATCTCTTATTTCTACGAAGGTAGCCCCAAGAAACTTCAATTTCTTTCGTTAAGTTTTTCCTACTCATAATCCTGTCCTGCAACCTGCATTAAAGTAATTAAACGACAGTGGAGTACAATTAGGGAACCTTCTCCCAAACAATTTATTCGAAAACAAGATACAAACCTCAACTCCATGAGGCCCAATGCGGTTACGAGATAGAAAATTGATTATCAAGGTAGCAAATTCATCGGGTACATCCTCCTACAAATTTAACATTTAGAAGTTTCAATTAAAGATAAATAAATATGCCAAACAGAACATCGGAGGAAATATAATTGATGTGAACCTGTATGTCTAACAACCACCATTTGAAACTTGCCTTGCATTTGACCTATTGTGAGCGCTCTGCTACCCAAAAAAAATGCAAAGAAGTTAACAAATTGTTAACCAAGAGTAAAGAATATGCTATATCCTTAAGAATCTATCATTTGTTACGTTTGCACCTAATGCCAAAGAATTAGAAAAACTTCCATTGAACATCTTTCAAGAATAATATCAGACAACTATGAGTCAAGGGTAAGTAATGTTCAACTTATTTTTTAATTTATAGTATATTTGGAGGACCAAACCTTGATACCCATGTCCATTGATGTGACTTGGACATAAATGTATCATGAAAAATGAAGAATTGGACCAACATAAACCATTGTAACTCAAATATCGAAAATGATATAATAGTAAAAATCACTAAAGGTACTTGTCTATCTATGGTAGTAGACAAAAACCCTGGTATATAGAACTAGAAAAAACGAAAGGTTTATAAAATTAAATAGACAGAGTAATGAAAATCTAATGAGGCTACTGTCCAGTCTATCAGTTCCAGCTAAAAGTAAGAGCTTTGGAACAGGAGAAGATAGAAATTTTTCTGAAAGGCCTTCATACCTGCAAGACAGCTGGAGAAGTTAAAAATGAAAACTAGAAACAGCATGAGCTCTCTATCTTCAGATGAAATATTTAGCATCCTTTCACTATTCTGTAATAAGAACTGTCTATCCTGATGAACCTTGAGAAGCTTTCAGTTTCATACAACTGATCCAGCCAACTTAGTATTACAAGTACAATAAGATCACTGTACATTGCAGTCAGGATATTCTCTCCCTTTCCTTTCCCTCTTTTTTCCCTTTCCTCACCTTTTAGAAAGATGGAACACTACTACACATTGGAACTTTCTAGACATGATACTAATAATTAATATATATGCTCTACTTTAATATGCTGCTAGGTTAGCTATACGTGTATAAATATATTTATAAACACGTACACTCCTACCTATTTTGAAAGCACAATGTTGCCCCTAAATTTTAAAAAAAAAAATGAAAGGAGCTTTATAGTAAAGTTCAGACATTACCAGAGCAAAGACCTGAAAGACAAAATGCACAGAAAAAATTACCAAGGACCTCTTAACTTGCATTGACATAGTTATCCAACACACCTTAACGAAGATTCATCTGTGCAGTTGGTAGCGTATGATGTTAACTTTCTTTGTGCATTTATCCCTAATTGTACTATTGAGAAACATAAAGACTGTGAATTATATGATAAGGATGATTAATCAGAAAATAAGAACTCACAGCTGAGTGAGATATGACGAGAAACGAAATATTGTTTGTAATAAATGAAGGCACATGCATCAAATAATTTAGATTTATAGATGTAAGAATGGGACATACAAATGTTGTAGGTTTATAGATGTAAGAACTATTGACGGCTAAACAGCCAATTAAATAATACCAAAACCATTAAAGACTGTCTTTGGTTTAGCAAAGGTTTTCAGATGTGCAGGTTCTTACATGGAAAACGGTCGAAGAATGAGGTTGCAAATCTACTAGCGACAGAAGGGCTAAGAAATGGCGACCAACAGGATGTTAATGGAGGAGTACCTGCTTATGCTGTGGAGATGGTGGACAGAGACCGTTGAAGGAGTGGGCAAAGCTGCTAATAGGCGTCGTCCTAATGCTGTGTGAAATCGGGAGAGATTTTATTTTGTTACCACAGGAGAGGTGCTCATCTTTAATGCTGCTAAAGCATTTTGTTTTTCTAGAACAAACTCCTTTATTACTAAAAAAGAGAGAGATAAAAATTAAGAATAAATATATGAGGAACTACTTTAAAAATTATCTCTAATCATATATTTAACTTTAAATTCACTTTTTAATCAAAATCAGATTTCAGTTCTCATGAACAAACACATATTTTAAAATCCTAAAAATATTAAATACCTATTTAAAAGGATGCTTATTTTAATTAATAAAATATTATTTTAACAAAATACGAGAATTAAACAATTAAGCGTCTTCTATAATTAATCAATCAATTTTTTATTCTCTTAAATAGAATTTGTTCACATATATGTTTATGTCTGATTTAAATTAAATTATACAATTTGTCTCTATATTTTTTATTTTAGTAATTTAATTTTTGTATACTCTTTTAATTTTTTTCAATCTGTTCTACTTCTCCCTTTATTTTTCTTTCTCCTCCATTTCTTTTAGCATAATTTTTTTATGCTTTTAATTTGTTAAAACTAGTCTATAAGCTCACCTCACTCGGAAAACTTAAATTGTTAAAAAAAATAAAAATATAAGTACTAATTTTAATAATTGCAAAATATAAAAACTACTTTAAATGAAATAAAAAGAGAAATAAACATAAGGAAAAGTAAAAGAAAATGAAAAAAAGTTAAAAAGATTATAAAATTAAATTACTTAAAATGGAAAAATACAAGAAGCGATAGCATAAATAAAGAATGAAATATAAATATAGTTGTTAGAATATATGTTTAATTCAACTCAACATTCAAGCTTAATTTTTAAACAATTCCAAAAAGTTATGTGATATAACCACAGTCACATGAGTTAAAAACTGAACCAAACCTCATATGTTGACCCTTCTTACTCTAAACCCAATACTCTTGTTGTTGCCCATCTCGCTCTTCAATTTTTCTCTCTGAATTTTCCTAACATCCTAACAGGACAACAAGAATTCATCTTGATCTAGTGTTTTAATTTGCACAGAAAAGAAAGTAAAGAACTGGACAAACTATAAATATGTGGTCCATTTACAGCAACCTCTCCTTTGGTCCTCCCGCAGTGGGGCATCCAAAAACCAGCTTAAGTTTTTTGTTGTTTTCCATTGGAGTGATTTTTTTTTCTTTTACAAAAAGAGATTTATAGAGATAAAAAAAGGACTTACATAAAAAGCAGCTAGATTAATCATAGCCTCAGAGAAAAAAGCATATGCAACCAAAGAATATCCTAATCCCTAATGCTAGATGCATACTTAACTGAAATTCTGATGAAACAATATTTTTTTTGATAAAAGGCAAATTACCTGATTAATTGCATAAGCTCTTTTAGGAATATTGTCAGAGTCCTCCAACCCAAGATACTGCTCCCAAGCACCGTAAACTTCTCTTCTCTGAATTTATGTAAAAAATGAAAAGGTAAAACAATAATAAAACTTGACTAATTTTCAAATATCTGTATATAAACTACTGCACACACCTGAAAATGACTAGATACGATATCAGAATCTTGAAGGTACTCTGGCCGACCAAGTGAGAGGAATGCAAACTTCCAATGAATAAAATCGGTTTCAAATAAATTTAAATAAGAAAGGAAATAGAAAACCTAAAACCAAAAGTGAAAAGGAAAAGGAAAAGGAAAAATGGCTACTTAAAAATTATATATCAACAGTGTATGTATCCATTGAAGTTCCTATCAGGCATCAATCTATAACTGATTTGCCCCGAGTCAAAAAGAGGAGAAAAGAGAGTAGGATTAGAGTAAATCAGTGAGCACAAACCCAGTTAGGACAAACCTTAGCAAACTCCTCGTCGGGAACTTGCAGCTTCCTCTGTATACGGACTTTTATTTCGGCCAAAGTCTCACCTTCATGAATCACCAAGAAAAAGGGTTCTCCAAAATTCAGAATTTGCTGTCAAAACAAGAGGCAATAGAAGTGGTAAGGAAAACATAATAGTGACCACAAAACAGGGTAACAGAAAATCAGATATGTGAAACTTTAAACAAACTTGTTACCATCTGGTTCTGAGCTGTTTCCTTAGTAAAGTGGTATATGTACAAACCCATTTTGCCCAAACCCAATTAACCCTAAATCCAAACTTAATTAACCCTAAACCCAAACCCAACAGACTTTAAAAACCCGAAGCCTAAATCGGTGGCCCACTAAAAAGCCTACCCAGCCCAAAACCCTTGACCCACTGGCCCAATTGCCCAAATTGAACTTAGGGTTCTGGGAACCCTAAGGAGCCCTAGCGCTGCAAGCCTAGGCCACTTGCCCCTGGCTTTTTGACGCCGCCCCTCTGCCACCGCGGTCTTGTCCATCGCTCTTCCACCGCCTCTGGCCCTGCAAGCAATAAAAGAGATATGACAGAACAGCAGCAAGTTGTAAAATAAAAGGGCTATAAAAGTCGATTCTAAAGATTGTAACGAGTTTTTTTTTTGTTTTTTAACCGAATACAAGCAAAAATTTTCTAGCACCATAACAGATTCAAACAAAAAGAAATAAAGAGCAGCATTTAAACACAAAAAACGCCACCAAAGAAGGCAAGGACAGAAGCCAAACAGAGGTGATTTTTATTTTTAGATCTAATTTTTTTTCTCTCCAATCCCCCCTTTTATTGCGCGCAAACACTCAAACACGCACACATGTAATAATATAATAAAAAAGGAATAAAAATACCAAAATTTTATCTTTTTTGGAACTTCAGCCATAGTGTCTGTGGCGTGCAGACTGACATGCCGCTGTGGCCGATCGGAATCCCAAGCCTTCCTTCCTGCAGAGAAAAAAAAGAGAGAAAGAGTTTTTTTTTAAAACACAGTAGCTCAAATGAAATTTTTTGGGGGTTTAGGGCTTTATATAGCCCTACAATACGACGTCGTTTTGGGGGCTGGCCTTTAACCCCAAAACGACGTCGTTTTGACCTTGACCCGATCCGACCGGCCCGCTCCAAATAGGATCCGCGTGTTTTTAAGCCAAAGGGGAAATTGCGCTAATGACCCTTCCGCATTTTTGTGTTTTTAAAATCAAACTTTTAATTATTGCAACATTGACCCAATAATTTTTCACGGTTTTGATTCATCCCCCCTTTAAAGCTGCGTTTTAATTTATGGGAAAATTGCCCTTTGGTCCCCACTTTCACGCGCATTTTTTCATTAGAATCTACGCTCTATTTACAATTTGACCCAAAACTTCCTTTTTTTAATGCAATTTAGCCCCCTTTTTCAATTATTTTGCAATTTTTATTATAATTACTATCATTTAATATTTTATTTTATCATTATTATCATATTTACTATTGTTATTATTATTATTATTTATTATTATTATTTCATTATTTCTATTATTATTCCATTATTATCATTTTTACATTATTAGTACTATTATTATTACTATTTTACTACCCTATTATCATCCTTATTATTTATTTTTCATATACGATATATACCTTTCCTTTATTGTTTTGTTTATCGATTGTTACTATTATTATTATTATTATTATTATTATTATTATTATTATTATTATTATTATTATTATTATTATCATTATTAATATCTTAGTATCACTCGTACTAGTGTATTATTTCACATCGTCATTTTACTATTATTATTCTTTTCACCTATAACATCGTGTTTTCATATTATCACTTGTCACACTAATTTTTCTCGACGCATCAGTTTTCAAATAATCATTTCGTATTAGCAATTCGAGTGAATCGAGCCCTAACTTACTGGGTTCCGATTTCTTCTCGTTTAAAGCTAAACAACGGGATATCTCTTTTGAAATTGCAATTTTAAAACAAAATACTTAATCTCGAAAATTCAAAATGTCGCGCCCTAACTTTCTGGACTCGACACCTAAATACTTTGAGATAAGCTTCTTTTTCTTCCAAAATAGAGGCAATATTCCTAATTTGGATTTTCGGGAAAACAAGCCCTAACTTACTGGGTTCCGATTTCTCGATTCAACAAATAACGGAAGATCCTCTTCAAAAACGAAAATCAAGTTTTAAAAGACGAGCTTAGTTTTGGGAGTCTAAAGTATTGCGCCCTAACTTACTGGACATGATGCTTTATCTATTCGAAAATAAGTGAGTCTTAACGTCCCTTCCAATTCCTTCAAATTTTGAAAATAAAAAACATCGTATTTTCGAACCCCTTTCAAGTTTTCAACAAATAGGACATCAATCAATCAGTTTGGTACCGATTCAGGCGTGTCGAGGGTGCTAATCCTTCCTCGCACGTAATCGACTTCGAACCCGCTTTTCTCAAAGTTCGTGGACCAAAAGCACTTTGTTTTAGTAAATTAAACGTTTTATTAAAACAAAGGTGATCCGATCACACCAAATAAAGATCGGTGGCGACTCCCTTCCTTTTCTTTTTCAAAAATCGAGTCGACCGCGTCGTTTACTGTTTCATCAAAAAAAATGGTTACGACAGTATACATGAACCAAGAGTGGGAAATTGGGGGGAAAACAAAAGAAGAAGAGATTTCAGGTGGGATTTATGGGGTGGAGGGAATCAATTTTGGGAAAAAGAAGGGAAAAAAGGAAGAGATTTCATTTGAAATTTTGGGATAAAAACACTTAATTACAAAAGGATACCGTTTTGCAAAAAAAAAAAATTATACTATTTAAATCAATTAAATAAATTTAAATTGTATTAGAATTAACATTTGTAATATAAAAATATTTTTTTAATTTCAATTCAATTAAAAACAAAATTCCATTTACAAAACTATAAAAAATATTATTATTTTAAGCAAGAAATGTTAACTCTATTTTAATTTAAATTTATTTAATAACACAATGAATAAAAGATCCATTTAATAATTCAAAGACTAAAATAGAAATTTGTTAGACTTTCACCTTATTTGATAAGGTAATTCTTTTTTATTGAGCGAGTATAAGTATAAAAATAAACATTAAAAATATGATTCAATCATGACTTTCCTAGACCATAATAACATTGGACAAAACCGACATATTGAAAGATCTAAGCTAAATATAAATCTCAGTATTTATCCAAAATGAGAGGCTTAAAGCTGAACACTCTGTCCCGGACATCAATTTTTATCTAGAATGCTTAGTGATATGTATTTTAATGTGGACGTGATTGTGTGGTTGATTTTTAGGTTTTTTTTTTTAAATTTCTAAATCGAATAACTAAACAAACCAACACTAATGTTTTTTTAAACCAAACCAGTTCAGCCACCAATTCACCAATCCGACCGGTTCGATTAAAAAATCGTTAAAAATTAAAAAATGAAAACCCCAATTCAACTGTCAATTTAATCGGTCCATGCCAGTTACTGGTCTAACCGAATCAAAGCCATTCTTCAGACTAGTAACCCCCAGCTAGCTCCCAATCCGACCAGCCAATATTGTCCGGTTCAAACATCATTGACCAACACTTAAATAGTAAATTGATTTCTAGAATGGTATCATTATCCAGCCTAATAATGAATGAGAAACCAAAAAACCTGGTCAAACCAAACTGATTAATTCTAATTAGATTAGTTCGATTTCTAACACGAGCACGAACATATAACATTCTAAGAACACTACACATAAGGGTGAAAAAGACTTGATTAAAAATAGCTCAGTTTCGATTGACATCGGTTAAGCGATTCTGCATCAAATCGTTTTTAGTAGTATTGGCCTCTCCTTCACTCACGTTTTCATTTGATCTACTCTAAACCCTAAACCTTATAATTCTAAACCCCAAATTCTAAAACTCTCACTCTAAACCATAAACTATAACCCTTAAATATTGGAACCCTAAACTCAAAACCATGTCCCATAAATTACAAACCTTAAACCCTTAACTCCAAATCTTAAACTTTAAATTAATTAGATAAAATTTTAATATTATATATTCTTTCAATATTTTAGGAAATTTAAATTAACATTTTCAATTTACTAATTAATTTTGTTTCTCTAGAGATGCATGGGTTACCAATTTTTTAATTTTAATTTTGTTTCCTAAATTAATTTTGTTTCAAATTATGTTATATCAATAATTGTGTTAATAATTTACAAGAACTGGATCAAATTAAAGTTCATATATTCAATTGCACATTAAACCATTGTTCATGTATGCTTTTGGAATTTATCTCATTTTGATATTTTATTATTTGAAAAATAATAATTTATATTTATCTTATTTATGATAAAAATTTTAAATATATATAACATAAATTTTGAAACATTTATATTAAAAAATCCTAAAATCCTAAACCCCAAACCCATAATCACAAAATCCTAAAATCCTAAACTCCAAACTCATAATCACAAAACCCTAAAACCTAAAACAATAAACTATTATCTCTAAACCCTAAACTATAAATACTAAACCTTAAACCCTGAACTAAATTGATTTTTTTGCGGCATTTTTATTAAAAACCTTATTTACACTCGAAGCTATTAAGTTATTTTTAATTTGAATATATATAAATATTCGCAAACTAATGATGTAAAATTTTAAGAATATTCATATTTTAAATCTAATTTTTTGGTGCTACACATTTAAAAAAAGCCGAAATTAAGAAAATTTGGGACGTTACACCTTTATACAAAGAGTTAGCCAGAGCGTATGTTGACAAGTCTATCCCAACACTTAGGAAAGTGTCGCCCCAAAACTGTCGTCTTAGGACTAGACAAAAGCCAACTCTTATTCAAGTGTAGCCTTAGGCATACATATCCCAACCCTTATACAAAGAGTTGGCTAAAACATAGTCTATCGCAACACTTAGAAAAGTGTCGCCACAAAAGTGTTGTCTTAGGACTATACAAAAGCCAACTCTTATTCAAGCGTTGCCTTAGGCATACATATCCTAACCCTTATACAAATAGTTGACCAAACCATAGTTTATCCCAACACTTAGGAAAGTGTCGCCACAAAAGTGTCATTTTAGGACTACACAAAAGCCAACTTTTATTCAAGCGTTGCCTTAGGCATACATATCCCAACTCTTATAAAAAGAGTTGGCCAAAGCATAGTCTATCCCAACACTTAGGAAAGTGTCGCCACAAAAGTGTCATTTTAGGACTACACAAAAGCCAACTTTTATTCAAGCATTGCCTTAGGCATACATATCCCAACTCTTATACAAAGAGTTGGCCAAAGCATAGTCTATCCCAACACTTAGGAAAGTGTCGCCACAAAAGTGTCGTCTTAGGACTACACAAAAGCCAACTCTTATTCAAGCGACGCCTTAGGCATACATATCCCAACCCTTATACAAAGAGTTGCCCAAAGCGTATGTTCACAACTCTATCCCAACACTTAGGAAAGTGTCGTCTTAGGACTATACAAAAGCCAACTCTTATTCAAGCGTCGCCTTAGGCATACATATCACAACCCTTATACAAAGAGTTGCCCAAAGCGTATGTTCGCAACTCTATCCTAACACTTAGGAAAGTGTCACCCCAAAAGTGTCGTCTTAGGACTAGACAAAGCCAACTCTTATTTAAGCATTGCCTTAGGCATGCATATCCCAACCCTTATAAAAGAGTTGGCCAAAGCGTATGTTGGCCAGTCTATCTCAACACTTAGGAAAGTGTCGCCCCATAAGTGTCGTCTTAGCATTATTTTTTTGTAGTGAGTGTCTTATAGGAGTATAGTAAAATATTGAAAATAAATATTTTAAAAAAAGAGAGACACATAACAATGTTTGAAGCTTGTGGAATAAAAAAAGTAAATTGCCACTATGCCAAATACTAACTCAAATAATATATTATAGATTTAGTTCTTAATTTTTTTGTTAAGTTTGGCCATCAACCTTTTAAAAGAGATCAAATTTGACCATCAACCTTTCAAAAGAGTTAAATTGATATTTTTAAACGGAAATATTAATTAAAACGTTAAATCTTTAAACATTTCAACCCACATGGTAATCAACATGTACTCTATGCTATTTTTTTTGAATTTTACTAAAATTTTTTATTTTTATTTTTTGAAATTTTTTAATAATTTTTAATTTATTTGTTGACATGGTACATAAAAAATAATGTCATGATAGCGTGTAGAATACGTAGACTGCCACACAGATTGCCATGCTAATGTCATTAAAAAATTAAATTTTTAGTCAACATTTCTAATAAAAATGATTTGACTCTTTTAAAATACTAATGGTTAAATTTATTTAAAATAAATAAATGTCAATTCGACAAAAATATAAATGTCAAGAACTAAAGTTAGCATTATACCTTAATTAATCTCATAAGTTTATTGCATGAACTTTATTAATAAAATACTAAAATTTTATTTAAAAAAAAAACAAATATTTTAAGGTACTTTTATTTAGTGGTGTGTTTGGTTCGGTTTGATCTAATTTTAATAAAAATTAAATTTAATTGTTATATTTGATTTTTCACTTTTGAAATTCAAACTGCATTAGCTAAAAACCAAAATATATGAAATTGATAATTTTGGCTCAGTTCAACAAAATGAGTTTTGGTAAATTTGGGCTTAGTTTGTCAAGTTAGACATTTATAAAATCAAACATTGTTTTGAGCCGAAAATAAATCATATAAAATATATATATATATATATATATATATATATATATATTCAAATTTCACATTTATAAAAAATTTACAAGACGGTTCAAATAATTTAGGTTAAACTTCAAATTTGAAAAGCTAATTATAAATAAGTCATTTTATAAGTCATTCATATACATAAATTTAATCATTCAATTGTTCAACTATCTTATTAAAACACACAAAAACTATCTTTTAATATCCACCACCATAATCTTGAACAAACAAAAAATTTCTTGTCAGGCAACAAGTAGCGAGCATCATGCATTAAGAAACTACAAGAAAAGAATGTTTAGGGTTTAGGATTTTTCCTTGATAAATCTATGTGTATTTTGGTGTTTAATGATAGAAAATGTATGCTTGTTGTTAGATAAACAACATTTGTTAAGTGATTTTTAGTAAAATGTCCAAATAAGGATTAAAGTGTGAAATGTGAAAATTCATGGTTAAATTTTGAAATAAATGAAAAATGTAGGCTGCTAGGGACTTAATTGAAATTTGGCTAGCATGGGTATAGGTTGAATTGCATAAATTTGTATTTTTATGAGAAAAGGACTAAATTGTAAAAATGTTGAAGTATTAGGGGCAAAAATGTAAAGTTTCCTTAATGTGCATTTTGGTCTAAATTGAATAGAGTGATAATTAAATAAGTTAATTTTGATTGCATATAGGTCAAGAAAAGCGAAATTCAGATTTAGATCGGGGGAAAAACAAAGTATTGGATTAATCGACTTATTTCGCCGTTTTTACATTCGAGGTAAGTTCGTATATAATAAGCATTATTATAATTGTGTTTAAATGCTTTAATATTGCATAAATTTTGAATATGAACTTGTGAATATATTTGACAACGATTCGACAAGTGTGAAATCCGGTTGAACCTTAGGAATAGATTAGGATACAAATGACAATGCATTAGGGGTTGTGTGATTGGGTGTTAGTCCGTACGTTCTATCGGTGGCTGAGTTATCTGGCATGTGTTGTGGATTCTCGTCAGCTTGTGTGAGCAGCACCGTGTAGCTTCATCATGACCGTCAGCTTGTGTGAGCAGACCCGTTGATAGTTCGAGAGTGAGCATTATATGTGATATGAGATTGAGTTAGCTTCGGCTATATATATGTGGCACTTAGTGTGCAAGATTCCTGGGTATATTATGTACGTGAACTATACGATTATTGAATCGATGGAAATTGTGCTTAATTTTGGATTGAATACATATGTTTAAGTTATGCTTCAAATTTGAATTGCATTATATGATGTTTATGTTGTTGAATTGTTGGTTGGTAAGTTTTACTTATTCAGCATACGAGCTTACCAAGGTTTATAGCTTACTTTGTTTATTTTCTGTGTTTTATAGTGTCATCGAAGCTAGCTTAGATTTGGGGACCATCGGAGATCGCATCACACTATCCAACTATCACTTTGGTACTTTTGAATCTATGTTTATGGTTATATGGCATGTATAGGAAGTATGGTCATTTTGGTTATGGTTTGGTAATGAATTTAATCATTTGAATTGGCTTGTAAATATTAAGTGTTTGGTTTGTATATAGCCATGAGAGTTGACTTATTTTGGTTGATTTGGGTGTGTATATATATGCAAATGGCCTTGGTTATGCATTTGGTAATTGATATATAAATTCTTGTGGTGAATGGTTGTTTGTGAATTGGTAATTTGAGTACCATATAGTTGATAGTTGAGAATAGGAGTGCTTGTGATTTAGGTAAAGTGATGTATAAATGATAGTGCATATATGAAGTTAACTAGTTAACTAAATTGAGAATGTGAATTTAGTATAAAATTGTATAGCTGTGTACCTTGTTGTTTTAGGTATGGAAATGGTATGAATTATCTTGGTTGAGGTTGGTTGAATGCATATTTATGCCATATTATGTGCCATTTGGTTTGGTGTAGGTATATGCAAATTTGGGTGGCAAGATGGCTTAGTAAATAGCCTATTTTTGTCCACACGGGCGTGTGTCTCAACCGTGTGTGATACACGGTTAGGTTACACGGCCGTGTGTCCCCTGGTGTGTATTTAGAAATCAAGTCAATATGCTCTACACGGCCTAGCACACGGGCGTGTGACTTGGCCGTGTGGCATAAGTCAGTATACCCTATAGGTTTGGTACGGCCTAGCACACGGCCTGGCGCACGGGAGTGCGCGGCTATTTTGAAAGGTACACGGGCATGTGGTTGGCCGTGTGACCCAAGTTAGTAAGTTACGCGGGGTCAGACATGGGCTAGGACACGACCATGTGATCCCATTTCAAATGTCCACACAGCCTGTGACACGGGCATGTCTTTGGCAGTGTGAGACACACGGCTGAGCCACACGTGCGTGTGTCCCCTGTATTTAGAAAATTTTTCTAAGTTTTCTAAAAATTTCCTGAGTTATCAGTTAGTCCCGAACCACCCCAAATATATGTTTTGGGCCTCGTATGCTCATATTAGGGACATTATGAATGAATGTGAATGTTTTATATTTAAAATGAAAAAAAAGTATGTGAAATGTATGTTTAATTGTTTAATAAGTCCGGTAATGCTTTGTAACCCTATTCTGACGTTGAATACGGGTGAGGGGTGTTACATTCATCGGTATCAGAGCTACAGTTTAGTCGATTCTAGGAATAACATAGCGTATGTGAGAGTTTAGCTATACATGCCATATATAACCTGTGATAGTGTGATATCTCATGACAGTTTTAGATCGTGTTTTTATATAGTAAATGGATCCCAATCAAGCTGTAGCTGTTGATGTTGAAAGTAATGTGCTAGCCTCCATTCACAGAGTAGCATAATTGGAATCTAGACCCGTATCAGATAGTCAGGAAGGAGAGGCTAAGGAAACCTTCTTCCAGATGATGAATGAATGGTTTACGGAGTTTGTTCGAACAAATTCGGCTGTTCAACAACCTCCACCCCTACATAATCCCCAATCGGTTCCTGTAGCTCCTTAAGGTGTGAAACTTTTACGATTGAATAAGCCACCTGTTGATAAAATTTGAAAATATAAATTTGAAGAATTGAGCTGCTCTGCATCGATGACGATCTTGAGAGAGCACATAATGACTGATTTAGGGGTTAGTCAGAACATGATCTCGAAATCACTAATTTGAGGTTAGAGAAAATTATTTTCATGTTATTTTATGTGTTATAACATGTTTATAAGGGTGCATGAAAATTTTGGTGTCTTAATTTTAGCAATTTCTAGCTAAATTGGGAAAAAGACTAAATCCTATAAAGTACGAAAGTTCTATTTTATTTGCTAGAAGCACCAAAGAGCCATGGGTTGTAGATTGGAGGCCCCAAATGTGAAAGTTGGCCTTGTTAAGTGTGTTGGCCAGCCATAATATGCAAAAGGGGGACAAGAGCATTAATTATGATTGAAGTGGGTGATATTAGTTAAAAAAAAGAAGAGAGAAATAAAATAAGATGAAATAAACAAGGAGCTATCATAGTTTTATTTCTTCTCTCTTTCCATCGAAAATATCAACCATGGGAGGGGTTTGAAAGCTTTAAATTTTCAGCAAGCTTTACTCCATTCAAGTAAATGATTTTGATGATCTTTCTTGATAATTTTTATACTTTTGGAGTCCCAAAAGCTTAAGCTAGCTAATGGGGGGACTAATTTGCAACATGGTTGAGAGTCTAGGGACTTGCCATGAGAGATTTTATGCTGGTTGTTGAATTTTATGCAAGAAAATGAATGTTAGGAAGATGAGAAATAACTTTTGTGAAAGGTGTTGTCATGAAAACACCTAATTGGGACTAAAATACAAAAGTTGTAATTTGTTCATTAAGGCATGAAATAGTTGGAATTGTGAGTAGTTGTAAGAGGATTAAATGTTCAGCTAAGTTTTTTTAACAAGAAAATGTGACGAAAATTCATTTACGAGTCTAGGGGCAAAATCATAAATTTGCCAAAGTGTAGGGGCAAAATAGTCATTTTTGCCTAAAGTGTAGTTTATGGTGAATTATGAATTATAAGTGATTAAATCAATAAATTTTATTGTTCTAGATCAAAGAAAACAAGATTCGGACCTAGAACAGGTGAAAAGAGAAATGTGGGCAAAAAGTCCCTTTCGGCCATTTCGACATCGAGGTAAGTTCATGTGTGAATGTGGAAATTATGTATAAGTTAATTTAGTATTCCAATTTTGTATGGAATGTCTACCTACTCGATGATTGTATGAAATATCTTTCAACGAGATGTCAAGAGAATTGAATTTGGGAGTAATGGGAAATGGATATAGCATTATATGATGATAGTTATAGTTTCGTGTAAGACCCTATTAGAATATGGCCTCAGTGTAAGAATTCGTATAAGACCATGTCAAGGACATGGCATCGACATGTTAATGTATGTAAGACCCTATTGGGGTATGACGTCAATGAGAACTATGTATGAGACTCAAGATAGTTATTTAATAATTTGAATGATTCAACGAATATGTTGAATGTGTGTGATTGTACCACGAGAAGCACAAGTATGTGTTAGAACTGAATTGATATAAATTCAATATATGATGAACCCTAGTGGGATATTTATAATTAATGCACTTTAGTTGCATGAGATAGATTTGTTAATGCATTGTGTGAATGCGAATGAGAATTGTAGAAAGTTAAGCAAGAATGATAGTGAGTGAGGATGTTTACGGATGAACATTTGAATTAGAGAAATGTATGAGGATAGATATTTGTGAATGTATAATATCGGTGGGCTGTGTGCGATACCACCTGATATATTATTATTAGTTGATGGGCTGTGTGCGATACCATCAACCATATTACTATCGGTGGGCTGTGTGCGATACCACCTGATTAATTAGTAATCGATCGGCTGTGTGCGATACCATCGCTTATGAATGATTGGTGAGCTAAGTGCGAAATCACCATAGACATAAATGAATGGTGGGCTGTGTGCGATATCACCCTATAAGAGATTCAATGGTGGGCTAAGTGCGTAACCACTGAGAGATTAGTAGTATGAGTGGCTTATTGAAAATACTTGATGTGTTGTTTTTATATGATCATGTGGTGATCAGTGCAGGAATGTATGTTAATTAAATGAGTATTTGGCTTGTGGCACGGTTAGAACGCGGTAAGAGATGGAGTGAGTAAGCCTTAAGAATGGTTGAGTAAGCAGCCATGTGTTAATGAGAAAAACTTATTGAAATGCCTTGTAATTGTGTATATTTAATGAATATCAGTGCTTATCAGTTATATGCAGATGAACTTACTAAGCATTATTGCTTACTCCTTTCCCTTTTTCATCTCTTATTGGTTAATTTAGCTAGCTCGGGTTGGAGACTACTGGAGATGTTTTCACACTATCGATCAAACACTTGGTATGAGGTTTCAAGTCCTTATGAGTCATAGCATGTATAGGGCTAGTACTTAAGGTTGATTAAGTCATTGCTGATGTAGCCAAATTGTGTTGGCCTAAGAGAACTTATGTTTTGTTAGTATATAGCCATAGATGAGGGCCTAAGTTGTTTGTAATTACATGGGAAATAGTTCTCCCTAGTATATGGGATGAAGACTTTATTTCTTTTATGATTAAACGTCTTTAATTCAAGAGTAATATCGATGTTATGTGTAGTTATGTGATGAGGTATGAAATGTATTCAATCGAGCATGAATTTGATCTTGGTTTCAGGGTGGCATTTGGCTTGGTAAATAGCCTCTAAGTGCCTACACGGATGGATACACGGGCGTGTGTCTTGGCCGTGTGCACCATGTACCTTTGTATTTTAAGTCAGAATAGACCATGGGTGAATCCCACGGTCGTTCGTTTGGGCCGTGTAGTACACGAACGTATAACACGGGTGTGTCAAGGCTGTGTGAGTATCGTCAGTAACTCCACACGGGTAGAAGACACGGGCTTGTCAAGGCCGTGTGAGTATAGTTAGTAACTCCCCACGGTTGGAGGACATGGACGTGTCTAGGGGTACACGGACGTGCCTCAAACCATGGGCGTGTGACCCCTGCTTCCAAGAAAAGTTTTTCGATTAAGCTCTGAAATTTTTCGAACATGAGTTTAAGGCCTCGTAGGCCCATGAGATGTATAAATTGTTTGAGAGAGAAAGGTTCTTAATCGGGAACAAAATTTTATGGCCCGTAATTTCATGATTAAGCAAGTTTTAGTATAGTAATGTCTCATATTCGGTCTAGGCCTCGGACTCGGTATGGGGTGTTACAGAGTCGAGTTTTGGCTTGATAATACGATCAGAGTATTTGATGAACTTTCTTGCACACCAGCTGAACACCCCAAACCCGGCCTAGACGTTATGACCAAATCTGGTGATGTCATATGGAATTGATTAATTCGACAAAATCCTTATGTACAGCGGAAGCTTTATTCGTTTAGTTCAAAATCTCAGTCGTATTTTTAGGAAGACCATTATTAGGTGAAAACCATCTTCTTTAATAAAACATTTTTCGAAAATTATTTAAAAAGTCACATCAAACCAAAGTTAACCAATTAAAAATCAGACAGTCCAGAGAGTCCTCAAAATTACAACAAACCCAAATGGAATCCAAAATAAAAATAACCTATATAGTAATTTAAGAAAGTTTTATAGAAGAATGGTCATTGTCGAGTCCTCGGCTACACCAATCCGCCTAACTCTGTAGATTACCTATACAGAATAAACAAAAGGGGTAAGTTTACGTAAACTCAGTGTGTAACCCCATAGAATTAAGCATGCACGTAAATAGCATATCAGAGTCAATCAGATATAGAGTCGAGCCTGAGCCTATTACAGATACAGATGCATAATCAGGCCTAAGCCCATCTCAGATACAGATATAGATATAAATATAAGAATCAAAAATCAGATGTATTACCCCTTCCTCTGCACACCACCTCCGACCATCCCTACACACCATGTGGGGTTTAAAACACCCACCCAGCCCTACATACCATGTTGTACCAATGCGGCATATATCAGATAAAATGCAACCATGCTACCAGATAATAGGAATATTCTGCCTTTCAGAACACTTCCTCCAAAATATATGTATCATCCTACCCCAATGATAGTAACAGATCATACATCCAGAATTAACAAATAATCATGCTTAACAGGCGTTTATAAATAGATAACAGATAGTCATATGAATCAGTAATAAGACATGCTTAGTGTAGAATATCAGTCAATCAGACCATATAGTTCAGGGTTTAGTTAGCCCTTACCGACCCTATTGTAGGTCTATAGTCATTTAGGACGACCGTGCAACCCTAGGGAAAAATTTAGATAAATGGGTCCATATACCTGTGTGGGTTGCCTGTGTGGCCTACACACCCAGATTGGCTTTGCCAGTGTGGCCCACATGGCTTGGCCTAATAATCGATAGGCCCATGTGCCTTGCCCGTGTGGGCTACATGCCGTGTGACCCACACAGCCCAACTTGGCCTAGCCCGTGTGGCCCACACAGCCACATTCGAGCCACCACACGGCCGTGTGCCACTCACGGCCATGCATTCGTCAATTACACTGTCGTGTCCTCTCACATGACCTACCATACTGGTGACCACACGCCCGTGTGGCGTCGATAGTGGCCTTTTTTGGCTTTTACCAAAACCTCATTTTCTGCATTTTAGTTACACACTTGGGATCGTTTTGATGAAAAACCACTCCCACGTCTCCAAAAACCTAAAAATAAAAAAATTACCTTCACAAAATCAATCCTTATTCACGACTAAATCGAATCCACAAAATTAACAACAGTCCAAATCAACCATTCGTCACTTACCCCAACACTCTAACGACTCGATTATGGTTCTGAATAAAGAGAGCCCATTTCCTCCTGATTTGCTGCTGCCAAAAACAAAGAATGAGGTTCCAAACGGAAGATTTTTAAATGTAAAAAGAAACAGGTTTAAAGAACCTCCATTCGAACAAAGCACTCTAAGCTCACATACCTTCACTGAGTGAAAGATCCCCAAATACCAAGAATAAAAATGGAACTTATGAGTGATGAGCAAAAATTGAAGAAACCAAAAAGCTAAAATTTTGCCAGGAGGGGAAGAAAACGTTAAAAGAAAAAGATGAGAAGATTTTTAGGGGAAATAAAATAAAATAATATAGATTTGATAGCATATCATTAGATTTTCTCCCCACTAACTCAACTTCCTTAGACTTCCCACTCGATCGAAACTCTATCAGATTGTAGAGCAAAAATACTACACCCTTGCTCATGCAGGGATTCGAACATAGAACCTCCACACAACACACAGACTCTTTTACCACTTGAACCAGCAGGCTCATTATGATATGGTATTACAAATAATTAAATATAAGCCCACTGAACAGAGATAGGGCTTTATTCCAAAATAAAAATTTTTCTAAAGCTAAGGCTTGAACTTGGGCCCTCACACACACACACCCAGAACACCTAACCACTGAAGCAGATACACATTTTGTGTCAAGATTTTACACAATTACAGATAGAAATTTTGGGGCGTTACACCAGCTGAATGTGTAAATTGTACCGTTTCACTTCTGAGAGACACAACGTATCAGTGGTGGAATACTTTAGTATCAGTGGTAACGAGAGAAAGGGTCACCTGGAATTCTTTCAAGTTGAGTTCAAAAAGAAATATATCAGCCAGGGTTAATTGACCAGAAACAAAAAGAGTTTCTAGAGCTAAAACAGGGCCGTATGTCTATGATTGAATATGAGAGAGAGTTTGTTAGACTCAGTAAGTATGCTCAAGAATGTGTTTCGATTGAGGTGATTATGTGTAAAAGATTCGAAGATGGGTTGAACGAATATATCGGATTGTTAGTCGGGATTCTAGATTTGTAAGAATTCGTGGTGTTAGTTGACAGAGCTTGTAAAGCCGAAGAACTTGGGAAAAAAAGAGAAAGGCAGATTTCGAGGCTAAAGATTCAAGAAAAAAGATCGATGAATAAACCATATCAATCTTCGTCAAAAAAATCAAGAGATTCGTACACTCGTTCGAATGCTTTAATTAGATTTCCAAATAGAGATCGTGGAAAGCAATACTTGAGCCCTAAAGCTCAAGCTACATCAGTATCAAGTGTTGGAAGTGCGAGAAACAATAAACCCGAGTGTCAATAGTGTGGTCGACAAAATTTTGGAGAATGCTGGATGAATAATAGAGGTTGTTTTAAATGTGGCTCGCAAGATCATGTTATTCGAGATTGTCTCGAGTTAGTTGAGAAAGATAAATTCTAGAATGCAAGACCAAGCAACACAACTACTAAAGGTAGGCCACCTAGAAATATAGGAGATGTAGCTAGCAACAAAGGAATGAAAAAGGACTCCGCTATGAGATTAGAGGCTAGAACACCTACCAGAGCTTATGCTATTCGCGCTCTCGAAGATCCGTCATCACCAGTGTTATCACCGGTACATTTTCTCTTTATGACACCAATGTAATTGCCTTAATAGATACTGGATCGACTCATTCATATATTTGTATGAATTTAGTGTCTGTAAGAGTTTTTCTGTTGAGTCTACTGAGTTTGTGATTAAAGTATCGAACCCCTTAGGCAAATATGTTCTAATTGATAAATTTTTCAAGAATTGTCCTTTAATGACTCGAGGTTACTATTTTTTTTGGAAAATTTGATATTATTACCATTTGATGAATTCAATGTAATTCTGGGTATGGATTGATCGACGTTGCATGATGCTGTTGTATTGAATTGAAATGTCAAAATAAAGAAATCCTTCGAATTGAATCGGATGAATCGAGTGGATTGCCTGTTGTGAGATCATCGATGTTAGCTAGAATTATGTGAGTAAAGGTTACGAAGCTTATCTTGCTTATGAACTAAATACAAAAGTGTCTGAATCGAAGATTGAATCAGTACCAGTAGTCTGTGAGTATCCAGATGTGTTCCCAGAAGAGTTACCGAGGTTGCCACCGATTAGAGAGGTCGAGTTTACTATTGAATTAGTACTAGGAACATCACCGATCTCTACAGCTCCGTACAGAATGGCTCCAACAAAATTGAAGGAATTGAAAGCTCAGTTGCAAGAGTTAATAGATAGAGGTTTTGCACGACCTAGTTTTTTACCCTGGGGTGCACCAGTGTTGTTCGTAAAGAAGAAAGATGGATCAATGAGACTTTGTATTGATTATCGTCAGCTCAAAAAAGTTACGATAAAGAACAAGTATCCTTTGTCGAGAATTGATGGTTTATTTGATTAGTTGAAAGAAGCAACAATATTCTCAAAGATTGATTTGGGATATGGCTATTATCAGTTGCAAGTTAAGGATTCGAATGTGCCAAAAACTGCGTTCAGAACTAGGTACGGGCATTATGAATTTCTTGTTATGCCTTTCAAATTAACTAATGCTCCTACAATTTTTATGGATTTGATGAATCGAATCTTTAGACCGTATTTAGATAGATTTTTTGTTGTATTCATTGGCGACATTCTGATCTATTCTCAAGATGAGTCTGAACATGTCGAGCATTTGAGAATTGTACTACAAACTTGAGAGATAAGCAATTGTTTGTTAAATTAAATAAATGCGAGTTTTGGCATCGAGAATTTGGATTTTTAGGACATATTTTTCAGCGGAAGGTATACGAGTTGATCCGAGCAAGATTTCAGTAGTTGTTGACTGAAAACCACTAAGAAATGTGTCTGAAGTCAAAAGCTTTCTAGGGTTAGCTGGCTATTATCAGCATTTTGTTAAAGAATTCTCGATGATTGCTACGCCAATGACTAGATTGCTGCAGAAAGATGTGAAATTTGAATGGTCCGAGAAATGTCAGCAAAGTTTTGAACAGTTGAAAGCATTGTTAACTGAGGCACTAGTTTTCGTTCAACCTGAGTTGGGTAAAGAGTTTGTGATATTTAGCGACGCGTCATTGAACGGTTTGGGTTGTTTTTGATGGAAGAGGGTAAAGTGATAGCCTATGCCTCTCGATAGTTGAAACCATATGAAAAGAATTATCCGACGCACAATTTAGAGTTGGCCGCTATTGTATATGCATTAAAAATTTGGTGACATCATTTATACGGTGAAAGTTGCCACATCTTTACTGACCGCAAGAGTTTAAAGTATTTAATGACTCAAAAAGATTTGAATTTATGACAACGAAGATGGCTAGAGTTACTGAAAGACTATGAGTTAGTGATTGATTATCATCTGGGAAAAGCGAATGTAGTCGCGGATATTCTAAGTAGAAAATCTTTATTTACTATGCGAGCGATGAATACTCAACTAACCTTGTCTGATGATGGTTTGATTTCTAGTAGAGTTAAAAGCTAAACCATTATTTCTTCAACAAATTTGTGAAGCTCAGAAATGTGATAATGAATTGCAAGCTAAAAGAGTGCAATGTGAGTTGACTATAAGAATTGATACATAAAATAACTTTTTATTTGATTGATAATCATATAAAGCGAAAGATATTTTAGCCATGTGCATCAAGCTCAAACTTCCTGATTCAGACTATCAAATCGGATCCGATGATTGTTTAATGTTCTGAGGTAGAATATGTGTACTAAAGAATTCCGAGCTTATTCAAAAAACTTTACATGAAGCACACAATGGTTATTTATCCGTACATCCAGGTAGTACAAAAATGTATAATGATTTGAAATAATTGTATTGGTGGTAGACATGAAACGAGACATTTCAGAGTTTGTATCGAGATGCTTGGTTTATCAACAAATTAAAGCCAAAAATCAAGTACCTTTAAGATTATTATAGCCTGTGATGATACCAGAGTGGAAATGGGATAGACTTGCGATGGATTTCGTATCGGGATTACCTTTATCTCCGAAAAAGAAAGATACTATTTGGGTTGTTGTTGATCGACTAACAAAATCAACACATTTTATTCTGCTACATATGAATTATTTGCTTGATAGATTAGTTGAATTGTACATCTCTGAGATTGTTAAATTGCACGGGGTGCTAGTTTCTATTATTTGGATAGAGATTCGAGGTTTACGTCGCGATTCTGGAAGAAATTGCAAGAAGCTTTAGGTACGCGATTGCATTTTAGTAGTTCTTTTCATCCGCAAACCGACAGTCAGTCTGAAAGAGTAAATAAGATTCTTGAACATATGCTTCGTTGTTGTGTTTTAGAGTTTGAGGGAAACTGCGAGAAATATTTGCCATTGGTTGAATTCGCATATAACAACAGTTTTCAATCGAGTATAAAAATGGCATCGTATGAAGCATTGTATGTCATAAATGCCGAAAATTGTTATACTAGACCGAGCTTAGTGAGAAAAAGATTCACGGGGTTGATTTGGTTAGAGAGACAGAAGAGAAAGTGAAAGTAATTCACAATAGTTTGAAAGCAGCTTCAGATCGACAGAAATCATAAGCGAATTTGAAACGAAAAGACATTGAATTTCAGATCGGTGACAAGGTATTTCTAAAAGTATCTCCGTGGAAAAAATTCTTCGATTTGGTCGCAAAGGCAAACCGAGTCCATGATTTATCGAGCCATATGAGATCATCGAAAGAATAGGGCCAGTGGCATATCGGCTAGCTTTACCGTCAGAATTAGAAAAGATTCACAATGTATTTCATGTTCCGATGTTTCAACGATATCGATCGGGTCCATCACATATCATCTCCTCGGTAGAGATAAAAATTCAACCTGATATGATATATAATGAATAACCAATCAGAATTTTAGCTCGAGAGGTTAAAAATTGAGAAATAAATACATAGATCTAGTGAAGATTTTGTGGCAACGTAATGGGATTGAAGAAGCTATGTGGGAGCCTAAGGAAGCTATGAGATAACAATACCCTAACCTCTTTTCTAGTATGATTTTGGGGACGAAAATCCCTAATGGGGGAAAGTTATAACAGCCCATTTTTAGTCAAATTAGAACAGTGGTTTTAGGACCACAAATTCGACGTCAAAATAATTATTTTATTATTATTTTAATGTCTAAAACATGATATTATGATTGTGTGAAAATTTCGTTAAGAAATTTTATTTTTTGAGTGCTTAATTTAATAAAAAGGACTAAATCGCGTAAAGTGTAAAACTTGTGTTGTATTATCTAAAGGTGTCTAATAACTATAGAAACTTAAAGTGAAGGTCCTTATGTGGTAATTAGCCCATTAAGGCAAAAATGTAAAGTTTCCTTAATGTGCATTCTAGACTAAATTTAATAGATTAATAATTAAATAAGTTATTTTTGATTTCATATAGATCAAGAAAAGCGAAATTTAGATTTAGATTGGGGGAAAAATAAAGTATCGGATTAATCGACTTATTTTGCCATTTTTACATTCGAGGTAAGTTCATATGTAATAAGCATTATTATAATTGTGTTTAAATGATTTAATATTGCATAAATTGTGAATATGACCTTGCGAATATATTTGACAATGATTCGGCTAGTGTGAAATCCTAGTTGAACCTTAGGAATAGATTAGGATACAAATGACATGTCATTAGGGGTGATGTGATTGGGTGCTGGTCCTAAGTTCTACCTGTGGCTAAGTTATCCGGCATGTGTTGCGGATTCTCGTTAGCTTGTATGAAGCAAAGACCGCAGTAGCCGTCATGACCGCCGCGACACGTGAGCAGACTATTGATAGCTCGAAAGTGAGCATTATATGTGATATGAGATTGAGATAGCTTCGGCTATATATATGTGGCACTTAGAATGCAAGATTCCCGGGTATCCGATAGTATTTTGAATGGTTCAACTAGTATATCAAAGATATGGATGAGTATGAGATCATTACGAGCTTTTACAGGTATGTATGTAAACTATACGATCATTGAATCGGATAATTTGATGCAAATTGTGCTTAATTTTGGATTGAATACATACGTTAAGTTATGCTTCAAATTTGAATTGCATTATATGATGTTTATGTTGTTGAACTATTGGTTGGTAAGTTTTACTTATTCAGCATACGAGCTTACTATGCTTTATAGCTTACTTTGTTTATTTTCCATGTTTCATAGTGTTATCGAAGCTAGCTCGGATTTGGGGATTGTCGGAGATCGCATCACACTATCCAACTATCACTTTGGTACTTTTGAATCTATGTTTATGGTTATATGACATGTATAGGAAGTATGGTCATTTTGGTTATGGTTTGGTAATGAATTTAGTAATTTGAAATGACTTTTAAATGTGTGTTTGGTTTGTATATAGCCATGAGAGTTGACTTATTTTGGTTGATTTGGGTGTGTATATATATGTACAAATGGCCTTGGTTATGCATTTGGTAATTGATATATAAATTCTTGTGGTGAATGGTTGTTTGTGAATTGGTAATTTGAGTACCATATAGTTGATAGTTGATAATTGGTGTGCTTGTGATTTAGGTAAAGTGATGTATAAATGATAGTGCATATATAAAGTTAACTAGTTAAGTGAATTGAGAATGTGAATTTGGTATAAAATTGAATATCCTAATGTGGTACTTGTGTGCCTTGTTGTTTTTGGTATGGAAATGGTATGAATTACGCTTGGTTAAGGTTGGATGAATGCATATTTATGCCATATTATGTGCCATTTGTTTTGGCATAGGTATATGAAAATTTAGGTGGCAAGATGGCTTAGTAAATAGCCAATTTTGTCCACACAAGCAAAGACACGGGCGTGTGTCTCAGTCGTGTATGACACACAGTCAGGTTACACGGCCATGTGTCCCCTGGTGTGTATTTAGAAATCAAGTCAGTATGCTCTACACGGCCTAGCACATGGGCGTGTAACTTGGCCGTGTGGCATAAGTCAAGTATACCCTGTAGGTTTGGCACTGTCTAGCACACGACCTGGCATACAGGCTTGCATCGCCATTTTGAAAGGCACACGGGCGTGTGGTTGGCCCTGTGACCCAAGTCAGTGAGTTACACGGGATCGGACACGGGCTAGGAGTGATGCCATTTGAATGTCCACACACTGTGACACGGGAGTGTCTTTAGCCATGTGAGGCACAGGGCCAGGCCACACGCGCGTGTCCCCTGTATTTGGAAAAATTTTCTAAGTTTTCTAAAAATTTCTTGAGTTATCAATTTAGTCCCGAACCACCCCGAATGTATGTTTTGTGCCTCGTAGGCTCATATTAGGGACATTATGAATGAATGTGAATTTTTTAAATTTGAAATAAAAAAAAATTATGTGAAATGTATGTTTAATTGTTTAATAAGTCCGGTAATGCTCTGTAACCCTATTCTGACGTTGAATACATGTGAGGGGTGTTACAGTGATAGTAATAATGATGAATAGACTTTATTATAATTAAATGTTAAAAAAATGGATGGATGGATAGATATTTCATTTCAAAAGTGTAGAATACTCCATCATCATCATCATCTTTCTTTTTCTTTTCTCCTTCTTCTCACGTTACCTTCTCCCATCCATAGAAAAGTTTTTTTTTTCTATTCACTTTAGTCTTTCACCATTTTAGCCATTGCAAGATTTTAAACTTTAAATCCTACCAAAGGTTTTAGTAAAACAACCATAGGAATTTCATGATATGATTAGTTTTGGTGGTGATAGCAATGATACACTTTGAGGAGAAAAAGAAGTTGGGGATTTTAAAAGTTAAGGTAAGATGATGAAATTTCTTAAAGATTTCATGTTTATTTCACTCTAATACATAAAAATAGTGTAGGATTCTTATTTTGAGATTGAATGATATGTATCTGTATTATGTTATTAAAAAGAAAGAGAAGAAGGGTGAAGAACAAATTAGAGATAATGGCAAAGGGGTTGCAAAAGTGTAAAGAAGGAAGAAAAAACATCTATACATCGTCTCAATAATCTATCCTTTTTCACAAATAATACCGATGCACCACATGGTGATACATTAAGGCATATAAAACCCTTATCAAGTAGTTCTTGCCATTGTATATTTAGTACCTTTAATTCAGTAGGTGCTATCTTGTGCGGTGCAATAGATATCGAGGCAGTACTAGGTATCACTCCTATCGCAAACTCCACTTCTCTGTCGGGCGAAAAATCGAGAAAATCTTCCAAAAAAACATTAGGGTAATCCCATACCATTGGTATCTCTTCTAATTTAGGATTCTCCACTTGAGTATCGATAATATTTGCCAAAAAGGCATCACAACCTTTTCGCACCATTTTATATGCTTCAGACACTACATTCGACAAAGCATTATATTTTTCACTGATCATCAACACTTCTCTCTCCTGAGTATTTAAAGAAATTCTCTTACTTTTACTATCAATCGTCACTCCATGTTCTGAAAACTAATCCATTCCAAGTATCACATCAAATTCACGAAATAAAAATGCTATGAGATTGGCTGGAAATCTGTGGTTTTAGATTTCTAAAAAACACATTTTATAGACCTTATTCACTCTCTCACTCTTCCCGAAAGGATTAGTAACTATGACATCATTATCAATAAACTCTATTGGTAACTCCCTCTCTTTTACTAATGCAGTACAAATGTATGAATGTGTGGATCTAGGATCAATCAATGCAAAAACAGGAAAGTCAAATAAAGAGAAAGTACCAATGATCCCATCTAGGGCATCCACTTCTTCTTTAGTTTTGATGGCGTAAGTTCAAGGTGTCTGACATTCAGGTCGGATGGTAGTTTCTCTTACCGACCCCTGATCACTCACTGCTTGCATCGCTAATCGTCCCTGGTCTTCTGCCTCTTTGCTGAGTCAAAACATTTTTCATTGGTTGATCAACTGTATTTTCTACCACTTTTGGACAATCTCTGACTAGATGATCTTTGGAACCACACTTGAAGCAAGCCCTAAAAATTAACTAACATTCACCCAAATGGTTCTTACCACAATGTTCACATGGTGGTATTAGTCTCCTTCTCATACCCTCGATACTAGCAATTGAGTAGTATGCTGAGATGGTCTCTCTGCCTCATAGGCGGAGATGAATATCTAGAACCTCTGATATATTTGGTGTTTTTTGCTGACGATAGAGACATGGAACTAACTGCCACCTTTTTTCCCAAGCTCTTATCTTTTTGTTTGCTTATTCCTTCTTCAATTTGTTGGGCTCTTTCTACTAAAGCAGAGAAACCTTGCAAGTTTTGAGCTATGACAGGGATAAATAGTTCTTTATTTAGTCCCCACTAAAATCTTCTACACATCTCTACTTTAGTAGCTACCAACTCTAGAGCTTACTTGCTCAGCCTGACAAACTATTTTTATACTCGACCACTGTCATATTATTTTGCTTCAAGTTTCTAAATTCTCTCTTCTTTCGTTCAATATATAGTTGACCAACATATTTATTCCTAAATTCAGCAAGGAAGAAGTTCCAAGTAATCATTCCAATAGGATTCACTCTTCTAACGGTGGTCCACCATTGGTATGCTTTATCCTTCAATAAAGATACAACACACCTTAACTTATCATCATCCATTATAGTTCTTCAAACACTCGTTGGTTATTCTCTAACCAATACTCAACTTTAGCGAGATCATCCACTTTATTTCTCTTGAATTCTTCAGCCACATGTTTTCTTATTTTTTTCAAAGGGAGATCAATGACTAGGAGTAGGGAAAGGAGGCTGAGGTATCGATATAAGTGATGGCTAAATTGGATATGGAGGCAGAGCTGGAGATGTCGTACAAGCTCTCATGAACTATGAAGTAACTGGTTTAAGGTTTGGAAGAATTCCTCATGCTTTAGTATTTCTTCCCTAGGTGGCACTTGTTCTGGCTCAACTCCTAGGTTCCTTTGGGTTCCAATCTCTACTCTTGCCTATCTTCACTAGTAGGCCCTAAGTTTACAGGCTTTCTTGGATTATTTTGAGCTCGAGGCAATGGTCTATTGCCTCCTTGATTTGCATTGGAGGCTTTACTTTCAACCTCTTCATTATTTGCTTTTCGAGAGTTGTTTGACATTCTTCAATTTCTATAATTCACAATTTTAAATTTCATTAGCAAAATATCATCTCATCACATTAATATATCATATATGGCATGCACTTCTAAATTCGTTTTCAACCCAAAAATCATAAATCCCACGCTCTAATACCACCTGTAACACCCATAACCCGTTTTCGTCGCCAAAATAGGGTTACAAAATATTATCATATGAAATGGAACATTTTATAACAAATAACATTTAATTTTCAATTCAGTTAATACATAAGTAATTCAAAAATAAAATAGATTATGGACCTTAATCAAGCCTACAAGGACTTAAAAAATTTTCTTCAAAGTGTTGGAGAAAATAAACACTTAAAAAGCCGTGAATTAATTTAATTTTTAACGAGTTTTTTAAAATTCTAAAGGATTTCTATCGATACTTAAGTAAACAAGTTTCGGTAGAACTCAAAATGGAAAGACCTTGAAAAGGCTATAGAATTCTACCGGTAGAACTGGGAGTTCTACCGATACAACTTAGGGTTCTATCAGTACAACATGGACTTCTATTGGTATAACGCACTATAGTGAGCAGGGTAGTTTTGACTTGGGACTTCTATCGATACCTTGAGAACTTCTACTGAAAAAAGTCAAGACAATAACCAAAGTTCAATGTTGTAACACCCTAAAACACATCAAGGGCAACCAAAACATGCCAATTAGGCTCACCTAAACATAACTAAGTTGTCTTTCAAAATTCACATCACATAGTACTTATAATCTTTATTTCTTAAGTCAAACATACAAACCACCATACACACACATTGAATTTGCTAACCTTGACCTCAAACACCATCCCTAGATCCAAACCAATTACTACCATTCATGACCAAACATTGAGCACAACTTAAGAGTTAACATGGCATACTATAGGAATTTCTAAAGTTTATATCATCAAGAGTATACCAACAAACCAACACATAGCTATAAACTTATAACAAGTTCATTAGCCTTACTACATGCCATATAAGCCTAGATTTTTATGAAATCTACCAAAAGAGTTCTCGGGATAGTGTGAATCTTTGAGTTGATCTGATCGCCTGATCATCCAAAAAATGCTATCTACAAGAAAGCACAACAAAACACGAGTAAGCTTTTATAAGGCTTAGTAAGTTCGTCGATTAAATGATAAAGCTTACCAAACTAACATAATAATTCAAACAATTAGTTTAATGAACAAACTCCCGTCACAACCCAATATAAGAATTCTTGTCAACACAGTTCACAGAAGGTAAGAAACACTCAAACATTAATACAGTTCAATAACCAATGCCCGATGAACAATATACATATACGAGTACACAGTTAACCATCCGAGAACATGCCAAATGCTTATATGAGCTAATCCAACCGATAACACACCTCGACACTAAGTGTATAGCTCATAGGCTAACGACCTCCCGAGAACATGTCAGAAAACACTAAAGTAGAACATGATAGTTCGCAACAAATGCCATAATTCAGTAGATTCAGTGAACAGAAATAAACAAGAATTATCATTTTATCTCAAATTAATCTTGTACAACGTGCACTTTAACCTATTGGCATGCTAATCGTACTCTATCCTACGTTCATCGGTTCAGGAGATTTCAACGATAATCAATGCTATAATAATTTTTCACCCAGTTCTCATATGCATACATAAAAGTAATATCCAAGCCACATTAAATTAGTTCATTAAAAAATGCAATTAAAAGTATTAGAATTAAACCGAGTGAACTTACAGGACTAATCTGCAGTGACAACGAAGGTATAGGGACTATTCCACTATTTTCTCTTTTTCACGGCTCTCAACGGGTTCTTGATCTAGAATAATAATTTCATTCAATTACCTATATCAATAGAAAAATTAAATCATTTCATGCTATTAAGTCATTTTTGACATTTTACAACTTTATCCTCACATTTTGCTTTTATTTGATTTAGTCTCTAGGCCCTAAACATGCAAATTAACCATTTTTAATTTAAAACCACCTTGACCGAACCTCTTAGGGCCTCTCTAAAGGTCCTATTTGCTTTTATGTCACAAAAAATCCTTGTAACTATTCACTTTAACAATTTAGTCATTTAATGTTAAAATCATTAGTTTAAAAAATAATTCAATCTAACAACAAAGCTTAATAATCTTCCATAAACATTCAAGAACCAACTCAACTCTTCAATGAAAAATTTTATAACGTTTGGAAATTTTACGAATTGGTCCTCGAGTTACCTAGATTGAGCTAATACGAGCTCAAAAACAAAAAAAAAAATACTAAAAGCGGACGAAGTTTTACTTACCTATTGAGGAATCAAAGTTGGTTGAATGGTGTTCTCTTCTTGTCTCTAGGGTTCCGGCTAAGAAAGAAAAATAATAGAAAGAAGATGATGGAATTTCCACTTTATTTTAATTTAATTTAAGCTTTTTTAAAATAATTACAAATTTACCCTTTTAATTTAACATGAAATTTTAGCTAAATGAAAGCCAAATCATCTATTCACCTTCCTAATGGTGTAATTACCAACTAAGTACCTTCCTTTACTTGTCAATTATCATCTTGAACCTTTAATTAATGGAACTCAACTTTTTAATTTTTACAATTTAGTCCTTTTACTTAATTAACTATCAAAACGATAAAGTTTTTTAACTAAACTTTAATACGACACTAATTTCCTTATAAATATTATCTAATTAATAGTTGTAAACTAACACATCGAATTTGTTCTAACAGTCTGGTTTATACCCTAGTTAGAACAGTGGTTTCGGGACCACGAATCTGAGTTCGTATAATATTTTAATATTACTTTTTGTGTCGTTGATATGTGACTAAGCATGTGGTAAATTTTCATAAGCGAATTTGTCTGTTTGTGTGTTTAATTTGACAAAAAGATTGAATTGCATTAAATGTGAAATTTGCATGTTATATGTTAAAGCACTTATATGTTGTGGCTTTGAAAAGATGGAGGATTTATATGGCAAATTAGCCATTACTATAGGTAGTTGACGACTATGGTCCATAGTAACCATGGGAAGTATGTTTTATAATTAAAATTTTAAAGGATAAATTTGGAAATGGATTAATGATATGTTTTGTAATAAAATAAACAAATGAAAAAGGGATGTTCATTTTCATGTTTTGCCGAAAATATCAAAGAAAGAAAAAGAAGAAAACCTTAAGCTAGGTTCGGCTATTTCAATCTTGATTAAGGTATGATTTTGAGTTGGATTTTGATGAGTTTTGTGTTTTTGAGTTTGTTGCTTAGTTTACTATCAAGCCCATGTCTCAATATTGTGTATTAATGATGTTTTTGAGATGTTTCATTGGTGATATGTTGAGTTTTGTGATGATTTTAGTTGTTAAATGATAGATTTGAGCTAGATGAATATACTTTGTTCTTGAATTTTTGATGAATTTAGCTAAATAGGGCTAAATTGAGAAAATGGTAATTTGAAGGATTAAATTGAAAATTTGATGGAAAATATGGGCTTTTTTGAGATGTAGGAACATTCGACTAAGCATGAGTATAGGTTGATTTTATGAATTTGATGTTTTGAGAAAAATGGACTAAATTGATAAATTGTGCAAGTATGAGGGTTAATTTGTAAATAGCCCTAAATGTGTGTTGTAACACCCTAAAAATCCGAGTATTGATATATTGCATGATTTGGTGTTTAGATTACGAAGGAAAATTTTCTTACTTTTATTTTTTTTTGTGTTTATTATAGTCCTGAAGAAGAGTGTAGCATAATTTGGGCAAAGAATAAATTTTATATTTGAGAATTTATTGAAGAGAAGCAAGTGTCATTAATACTTAAGTTAATTTAAGTGTTAATAAGTGACATAAGATGAGTACATGGCATGGTGGTGTTGGCGCATGAGTTGTAGCATGAGGGAGAGGTTCAATCCTTGTTTAGCATCTAGGTAAATTTTATTTTAATTTTTACGCACATGTATAGTAAGTGTCGGCCAAGCTCAATTATGGTAAGTGTTGACCTTGTTATTTTTGGTTAGTATATCAAAGGAATAAGGTAAGTGTAAACATATGGTATGGAATCAAAATTTATGGAAAGATATAGGGACATAAGGCATATATCAAGGAAAAGTTTTGAAAACAAATTCATGGTCATTTGACCAATGAATTTGGACTGACATAATGGCTAGGGGAGGTTGGCGAAAATGCTAGTAGTTGGCTAGGATTAGTTTTGGTCATTCTTAGCATTTTGTGCATAGTTTTGAAACTCTTTTCTACCTTTCTCCCTTGGCCTAAATTGAGCATTGGTAAACCTTAATCTTTTGACCATTTGGTCACTTTTGCATATCACCTTAGTATGCTTTTGTGTGTTCTTTTCTTAGTGACGAAATCACCTATACCAAAAAGCCATTCTTTTCTTTTCTTCTCCCCATTGCTGAATATACAATGCTATTAAATTCATCTCTTTTCTTTCTCTTTTCTTCTCTTTGAAAACGAATCCTCATCATCATCTTTTTCTTCCATCTTTATTTCTTTCTCATATTTCTTTTCAATCAAAATTCTCTCCATTAATTCTCTCATGGCTGAATGCTAGTGTGCCCATAGCCGAATTTTTCTCTATTCCTAAGCATCATTCTCAATTGTTTCTTTTCAACCGTGGACAATAGGTAAGGGTTCCTTTTTGGTTTATATTAGTTAATAGAGGTTTGGCCGAATTTTAATGGTGGTAAGAGGATCTTTTGGATCGAAATTTATTATTCCTTCTATTAAACGTTTCCAATGGTTATATTTTAGTGCGATAACGGAAGATCGGAAATCAAGTGGTCGAGAGTGACATAGAACGCTTGGATTGATTCTCCTTGTGGAACAAGAATATTTGTGGTAAGGAAATCTCGTTCTTAAAACCTTTAGTCATAATCGATATAAATATTATTAGGACGTGCTAACAATCTTTTGATATTGAAGACTTTCAAAATAGGGAAGAAAAAGGCGGTGTTTAGTCTTCGTAAGAAGGGCGGATCCACTGTTTCTCCTAAGTTTAAATGAAGAGCGATTTCGGCAGTCCGGGATTTTCCACCGAGTTGCGGACCATCTTTCGAAGGAAGTCAATTATTTGAAGTGGTACGAACTTCTGAGCCTTTATACGTTAGTGGATTCTCAACGTATAACGAACCAATAAACGAGGAGAAACCGAAAATTGAAGTGATTCAAAATCAAGAGGGTAAGGTTTTGGATCTAATATCAATAATGTATTTTTTTTATACAAAATAGTGTTCTAACGGATCGAAATATGTTTTAGGTGTCGAGGAGCGAGAAGGATTAGTACTCTCGATATCGAGGTGTGTAACTTCACACTTTTTCTCGGGTTTGGATGTATTGTGGTATTGAGTAAAATCGTAAAAACGTCTAGATCAGCTTAAAATGTAATAATTGGTATTTCGACGAAAATACATGAAAACGACAAAATAGTAGAAATTTCAAAAATGCCCTCGAGAAATTAGTTGTAAATATGTAAAATTGTATATCTTGTAATAATTGGGCCGAAATCTCTGTTAGATCGATAATTGGGCCGAAATCTCTGTTAGATCGATAATTGGGCTGAAATCTCTGTTAGATCGATGATTGGGCCGAAATCTCTGTTAGATCGATAATTGGGTCGAAATCTCTGTTAGATCGATAATTGGGCCGAAATCTCTGTTAGATCGATAATTGGGCCGAAATCTCATTAGATCGATAATTGGGCGAAATCTCATTAGATCATAATGGGCCGTAATCTCGTTAAAATTATTAAATGGGCTGAAATCCCTGCTAGATTGATAAATGGGCCAAATTCCTGTTAAATCGTAAATTTGGGCATAAGTTGTTAAATTGTTAATTGGGCCAAATGTTATTTTTGGGCCTTAATAAAAAAAATTGGAAATATTGACTCTTGTTAATGGGCCTTTTTGATTAAATCATTGTATAATCACGGTTTACTTTGCATACATATTGCATGGGTTGGGAAAATGATGAAGAGAAGAAGGCACTTGCCAAAATCTAGTTCGGTGGCTCGCCACAAAATTATGGCTATTTGCCTCTAGTTGGTGGCTCTCGCCACAAAATTTATAAATGGCTATTTGCCTCTAGTTCAGTGGCTCTGCCACAAAATAATAATTGGCTCAATGCCTCTAGTTCGGTGACTTTATCACAATCTAGTTCGGTGGCTTTGCCACAAATATAAAATGGCTTAATGCCTACTATTGGTGTGATGGCGGGGTGGGTTGATTTGATCCCCACAAGTGTGATGGTTGGTACGGGGGTGTGTAGCGGATGGAATTGGGTTTGGGAGGGAAAAATTCATTTTTACATGCATGTTATTAATTATGTTTTCATTATGCTATTAATTATGTTATTAATTATATTGTTAATTCGCTTATGGGCTCAAGGCCCAAATCCATAATTTGAAAATCGCCCAATGGACAAAGTAAGTGAGTTATACATCGAGTTCTAAGTAACTCACCCCTTAAATTTTCCATCTCGGGTAATAGAAATTGACGAGACTTGGGCCGAGGATGACTTTGTGGAGGCTATCTTTGCAAAACATGGGTTTATTAAACTCGAACTTTTTAATAAGTATTTTACTATTTTGGGTTAATGTAATAAGGGCCTCTATTAATAATTTATGGATTTTTATGTGTGTTTGGTTTTAAACTATATTTTGGACATTTAATTATAGGCTTATGATTATATGATGTTTTATCAAAATAAATTGGGTTTTCAAATATATGAAATTCCTTTATAAATATTTTATTATTGTTAACTCTTAAATAAATTACCTAAGGGTTTTGATAATACAATGTTAATAATGTTTTTCAACTAATGTTTTCTAATATACATCAAATTAAAATACTCTTCTGATTTTTATTAAACCCCGTAAATAAAAAATAATATTGTAGTTTTCAACTTATTGAAGATTTTAAGATAGTTTCGATTCATGTAACAAACCAAATCTAGTCTTAATGCATAGACCGGGTTTGGGGTGTTACATGTGTCCTTGGATTGAATTGAATGAGTTAATGAATAAAAGAGTTAATTCTAAATATGTATAGATCAAGAAACAAGGAAAACAGATTTAGATCTCAGGAAAGCAAAAGTAACTGAGTAGCCGTTTCCATTTCGATAAATCAAATCCGAGGTAAGTCACTATGCAAATAAACGTGCTTGTATGAAATTGTAAATGTTCATATGACTAATAATGATAATGAATGTTTATGAGAGGTTGTGCATATGAATTACGAGATAAGGTCGATATAGTGACAATGTCCGAGAAGTCCCGTACGAACCTAGGAATAGATAGGATTAGCTATGTCATGACATAGGTATCAGTTCTGTTTTATCATGTAAGACCACGTAAGGGACGTTGGAGTTGATTTGAGATTTTGTGTAAGACCACATTTGGGATGTTGGCATCGATATGAACTTTATGTGTAAGACCATGTCTGGGGCATCGGCATTGTATCGATTCGTGTAAGACCCTGTCTGGGACAGTGGCATCGATGTCTGAGTGCATGTAAGACCTCGACTGGGATGTTGGCATTGTACGACTATTCTGAGCTTTCTGAGCATCCTACTAAATTCCTATTGGTTCAACGGGCAAGTCTGTGATACGAATTGCAAATTCGAGCTATGATCAATTAAAGGAACAAATGTCTATTTCAGGTACGTTTGGTATATACACAAAGTGTGTATAAAAAGGTAAGTACTTATGTGATTTTGATTTGAAGAAATGTATAATGAATGTGGAAAATGTGGACAATATGTTCAAGTATATGAACCAAAGCATATATGTGATAGTTTGCTAAGTGAATAAGATGTGCAAATGTATCTAATTGCATATATGCCTTCCATGCTAAGTTTGTTTGTATATTGACTTACTAAGCTTTCAGAAAGCTTATTGATAAACCGTAAAAGTAATATATTTTAACCCCATATTTAGTATGCTTTTGGATGATTTAGCCCTTGATTTATGTAAAAAGGTGCTTTTAATCCTTTCTTTTCATGTTTATACTCAGGAAAGCACCCGAGGACGAAAAGAACGAGAAACGGGCTTAAAACGGGCCAATTTGGGCCAAAGAAAAAATCGACATGGCCTGGACTTCAAGCCACATGGTCGTCCCTCGTCAAATTACTTCACACGGCCATGCCACAATTTACATGGCGGTGCCCCAATCGACAGAATCGAGACACGGCCTGAAGATGATTTACACGGGCGTGTACCATGGCCGTGCCCCTACCGTGGGAAAGAGCAATTTCACTCGGATTTGGATGCTTGGAGGCAAAGAAAGACATTCCTAAGTCTACTTAAACATCCTAGGAGGAATTCTACTTGAATTAGGATACTTAGGAGCCAAGTAAAGCATCTCAAAGCCTATATAAACACCCAAGTAGCAACTAAAAGGGGGAGTTTGGCAGAAGCAGAAACTGGAAGTTTTAGGCAGAGTTTTCTGCCAGAGCTTTTATTCAGGGAATTACTCAAAGATAGCTAGTTGATCCATCTCAAGAAGCCGGAGTTCTACTCAAGACGGAAGATCTCCTCTTCAATTCCTTCAGGGGGGTTTTAGGGATTTCTTATGTTTTGTTTTATCTTTTCGCTTGAGATGTTTTCTTATTTTGTTATGAACTAAACCCTTCAGATACCTGAAGGGGATGAAACCTATGATGGATTTTGTTATTTGATTTCTAAATTATATGATAAGTACTTAGTTTGTTATTAATCTGATGTGCTTAGGTGGAGGAGGAATAGACACTGCCTAAGAGTAGATCTAGCATAATTAAGTAGAGTTGATCACACGACTAGAGATAGGGTGACGAGATTTTGTCGGATTAGGGTGAAACCTAATATGGGAGTCCATTGATCGATTTACTGCTTCCTTAGGGGGTTAGTATAAGAGAATGAGAGTTCCACTAATTAACCTAAGGTTAGACATTATTCGCCTCGAGAGACGGTTTAATATAGGTTAGAGAGTCTCATGGATCGAGCTAAGTAAAGAAGTCATATGAATTAAAATTTAGATAATAAGAGAAGTCATAGGTGGATTCTTCCTGAAGGTATCGTCTAAAATCAACTGAGTTTTTTCACAGTCTTTTCCCAAAGTTTCATTCTTTTGTCTTTGCATTTAGTTTAGTTTTTCATTAGTTTTAGATTAATAAGCCAATCACTCCATATTTTAGGCTAAATAATAGAAAAAAAGTGAGTAGTAGTACTTTTAGGTTCCTTTGGGTTCGATAAAATAATCTTGCCTAAACTATACTATTGTTCGATAGGTGCACTTGCCTCAATCATTGTCATAGTTAGTCTACAGGTTCGATCATTCTTTATAAATATTAAAACTCGACTGTTTGACACGATCAAGTTTTTGGCGCCGTTGCTGGGGAACACTAAAATATTAAGAAAGCTCTATTTCTATTACTTTAGCCAATTTTTTTATTACAATTTATTATTATTATTTTATTATTTTTATATTTTTTTACTTTGCTAATTTTTTCCTCTATTTTGCTTTTGGAAGAAAATTTTAGTCTATGGAAAAGATGGCACTGGATAATTATCAGTGGCAAGTCATGAGGACAATTCCTACTAAAATGACCGGTGTCTTCAACCTCGACGTGGTCACCAAAGTTATCTAATCAATTAGAGATGATGAATAAAAGATTGATGATTGGTATAGTCCCTTGCAGGTACATCCAGAAATACAATATGATTTGAATCTAGGAGGCGTGGCGAATCCTGAGTACCCACCCTACGGATATGGCATGGAAAACGAGCAAGCTCACTATATAGGTAACTATTCTAGATATCAAAATAATTTTTATAGTGACACTTATAATACAGGTTATAAGTACCATCCCAATTTCTTGTGGGATGATCAAAATAGCCAAAGATCAGAACTTCCTCCAGATTTTCAGCAACCACCTCACCAACAAGAAGAGGAGCCGAACCTCGAAGAGATGTTGACGAAATTCATGGCAACCACAGATTCTCATTTCCAAAAGATTGAAGCAGCACTTGATGAACAACAAAAATCGATCAAAGGGATCGAGAATCAAGTTGGAGAACTTACTAGGTCAGTGGGACATCTCACAAAGCTGATTTTTGAACGTCAACAAGGACGTCTACCAAGTAACACAGAAATAAACCCAAAAGAACAGATCCAAGCCATCACAGCTCAAAAGGGTACAAAGGTAGACGAGCCCACCACGGCACAAGAAACCAAGGAAGAAAAAGGTAAAATAGAGGTAGCACATGAAAAGCCAAAACCAATAATCAAAGAATACAAACCTCGCATACCTTATCCCGAAGCAATAAAAAGAGACGATTCAAAGGAACAGTTTGGTAAGTTTCTTAAACTCTTAAAGAAAATACATATTAACTTACCTCTTCTTGAAGCTCTTTTTAGATACCAGACTCGAGGAAAATTTTAAGACAGCTCTTGACCAACAAACGCAAATTAGGCGAAGAGCACCACGTGGAGCTAAACGCAATGTGCTCAAACAATTCTACAAAATAAAGCGCCACGAAAATTAAAAGATCCAGGGAGTTTTACAATTCCATGTTTAATTGGTAGTTTATCTATTGATAATGCTTTAGCAGGTTTAGGGGCAAGTATTAATGTTATGCCTTACAAAATGTTTAAACAACTAGGTCTAGGGAAACCGAGACAAACTAGGATGAGCATTCAATTAACTGATAAAACTATAAGAATTCCTAGGGGTATAATAGAAAATGTTCTAATCAAAATTGATAAATTCGTATTCCCAGTAGACTTTGTCGTTTTAGACACGGATGAGGACAACACGATCCCCTTAATTTTAGGAAGACCCTTTCTAGCAACTAGCAGAGCTAAAATTGATATCTATGCAGGAGAACTCATACTTTGTGTGGGCGATGAGATAGTCACTCTTCAAGCTCTTAACTCGGCCAGAACATTAAGTGATAAAGGTGAGAAAGTAAATTCAGTTGATAACCATTTGATTCAACTTCTTTACAGGAAAAATCACGAAATCACCTAGCTGAGCTAGATCTTAGACCTCGTGCCAATAAAGAAGAATTATATGAGGAACGAAGCCTTAGGGTCGACAAACTAGAAGAGTGCAAAAAACAATTTAAAGAAGAACCAGAACCACACGAATTGAAACCGAAGGAAACCCCAGACGAGCTGATAGGAACAACAAATCACTTTAAAATAGAGGATCAGGTATTGTTGAATAAGGAAGACCCTCGAATCACCAATTCAAAACTCAAGGCAAACGAAGAAATCACTTTTGAGGTACTTAATGTCTTCCTATATGGCACAGTCGAGGTAAGCAATCCTAAATTCAACACTTTTGAGGTAAACATTACTCGACTTAAACTTTATATCCATAACCGAGTTGATCGCATGAGAAAGGATTTCCACCTCCTCAAACCACCATGATTGTGCATACAACAGGTAAGTCTAGCTCAAGACTTTAAACAAGCGCTTCTCGAAAGGCAACCCGAGTACTAACCATACTAATTAGTTTGGTTTTATTTCTTTTCGTATTTAGGCATAGGTTTCCATACCTACACGGCCTTGCACAGTAGTGGCCATGGCCGATGTGGACACCACGACTAGGCACATGGCGTGGACCTTATCTCTATTTAATTATTTACTTTTATTCATATTTTTATTTTTATTTTATTTTTATTTTATTTTACTTCCTTTATTATTTTCTCCATTTTCTTAATGGCATTTAGATTTAGCTTAGGATACAATAAAACCAAGCCGGCTACTTCGAGGATTCAATTTCAAACGATCCGAGACGCTTCCCCACGTTCACCTCCAATCTTATCCGATTTCTTTTCATAGACTTCATCCAAAAATTCAGGAAGTGTTACTTGTCCCCTTCTCTTTTGATTTTATTATTACATAATTGTTTATCTATCTTTGTACATTGAGGGCAATGTACATCTTAAGTGTGGAGGGGTAAAAGTACCTAACTTTTTGCATTATTCTCAAATCCTGAATTTAGTCTTGTTTTCAAGTATTTTTTTCATAGTACAAATTAGGATGAAATTTCTGTTGATTTATGATTTTTATTGATATGTTTTAGATTAAGTCATAGTTAATTGTGCATGAATGATTAAATTTGAAGAATAATAGAGAATCAGGCATGGTCAGGCTACTTTCTAAAAATTAAAATTGATGGGTCGTTGAACTAAATTTGAGTATTACCTTGAAATTTGAAATTTACAGGGATTGATGTCAAAAACACCCATAATTTGTGTAAGATTTTGAGCCTTATAGAGCATATATTCTTTTTCATGCTCACTTTATTGATTATGAGTGTGTCAACTTTGAACTGTTATTCTAGAACTTGCCTCGTTTATACATGTCGAGACCACACTTTTGATTTGATATACAGAGATGATAAAGGCACCTAAGATTTAACCCACTTACTCCATAAAAAGCCTACCTTCACAAATTAACCCCTAGTAAATCCCGTTGAATCCTAACAACCTTTTTATTGACTCACCCACTAATATTAACCCAAAACCCCTTTGTATTTGTTATCACCCTTTCTTTTGATTACCTTTTAATCGAGGTTTGATTTGATTAAGTTACCAAATTATATTAGTTCAGTAGTTACATTTATCATTTATGATGTAATATTTTAGTTTGTTCTTCAAAAAAAAAATAACAACAAACATCGAAAAACCAAAGTATATTCAGTATTAGTAGTATAGAAAGTGAGCTTGTGCATTTAATTTTCAATTAACAAAGAAAAAGCTCTTATTATTATTAGTTTAAAGTTTCAATTGATGTAATCATTTATTTTCTAGTTTATTGTTTTTAGTTAGGTAATTTGTCAATTTGATCTTGATTTTAACCTTCTAATTCAGCCTTTATCCACACCTTTTAACCCAAGCCCCGTTACAACCCTGATTAAAGACCTTTTGATTTGTGTATCATCTCATATTCAGTAGTGGAGATCTAATTTTCAGGCAAACCTACGGGATTAACTTTTCAGGTTCGACTTAGAGTGCTTATTCTTGAACCTTAAACACTTCGAGTGATTTGAGTGAATCTTTTGTGAGGATGTCAATCCTTGTCGATTTTGAATTAAAGGTAATTACTTAGATAAGGGGAGACATATATGTTTTCGTACTACAAAGGTATGGCTTATCTTGATTGAATCTTTAGGGTTCTTTGAGTTAAATTATCCATGTATAAATTATTTATGAATTATGATGAGACATTGTCGATAGGAATTATGAATTATGGAAAGCTCGTTTTAATTGTAAGTTGAGAATCTTGCTTGAGGACAAGCAAAAACTTAAGTGTGGGGGTATTTGATAAACCGTAAAAGTAACATATTTTAACCCCATATTTAGTATGCTTTTGGATGATTTAGCCATTGATTTATGTAAAAAGGTGCTTTTAATCATTTCTTTTCATGTTTATACTCAGGAAAGCACCCGATGACGAAAAGAACGAGAAACAGGCTTAAAATAGGCCAATTTGGGCCGAAGAGAAAATCGACACGGCCTGGACTTCAAGCCACACGGCTGTACCCGAATCGAAAAAATCGAGACACGGCCTAAAGACGATTTACACGGGCGTGTACCATGGCCATGCCCCTGCCGTGGGAAAGAGCAATTTCACTTGGATTTGGATGCTTGGAGGCAAAGAAACACATTCCTAAGTCTACTTAAACATCCTAGGAGGAATTCTACTTGAATTAGGATACTTAGGAGCCAAGTAAAGTATCTCAAAGCCTATATAAACACCTAAGGTAGCAACTAAAGAGGAGTTTGGCGAAGTTTAAACCGGGAGTTTTAGGCGAGTTTTTGCGAGCTTTTATTCGTGGAATTACTCGAAGATGGCTAGTTGATCCATCTCAAGAAGCTGGAGTTCTACTCAAGACGGGGGATCTCCTCTTCAATTCCTTCAGGGGGTTTTAGGGATTTCTTATGTTTTGTTTTATCTTTTCTCTTGAGATGTTTTCTTATTTTGTTATGAAGTAAACCCTTCATATACCTGAAGGGGATGAAACCTATGATGGATTTTGTTATTTGATTTCTAAATTATATAATAAGTACTTAGTTTGTTATTAATTATGTTGCTTAATTTAATCTGATGTGCTTAGGTGGAGGAAGAATAGACCCTGCCTAAGAGTAGATCTAGCATGATTAAGCAGAGTTGATCGCACGCCTAGAGATAGGGTGACGAGATTTTACCGGATTAGGGTGAAACCTAATATGGGAGTCCATTGATCGATTTACTGCTTCCTTAGGGGGTTATTATAAGAGAACGAGAGTTCCACTAATTAACCTAAGGTTAGATGTTATTCGCCTCGAGAGAAGGTTTAATATGGGTTAGGGAGTCTCATGGATCGAGCTAAGTAAAGAAGTCATATGAATTAAAAGTTAGATAACAAGAGAAGTCATAGGTGGATTGTTCCTGAGGGTATCGTCTAAAATCAACTGAGTTTTTCCACAGTCTTTTCCCAAAGTTTCATTCTTTTGTCTTTGCATTTAGTTTAGTTTTTCATTAGTTTTAGATTAATAAGCCAATCACTCCATATTTTAGGCTAAATAATAAAAAGAAAATGAGTAGTAGTACTTTTAGGTTCCTTTGGGTTTGATAAAATAATTTTGCCTAAACTATACTATTATTCGATAGGTGCATTTGCCTCAATCGTTGTCATAGTTAGTCTACAGGTTTGATCATTCTTTATAAATATTAAAACTCAACTGTTTGACACGATCACTTACTCTGTGTGTGTATTTCTCTGTTTTATAGGTCGTCAAAGCTACTGAAGGCTCGGGACCGTCAAGGATCATCATTCCACTACTAAACTCATTTTGGTACACTTTGGAAACGTATACAACTAGATATGGCATGTATAGGCTAGTTTATGTTATAAGTTTGTTATATGAACATAGCTATGTGGTTTGGATAGTTTTAAGTTGATAATTTGCTTAAATGGTTGTGATATATGATGCATATCTTAGTATGGTTGAAGCACTTGGAAATGGTCAAGTTTTGAGTAGGCAAATGAATGAATTATGTTTGTGATAAGATGAGTTTTAGTCTTGAAATTTGTCATAATTGGAATTGGTATTGAATGCATGGTTTGAATGGTTATTTTAGTATGTTCTTGGTTTTCATTTATGCATGAAATGGAATGGTAAATGTTGCTTGTAGGTATGACCCAAGTAGGTGGCTTTTTGGCATTGCAAATGGCCTATTTTTGTCACACGGTTAACACGGCCGTGTCTAGTGACCGTGGGGTAAAGTCAGTAGCTAGCTTAAGAGCACACGGCTATGGTACATGGACATGCCTAGAAGCCGTGTGAGAAAGTCAGTATATGGCCTTATAGTACACGGCATTAGCACACGAGGGTGCTTGGTAGCCGTGTGGTTTTGGTAGGATTGACCACAGCCAGGGTACACGAGTGTGCTTGGTGGCCGTGGTGCTAAGTCATTTTCGACCACGAGGAGGACACACGGGTGTGCCTAGTAGCCTTAGAGGGCACATGGTTTGCTCCCACGGGCGTGTATTCCTGTATTTTAGAAAAGTTTTTAATTTTCTAATTATTTCTGTATGTTTTTCTTTTTAATCCCGACTCGGTTTATAAGCATGTTTTTGGTTTCGATGGCCTTCTAAGGGACATTATGAATCAAATAGACGTATATTTGTATGACATTTCTGTATAAGTTTTCGATCTATTCGGTAACGCCTTTAAACCTAGTCTGGCTACGGATAAGGGTTAGGGGTGTTACATTTGTGGTCCCGAAACCACTATTTTTGACACCACTGGAAAACGGGCTGTTACACCACCAAATGTAACAACCCTTACCCAATCTGATTGTCGGGTCAAGGTATTGGGATGTCACATTTGTTGCTGGAGCAAATTTAATATTACCCTACCAAAAAACATTCATAATGCATAAAAAATATGATTATATAGCTTAACTAAGCTTAAAACGAGCTTTAGAAAACTTTCAGACAAAACAAAACTCAATTCGAGACAAAAAGATAAAAAATCAAGCATTCAGAAGCTCGTAACGATGTTAAGGAGATCCCTCGTCATGATGTGACTCACTAACTTGAGTTCGTCATGACTACAACATCTTGTCATCACAACACCGATTGCTCATCACAATATCAAAAACCCCTAGTCGTGACGTCGATTCTGTAACCTTCAAACCTGCACACTTTCACTTTCAAATCGCCATTAACCACTTCCAAATGCCTTAACCTTTCCAAATCACAAATAATACACTACAAATACACTTTTATTAAACTTTAGCATTACCTAAATCATCATGAACAACTTCAAATATATCCAAAATAAAAAGTTTACAAATTAACCATGACATCCATGTTTTTCATAACATGCATCCAAAATACATCTAACATCATCCAATTGTACATGCCATAACAAATGCCCAAATTTTAGTTCATAGTCTCTTCAAACTTGACTTGTGATGAGATGAGTTGAGAATGCCCTTCAACTTCTAGCTTCAAAATGAACTTTACCTATGCATTTAAAAGAAAACGCGTTAAGCTTACAAGGCTTAGTAAATATATCAAGTATTATACAATATAATCAAAGTTTAGTTTATACAAATTCATGAATAAATATATATACATGATCATGTGTATAATACTAGCAATAGTCTCTAACCTCATGCAGAAGTTTATTTTAAAAAATAACTACAACTAGGTGCCAATTCACACCATACAAACCATTTACCATGATCCCTTAATGTACACTTATCTTCTTCTTTTTTTAATACAATTGCCCACTTGTAGACTTAATAGAACATGATAGGATATACGAAAATGTCGGTAAGATGCACTCAAGTGTCGCTATTCTTCGCACGAATATGTGAACAACACGTTGCTTTCTCTTGCACCATAGTGCTGATATCACTTACGCACTTAGTCACTTTCCTAATGGCATGCCATTTATATTGTAATAGCCCGTTTTTAGTGTTGTTGAAAATAGTGGTTACGAGATCACGATTCTAACAAGAGATTCAGTATTTTATTATTTATTTAATGTTTATGAGCATTTGTTAGAGTCATATTAAATTTGGTTAAGAAATTTTAATATTTAAATAGTTAATTAAGTTAAAAGGAGTAAATCATAAAAGTTACAAAAGTAAGTTTTTATTATTTAAAGTTGTCAAATGGCTAGAGAAAGATAACCAAGTGGAGTTAAATGGTAAATATCCCATACCATTAGATAGTGGACAGTTGAGGCTTGGCATTTGGTGATATTTTGTTTAATTTGAAAGGTTAATTTTGTAGGTAATTTAGAAATTTAAAACAAAAGATGACAAAATCTATTATCATCATCTTCTTCCTTTAATTTACCATAGCTAAGTTGTAATGCCCAGAATTTTAGGGTTAGAAGTTTTGAGGTTGGTGGGTAGAAGCAGTGAGAAGAATGAGCTATTGGGGTTAGTTGTGTGTTTAAGAGCAAGAATAGGTATACTGGTCTGGTGGTTTAGAGAGTGTTAGCATATCTCAAGGGTCTAGGTTCGAATCTTCGTGTGTACATTTTGGAGGGCCAATTTATTTTTTTAATTTAATATGCTTAATTATATATTTTTATTATTATTTTCTTTTTTTTTCAGGACGTGCTTGTCTTCTTTTTCTTTTTGGTTTTTATTATTTTTACTTTTTCTTGGATTTTTCTTTCTTTCTTTTGGTAATCGATTTTTGCGCATACTTCGAAGAATTTTGCTCATTAGTTTTCAAAAACAGGTGTGGGATTTGAACCTTAACTATTTTGTTTTATGAATCGTTGCTTCGACTTTTCTAGTGTGTGCTATAACTCCTTGATTTGGAAGTTTTGCTATTGGAAAGTATAGGGAATATTGCGTATTCCGATGTACTCTCGCTATGGTAACATAACACCCCAACCCTAGCCTAGAAGTCTAGACCGAATCCATGATGCTATATTGATCACCAAAGTGATCGTAGGAGAATTTAACAAAAACTAGTCGTTCAAAATTCCATTTTGAAAATATTTGTATCAAAACAAACCAAAACGTTTAATCGTTTAAAAAAACCGTTCGCAAACATAACAAAACATAATGTCCTAACCAAGTTTAAAACAGTAATGGAACCACAGTATTATAAATCCTTATAGTTCAAAACCAAATGTAAAAACTAGTAAACATAAACTGTTCAATTACTATTCACAAGACTATCTGAGACCTCCGCATTCTGAGTTGAACTATAGAATCCAGAACTATACCTGAAACGGAAACAGAAGAAGAGGTAAGATATACGAGCTCAGTGTGAGATCAAACCAGCTAAACTACAGAAGCAGAAATAGATAACTAGAAGCAGTTCAGAACCAGAACATACTTACAGACAGATAATAGTTAAGAGAGTTCGTCCAACATCAAACACACACCATATGTACCTTACGGTCATAGGGAACAAACAGACACACCTAACCTCACGTGTTATTCAAATACAATAGCAACCGTTCACAAGTCAGTCACACTATCACAATAACAGTTCCGTCAGACATTTATAGAGAAAGTCTACAGAAATCACATAGGCACATGTGCCATTCAGTCGATCAGAAACACATTCAGTCATATTATCACATTTAGTCATAGTATCACATTCAACCAAACTGATCAATTAGAAATTTCAGTCAAATAGTTGTTGGAACGTCGGCACCCCCAAGGCGCAGCGAAATAAAATTAATCCCGGCGATCCAAACCATGAATCCATGTGTGAGGAACGAATCGGGGTGAAATAAAGGTTTCAAATTACCAAAGTTTCAATCGAGTAGATAGCGACGCCCGACGACAAGATATCGATCCACTATCGAACCAAGCCACAACCTTTACGATGTCGGCCTATGTAATCCACCGGTTTGACTATGAACGCAGATATCTCCAAAAACTATTTTTAGAGAGGTGTTTTGCTTGACGGTGCTAGACCTTTTTAAGCAAAATTCTTAGGGTTTTCTTCACTTATTACCCTTTTATAATCAAGATTAAATAAATATAATAATGTTTTAACCGAAAATTATAATTACATTAATTATACCCAAAAGTTATAATTACATTAATTATAACATGGATTTCGGTAAACTATATTTATTTAAATTTATATAGGAACCAAATTCATATATTAATTCTCATTATGTGTACAACATCCTTGTACATATAATATATTCAATATTTGATTGCCGAATTAAATTAATTCTTTAATTAATTTAATTCATGTGACAATCAAACACAATACCAACTATGTTTCATTCCGCTCATTTCAACCATAGGTGTGACCTCAGAGGTTCTTGTAACGTTAGTAGTAATACTAGAACGATTCTAATGTCACAAACAATGAGTGGCATCTAGCAATGCATCATTGCTACCTAAGATACAAGAAGTCATGATTCGACATAACTTTTGTGATTAACTTTTCATGCATTAATCCTTAAGTCCTTTATCTCCGGAATAGATACAAGTCATGGAATAGTCACACTTGTATAGTCCATCCCATGTTTCTTGATATCTTGAGTAGACTATGATATACAAATTAGTATGACATCTCATGTCAACTTATTTGAGCATGGCCATGCATTTCTAGTCTCACTCAATCAAGTGGCCTAAGATATTACTCCCATTATGTGGGAGGGACTTATCCTATATTGATCAATAATATCCTCTACATTGATTGTGATATATCCAACATCGCCTTTATAGAACAACCCACCACGTGTACGCTTGATCTGTATCAAAATATACGACTCACGATGTTGGGATAATGATTATCTCAAGTCTAAGGATCATATACATATTAATCACTATGAGTAATGTTGTGACAATTACATAATAATCCAAGAAACATACTCATAGCGGGTCACCCAATATGTTGTTCTCTAACACACATATTCATGCATTGATTTTGACACTCCATATCAATGATAACTCTTTATCATCAATCAACTACATGTTAGTCTTAATGCATTATTGTTGTCCTAGTCAACAATAATACTTGACTAAGGATATTTTAAGAATAATCATATTATTCTCGTGACATTATTATAAAAGCAGTTTATTTGTACACACGTATGAAAAACTCAAATAATAATGACAACGCTTTATATTAATAAACATGATAAATCAAGTATGTTATTACAACCATCTCATGATTGATCTTTGGGCATACTCTTACAATAGTACAGTCACATTCAGTCACATAGATCCATTCAGATGCATATGAGTGCAAATGAGTTATAAAATAACCCACTCATCCAGCCAACACACCATCTCCGTCCAACTCTACACTTACTGTGGGAATTTTATCAACCCACCCATCCCTGCACTCCGAGTAGGACCTCGAAAAGCCAATCCAACCTTATACTCTATAGGATGTCATCTCGGATTGCCCGACAACGATGATCATCAGCATTGTCCTTGACCTTCAGGCAATTGGGACCAATTAGTGTGCAGATAAACTGCCAGTCTCATATATTATGCAACAAGGCTAGTGTATAAGTTGTACTGTGCAATACGGTAAATCGCAGTATAGACATGCAGTATAAACTGCCAGATCAGATAATGGTATGTAGCGTAGCTAACGTACATGAGATATAGTGCATTGCAGTAATCCGTTATACCGATGAGTTGCAGTAAAACTACCAAATCAGTCAATGATACGCAATGATGCTGACGTATGTGCTGTACAGTGTAGTGTAGAAATTTGCAGTACAGTCAAATCATCCATGACCCTCTAGGTATTAGGGGCTTCAGTATGCAGTTAAACTGCCAAATCGTAAATCTTCCTTCTCTTCAAAATCCCAACCTAAAATACTTTATATGCAGATGTATGCAAATATGTATATGTAGATGTATGAATATAGATGCACCAAATCAGAATACAATTTCAAGCAGTCATTCAGAAGCAGTCACTTACAAAGCCAATCAGTTATAGAAACATGCACACTTATGCACTCAGATTCAGTACCTAGTATAACACACATTCACTTACAAGTAGTACATAATTCAAAGTCAGAACAGAATCATATTTACCCTTAGTAAGCTTAGTCGAGGGGTTGGAACACATAGACTCACAATGGCATATGATTTACCCTAAAATCAGAATTTGGCAAGTTAGGGCTACACGCCTGTGTGCTCCGACCGTGTGGAGCATCCAGGCCGTGTGGGGATCCAAATGCCCATGTGAGGGGTGGCACACGGCTGTGTGACAGAGGCACACACCCATGTGGTACAGGGGCATGATCGTGTGAACAGGCCGTGTAACTCACTATCCAATTTCAAAAAAATCAAGTGCAAGGTAGACACGACCGTGTGAGGATCTCACACGCCTGTGTACCCATCAGACACGACCGTGTGTTCCAAACACACGCCTGTGTGGGATCCCTAAATCCCCAACTCAGTCACATGGCCGTGTGACTCCAAATCTCTAAAACCCTCATTCCCAAAATCACATGCTCGTGTGCCCGAGGGACACGGTAGTGTGAATTCGATAAAATCCCAAAATCAGCCACACGCCCATGTGGCCAGGCTGTATGACACCCAAAAGCGGTCAAAAACCCCAATTCACAAATCCACACAGCCGTGTGCCTTGGCACCTACCCATGTGGTTGTCGGGGAGGCTACGAACCACCCCAATTCAACCCCGAAAATGCTATTTTGGCCACCAGAACTGCCCTTAACCTTTGCCCTATCAAAGTATACCAGAAAGTGGAAATTTCTCATCACTTCCATCGATTAAAACTCAAAATCCTCTGTTTGACATTCACTCAAGAAAACCCGAATCATAAGTTTGCAAAAACCATTAAGCAAATTAAAAAACAATGTAGTTACAGTTTGACTCCCACACCTGATTACGACAACGGAGAAGACGATAGAGGAGCGAAAATCCACGATGCTAAAAACCAATGCCGAACTTTGAGTATTTTTATAAAGTGAGAAGTAAAGAAAAGAAAAAGAGAAAAGAGGAGAGGAGAGGGAAAGTGGGAAACGTGAAAAGAAATAAAATTAAGGTAAACCCAAAAAAGTAATCCCTAAAATAAAATAAAAATACAATAATAACTTACACAATTAAGTTACCAAAATAAAGCTGAATAATTATTTTAAAACCTAAAATAAATCTACCACTCAAGGCGCACACACAATGCGTTGAACCCAGAATCTCAAGGTAAGTTAACACCACTTAACCACCAGACCAGCAGGCCCATTCTTGTCACTAAATTGTACAATTAAACACATATGTGCAATCTCCCCACTGTCCTTATGCTCAAAGCTCAAGACTTCTAGGCCCAAAATTCGGGGAGTTACAGGTAAAGGTTAGGGACCTATTAGGGTGGCTAGAATGGCGATTTTGGCCTATTTTAAGGTGGTTTTATGGCCACTGGGGTTTCCACACAGGCGTGTGCCAGTCCATACGGTCGTGTGCTTTTGGGAATTAGAGTTTTCGAGCCAATTTTGGTGCCACACGGCCGTGTAGTTGACTTGGGGATTTTATCATTTCTCACATAGTCATGTCTCTTAGGCATACGGGTTTATGAGTTTGGGGATTAGGGTTTGAGTCATTTGGTGTTACACGGCCTGGCCACACGGTCATGAGACTAATTTTAGAATTAGAGATTCCACACGGGTGTGTGTTTCGGGACACATGGTCATGTCGGGTGGGCACACGGGCGTGTGATACCCTCACATGGTTGTGTCAGCCCTGTACTCAAATTTAGTGCCAATGGACAGAGAATTACACACTGTTCCCATGGCCATGTCCATAGTCCACACGGGCGTGTGCCTGTGCCTTTCTTCACATGGTTGTGTGCTTCAGTCACACGGTTGTGTGAGACGCATGATTTTGAATTTGGTCTGTGGAGTGTGCTACATAACTATTCTGACCAACTGACTGTTAATGTGTCTTTGTTTTGTGAGCTTGAATGCATTCATGCATTTGCATAAACAATTTTGGGTTGGGTTATGAAGAGAAGAAAGACTGTACTCTATGTACGTCAGCTCTGCTGCGTACCTTTATCTGAACTGGTAGTTTGACTATAAATAATCGATATAGCGATTTACCGCATCGCACTGTACCGTATGTGTGTCAGCTTCACTATGTACTATTATCTGATCTGGTAGTTTAACTGCAATATAACTGTACAGTGGATTACCACATTGCACTGTACTATACATACGTCAGCTTTGCTGTGTACCATTATCTGATTCAGCTTGTACCGCGGTACACCGCATTGCACAGTACAGCACATACGCTAGCCCTACTGCGTATTACTATCTGAGTGGCTAAGTCCACATATTTGGTGTGTAGGGTTGGATGGGCCTTTCGAGATCCTAATTGGTGTGTTTGGTTGGATGAGCTTTAACAACTCTTTTTGAGGTGTGATCGGGGGACGGAGAGGTGTGTTAGATGGATGGGTAGGTTTTTATTCGACTGCATTTCATTGCATCTATCTAAAATTTTTGATTGTAAGACTGGTTGTATGTAAATTGTTTGTCTGATCAGCATTTGTGCTGAGATTAATGTGTGAACTTGGTGTGCTCTGATTGTTAAGATCTATTGGGACGTTAGTTCCAAGTGTGATTTCTGACACTGTGAGAGCTGGAAATCTATTATGCTTCTGATTTGGATTCTGTACTTCTATTTTAGCTTTGTTTTAGACTCACACTGAGCTCGAGTAGCTCACCTCCTCTTAGTGTTTTCTTTTCAGGTACACTTCTGAATTTTGACACTGGACTCAGTATGTGGAGGTCTCGAACAGTCTTGGAGAAGCGATAGCAAATGCTATATTTTTAGTTTGTATTTTGACATTTCAGATTTTGAACTGTAAGGATTTATAAAGCTATGGTGCAATTTTGAGTTAAGTTTTAATCGTTTTTGTTCCTCTTACATTTACATATACTATCTTAACTGAAATTTTAATAGCTGGTTTTAAACATTTAGGTATTACGGTGATCACTTGAAAATTGTTTTATAAAAGTTCACCTATGATCACTTCGGTGATCAATGTGACATCTAGAATGCAGTTTAAACTTTTAAGCCGGGTTTGGGGTGTTACATTTAGTAGTATCAGAGCTAGGTTTGCAAAAACTTGGCCTATGCTTCTACGTGTCCGTATGCGTACGTGTTTGTTTTAAAAAGGAATTTTGAGAAAACTTTACCACAAGAAGCTAAAACGATTTGTGTTTTGGGAAAAGTTTTACGAAAATAAACTGTCTGAGACTCCGATGCTAGACCTGTAATACCCCAAAAATTTTTACAGTAAAATATTATCTTTGATATAGTAAAATAAGGAAATAAAGTGACAAAAAAGGAAATTTTGGAGTTATGGCAACATTGGGAAGTATATTATGATATATTAATTCAAGAAAGAATTAAATGGTAAAAGTGAGAAAAGTTTTGTTGCCTAAGAGTAAATACTCAAAACTTGAAGGGTTAAAGTGTAAATACAAAAAGTTGAAGGACCAATAGTATAAATATTTTAAGGGTGGAATGATCTATAAACTAAGGAAAATGGATGAATTAGGACCAAATTGAATAGGTAAAGAATTGTGAGGGACTAAATCGTAATTTTACCAAATTATGTGATGCTTCAAGGATGGAATTTTAGAATATCACAAAGGGCAAAATGGTCAATTGGAAGAGAGAGAAATTTAGAAAGTAATGATGATGTTGATGATATTTAGTAATTATTTAATTAGATAAATATTATTTTATTAATATTTTAATAAGATATTTTATTATTTATTTAGTATATAAGGAAGGAAAGATGAAGAATTTCTATCATCTTTCCATGCACTTTACGTTAGAAGAGAAGAGAAGAAAGAAAGTTTTGCTTTCTTTGCAATTTGGTCCTTCTACCAAAAAATTCACCATTTTCACCTAGAAATCAATAGAATTTACATAGCTACCAAGAGAGAAAAATGTTAAGAAGACTATGGGGAGTTAGAATATCAAGTTGGATTCAAGAAATAGAAGCTGAAGGAGAGAGAAAAATCAAGTTAAAGATTGAAATCAATATGACAAGGTAAGAACATTAAGATTTTAATATATTTTTAAGTTTGATATTATTGAAAAAGTATGGAAATGATGTTAATGTAAAGTTTTCTTATATATGGTCCTATGTTCTTGATATGTTAGTGAAGAGAAAATAAGAGAAAGTGATGAGAAACAATGTAGAGAAAGAAAATAAGGATGTTATAAACATGGAAATTAATATCTTGCACTAAAACAGTTTTGGACAGCTGTAGTAGTCTAACTTTGAAAAATCACCAAAAATTGTGGAAATCGAATTATAGGATGAATAAAATATGAAATTAAATTTTATTGAGTCAATTTTTCATAGAAGAAGCAATGTAAGCAATGGAATTGTAAATTATGAGTTATAATAAATTTTGTGAGACAAGGTCAGAATGATTTCGGGTTAACCTGTTTTGAGTTTGGAAAAGCATCAAAAATTGGGGAAAAATAATTAGGGTTTTAAATTTACATTTTTAAATTATTAATTAGTCTATTTTTAATAGAAACAAACTGGAACATCATCCAAATCCCGTACTAAGAGATAATTAATTTTTAGTAAAGAAAGGTAGAAGCTGTCAAATAGCAGAACAGAGTCAAATTTGAAGATTTTACTGTACTTATTGGCTAAACTATAAATTTTGAATTTTTTATGGTAGAATAATATTTGAGCCTAGTTTCTAAAACATCAAGAGGATCTTAAATTGGAATTTTGTAGCTCAATATATAAATAATTTAGTGACTATGACTCAAATTGACAACTTTGAATAAGTTTATAAGTAAATAGTGAAATCATAGATAATGTTACTTATAAGCATGTTATATAAATTAAGGATGTGGAATGGAAAGGAGGAGTAGGAATATATATATATATATATATATATATATATATATATATATGAATATTAAACTAGCATGGCTAATTTGCATGTTTTAGGCTCGGGGACTAAATTGAATAAAATAAAATTTTATGGGAAATTTTGTAAAAATGTCAAAATGACCAAATTGCATGAAATGGATTATTTTATTATTTAAATTATAAAATTGAATGAAATTATTAATTTAGATCAAAATCGGGTGAAAACATGTTTTAGGGATTAAATTAAAAGTGTTGAAATTATGGAAAATTCGATATTTCATAAAATTCATGGGCTGTTATCAATATATATAAGAATAATAGGTTGAAATAAGGATTAAATTACAAGGATTTTATTTTTCTGAGCCTAAGGATGAAATCGTCATTAATTAAAAGATTAGGGGTAAAATGGTAATTTTACCTAGAGCATTAATTGAATGTATCAGAATATGAAATGAATGAAAAAGATGATAAAATTTATTTATAAAGATCCGGATGACTCAAATACGAGACTTGAACGTGGAAAAGAAAAGACATCGGATTAGTGAAATTATAAACACGAACAAGCAACGAGGTAAGTTCATGCAAATTGAATTGGATTCTTGAATGCTTGAATTGTATTGTAACGCCCCGACTTTTGGGCCTAGAAGAAATGGGCTTCGCGTATCGGAGGGATTGGAATTTAGCTGTGCAAGTTAATAACACAAAAGTATATCTACTTTAGTGGTTAAGGGTCCTGAGAAGTATTGAAGAAGTCCTGGGTTCAAACCTGGGCTTTAGCAAAAATTTTGGTTTTAAGTGGATAAACCCCTGGATTCTTGGATGTAGGCCTTTTAAATTATGGTGCTAAAAAAATGACACAAGGAAGCATGTGGTCTAGTGGTTGTGGTGTCATTAAGGTTGTAAGGGAGCCTGGGTTCAAGTCTTGGCTCTTGCAATATATTTTGGTTTTTCTTTTAAAGGAACTTGGACTTTGGCCTATAGACCTTTTTATTAATTGAGTATATTTTGTGACACAAAAGAGCTTGTGACAAGGAGGCAAGTGGCATGTTGAGCTATTAAGGGGGCTTGGGTTCAAATCCCCTTGCAAGCAAAATACAATTATTTTGCTACATGGGGATGGTAAGTGGTTGAATTGGATTGAAACTCTGGAAGGTTGTTGTGGACTTGGTAAAAGGGTGAAGTTTGAATTGGTCATGGAGAAAATGTAGGAGGAAAAAGGGGAATTTGAATTGGATGGTGGAGAGGTTGGAGGAGGGATTTTAGGAGTAGATTAAGGGTGGTGGATGGTTTGAGTGATTTGAAGAGGAAAATTTAGGATTTTGAAAGGAAAGAGGGGTGTGTGCCGAATGAGAATTCTGGCTTATCAGAAATCGCCTTTGGTAGTCTTTTACTCTTTAATTTGGTGGCTTGAAACATTTTGGTTTTTTTTTCTTGGAGGCCGATTTGTGCTAAGAGTTTGGGCAATATCTTTTCATTTTTAGTCATATTGAATACCTTTCGGGTTCTTCTATTCTCTACTTGGCATTCCTCTACAAACCTCCTGTCAAACTGATTATTTTTCTCTCCTCTACCTCTTCACACTTTTGTCGAATATTTCTTTTCTCTCTCAATTGGTTGATGTGTTTTTGGCCAAACACATTTTTATCTCCTCTCTTCCTTCTTTCGGCTTTTCTCATTTCCCTCCTCTTTTGCTAGAGACGAATAACCTCTGAACTTCTGTGCTAGTCGAATACTTGGTCTTAAGGAGTGCGATTGTTTCTTCTCGTGCCTCGGTTTAAGGGTGTGTTGTGGTGGTGGCCGAATACTTCTGTCTCTCAATCTTAATTCCACAGTTTGGGTAAGTTGCGATACTCCTGGTTCAATTATTTGCGTATATGATATTAGTAATTGAGTTGCAAATCGGATGCAAGTAGTTTCTTTTAAGGACTTGAAGTGAAGTGATCTCATGCGACGGCCTGAGTGAGATTGATTAAGGCGGGTGATAGGTGAGCCCACGAACAGGAGTTTTGGGTTAAGGTCCTCTTCAATTGATTGATAAGCAACTAACCGAAGTTTCTGATTGTGTTAGGTTGGTGTTCTTGTGGGTTAGTTGCACATGTTCGCAATTAGGTGTGTATTTTTACCTTGTACTTGATAGTCACTGATAAGCCGAAGGTGTGTAACAGTACCCTGTATTCGATAGTCGACGAGAAAGCCAATAGAGTGTGTAACCACACTCCTTCTGATCATAGATCGACAAAATGCCGAAAAGCCAAAGTACCGGCGAATGATGCCACACGAGCATGCGATCGCACGTGTGGTGGACCGAGCCCATGAATATGGGCGTAAGATGGTTGAGGCCCCCATGAGCGTTCTTATGGGCTTAGGTTGTTTTGGGCCACGAAATGGGCCGTGTGGGCCCAATGGGCCTGTAGGCCCCACACGAATTAAATTTGCATATTGTGGTAAATGTTAGACCGACTCGTGTAGTCCACATGGCTAAGGTCATTTTTGGGCAATGGACCGTGAAGGCCCACTGGGTTATTGGGCCCCACACGGATAAAATGTATGTTATATGGTTTCTATTAGTTTGAATTGTGCTGTTCGTATAGTCGGGGCTATTTCTAGGCTAATTGGGCCACACGAGCGTGTAGGCCCACTTGGGTCGAGTAATGGGCCATAGGCTCATTTACACCGTTGTGACTATTTAGGTTACTTAAGTCGTTTGAGGCGACGGTGAACCTTCTGCTGGGTCGTTGAAACCCGATTTGAAAAATTATCGAAATACCCCTATAGGGTAAAATTATCGAAATACCCTCGATTTGTAAAATTATCAAAATACTCCTGTTTTATGAAATTACCAAAATACCTCCAATTTATGAAAATATCAAAATACCTTCGATTTGTAAAATTACCGAAATACCCTTAATTTGTGAAATTATCGAAATACCCTCGATTTGTGAAATTAGTGAAATACCCTTGAAGGGTAGGATTACCAAATACCTTTATAGGGTAAAATGAATGTTTTGTCCTTGTGGGTAAATGATTGACTTGTTTTATGAATTTGACTGATTTGACTATGATCGTATGATTGTGGTTTAACTGACTTGACTATGGTCGTGTGACTAATATGCTTTTGATATATGTTTAAATGACTATTACTGAGCATGGCAATTTTGCATATACGTGTAATGATTGAGCATGACATACACGACATATTGCATGGGGTTGGGATATTGATACGGAAGAAGTTCTGATAGGGTCGCACGGGTCGCATGAGACGACTATGGATCCAGTATTGATCTGTTAAGGTCGCACGGGTCGCATGAGACGACTTTGGACCGACGGACAGCTTAAAGCCGTGTAATCTGATTATCGCTCTGTGCCAACATAAATATGGCTCTATGCCTTCTTGATTATGGCTTTGTGCCAATCGTATTTACCCATGGCTATGTGCCTAACATATATATTAATAACTCTGTGTCGATCATAATTACCCGTGGCTGTGTGCTGATTATATTACCATCGTTGATGGCTATGTGCCAAACTTATTACAGTTATTGGTAGCTTTGTGCCATCCTGATTATGGCTCTGTTCCATCCTAATTATGGTTTATAACCATTCTGTTTATGGCTTTTAGCCGATTCATAATCGGCAAGATTGTCTGCGATATTTATGGCTTTTAGCGTTACATTGCCTGCGCCAAATCATTCTGATGACTTAGTGCCGCAACCGGTGCTAAGCTTGGTGTGTTTGCTAGGTGGGTCGATTTAATCCCCACAGGAGTGTAGGGTTGGTACGGTGGTGTGTTGGCTGGATTGGGGTAGGGTGCATCCTCATACTGTTGCATATTTATTTATGAGATTTGTCATTGTACTGGGCCTAGGGCCACTTGTTCTATCTTGGTTTGGGTTGGGCCCAATCGATTCTGTTATGAGTTGTGACCCAAATGATATTGTAGTGGGTTTTGGCCCATGTATGCTCTGAATTGACTGTCATCTCATTGTTAAAGGGTTTTGACCCAAACTGCTTTTGATTTCTATTTTCAGATATCGTTGTTACTCTAGTAAGGGGATTACACACTGAGTTTTGTAAACTCACCCTATTTTTAACTATGCAGAAAATCACCAGCGTTAGAAGGATCGGTGTTGCAAGGGACTCGGAGTTGACCACACGACTACGGGTAATAGGCTTTGGACTTTATAAATGTTTTAAATTACATTTTAGGTTTTAATTTCTGTAATAAGGCCTCTCTGGATTTAATTCTGAATTTGAGATTTTGTTATATTTTATATCTGTTAGACGTAGACGAGTTTTCAACCCAAAAACTGTTTTGAAAAACATACATTTTAAACTTCTTTACCTTAAATTGGTTTCCGCAACTAAAAGAGATTTTTAACGAAGTTAATAACATTTTAAAAGTGATTAACTTTTCAATGAACCCCATTTTAAAATTGAACACAAACTAAGACTTTAGTTTTTAAATATTAAAGAGGGTTTTCAATGAAAACATGGTTTTCGAAAAACACTTCAATGTGACACGCCAGATTCGGGCCTAACTTCTGGGCTGGGTTTGTGGTGTTACATGTATATTTATGTGTCATGAATGTGAATTGAATTTTTAATGTATGATAATAGATGAAATGTTGATAATACTTGAAAAAAAGAGATAAAAAGAGAAATAAATCCTGGCTGGATGGAATGGAATTTGATGGATCACTAAAAAGGATTTGACGGTAAAAAGGATCTAGCCCAGACTGGTGATCCTAGTATTAGCCCTCCCGAAGAATATGTGTGACAAGGATCTCGCCCGAATGGGTGATCCTAATCTAAGCCCTCCTGAAGAATATGTATGAAAAGTATTTAACCGAACGGGTAATCCGAAGTAAATGTGAGTCTAGATTTAGCCTAGACTGATAATCCCGACAATACTCTTTGAGCATATGTTACAAGGGATTTAGCCTGGACTAGTAATCTCGCTGTAAGAAATGAGGTTCGCGGGAGTGTGCTCTCTGAAAAGGACTTATGTATATATATGTATGAATTGACAATTAATGAGATTGTACACTATAAGTGTACTACTAGAAATCCATCGAAATTCCGAGAAATTCAATGGGATAAATATAGAAAATGGTAAGTACTTGAAATCATGAAATTAAACTTGAAATACATAGAAATGATAATTATTTGATATATTGAAATATGACATGGAAAATACATATATGTGAAACTTGTCCGATAATTATGCATATTCAAGATTATGAATTGCTCTTGGAATAAATATACACTAAACTCATGAAAATGATGGTACATGAAATATTGTCATAATGAATTGAATAATTTATATTTATGAAGAAACAAAGAAGAGAATAATATGTATCATGACATGTAAATATGAGACTATCTTTGATACGTTGATACAATGAAAATTATGTATATTAAGATGAGTAATAAATTCAAGTGAGACATGTCGAGAAAATAAGTTTGTCAATATTAAAGTATGCTAACCAATGTTGTTGCTTGAAGTTTAGGCAAATTCCAAATTATTGGTTGAATGATAATATGTTTAATTATAAGGTGCATTGAAATGGTAAGTGCTTAGATGAAAATATAATTGAGCTTATAAAAGAGTGGAAAGGTTTCAGTTATGCAATTTCTTATGAAATGATTTGTTATGTGATACGGCTGTATGAATCCTGCACCTAGTTCAAAAATAAAAATTAACTACACGGGCATGTGAAGCCACGCGGCCTGGAGTGAGGTAAGTCACATGGGCGTGTTGGCCACACGGCCTGTAACAGTCCGATTTAGACCCTAGTTGAAACAGTGGTTTAATATTATTTTAATATTATTTTCTGTGTCTGCAGTATATGATGAAGCATGTGTGAAATTTTCTGTGATGTAATTTTGTCCATTTGTATGCTTAATTTGAGAAAAGGGTTTAATCGCATAAAGTGAAAGTTTGATGGGTAGATGTGGAAGCATCAAATTGTTATTGTCTTTAATATGAGAAGTCCTTAAAAGTAAAATAGCCCATTAATAAAGAAAGTGGGTGGCAATGGTCAATAATGACCTTATATTATATGTTATATGCATTTTATATTAAAGGTTAGTTTTGTAAATTAATAATTATGTTTATAAAAACAAAACAAAACATGAAATGGCTATCATCATCTTCATTTCATTTTACCACCGAATATTGAAAGAAAAGAAAGAGCTTGAGCTTGTTTCATTCGGCCATGGTTCAAGTATAAATCGGGTATGTGTTTTTGATCGATTTTTGATAATTTCTACGTTTTTGCAATTGTTGCTTCGTATACTTCAAAACCCATGCTTTAATTTTGATAATTGATGATGATTTTGAAATGTGTCTTTGATGAACACATGAGTTTTGAAATATTTGATGATGAAATATGGAATATATGTGTTTGGTTAGCATATTTTTGTCTTTGAGTTTTTGTTGAATTTGAGTATTTTGGATTAAATTGAGAAAATGAAATTTTGAAGGACTAAATTGTGAAGTAAATGAAATGTATGGAATTGTATGAGATCCATGAATATTCGGCTAAGCAAGGGTATATGATAATTTTGTGTATTTTGTGATTTTGTGAAATAGGGACTAAAATGTCCAAATGTACAAATTGAGGGCTAATTTGCAAATTTCCCTAAATGTGTTTTCTTGGATTGAATTGAATGTTTTGGTGAATAAAAGGGTTAAATTTGAATATGTATAGATCAAGAACCAAAGAAAACGGACTTAGATCGCGGGAAATTGAAAGTAGTCAAATAACCGAATCGGATCGAATATCCGAATCTGAGGTAAGTCGATAAACAAATAAATGTATTTGAATTGAATTATTTGTACATATATGAGATTTGAATTGCTATGAATATCCATTGAGATCTAATGTATATGAAATCCGATTTTATGCATATATCAACAAGTTATCAGTGTCCGAGAAGTCCCGTTTGAACCTAAGGATAGATAGGATAGTATATGTCATGACATAGGTGTCCGATATGTGATATCATGTAAGACCACATCTAGGACGTTGGCATTGATCCGAGATTTTGTGTAAGACCATGTCTGGGACGTTGGCATCGATATAAGATTACATGTAAGACCATGTTTGGGACATTGGCATCGTATTGATTCGTGTAATACCTTGTCTGAGACAGTGGCATCGATATTTGATTACATGTAAGACCACGTCTAGGACGTTGGCATTGTAAGACTATTCTAAGCACTCTGAATATCCTATTTAGTTTCAAACGGTTCAACGGGCAAGTCCAAGAAATGAATGAATATGTGAATTGTACATCTGTTTCAGGTACGTTGATATATATGCTTTGTATAAGCATGAAAGGTGAGTATGTATGTGCATTAATGCAAATGAACATTTGCGATATATGATATATTTGAGATATGATGATTTGGTAAGCAATGGCAAACCAAGTGAGCCAAAGAGTTTATCTATGTGCTTGAAATGAAAATATGTTAATGAATTCAAATAGCTATGCTTATGAATGATTTATGTTAAGTTTATTTGTATATGGCTTACTAAACTTTTGGAAAGCTTACTTTGTGTGTGTTTGTTCTGTTTTATAAATCGTTAAAGCTACGAGAGGCTCGGGGACCGTCGAGGATCATCATCACACTACCTAAACTTATTTTGGTACCTTTTGGAGATGTATATATTAAGTATGTCATGTATAGGCTAGTCATTTTAGATTATGCTTGAAATGTGTATAAATAGTCAAGAGATGTGGCTAGATAAATGTTGGTAATATGCATGAGTGAATATGGTATATGATGCATGTTTTGGTATGGTTTGATGGCAAATGAAATGGTCAAGGCTATAGTAAGCATATCAATGCAATAGGAGTATGTATGTTTGATCAAAGAAATGGTTATATGAAAGGTAAAATATGGATGAATCATGCTCTGATATATATGTGTTTTAGTTGTGCATATTGGCATATAAGTTGGCATGACTAGAGATGAGATTGATTGGGATGATATGTTGATCTTAAGACATGATTTTGGTTGCCAATTGTGTATGGGATATTGTTTGTTTGAGCTTGTAGGCATGACCCTTGTGTGGGTGGCAATTTGGCCTTGAAAATGGCCTATAATTGCCCACACGGTTGAGTACACGAGCATGTGGCTCGACCGTGTCCCTCGTGGTTGTAATTCAAAACAAGTCAGGATCGACCACGGGCTGAAACATGGGCGTGTGAATGGCCGTGTGGCACAAGTCAGGATAGACCACTAGTGAGGCACACGAGCGTGTCCACAATCTTGTGGACAAGTCAGTATGTATACCTTGTTTTGGCATGGTTTAGACACACAAGCGTGTCTGAGGCCGTGTGATCGTGTCTGTCGAGTCTTAAAAATTTATAAAAAGAATGATTGAACCTGGAAACTAACTAAGACAATGATGGAGGCAAGTGCACCTATCGAACAGTAGTATAGCTAGCGACAAGACCGGATTGTCGAACCCAAAGGAACCAAAAGTACTAATATTAACTCTCTTTCTATTATTTAGCCTAAGAATTAAGTGGATTTTTTTTATCTAATCTAAATTTAACTATTCAACTAGACTAAGGATGCTAAGACAAAGAAGAAATTGGGGAAGGACTTGAGAGAAAACCGATTGATTTGGACAATACCTGAGAAAGAATCCACCTAGACTTGTTATCTAACTCTGAACCGTATGATTTATTCACTTGACTTGATCCGTAGGATTCCCTAATTTATATTAATACCTCTCTTCAAGGCTACTAATGTCTCTTCCTCCTCTGCCTAAGCACACCACACTTGAATCAATATCCCGGAAATACCGAAACAAGAATTAAGAACACATAGTTAAGAACAAATCAAGTATTTATCATACAGTTCAGATAACAATAACAAGATCGTCTTAGGTTTCATCCCCCTCAAGGATTTGAGGGTTTAGTTCATAATTGTAAAAGAAAACATCTCAGAAGAAAAGATAAAAAAAAAACATAAGAAATCCCTAAAACCCCTGAAGAGAGATCCTCCATCTTGAGTATGATTCTGGCTTCCTGAGATGAATCAACTGGCTTTCTTCAAGTAAATCCCTGAATTTAACTGCTCTGGCTCGGCTCTTTAGCCTAGTTGAACGCTAATAAATCGTAAAAGTAATATATTTTAATCCCACATTTACTATGCTTTTGGATAATTTATCCCTGATTTATGTAAAAAGGTACTATTAATCCTTTCTTTTCATGTCTTATGCTCAGGAAATCCCCTAAGGATAAAAAGAACGTAAAACTGGCTTAAAATGGACCAAATTGGGCCAACCCAAGAAATCGACACTACTAGAACTTCAAGCCACACGGTCGTACCTTGCCATTTACACGACCATGTCACGATTTTACTACCGCCGCCCCAATCGATGTAATCGAGACACTACCGAAGACGACTTACACTGGCGTGTGCCATGGGCGTGCCCCTGCCGCGGGAAAGAGTAATTTCACTCGGATTTGGATGCTTGGAGGCAAAGAAACACATTCCTAAGTCTACTTAAACATCCTAGGAGGAATTCTACTTAAATTAGGATACTTAGGAGCCAAGTAAAGCATCTCAAAGCCTATATAAACACCCATGGTAGCAACTAAAAAGGGGAGTTCGAAGCAGGAAGCAAACAGAGGTAGAGTTTTACGCGAGCTTTTATTCAGGGAATTACTCGAAGATAGCCAGTTGATCCATCTCAAGAAGCCGGAGTTCTACTCAAGACGGAGGATCTCCTCTTCAATTCCTTCAAGGGGTTTTAGGGATTTCTGATGTTTTGTTTTACTTTTCTCTTGAGATATTTTCTTATTTAGTCATGAACTAAACCCTTCAGATACCTGAAGGGGATAAAACCTATGATGGATTTTGTTATTTGATTTCTAAATTATATGAGAAGTACTTAGTTTGTTCTTAATTATGTTGCTTAATTTAATCTGATGTGCTTAGGTGGAGGAGGAATAGACCCTTCCTAAGAGTAGATCTAGCATAATTGAGCGGAGTTGATCGGGCGCCTAGAGATAGGGTTATGAGATTTTGCCGGATTAGGGTGAAACCTAATATGGGAGTCCATTGATCGATTTACTACTTCCTTAGGGGGTTATTATAAGAGAACGAGAGTTCCACTAATTAACCTAAGGTTAGACGTTATTAGGAGCCTCGAGAGAAATCATATGGTTTGGGGTTTAATATAGGTTCGTCTTCATCAACCGAGAGTCTCATGGATCAAGCTAAGTAAAGAAATCATATGGTTTGGGGGAATAAATAATAAGTGAAGTCATAGGTCGATTCTTCCCTTGAGGCTATCGTAATTTATTATTATATTATTCTTCATCTAAATTTTGCTTTTGGCGTAAAATTTTAGTCTATGGAAAGATGGCATTGAATAATTATCGTGGCAAGGCATAGGGGCAATTCGCACTAAAGCAACTAGAGTTTTCCAGCACTTGATGAACAACAAAAATCGATCAAACGGATCGAGAATCAAGTTGGAGAACTTACTAGGTCGGTGGGACATCTCGCAAAGCTAATACGACCGCCAGGACGTCTACCAAGTAATGCCGAGGTTAACCCAAAGGAGCAAATTCAAGCCATCTTAGCTCAAGACAGTAAGGGGTTAGATGAACCAAACTCAATACAAGAAAACAAGGTAGACGAAGGTAACATAGAGGTAACACAAGAAAAGTAAAAATCGGTAATTAAGGAGTACCAACCTCGCATACCTTATCCCGAAGCAATGAAAAGAGACGATTCAGAGGAACATTTCGGTAAGTTTCTTAAACTCTTAAAGAAATTACATATTAACTTCCCTCTCCTTGAAGCTCTTTTTCGGATACGGACTGAGGAAATTTTAAGGCGACTCTTGACCAACAAACGCAAATTAGACGAAGAGCACCACGTGGAGCTAAACGCAATGTGCTCAGCAATTCTACAAAATAAACTGCCACGAAAATTAAAAGATCCAGGGAGTTTTACAATCCCATGTTTAATTGGTAGTTTATCTATTAATAATGCGTTAGTGGATTTAGGGGCAAGCATCAATGTTATGCCTTACAAAATGTTTAAACAACTAAGTCTAAGGAAACCCAGACAAACTAGGATGAGCATTCAATTAACTGATAAAACTATAAGAATTCTGGGGTATAATAGAAAATGTTCTAATCAAAATTGATAAATTCGTATTCAGTGGACTTTGTCATTTTAGACATGGATGAGGACAACACGATCCCCTTAATTTTAGGAAGACCCTTTTTAGCAACTTCCAGAGCTAAAATTGATATCTATGCAAGAGAACTCATACTTCGTGTAGGCGACGAGAAAGTCATTCTTCAAGCTCTTGAATCGGCCAGAACATAAAGTGATAAAGGTGAGAAAGTAAATTCAGTTGATAACCAACTTGTTCAACCTTCATTGCAGGAAACACCACAAAGCTACAAACCTGAGCCGGATCATAGACCTCGTGCTAATAAAGAAGAATTACATGAGGAGCCGTAACCACACGAAGTGAAGGAGAAACCCAGATTTAGCTGATAGGAACAACAAATCACATCAAAATAGAGGATCAAGTATTGTTGAATAAGGAAGACCCTCGAATCACCAATTCGTAACTCAAGGCAAACGAAGAAATCACTTTTGAGGTACTTAATGTCTTCCTATACAGACAAATGAGGTAAGCAATCCTAAATTCAACACTTTTAAGGTAAACATTACTCGACTTAAACTTTATATCCATAATCGAGTCGATCACATAAGAAAGGATTTCCACCTCCTCAAACCACCATGACCATACGAATGAGAGGTAAAGTCTAGCTAAGACTATAAACCAGCGCTTCGGGAGGCAACCCAAGCACTAACCCCATTTTACATTTTTTTATTTTTTATTTTTCTTTTCTTTTTCTTTTAGCAACTAACCATAAACTAACCAAAGAGATTTCTAGGCCACACTACCTACATATGAGTGTGCCCGTGTTGTGTGGAAGCAGAGGATGAACCATGGGCATGCCAAGAGCCAGTGCGACATAGAAAAATTTCTTTTCCCAAAACGGATGGCGATAATAGTCCATGCCTGCGTCTTGACGCCCGACGAGGTTATCGACTTGTCAAGCACTTGCTAAACACGATCGTGCCTTTCAACCATGCCAACATTCTGACTTATCGAACACGAGAGGAGCACACCCGTATTGAGTGACCGTGTGAAGAAAGACACAGGTGTGCCACGACACCCACGGCCATGCCTGAACACCCTGAATGTGTTCAAAATTTAAAATCCCAAAACACGGGCTACATCTCTTTTTAAACCTCATTCCCCATTTTTGCAGTTGTCTTTCATTTTCCATTATTTATTTTTTTCTTATTATTTCATCAATATTTTTTACTTTATTTTATTTTATTTTCTTCTTATTCTTATTCTTTATGATATTAAGATTTAGCTTAGGATACAATAAAACCAAGCCGGCTACTTCGAGGATTCAATTTCAAACGGTTCGAGACACTTCCCCACGGTCACCTCTAATCTTATCTGGTTTCATTTCATAGACTTCATCCAAAAATTCAGGAAGTGTTACTTCTCCCCTTCTCTTTTAATTTTATTATTACATAATTGTTTATCTATCTTTGTACATTGAGGGCAATGTACATCTTAAGTGTGGGGGGTAAAAGTGTCAAACTTTTTGCATTATTCTAAATCCTGAATTTTAGTCTTGTCCATAAGAAATCTTCTCATATTACTAATTAGGATGAAATTTCTAGTGATTTATGATTTTTATTGATATGTTTTAGATTAAGTCATAGTTAATTATGCATTGATGATTAAATTTGAAGGATACTAGAGAATCAAGCATGATAAGTCTACTTTCTAAAAATTAAAAATTAAGAGGTCGTTAAACTAAATTTGAGTATTACCTTGAAATTTGGAATTTATAAGGATTGATGTCAAAAACACCCATAATTTTTGTGAGATTTTGAGCCTTATAGAGCATATATTCTTTTTCGTGCTCACTTTATTGATTATGAGTGTGTCAACTTTGAACTGTTATTCTAGAACTTGGCTCGTTTATACATGTCGAGACCACACTTTTGATTTGATATACAGAGATGATAAAGGCACCTAGAATTTAACCCACTTACTCTATAAAAAGCCTATCTTCACAAATTAACCCCTAGTGAACCCCGTTGAATCCTAACAACCTTTTTATTAACTCACCCACTAATATTAACCCAAAACCCCTTTGTATTTGTTATCACCCTTTCTTTTGACTACCCTTTAATCGAGGTTTGATTTGATTAAGTTACCAAATTATATTAGTTCAGTAGTTTCATTTATCATTTATGATGTAATGTCTTAGTTTGTTTTTTTTAAAAAAAAAAGAAGAAGCTTGGAGCATTTAAAACTCCAATTGTTGAAGAAAAAAGATTAAACTATTATCAAATTTCAAGTGATGAAAATACTCTTTATTATAGAGTAATTATCAATAGTAAGTATTATTTGTTTTCATTCGATATAAATATTCATATTTAGTTCATTGTTTCTAGTTAGGTAAATTGTCAAGTCGGTCTCGATTCTAACCTTCTAATTCACCTTTATCTACACTTTTAACCCCCCGATTAAAGAGGCCTTTTGATTTGTGTATCATCTGATATACAGTGGTGGAGATTTGATTTTCAAGCAAGCCTATTGGATTAACTTTTTCGGTTTGACTTATGAGTGCTTATTCTTGAACCTTAAACACTTCTAGTGATTTGAGTGAATCTTTTGTGAGGATGTCAATCCTTGTTGGTTTTGAATTAAAGGTAATTACTTAGATTAGGGGAGACACCTATGTTTTTGTACTACAAAGGTATGACTTATCATAATTGAATCTTTAGGATTCTTTGAGTTGAATTATCCATGTATAAATTATCTATGAATTATTATGAGACATTATCGATAGGAAGTATGAATTATGGAAAGTTCATTTTAATTATAAGTTGAGAATTTTGCTTGAGGACAAGCAAAAGCTTAAGTTTGGGGGTAGTAACATATTTTAATCCCACATTTAGTATGCTTTTGGATGATTTATCCCTGATTTATGTAAAAGGATGCTCTTAATCCTTTCTTTTCATGTCTTATGCTCAGGAAAGTACCTAAGGATAAAAGAACGTAAAATAGGCTTAAAACGGACCAAATTGGCCAACCCAAAAATCAACACGGCCTGGGCTTCAAGCCACATAGCCGTGCCTTACCATTTACACGGCCATGCCACAATTTACACGGCTGTGCCCCAATCGACAGAATCGAGACAAGGCCTAAAGACGACTTACACGGGCGTGTGCCATGGGCATGCCCCTGCCAGGAAAGAGTAATTTCACTCAGATTTGGATGCTTGGAGGCAAAGAAACACATTCCTAAGTCTACTTAAAAATCCTAGGAGGAATTCTACTTGAATTAGGATACTTAAGAGCCAAGTAAAGCATCTCAAAGCCTATATAAACACCCAAGGTAGCAACTAAAAAGGGGGAGTTTGGCAGAAGTCGAAACAGGAGGCATAGTTTTTTGCCAGAGCTTTTATTCAGGGAATTACTTGAAGATAGCCAGTTGATCCATCTCAAGAAGCCGGAGTTCTATTCAAGACGGAGGATCTCCTCTTCAATTCCTTCAGGGGGTTTTAGGGATTTCTGATGTTTTGTTTTATCTTTTCTCTTGAGATGTTTTCTTATTTAGTCATGAACTAAACCCTTCAGATACCTGAAGGGGATGAAACCTATGATGGATTTTGTTATTTGATTTCTAAATTATATGAGAAGTACTTAGTTTGTTCTTAATTATGTTGCTTAATTTAATCTAACGTGCTTAGGTGGAGAGGAATAGACCCTACCTAAGAGTAGATCTAGCATAATTGAGCGGAGTTGATTGGGCGCCTAGAGATAGGGTTATGAGATTTTACTAGATTAGGGTGAAACCTAATATGGGAGTCCATTGATCGATTTACTACTTCCTTAGGGGGTTATTATAAGAGAACGAGAGTTTCATTAATTAACCTAAGGTTAGACGTTATTTGCCTCGAGAGAGGGTTTAATATAGGTTAGGGAGTCTCACGGATCAAGCTAAGTAAAGAAATCATATGGTTTGGGGAATAAATAATAAGTGAAGTCATAGGTGGATTGTTCTTGAGGGTATCGTCTTCATCAACTGAGTTTTCCTAAAGTCTTTCTCCCATTCATTCTTTTGTCCATGCATCTAGTTTAGTTTTCATTAGTTTTATAAACCAATCACTCCATATTTCATGCTAAATAATAGGAAGAAAGTGAGTAGTAGTACTTTTAGGTTCCCTTGGGTTTGATAAGATATTCATGCCTAAGATATACTAGTGTTTGATAGGTGCACTTGCCTCTATCGTTTTCATAGTTAGTCTACAAGTTCGATCACTCTTTTATAAATATTAAAATTTGACTGTTTGACACGATCAAATGCCCCCTAAAGGTTGGCCTCTAAGGTTTTTATATAGACTTTTGGAATATGTTTCTTTTCCTCTAAGTACCCTAATCGAATAGAATTCTTCTTTCCTACGGCAGAGACACACCAATGGTACACGCCCGTGTAAATCATGGCCACAGTCGTGTTTCTCGGGGTCTAGGACTTGGTCGACTCTTCTTGAGAGGTACGGCCATGTAGTCTTGGGCCCAGGCCGTGTGGATTTCATACTTTGGCCCATTTTTCCATTTTAGGCCCGTTACTCGTTCTTTTCATCCTCTGGTGCTCTATTGAGTATAAAACATGAAAACAAAGGATTAGGAGCACCTATTTCCATAATTAAAGGAAAAATTCATCTAAAAGTATGCTAAAAGTGGGATTAAAATATGTTACTACTTCGGTTTATCAAATACCCTCACACTTTTTGCTTGTCCTCAAGTAAAATTATCAACTCACAATTAAAATGAACTTCCTCAATTCATAATAGTCATCAACAATGGCTCATCATAATTCATTGATAATTTATACATGGATAATTCAACTCAAAGAGTCCTAAAGATTCAAACAATCAAAGTCATGAGTTTTTAGCATGAAAACATAGGTGTTTTCCCCTTACCTAAATAATCACCTTTAATTCAAAATTGACAAAAGTTGACATCCTCACTAAAGATTCACTTAAATCATTCAAGGTGTTCAAGGTTCAAAAATTAAGCGCTCAAAAGTCGAACATGAAAAGTTAATCCCATAGGCTTGTATGAAAATCAAATCTCCACAATTGTAAAATGAGATGATACACAAATCAAAAGGTCTTTAAAAGGGTTGTAACGAGACTCGGGTTAAAGGTGTGGATAAAGGCTGAATTAAAAGGTTAGAATCGAGATTGAATTGACAATCACCTAACTAGAAAAATGACTAATAAACTGAATAATTATATTAATTGAAAACTTGTAATACTAATGATACGAGCTTCTTTTTCAAGATGTTGAAATTAAACGTATAGGCTCACTTAATCACATAACTAATAATGAATATAACTTGAATTTTTTTTATTTTGATGATTTGATTTTTTTTAACAACAAATCAATATAAAATAGAACTTTAACAACTGAAATAATCTAATTAGATAACTAATCAAAACAAATCTCGATAGAAGACTAGTAAAAAAGAATGGTGATAATAGATACGAGATGGGTTTTGGGTTAATATTAGTGGGTTAAGTCAATAAAAAAGGGTTGTTAGGATCAAAGGGGTTCACTAGGGGTCAATTATGAGGTAGGCTTTTAGTGGAGTAAGTGGGTTAAATCCTAAGTGCCTTAATCATCTCTGTATATCAAATCAATAGTGTGGTCTTGACATGTATAATCGAAGCAAATTCTAGAATAACAAATCAATGTTGACACACTCATAATCAATAAAGTGAGCACGAAAAGAATGTATGCTCTAAAAGGCTTAAAATCTCACAAAAATTATGGGTATTTTGATGTCAACCTCGTAAATTTCAAACTTCAAGGTAATAATTTAGATTCAAGTAGACAACCTAACAGAATTTTTATTTTTTTGAAAATGGACTCATCATGCTTGATTCTCTAGAATATTAAAGTTTAAATCATCATTGCATAATTATCAATGACTTAACCTAAAACACATTTAAAAAAAGCATGAATCAACAAGAATTTCATTCTAATTAGTGATATGAGAAAATTACTTTAAGACAGAATATCATTCAGGGATTTGAGAATAATGCAAAAAGTTAGGCACTTTTTCTAATAAACTTTCACCCCCACACTTAAGATGTACATTGCCCTCAATATACAAAGATAGATAACAATCATATAGTAAGAAAATCAAAAGAGAGGGAGAGAGGTGAAACTTCCTGAATTTTCGATGAGATCCTCAAGTTTGAAAGTGTGGAAAATTGATTCGGAGGTGAAAAATAAGTTGGAGGGAGCGCCTCTAATTCCTGTGCTAGATGAAGAAATTGGGAACCTCGTGAAGAGTTAGACAGGAAATAATTATAATAATTTAAATTATACTAATTATATAATTAAAGTAAATAAAGATAACAAGAAAGAAAATATGAATTAAAATAAGATTAAAAGAGAAGATGAATGGACTAGAAAGTCCTTATTTGTAGATGGTTCGCGAGGTGGGTGTGGTTTCTAAGGCCGTGGTGTTGTGATTCCCTATTAGCCTTTAGAACCTAAATCCAAAAACTAAAACAAAATAAGCTAGATTAAGCATATGAAAAATAAAGAAAAGGAAAATAAAGGAGAAGAGAAAAGTAGAATAAAATTTAAATGGTCTCAAAGACCCTTGGCTTGTCGAGTTAATGAAGCGGCCGGCATGAACTTATGTTGATTGGTCTCGTGCACAGGGAGACAGGACTCGGATCTTTCTATTTCTTCGACATTGTTGAAGCGTGGATTGAGACTTTTATAGAATGAAAAAGGCGGAGAGTGAAGATAAAGGGGAGTGGAGAGTGGATAGGGGATGGGTGAGAAGGGGAGATGGGTGTTTTAAATAGAAATTTTAAGTCCTGGTACGTCCCCACGCCTGTGTATTGTGGGCGTGTTGTGTCCCACGGCCATATCGCACAGGCCATGTAGTGGTGCAATCGCTTCTCCCACGTCTTGTATTGGATTGCCACGTCCGTGTTGGTTCTACAGTGTCGGCCATGGCTATGTCGCACGTCCATGGTGTTAGGTGAGTCCGTGATTCAAAGATATTTTTCTCGTCCTGTCTCGTACTTTCTCTACCATGTCAGTACGAAAATTCATAACATCCACACGGCCACAGCCATGATCGTGTGATATGAAAATCTGCGCTTCATTAACTTGGTTATTATGTAGTTAGGTGCTAAAAGAAAAAGAAATGAAAATAAATAGTTGTTAGTGCTCGGGTTGCCTCCCGAGAAGCGCTCGTTTAAAGTCTTAAGCTAGACTTACATCTCATTCGTACCTTCACGGTGGTTTAAGGAGTGATAAATCCTTTTTCATGCTATCATTATATAATTTGAGTCGAGTGGAATTTGCTTTAAAGATACCGAAAATAGAATTACTTACCTCGACTATTTTGTAAAGGAAAACATTAAGTACCATAAAGGGGATCTCTTCGGTTATCTTCAGTTTTAATATGGTGATTTACGGGTCTGTACTATCTAATAGTACCTGATCCCCTATTTTGAAGTGATTTCATGTTCCTTTAAGTTCTTCTGGGGTTTTCTTCGGTTTCACTTCGTGTGGGTTTGATTCCTCCTTGAGATGTGTCTCCCACTCATCTAGCTCATCGATCTGAAGTCGTCGTTCCTCATGAGATATTTCTTTATGGGTACGAGCTATAGGATCTAGATCTGTAGTGTAATTCCGTGGTGTTTCCTGAAAAAGGAAGTTTAATTGAATGCTTATCAAGGGAATTTACGTCCTCACCTTTCTCACTCGATGTCCTAGCTGAGTCGAGAGCTTAAAGACTGATTGATTCGTCACCTACACAAAGTATGAGTTCATCTATGCTAACATCAATTTTAGATCTGGCAATTGCTAGAAAAGGTCTTCCTAGATTTAAGGAGATGCTATTGTCTTCATCCATATCTAAAACAACGAAGTTACAGGGAATATGAATTTGTCAACTTTAACTAGTACATCTTCAATTATACCCTTAGGGATGCAACCAGTTTTATCAGCTAGTTGAATACTCATCCTAGTTTGCTTGGGTTTCCCTAGACCTAGCTGTTTAAACATTTTAGATGGCATAACATTGATGATTGCCCCTAAATCAGCTAAAGCATTATCAATAGATAAACTACCGATTAAACATGGAATTGTAAAACTCCCTGGATCTTTTAATTTCTATGGTAGTCTGTTCTGTAACATTGTTGATCATACTGCGTTTAGTTCCATATGCGACTTCTCTTCTAACTTTCGCTTGTTTGTTAATAGCACTTTTAAAATTTTCTTGAATCTGGCATCTGCGAAAGATCTTCAAGAAGTGGTAAGTTAATATGTAATTTCTTTAAGATTTTAAGGAACTTACCAAATTGTTCTTCTGTGTTGTCTTCCTTCATCGCATTGGGGTAAGGTATTTTGTATTCTTTAATTACCGGTTTTGGATTTTCTTGGCTTACCTCAATTTTACCTTCCCTCTCCACAGGTTCTTGCCTTGGCTCAGGTTTAGATTCTACTGATCTTTCACTATCATGAGCTGTTATGGCTTGAATTTGCTCATTGGGATTAGTCTCAGTGTTACTTGGAAAGCTACCTAGTGGTCATTCGAGATCAGCTTTGCGAGTTGGCCTAACTAGTTCTCGATTCCTTTAATCGATGCTTGTTGATTTTTAAGTGTTGTCTAGTGTTTTGAAATCAATTTTCAGACACCGCTATGAATTTTGTCAACATCTCTTCAAGGTTCGGCTTCTTTTCCTATGGGTAGGGCTGTTGTTGAAAGTTTGGAGGGGGTGGTTGTTGTCTTTGATTTCCTTGGCCACCCCACGAGAAATTGGGGTGGTTCCTCCAACCTGGATTATAAGTATTACTATAGGGATTATTTTGAGATCTAAAATTGTTACCCATATAGTTTAATTGTTCACTTTCCATGCCCAAATTGTAGGGTAGGTACTCAGGATTCACCACACCTCCTAGATTTGAATCACATTGCATAACTAGATGTACCTGCAAAGAACTACACTAACCATCAATCTTTTTATTCATCATCTTTACCTGACTTAATAGCTTTGTAACACCCCAGACCCGGCCTAGAAGTTAGGCCCGAATCTGGCGTGTCACGTTGGAGTGCTTTTCGAGAAACCAGGGTTCCATTTGAAAAAACCTTTCTTGATATTAAAAACTAAATTCCCAGCTTGCGTTTGTTCATTATTAATCGACATTTATTAAAAAGTTATTACCAAAAAAACTTTGTTGGTTGCGGAAACTTAATTAAAATGACTGACTTATGAAAACGTGATGTTTACGACCTATTTGCGAAAGCGTAGTATTTTGAAAGCAGATATTATTTTGGAAAACCGTGATACAAAGTTTAGCAGATTTAAAAAATAATAAACTAAAAATCCAAAACTAAAACCAAAATTTAAGAGAGGCCTTATTACAAAATATTAACCCAAGTTAAAAATAAGTAAAATACTAGAGTCCAAAACTACTTGTAGTGTGGCCACCTCCGAGTCCTCTAGCACGTCGAACCGCTTACTGAGGATTACCTGAGAAAAAAAATATTAAAAAGAGGGTGTGAGTTTACGAAAACTGTGCATAACCCTCATGAATAAGAACATGAATCACAACAGTTTGGGCGAAGCCCATTTCAAGAATGATGGCAATTGGGCCTTAGCCCATAAAAGCCTCGATTGGGCCTTAACCCATAAATGTCACAAATCATATTTATCTAGGCATGAGCCCATCTCAAATAAAACCACATATACAATGCATTAATGCCCATACCAACCTCGCACTTTGTCTCTGTCCATTTCTACACTCACTGTGGGATTTAATCGACCCACCCATCCCTACACTCCTTATGTAGCAGGATTGCGGCACTAACTTATCGGCAAACATAGGCTTTTCGGTGGCCAAAAGCCTTCGGTGGATCCACAGTTGTCAAACGACCATGCGATCCTATCTGTACTTCCCCTTTCGAATAATCCCATCCCCATGCAATATAATAACACATGAATGCAACATACAATAATAATCATATGATAACAATCTTAAATCACATACAAGAATAATCATATAACATGTAGGGGCGTTTTCGTCATTTTGCCCTCTAGAGGCATATCGGTCATTTTACCCATCGAGGGTATTTTCGTAATTTACCTACCAAGGGTAATTTGGTAATTCTACTCATAACTAATCCATGTATGCAGTGCATCTCGATCATAATCAATCATACAATTAACACAAACAACATTAGTACTACCACGAGGGTACAATGGTAATTTGTCGTTTAGGGGTAAAACAGTAATTACACACTAAGGGTATTTTGGTAATTTTTTAATCTAGGGGTATTTTGGTAATTTTGTAATCTAGGGGTATTTTGGTAATTTTACAAACTAGGGGTATTTTGGTAATTTTACAAACTAGGGGTATTTTGGTAATTTTATAAATTGGGGGTATTTTGGTAATTTCGTAAATCAAGGGTATTTTGGTTATTTCACAAATAGGGGGTATTTTGGTAATTTTACAAATCGAGGGTATTTCGATAATTTTACAAATCAGGGTATTTCAATAATTTCACAAATCGGGGGTATTTTAGTAATTTTACAAATCGAGAGTATTTGAAAATTTTACAAATTGGGGGTATTTCGGTCCCTTTCGGGTTTTAGTTATGAACTTTGGCCCATCAACAAGTCCTCGCAGCTAAAGTGAACAGACACTACGCACCAGGTAGGTTTCCAGAAAAGAGGAGGTGGGCCACTAGGGCCGCTTAAGTACCAAGCTCTTCCTAGATCCAATCCAAGACATGCGTATGCCCGTTGCCACACCCTAACCCAGCGACTTGTTCACAGGCATGTTTAATTAGAATTAAGTCTTATGGAATTTACGAGTTGTTCAAACTAAGCCTATGGTCCATAAACCCTAACATATATGTCTACATCCCCATAAGCCCAATCACTCCCTTACGGCCCATTAGGCCCAAATCTCATCATATGGCCTATTAGGCCCAAAACAAATCCAATTCATGTATCATGCATGACTAATTCAATTCGTATAACCAACCAAACCATTTCATCAAACTTAGCTCAGGGCCCATCGAGCCCATTTAGCCACTTTTGACTTTGCCGATTTCGTGTATGTAGTGTTTGTACACACCTGGTAACCACATACGCTGCAAACCCCTTAGTTACGAACCTACAATCAACATCACCTAACGATTAATCATAACTTAATATACACTTATCAGAAATCGAAACCTCACCGTAACCTTACCGTGCACCTCACATTATAGTAGCCATTCCTTCGCTACTATTAGCGATTATCCTCTAGGTCTGCACCCAAACCCCCACCAAGGTATATTAACTCTCCTCATAGAATGCTCTATATATAGCTAGCTTCTCACCTTCCTTCTTTCTATCTTACCAATGTGGGATCCCTCCGTCAGTAGAGTTTAAATCCAACTCAAACTCTTCCCATCCAATCCGTAAAATAAATACTCCCTTGCTTGTCATGAGATTCAAACCCAAGCTCACTTGCACCCTTAATGACGCCTTGCCACTAGAGCACTCACTTTTTTGTGTCTAAAATCATGTGCAACTAAATATAACCCTATGGCAAAATTCTAGAGTCCATTTAAAAAGAAATCCAAAATGCAAGAGCCAAGACTTGAACCTTGGACCTCCTTCCTTCCTTTTTGGCGTCACCCCCTTGCCTCTTATGTGGCATCATTTTGCCACTACACCACACACCACTTGTGTCATTTTTCTCCACATTTTATTCTTAAAGCCTACTACTAACTCTCAGGGTTTTATTCACCTAAAACCAAAATTTCCTTAAAGCCAAAGTTTGACCCCGAGACTTCATAGACTTCCAAAATCACTCACCTAATAAGTCCAACTAACACTAAAGCCGTTCTCTTGTTCTCAAAAATTTTTAAACACACCTACGCCTAAGGCCCATTGGGCCCAATTCTTCTAGGCCCAATTTTGGGATGTTACAAGCTTTGTGACTGCGTCAAGATTGAAAACTCTGGCTGCTTTAGTTGGCTTTGTCCTTGTAACTTGCCACTGATAGTTATTCAGTGACATCTCCTTAATGAATTCATAAGCCACTTGAGAGTTTTTTATTCAAGGTTCCACCGGTGGCTGAGTCAATTAACTGCCACGTTGAAGGGTTCACATCGTTGTAAAAAGTTTGGACTTGTAACCACAAGGGTAAACCATGGTGTGGGCACTTTCTTAACAGATCCTTGTATCTCTTCCATGTATCATATAATGTTTCTAAATCCATCTGCACAAAAGAAGAGATATCATTCCTTAATTTGGCCGTTTTGGTCGGTGGAAAACATTTTAGTAATATTTTTTTGGTCATTTGGTCCCATGTAGTGATTGATCCTTGTGGAAGAGAATGTAACCACTATTTGGCTTTATTTCTCAAAGAAAAGGGAAATAACCGAAGACGAATGGCATCACTAGAAACACCATTTGCTTTGAAGGTATCACAAAATTAGCTAAATGAGTATTTGGGTCTTATTCCTGCAAATCATCAAATTGAACAAACTGTTGAATCATTTGTATAGTGTTAGGTTTTAATTCAAAATTATTAGCGGCAATAGCAGGCCTAACAGTACTCGATTCAGCTCTTGTTAAATTAGGTTTAGCATAACCATACATAGTTCGAGGAGCATGATGGTCGGCCATATCTTGATGTGGCGGATTATTCTCGGCCATTATTTCAGTATTATCAGCTTCGTCCTCTTGCTCTTCTTGTATGTAATTTAAGCCTCGCCTTACTTCTCTATAATTTTAGCATGCGACTCATTCAATATCACTGTCGTAAAGTAGTGGTCCTGTCGGGTTCCTTCTAGTCATAAACTAGAGCTACCTGCTAGGAAAAGAGAAAAAGAAAAAGAAAAATTAGAAAAGTAAAAATAAAATTTAATTGTAGAAAAATAAAATATAATATGGCTAAAGTAATAAAAATTGAGCTTTCTTAATATTTTAGTTCCCCAGAAACGGCGCAAAAAACTTAATCGTGTCTATCAAGTCTTAAAAATTTATAAAAAGAATGATCGAACCTGGAAACTAACTAAGACAACGATGGAGGCAAGTGCACCTATCGAACAGTAGTATAGCTAGCGGCAAGACCGGATTGTCAAACCCAAAGGAACCAAAAGTACTAACATTAACTCTCTTTATATTATTTAGCCTAAGAATTAAGTGGATTTTTTATTTAATCTAAAATTAACTATTCAACTAGACTAATGATGCTAAGACAAAGAAGAAATTGGAGAAGGACTTGAGAGAAAACCGATTGATTTGGACAATACCTGAGGAAGAATCCACCTAGACTTCACTTGTTATCTAAATCCAAACCGAACGATTTATTCACTTGACTTGATCCGTAGGATTCCCTAATTTATATTAATACCTCTCTTCAAGGCTACTAACGTCTAGCCCTAGGTTGATTAATTGAAATCTCTTTCAAATTAAAACCCCTAGGATTGCATTAACTCGATCTATGGACTCCCATATTAGGTTTGACCCTAATCCAGTAGATTTTGTCACCCTAGCTCTAGGCGCACGAGCAACTCCACTTAACTATGCTAGATCTACTCTTAGACAGGGTCTCTTCCTCCTCTGCCTAAGCACATCACACTTGAATCAATATTCCAGAAATACTGAAATAAGAATTAAGATCACATAGTTAAGAACAAATCAAGTATTTATATACAGTTCAGATAACAATAACAAGATCCGTCTTAGGTTTCATCCCCCTCAAGTATTTGAGGGTTTAGTTTATAATTGTAAAAGAAAACATCTCAAAAGAAAAGATAAAACAAAATATAAGAAATTCCTAAAACCCCCATAAGGAATTGAAGGAGAGATCCTCCGTCTTGAGTATGATTCTGGCTTCCTGAGATGAATCAACTGGCTTTCTTCGAGTAAATCCTTGAATTTAACTGCTCTGCCCGGCTCTTTGGCCTAGCTGAATGCCCCCTAAAGGTTGGCCTCTAGGGTCTTTATATAGGCTTTTGAAATATGTTTCTTTGCCTCTAAGTACCATAATCCAAATAAAATTCTTCTTTCCTGCGGTGGAGACACGCCCATGCACACGCCGTGTAGATCGTGGCTAGGCCATGGTCGATCCTGTTGATGATGCATGGTCATGTTTCTCGGGGTCTAGGCCTTAGTCGACTCTTTTTGCGAGGCACGGCAGTGTGGTCTTGGGCCCAAGCCGTGTGGATTTCATGCTTTGGCCCATTTTCTCCATTTTTGGTCTGTTACTCTATTGAGTATAAAACATGAAAACAAAGGATTAGGAGCACCTATTTCCATAATTAAAGGAAAAAATCATCTAAAAGTATGCTAAATGTGGGATTAAAATATGTTACTATTTTGGTTTATCACCGTAGGAGGCACACGGCCTTCCTACACGGGCGTGTGACCTCTGTAACTTAGAAAAATTTCTAAATTGTGAGGATTTTTGTATGTGTTCGGTTTAGTCCCGCCCTATTCTTAAAGCATGTTTAAGGTCTCGTAGACCTTTTAGGGACACTTTGATGTGATTTAACATATTATGTTATGAAATATCTGTAAAAGTTTTCGATTGTCTGGTAATGCTTTTTAACCTTAATCCGGCGACGGATACGGGTTAGGGGTGTTACACGACCTGACCACACAGGCGTGTCCCCGAACCACATAGGCATGTGACCTTTGTAGTTGAGAAAAATTTTAAGATTTTGCAAAATATTCCCTATGATCCCGGTTTAATCCCTATTGGTTCCTAATGTATGTTTTGGGCTTCGAGGGCCCAATAGAGGGACGTTATGATTATTTTTAGAATATGAATAATAAATTACTCAAACTTATTTGAAATTTTTCAGTAAACTCCGGTAATGTCTCGTACCCTATTCCAGCAACGGATACAGGTAAGGGGTGTTACAGGTCCAGGTAGGAATTCGAAAATGTAAGATTAGAAATGTAGATTCTTGTTTTTATTTTGTGTATGCTTTTTGAAAGTGTAGATATCTTAAGTTAGCTGCAGGGCGGATATGGACTCTAAAGGTAAGCAAGATCGCGAGAAGTCGTCTACTTCCCAGGGGTGTGAGACTGTTCAAGAGTTTGGGGTTAGAGAGATTCTGCCAACTTGAGTAGCGATGGCCTGAAGCTTGGCATTTAGGCATTGACTCGATTAGTGAGAGAAGTATTGGAGAAAGTGTTTGAGGCTAGTGAAACGCTTCAAGCTAGGTGTGTGGATTGTGAAAAGAAAAGAGATCGCAGTCCTCCGAGGTCGGAGCCTCATTCTGCGAAGCATGTTAGAACACATTTGAGTGGCAATGGCGGTTGTACAGAAGGTATGAGCGTTCCATCTTGTGAGCACTATAAGAAGCACTATCCGAGCGATTATTGGAAAAAGGTAGGAGCGTGTCTTAGATGCCTATTCTTGGAGCATCGAATTAAAGAGTGTCTGCAATGTCATTGAGACAGGTATGGTTATGGATGTTTCGACTCATAGATTAGAGTATAGGAATTATGTATCTGTTAGGACAAGTGTGTATCTAGTTCAGAGGTTAAGTGTTTTGGGTGTGTGTGTGAGGTTTTAGGTTTGATTGGGTCCTACTCGGGGAGAGTGCGCAGTGGGAGCGTGATGGTATAGCTTGCGATATACCACTGTACTGTTAGTTGGAAATTTTGAGGGTGAAATTTCTTTAAGGAGGGGTGAGTTGTAACATCTCAGATTTCAGGGTTAAAAGTTCTGAGGTTGGTGGATAGGGGCAGTGAGAAGAATGAGCTATTGGGGTTAGTTGTGTGTTTAAGAGTAAGAATGGGCCTGTTGGTCTGGTGGTTTAAAGAGTGTTAACATATCTCAAGGGTCTAGGTTCGAATCTTCGTGTGTGCATTTTGGAGGGGCAATTTATTTTTTTGTTTTAATTTAATATGCTTAATTATTTATTTTTATTATTTTTTCTTTTTGAGACGTGCTTCTCTTCTTTTTCTTTTTGGTTTTTATTCTTTTTACTTTTTCTTGGATTTTTTTATTTCTTTTAGTAACCAATTTCGCCGCGCATATTTTGATGAATTTCGCTCATTAGTCGTCAAAAAAAGGTGTGGGATTCAAACCTTAACTATTTTGTTTTACGAATCATTGCTTCGGCTTTTCTAGTGTGTGCTATAACTCCTTGATTTGGAATTTTGGTCTGTGGAGTGTACTACATAACTGTTTCGACTAACTGACTATTAATGTGACTTTGTTTTGTGAGCTTGATTGCATTCATGCATTTGCATAAACTGTCTTGAAATGCATTGTGAAGATAAGGAAGATTGTACTCTATGTACGTCAGCTCTGATGCGTACCTTTATCTGAACTGGCAGTTTGACTACAAATAACTGGTATAGTGGTTTACCGCATCGTACTGTATCGTACGTGCGTCAGCTTCACTATGCACTATTATCTGATCTGGCAGTTTAACTGCAACATGACTGTATAGAAGATTACCGCTTTGCTCTGTACTATATGTACGTCAGCTTTGCTGCGTACCATTATTTGATTCGGCCTGTACCGCAGTATACCGCATTGCACAGTATAGCACATACGCTAGCCCTAGCTGCGTATTACTATCTGAGTGGCTCAGTCCATGTAACACCCCAAAACTTAGGTATTTATTTTTACATGTTTTTAACATAAATACCTATCTGCTTTAGTGGCTAAGTGATTTTGGTGTGTTTGAGAGTGTCTGTGAAGTCCTCGTTTTGAGCATTGGGCTTGTGAAAAATTTTGGTTTTTGGGGAATAAAACCCTTGCCTTTAGTTGGTAGGTTTTGAAATAAATGTGGGTTAAGCATGTCATAAAAAGCCTTCTGGCCCAAGGGGTAAGTGGCGTGCTACCTGGGCCAGAGGACTGAGGTTTGAATCTTGGTAGTGGCAAAGGAATATTTATTTTGTTGTTGTGCTGTGGGAGGTGATGGAGTTTGACTGAAACACTAAAGTGGTTGAAGTGAATTTGAATTGACTGATTGAGGGGAGGTGTGATCAGGTGGAGAGATTTGAGGAGTACTTTGTGGAGAAAATCAAGGGATGAGGGAAGAGGTAGTAGTGTGCCGAAAGTGGACTTTGGCACTCAAGAATTCGGCTGGAGGGGGATTCTCTATTTCAGTTTTGTATGGTAAATGTGATGCTCTCTGCCGAAATATCTCTTTTCCCATTTTTGATTTTGCATTATTTTTTTCTCTCTAGCTGAATGTGGTAAGGGTGTCTACACTGTCTTTTTGGGTTGCATTTTTTGACAACCATTTTCTCCTTGGCCAAATACCCTTTTTGCTATTTTCTTTCCCCTTTTCTTCCTTCCTCTATGTTGGCCAAATAGACCTTAGTGCCTTACTTGATTTCCTTTCTCTCTTCTCCCCTAAATTGATTCTCATTTTCTCCCTCAAGTGTGGTTTTGCCGATTTTAGTTTGATTACTGCCGAAACCAGTCCTTTCTTCTACCGATTGACTCTTTTTTTTCTCTAAGTAAGTATAGCACTTGAAATTTTGGCTTTTGAGTTACTAAAGTGGGGTTTTTTTTACCTGTGTTTGACAACAATAAACCGAAGGTAAAGGCTATGCTAGTGCCGAATCCTCCTTCTATTTGGTTCTCTTGTTCTCCTTCGGTAAGTTCTATAAAAGAACCATTTTTCCCTTTCTTTTTCTGCCTTAGGTGTTAACTATCGTTTGGCAGTTAAGGAAAGACTTTGGAAACTCCTAATCAACCGTTAAAGTCTAAGATTCGAGGGGAATCACCATGGTTCGATTAAAGGTAACCTACTCTTTAAATGGATTGTGGATTTCAGGTTTTCTCGTTAACTATATGGTAGGACTAATAGTGATGTTTGATTGACCAAATGTAAGTTGGTGAGTGCCTGAACGTGACGAATTGAAACCAATTCTATACACACTACTAAATCATAAACTGGAAAAAGCCAGAAAAAGTATGAGAATTTGCACTACATGAGCGTGCACTCACTCATGGATGAACCGAACGCATAAAACGTGGGCGTTAGACTACCATTGCCACCATGAGTGATTTCATGGTCTTGGGTCGTTTTGGGCCATGTTGGGCCGAAATGGACCGTGTGGCCAACGGGCTTATGGGCCTCACACAGGTAAACCACACAAGCGTGTGGAGAATTTTGGGCCTAGCTGTGTAAATTACATGGCCGAGCCCATTTGGGCTAAGTGGGCCTCATGAGCGTGTAGGCCCACATGGGCCACATTATGGGCCTTGGGTCCATTTGCACTGTATGATTTTAAGGTTAAGGTCACCTGAGACGACTGTGGACCTACTGATGGGTTGGTAAGTACAACTAGACCCCAACTGATAAAATGACTATTATGCCTTACGGTAAAATGACTATTATGCCCTTATGTTATGTATGACCATATATGAGCATGCCATGATATATATATATATATATATATGTTGCATTCATGTGTGATATGTTGCATGGGATGGGATTATTATGATTGGAGGAAGTGTACTGTATTGGGCACTCTTTGCAAATCTTCTGCTTAGCCGCAAGGTGCTAATTTTAGAGTGTAAAGATGGGTGGGTGATTTTATCCCCACATGGAGTGATGAGCTGGACGGAGTAGAGTGTAGAGGTTGGATGGGTAGGACTTCTGTTTGCATGCTTAAACTGTTACTGGTACTGTTATGGGCTAAGGCCTACATTGATATTGTTATGGGCTAAGGCCCACATTGATACTGATACTGTAATGGGCTAAGGCCCAACTAAATTGAACTGTCATTGACTTGGACTTAGGCCCAGACCGTACTTGCCTAAAGGCATAATTGGTTGTTTATTTGCATGGGTTTACACACTAAGTTTTCATAAACTCACCCTTCTGTTTATCTGTACAAGTGATCCCCAGTCTTAGGCAGATCGATGCTACGAGGGATTCGGAGGTGGCCACACAATTGTATTCATTTATTTATTTAAGTTTACTTCCTACGGTTTTAATTGGGTTTTTATTATGTAATAAGGCCTTTTTAATTTTTAAATTTTAATTTAGAGATTTTACCTATTTTAATTTACATCTGAGTAGTGGTAGAGCGTGGTTTTCAAAAGATAATTGGTTTCAAAACACCACGTTTTCGTAACTTATAATAATAGCTTCCGCATCAAACTTGGTTTTAAAGTATGTAACAAACTAACATGGTTAACGCTCTATGAGAATAACTTGAGTTTTAAAAAGAACAAGATACCTTAATTTCAGTTAAAGAAATGATATTTTTGAAAAGCACTTCAATGTGACATCGCCAGATTCGACCATAATGTCTAGGCCGAGTTTAGGGTGTTACAGTCCACATATTTGGTGTGTGGGGTTGAATGGGCCTTTCGAGGTCCTAATTGGTGTGTTTGGTTGGATAAGCTTTAATAGCTCTTTTTGTGGTGTGGTCGAGGGACGGAGAGATGTGTTGGATGGATGGGTGGGTTTTTATTCGACTGCATTTCATTTGCATCTGTCTGAAATTTCTGAATGTAAGACTGGTTGTATGTAATTTGTTTGTCTTATTAGCTTTTGTGCTGAGATTAATTTGTGAACTTGGTGTGCTCTGATTGTTAAGATTTATTGGGACATTAGTCCAAGTGTGATTTCTGACACTGTGAGAGCTGGAAATCTGTATGCTTCTGATTTGGATTCTGTACTTCTATTTTAGTTTTGTTTTGGACTCACACTGAGCTCGAGTAGCTCACCCTCTTAGTGTTTCCTTTTCAGGTACACTTCTGAATTCTGAAGCTGGACTCAGTATGCGGAGGTCTCGGACAGTCTTGGAGAAACGATAGCAAACGTTATATTTTCAGTTTGTATTTTGACATTTCAGATTTTGAAGTGTAAGGATTTATAAAGTTGTGGTACAATTTTGAGTTAAGTTTTAATCGTTGTTGTTCCGCTTATATTTACATATACTATCTTAACTGAAATTTTAATAGCTGGTTTTAAACATTTAGGTATTATGGTTTTAGGTATGTTTGAATGTGTTTTAACCATGTGAATGTGATTGGAAATGGTTTGGTTTGTTGCAAAAGAAATGGAAGTTGAGAAGGCTTACATTAGGGGTCATTTTGGTAGCACACGGCTTGGGGCACGAGCTGCTACACGACACACACGACCGTGTGTCCTATTTATTTTTAGTGCAGGTTGGTCCATACGGTCTTAGAGAGTTACACGGCCTGGCGACACAGTCTTGTGACCTTACTTCGAATACTCACATCGGTAGGCACACGGGCTGGGACACGACCGTGTGACCCATACTCAAATTGTACACGATTAGCCACACGACCATGTTTCTAAGTCATACGGCAGTGTAATCCCTATTTTCAAAATTTTCAATTTTTTCTAGAATTTTTTTGTTTTGTTTCAAATTAGGCCCTAATTGTTTCCAAACTATTTTTAAGGCCCTATAGGCTTGGTTTAAGGTCCGTAAAGGTATTTATGCTTAGAATAAATGTTGGAATGAAATGTTAATTTTTTTAAAAATAGAGTAGTTGTCTAGGAAAATCTCTCCACTCCACTTTCCCATCTCTCACTCCCTCATTCTTTTGTGATTTTGAAATTTATTTCACGTGGGTTTCTTTTTCTTACATTTACCTTTTTTTTTTTTTTGCTTTGTTAGTTCTTTGTGAATTCTACCCACTTCGCTAGTTTTATCCAAATCAAATTCTATTCACAAGATTGCTCGTGCTTTTGTGTTTCGAACCTTGGGGGTGGTGAGAATCTTTTTGCTCGTGTCTTCGTGGGTATTCTAATTTTGTTTGGGTAAGAGATCGATTCGTCTTTTTTAATTTTGGTATTTTGTTCTTTTATTGATTGTTATGCTCAATCGAACAAGTGGTTGTTATATTGGGTTTGTTTTTAATTGTATCGATGTGCTTTTAGGAGACGATCAAGGGGCGTTCGGTGTTCCTCCAGCAACTTAGAATTCGAGTAGTGTTGTTCGTTAAACAGTAAGTGTACGAATTGGTTTAGGGAGGGTTGTTTAAGCTCGGTTGTGGTTAATTCTTAGTTAGATTTCGCGAATCATTATTGAAATTAGTGGTGTTTATTTGACATGTTTAGGTTCTAGAAATCTCGTGAGTGATTTTGCATCAAAATCGGACCAGGTGTGTAACGAAAAACCTGAAAAACAACGAATGGAAAAAGTCGAAAAAGTGGACTGTTGATGTCACACGGCCGTGTGCTCGATCGTGTGGTATGCCATGTACTAGACTATGTGAGACACACGGTCTAGGCCAATTGGGTCGTGTGGGCTATACAGCGTGTGGGTCACACGGGCGTTTGTGAGACCGTGTGGACAACACAAGCTAGCCATTTAAGCCGTATAGGCCACACGGGCACGTAGGCCCAAAATTTTAATTTTTTTCTTAATTCCATAAACATCGTTTGGATCGATCGTAGGCTTTCCTTAGGGTCTGTATGTTATAAATTAAGTTATAAAACACGAATTTTGACCATCTGTTAGTGTAAAATTAGATATAAATACACATGTTTGAAATGATATAAGATAAGTAAAATATGTAATATGTTATGTATGAACTAAAAATTGTTATGTATGGCCTGATATCCAATAAACATGACTTGAGTTTGATTTTAAACATGTATGACATATACATATCTGGCATTTGGTATATTTGTATATGCATTTGTGTATATCGAGAAAGTGTGGGCAGTATATAATAACCTGCAGTATTTGGTGGTTCAGCCACACATATTTCTGTAAACAACGATAAATCGCCTAATGATTTGGCAGCTAAGCTACAAATATTTTGAAAAAAGTCGTATCGACACTAAGCAGTGTGTAGGGTTGGATGGGTTTTTAATACCCTATATGGTATGTAGGGATGGTCGGAGATGGTGTGTAGCGGATGGGGGTAGGATTGTAAATTTGCATCTATTTATGTTTCTGTATGTGATATATGTTTTGTATATGCTCTATTATGAATTATGTTTGAAATTCAATCTGTGATACTGATTTAAAAAGTTACACACTGTGTAACACCCCTAACCCGTATCTATCGCCGAGACAAGGTTACTGAGCATTATCGAACTTTTCAGAACATTCTCAGATAAATCATGTCAATCACTATTCATTTACCGAGATCATTTATAAACTCCCTTGGACCACACGGGTGTGTGAGCCGTGCACCTTGGATAATTTTTGAAATGTCATGAAAAATTCTTAGAGTTTTCGATTAAGTCCCGACTCAATTCTAATGCTCGGATTTATGGTCTCGAGATCACTGTTCGATTTCATTGAAATTGGGTTATTACACACATTGAGTTTCGAAAACTCACTCTCTGTTTGTCTATCACTTTTAGGTGACTCTTAGACTTAGGCGGATCAGTGCGACAGGAGCTCAGTTATAATATTTTGCTACATTTGATTTATTTAAATATGGAATTAAGGTGTTTTGTAAATTTTGAACTATTTGGACACTTGGATTGTTTTGGTTTTAAACTTTATTATCGTTTTTTTTGCTCAAAATTGATTAACCATTTATTGAAGACGCTCGATTTTCCTACAAAACAATGGATTTTCAAACAATAAGTGGTGTTTTCCAAAATCTAACGCGCTAAAGATTTTTGGTGCAAACTTATATGTTTTAGAAAATGTAAACAGACAACCGTTTCACAAATCGGTTAAGAAAGATATGTTCTTAAATAAATCGGATTTTCATATAACAAAAGCTAATGACGCCTTTTCAAAACCAACGAATTCTGGGTTTTCAAATGAACTTGCAATAACATCTCGAGATCTGGCCATAATGTCTAGGTCGGGTTTGGAGTGTTACAATTCAACCCCTCTTTCAATTAAATTTCATAATACAATGCATCATTTTAATATATAAAATAAGATATCATAATATTGCTAAATTAATTCATCAAATTTTCATAAAAGGTTTAAGTAATATAAAGTAAATTTCTTGATATACTTGCAACAAAAATACTTGGATGAGTGTTTCTTCTTCCTTCTTTTCTCTTTTGCAACACCTTTGCCTTCATCTCCAATTTTTCCTTCACCCTTCTTCTCTTTCTCTTCAATAACATAATACACATACATATCATTCAATATCAAAACAAGAACCCTACACTATTTCCATGTATCAGAGTGAAATAAACATGAAATCTTTAAGAAATTTCATCGTCTTACCTTAACTTTTAAAATCCATAACTTTTCCTTTCTCATCAAAGTGTATCATTGCTATCACCACCAAAACTAATCATATCATGAAATTCCTATGATTGTTTTCCTAAAACCTTTGGTAGGATTTAAAGTTTAAAAGCTTGGAATGGCTAAAATGGTGGAGAAGGACTAAAATGAATAGAAAAAAAAATTTCTATGGATGGAAGAAGGTAACGTGAGAAGGAGGAAAGAAAAGAAAGATGATGGAATATTCCACACTTTTCTAATGAAATATTTATCCATCCTCCATTTTTTTAACATTTAACTAAAATAAAGCATATTCATCATTATTACTATTACATCACTATGTACTTCATGGTTAATTTACACTCCAAGTCCTTATTCTTTTTCTCATCCATCTAATTCCATTGTATCTTACTTTTAAATTTTGCACTATGGCCCAATACTTCTCACATTATTTCAATTTAATCCATTTTCTGATTTAATTTCTCTAAACTCAAAAGTCATTTTAATTTCCCATAGTATTTAATTATTTTCTCCTTGATCTTAATATTTTCAATTCTGTCTTCTTTGATGATTTTAAACACTTGTCAACTCAAATTAACATTGGAAAGAAAAGTATGAATAGATATCTTTTAGTAAGGATTAAATGTTAGTGATGTTACATCCATTTTCTAATTTATCTCTCATATACTTTATTCAATTAATCTGAATCAAATTTTAGTAAATCTAACATATATATTCCTAGAACAATACTTACAACAATTATAACTTACCATACATTGATGAACTAGCCACTTCATAAATTAACAATACTTACAACAATTATAACTTACCATACATTGATGAACTAGCCACTTCATAAATTGTATCTTAGGCTATATTTATTTGAATGAAAATAATTTTTGGAAAATAATTTCGGAAGATAAATTGATTTTTGGAAGAGTTGAAATTTTATGATATTTGGATGATTCAGATAAAATATTTTTCGTTGTTTGACAAATTTTCCTAAAATTATTTTTTAAAAGTTGTTTTAGTGAAACAAATACAACATAAATATATTTAGTACAAAATATTATAATAACATTTCCTTTGGAAAATCAAATTTTATTTTATAATAATTTATATCATATATAAACTTAATAATGAATTATGTCTAATTAAAACTTAATTTAAATTACATAGATTACATATATACGAGTGAATAATGACACTTTAGAGTTGAAGAGATAAGTAAAGCTAAGCATGATTTAAACAAATACTCATATTTATATAATTAAAATATTCAGATTTTATACTATAAAATATTTATTATTAAATCATTATTTATTATTAAATCACTAATATAAATATTTTTCAATAATATATTAAGAATACTATTTAGAATTTAAACATTAAAATATTATTGTTAAAATTTATTATTAAAATAAAATTTTAATATTAAATAATTTATTAAAATAATATATCATTTTAATCATATTAATAATATATTATATGATTAACTATAAATAATTTTTGAAATAAAATATAAATAATTAAATATGTATTTTAAATAATATTCAACATTATAATATTTTATATTAATATTTAAAAATTAAAAATATTTTTATTAATATAATAATATTAAGCTTGATCAAGTTAATTTTATATAAAATAAAATTACTCATAAATGAGCTCTTTTCGAAAAATGACTTACATCTCTTAAAAAGTAAATCAATTTATAATAAGATAGACTTATTTCTTATTAACTAAGTTGCTTTTTATGAAACAAACAAAGTAAAATGTAAAAAATATTTTCTGTCCTTTTTTTATAAAACAAACGAAACCTTAGTATACAAACTCGTAAGTGAGAAGCATACTTTAATAAATGCGAGATACAAAGTTTGGAACTTGAAAAGTAAAGGGAAGAAAGTTCTTGAAAGAACCATACAATAAAGTTTGTGAATTTTAATTAGCATTTTATTTATTTGGTTTTATTATTTATTTATTATTATTATGATGAAGTTGATAAATGAATTGGATATTTGAATTATACATACCTTTTAAAATAGATTAAATTATTAAAAATTCTGATTTTTAAAGAAATTTAACTGTTTAGGTCGATTTCTATGATAGTTATTGGAATAAGTCGATTTTAAAGTGAGAAAACTAGGCGCATTTTTAGTAGGGTGTTTAGCCACCTTGTGATATTTTTGACAAATCATCCCTTTAGGTCATATAGTTAAATGTTAGTACTTTTCTCATCGAGTCTTGAGTTCAATTTCTCTCCTACTCATTTTTTTTTTTTTCATGTTGCTTCAAGCTTTTTGATATGTGGATGAAATAATAGAAGTGAAATACATAGAAATTTGATATGTGAAATAAGATATTGAGATAAACTGTGTGATTAAAGTGTAAGAAGAAATAAAATTGATTTAATATGATCAATTAGTGAATATTGAACTTTTATGACAAAAAAATGACTAAATTGATAAATTATGAAAGTTTATAAGAAAATATTTGATAAATGAAGAATGTAGTAGATAATTTAACATCCTGGTGCTTTGATCCGATGTTTAGGTCGGGTATGGGGGTGTTATAGTGAACCTTATTAGTTTGAAAAATGTTTTAGGGAAAAAGATTTGGTAAGATATTTTACAAAAATAAGTAGGTAATTTTATATTGACTACAAAATCTTTTACATTGACCATCCTATTTTATATGAAACAAACATAGGAAAAGGCTGAAAATACTTGTGGTAAAAATTTTTATGTTGAAACAAATGAAGTCTTAGTCACATCAACAAAACTTAATGGCCAAACTTGATCATAGTTAATTAAGGGGCTTCGTTGATTAATTTTTCATCTTTAAGAACTCAATTGAAGGCTTAAATTTTTTTGGGTAATAAACTAAGGGTAAAAATTAAGGGTACAGGAGGTCAGAGTTTCCGTCGAATCTTTTGTTACTTTGGGGTAAAAATTGACGTGAAAAACTTGTAACATGCAATCCTTTCTGGATTTCGTTCCTCTGTTCAAGGCGTAGCAGGGTTGTTGCCCTCATTGACTAAATGGGAGAATTGCCTTCTAGGTCTTCCCAAAAATTAAAACATTGAATTTAAGATTTTCTAGTCTTTCATTAAATGGAATAATTTAATTTGATTTTTAACACATTTTTGTTTAGTTTTGGCAATTATAAAAATATGATTATAATGTTAAGACTAAGTGATAGGGCTTGGTTCATGGGCCATTTTTATAATGTTAACATTTTGATGAGATACGAAGGTTGTTCCATTTTGGTTCATCAAGGTACTGTTGTTACAAATTAAGGTTGTTAAGCAGCACAAGTGTTAGCACTTAAATAACATAAATTTGATTATACTCATACTCCTAATATGCCACAAAATTTCAAAGATGCCAATTAAAGTATAATTCATATTATTTTGGTATTTAATTATAAAGTATGGGTAGCTTAAAGCTTTTTTGCTACATTATTAACTTTTTACCTTCAACAAATTGGTTTTAGATTATAGCAAGGATTTAAAATTAATTTATTTTTTAAATTAAACAAGGAGAGATATTCAATTTTAAAAATCCATAGAGTATAGGAATTGAACCAAATAGTCCGAGTGTCAACTTTGTGGGTTTTAAAAGATGATTAGACCGTGGACCAAGCCTTTAAGGGCCTCCTACGTTTATTTATATTGATTCGAGCCCATTCTTAAATGCAATTTTATTTGGTTCTTCATACGTTGAAACATCCGACTAGAGGTGCAGTCGAGTTTATCTAAGCCCAATACTTTCAGTTGAATATTTTTATTTAAGTTTTAACTCGGCTCGAGATATAATAAAATTACTTGAATTCGAGTTCAATTAAATTCAATTACCAATTTATATGCCTAAGCTCAAGCTTAGTTCGATAATTAAGCTTAGGGTTTATAATATATATTAAGGGTAATAATGTAATTTAATAATATAAAAATATCAAAAGCTTGATAAGGCTTGTGATCTATTCAAGTCGAGTATTACTAAACCCAAACCTAGCTCAACTCGATAATTACCGAATTGGATTTGATTTTTTCGAGTGAAATTGAGTAGCTTGCGAGCACCAATAGTTGCTATATTCATTCTGAGTATCACTAGAAAAAGATAGGGTTGTATCTATGAACTAATAAATGCAAAACAAATGTTTCTTTATACTATGTTATTAGTATTTTAATATTATTTATTAATATATGTTTTTAAGAAAATTATTTCTTAAAATATATTTTTTAGGGATACCTTAACACTCACAAGTGTTTAGTTCTTTATGGTGTCAAATCACTAAAATAATCCATTCCATGCAAAGGGTCTTACACCCACAAGTGTGAAGTTTAGTTTTGGAAGGTTTGACCAGGATATTTATTCGTTTGTTTGCCTAACCAATCCCATTTAGTACAGCGGAAGTCGATTCCCATGGTTGTTGACTTCCACTCTATAAATACCCACCCTCCCTTCCTTTTCCTTCCCTCCCACCAAAACTTCTCAATCTCTTAAGATCACTATACTAACAAAATTGCTTTTATTTTGTATTTTTCAGGGGGCAATGACGAACCACACTACCAACTGTGCCTTCAATATGGTGAAATCTCCAACTCAATCTTTTTTTTATTTTTAAGTTATTGAAATAATATTTATATGATTTTTTGAAATTATATTACACTTCTGTGATATTTGTTTAACAGTCGATAGATTGAATTCTTCGGGTCCAACACAATTTAAACTTCCTAGAACCCGATCTTTATATCGAGGAATGCTTGAAGGATGTGGTTTATTAGTGGCATCTATGATGGAAAGTATAACTCCTTATACTCGATCCGATCGTCAAGTTCGGGTACCCAATGTCATAGTCAAATCAAATAACTTGGCATGACTTCTAGTTTGACTTATAATAAATATTTTGGCTCTATTAAAATTACAAGATGTAGCTTCAGCTAAAAAAAATCCTCATCATTCTAACGCTTCAATTATTACAATTTTATTACATTCGCAGATCTAACAGTATTTATAATTCTGACTTAAGTCTATAACACGAATACATCTGATTTGATCCCAAGGCATAGCCTCTAGAAATTTTCCTCTCTATATACATAAATGACATTTACGTCCACCCCTCAAACTAGATGTGTCTAGCTTGATCCATCCCCTTGATTCTTGGGTTAAACCTTTATGTTGTAAATAAGCAGTATTTTCGTAAGTTCAAATGAACTTAGTGAGCTTCTGTGAAAATAATGCACAATAATCTTTTGTAAACTTTAGGAAATAAAATATTTAAATAAAAAATTTCCAACTCCCTATCTATCCTTGGCCTTCTATAGATCTCACCGGCATGGTTGTTACTATAACAGCCCGACTTAAGGCCTAGTCGGAATAGTGGTGCGAGACCACAAGTCCGAAGAAAAAATATGTGTTTAAATGATTTTATAAGGCTTATAAGGTATTTGTATGGTTATGTGAAAATTTCATGAAGGAATTTTATTAATTAGTGAACACATTGTCCATTAGGACTAAATTGCAAGGATTAGAAAATATGAGATCCTAGAAGGTTTAAGTATGAAATAGAATTATAAAAATTATTAGAAGTCCTTATTTAGCAATTAGACCATTATATGAAGATGGACAAAACTGGACATAGGAAGGAAAAATCTTAAGAAATAATCATTAAGGGCATTTTTGTCATTTGGTAGATTAAAGAGTTAAAAGGGAAAAGAAGTCAAAATTAGTGTCCATCTTCCTCCCCCTTGGCCTAAAATCACAAAGAAGACATAGCTAGGGTTTCTTCATCTTCCAAGCTTGATAGTAAGTGCATCATAACCCCGTTTTTAATGTTCTTCGTATTTTTGAAATCCTCGTAGCTCGGTTTAGCTATTTCTAGCTATATTTTGCATCGAATATCTTGTGGAATTCCTTTCACGCCTCGGGTTGAATTAGAACGAGCTTGGTCAAAATCTTCTTCAACTTGTCGAAACTCTCCTGCTGCTTCTCAGTCCAAATGAACGGAACTCCTTTTCTTAACAACTTGGTCATCAGTGCTGCGATCAACGAAAATCCTTCTACAAATCTTGGTAGTTCGCCCAAGCCAGAAAACTAGAATCTCGGCCGACTTAAGCGGCTTATCCAAAAGCGCCTCAATCTTTCGAGATCCACTCTAATCCCTGGTGACACCACATGACCCAAGAAGGTCACCTCCCTAAGCCGAACTTAACTTACTAAACTTAGCATAAAGCTGCTTCTCCCTCAGAATCTGCAACACAACTCACAAATGCACATCATGCTCCTCCTCAGTCTTTGAATACACCAAGATTTCATCTATGAATACTACGACAAACAGATCCAGATACTGCTGGAACACCCTATTCATCATATCCATAAATGCTGTCGGCGTGTTAGTCAACCCAAACGACATTACTAGAAAATTATAGTGCCCATACCGAGTACGAAACGCCGTCTTGTAGATATCCGCCTCCTTCACCTTTAATTGGTGATACCCAGACCTTAAATCGATCTTCGAGAATGCCGATGCACCCTTCAGCTGATCAAACAAGTCATCTATCCGTGGCAACGGATACTTGTTTTTGATCGTCAACTTATTCAATGGCGGTAGTCTATACACATCCGCGTAATCTTGTCTTTCTTCTTGACAAAGAGTACCGGTTCTCCCAAGGTTAAACACTTGGCTCGATAAAGCCTCGGTCCAACAACTCCACGGATCCGAGCCTTAAGCTCTACTAACTCTTTTGGCGCCATCTATACGGAGTAATGAACCTTTGGCGCGATTACGGTAATATGATCTATCCGAACTCCACCTCACGATCCGGTGGCAATCTGAAGCTCCTTTGAAACACATCAACAAATTCCTTAACTGTTCGGACCTTCCTTCTGAGACTCCTTAGCCTCAAGGCATACATATGAACCGTATATGCTTCATGCCTTCCCGACCATCTTCCGACTTTCAAAGCAGACACCACGTTGGATAAGTAATCTCTTCTATTACCTATCATGACCACCTCATCACCCTTAGCGTCCTTAAAACCATGCACTTAGCGCGCAATCCAACCTCACAGGTACTTAACCAACGGTCCATCCTAAGAATCGGTCGAACTCTCCAAGCGGCGGTTCCATGATTAGCCTCAAACACTACCCCTTGGAGTTCTAGGGTACATCTCTATCTGACTTATCTATAACTCTGAGTGACCTAGAGGGCTAATTACGGTCATCGCCTAGAAGATATCTTAGAGTCTAAATCCATGGTCTTCACTATGCTACTATAGCGTATGAATGCGTTGAACCCACATCAATCAAAGCGATAAATGGAGAACCGATCAAGAGCGTCACGGTTATGGCGTCGGTGCATCGCCTCTCTACTCGGCCTTCGCATACACTAACCCAAGCTGTCTTGCCTCGAATTACCGCACCTCTACCCGGTGCTCCATGACCCCACCAGAACCATTACCTCCTCTACCATTACCACGACCCTCTGCGGTGGTGGTCTATTGTCCGGCGAAATCGACCACGACCTGGGTGAATCCTAGCCAACTTACGCGGACAGGTCCCTCACCACGGTGGCCCAATGAACCACACTCAAAACATCCTCTTCCACCAGTCCAACATCCTCCCAATGAGCTTTCCCACAGCGGTTACCTTTGTGGGTCCACGATTAGCGACACGAACCTACAGGATGATTCGCCCTCTGTCTAGCCCTTTTTGAGGATTACACCGACCCGGAAGATTCAAAACTCCTCTTATGGATGTTCCTATCAAGTTACGCCTCACAGACTCTTTAACCCTTTCGGCTACCTTAGCCTTTTCTACCGGGATAGCAAACTCACGCTCTGTTGTGGAGCAATCGGCAATCTTAATTCATCTTTCAAACCATCCTCGAATGAACACACCTCTCGTGTTCGGTAGCCACAATGCCCTAACATCCGATTGACCTCAAGAACTACGCTCGTACTACGACACGGACTTACTCCCACATACGACCTCGCCTAAATGCCTTAGTTGATCATCAATGTAGCTAGATCCAATGTACTTTTTCGATATCCTTAAAATAATCAAAGTAAGATCTTACTCTGCGTTCCGAACAGTGAGCCACCAGGTAGACTCATCTCGAGAAGCGATACTATTAGCTTCTCTTCAGCGGTCGAGTCCAAATCGTCCATGATCGCTCCATTGCCTCCAGCCAATACTCGGTAGTCTTTGAGAGCCACACCAGACACACCTCCGGAATACCTCGACATTTTACTCGAGTCGTTCAGTCTGATTTTTCGAGCTCTGCGCTCCACCACTCTAGCTACCCTTTTGGAACTTCGCAGTCGCGTCATGACTGCGTCGACCAGGTCATTCACGAAACTCACCACCTCCAGCTAGTGGTGATGCAGGTATCTCATTCTCGGACCCTGACGGACCCTCTTGATTGAAGCATCATCCCACCAGACCCGTCCACGACCCGTCCTCCCCGGCGCTCATGATTAAAATCTCGTCTTGTCGATTAGAAGTTTATACATTAGTAAATATTCCACTGTCTTTAAAGGCAAGAGTCTTATGAATATCTCTTATTAAAGAAGTTTTGTTTTCGCGAGTCCACAGAGTCCTATCGATTTCAGTTTCTAAAGTAATCTACTACCGCTAGTCATTCAGTCACATCATATCAAAAATCTCAAGCAATAGTAAGGGGTACTTACCTAGGCGGATTGGTGCCGGAGTCTCGGTGCCATGCCTTTCAAACCATTTATTTTAAAACAACATCACTTAAACCAACCTTTAAAAACATTTTGGGCCTCGGGCCCACAGCCGAGCCTTTGAACTTAGCTCTGATACCACAATTGTAACACCCCAAACCCGGCCAAAACACCACGACCGAATCTGGTATGTTACGGGGAAATTCGTATTTGAGAGGTTAGGTTTAGGTTAGGACTAAATTGCAAGATTAGAAAATATGAGATCCTAGAAGGTTTAAGTATGAAATAGAATTATAAAATTATTAGAAGTCCTTATTTAGCAATTAGACCATTATATGTTGAGATGGGCAAAACTGGACATAGGAAGGAAAAATCTTAAGAAATAATCATTAAGGGCATTTTTGTCATTTGGTAAATTAAAGAGTTGAAAGGGAAAAGAAGTCAAAATTAGTGTCCATCTTCCTCCCCCTTGGCCTAAAATCACAAAGAAGACATAGCTAGGGTTTCTTCATCTTCCAAGCTTGATAGTAAGTGCATCATAACCCCGTTTTTAATGTTCTTCGTATTTTTAAAATCCTCGTAGCTCGGTTTAGCTATTTCTAGCTATATTTTGGGCTAGGGATTATGTTCAAAAATTTACCCATGTATGACATGTATGTGTTTCGATGTTTTATGGAAGATTATGAAAGTTTGATGTAGGATAAATATCTTTTCCTAAGTGATTTTCATGAAAAATCTATGTAAGGACCAAATTGCAAAAGTTATGAAAATGGTCATACATGAGTAAAATAGTGGAAATTTAATGTTTTTATAATTGAGAATATGATTCCGCTAGGCTTGAAATGCAAGAAAGTTGAATAAAAATAATTTTACGAGCCTAGGGGCAAAAGTGTAATTTTGAGAAAGTTTAACGGTAAAAATGTAATTTTTTTGAAGTAAGATTTATGAGTCAATTTATTCTTAAATTGACATTATAGATCAAGAAACACGAAGCCCAGACCGAAACCGAGGCAAAAACAAGGTTAAAGACTAAATTGCACAACTCTACACATTTTGAGTACCGAGGTAAGTTTGTATGAATTTAAAGCTACATATTACTTTTACAATTAAATTACTTACTATGTCTTAAAATGTACATTATTATCATAAATTTGATTGACAATGCCTAATACGAAAATCAATGAGAATAAGTAAGTGAAAGTTCCAGTTGAAGATTCGAAATAACGAGAATACCTATGTCATAACATGAAGCAAGGAAAGCCTGTGTAAGACCATGTCTGGGACATGGCATCGGCATCAAGGAATGTAGGTCCTGTGTAAGACCATGTCTAGGACATGGCATCGGCACCAAGCTTAGATCCTGTGTAAGACCATGTCTGGGACATGGCATCAGCATCGAATAAGGCAAGGACATCATGTAAGTCCATGTCAAGACATGACATTAATAAGTTACTATAAGGCAAGGATCCCATGTAAGACCATGCCAATGCATGGCATTGGTGAGTTCATAAGGCAAGGATACCACGTAAGACCATGTCAAGACATGGCAATGGTAAGTTTCAAAGGAAACATATAAGGAAGGTCTCGTATAAGACCATGTCTGGGACATGGCACCGACATCAAGCTAAGGAATTTCGTGTAAGACCATATCTGAGATATAGCATCTATATCATAAGGCGATCCCATGTAAGACCATATCCGGGATATGGCATTGGCATCGAGATTCATGTTTGACGAGATTGAGTATCCTCCGACATTCTGAGTAATTTAACGGGCAAAAAGACAAGTATGAAAGAAGTAACAAGAAAGCTAAGTAAGAAAAATAATACAAGTTAAGTTATTCAAGAATGATAAGGAATTCAAACTAAGTTAAGGGAGATAATGAGTTGAATTTCATGATATATTAGCAAAAGTGCTAATCCATGTGATTAAGTGATACAGGTACCCTAATTTAATTACAAGTATGAAATTATAATGTGGTAAGTGATGAGAAAGAGAAAGTAAGAGTAAGTAAGTTCAAGCACTTGAGATTTATGTTGCTTTAGACTTATGAGGGATGAGTTTAATTATAAGTTATTATATTATTTTGTTAAATCCTCAAGCAAACTTACTAAGCTATATACTTACCTCTCTCCTTTCCCTTTTTCCATGTAGGTTCTCCAAGTTAGCTCGAGGATCACAGACGTCGGAGCTCGGATCACACTATTATCCACTAATTTGGTATATTAAAGTTAATTAATTTTGAGTATGACATGTATAGAAGTTTAATCATTTTGGTCATGATATATTGTGAGTTAAAGGCTTGGTTATTAAGATTATACATTCTTTTGTATATGACCATTGGAAGTTGTTCAATATTTGTTAAGTTATATACCCTTTCACGATGATAAGTTTGTGCATTTAAGTTTATGCAATGGATGGAATAATTGAGTTGTTTAAGATAGTATAAGTGTGTTTATGTTTTAGGGTGGCAATTGGCTTGGAAAATAGCCCTATAATTGTCCACACGGGTAGACATACTGGCATGTGTCTATGCCGTGTGTGACACACGATCAGCCCCATGGGTGTGTTGATAGGTCGTGTGTCCCCTGCATTAATTTATAAAAATACACACGTTACATGGGCCAACACACGGGCGTATGCCATGGCTGTGTGCTATTAAAAGTATGATGACATCATAAATAAAGAGCTCCACGGGCAGAGGACACAGGCGTGTCAAGGCCGTGTGAAGGACACGGGTTATAGATATGGGCGTGTGCTCAACTGTATGAAATAAGTCCGTGTCGACCACGGGTGTCGAACACGGGCATGTCTTAGGGCACACGGGCGTGTCCTTTGGACAACACGGACGTGTGGCCCCTATTTAGGAAAAAATTTTAAAGGAGTGCCAAAGTTCCCAGATGAATCTCGAAACCTTCTAGATGTACGTATAAGGCCTCGAAGGCCTATGAAAACGTATAAGGCCTTGAAGGCCTATGAAAAGTATGTTATTAGTAATAAAGAAAAGTTTTAAGGTGGAAAGAAATTTTATATCCCAATAATACATGTTTAAGGAAAGTCAAGTATCGTAGTGCCTCGTATCCTGTCGTGGCGTTGGACACGGGTAAGGGGTGTTACATTTAGTGGTATCAGAGCTACGGTTTAGTCGATTCTAGGACTAACGTAACGTAAGTATGAGTGTAGCTATACATGCCACACATAAAAGTATTTATATATTGATAGTGTGATGACTCCTGACGACTTAAATTGTATTTCATATAGTAAATGGATCCTGAAAGAGCTGCGGCGGAGTTGTATAAAGTAATGCACCGGCTTCCGCTGAAGGGACAGTGCCAGATAAAAATAAGAGTAGACCCAAATAGTAAGTCAGAGAGGAGGAGAAGAGGCTAGGGAAGCCTTTCTCCACATGATGAATGCTTGGTATCTGAGTTAGATTCGCACAAACCGAATGCACCACCCCTCTCGCCGCCTATTCCTCAGCCTACCCCTGTAGCCCCTCAAGTGGTAGAAGTAGTAAGAAGAGAAAAGCCTCCGGTAGACAAAATCCGAAAGTAAGGAGCTGAAGAATTTTGGGCTAGTAAAGATGACGATCCGAAAAGGGCAGAGTTTTAGCTTGAAAATACCATCAGGGTATTTAATGAGTTGTCGTGCACACCCAAAGAGTGCATAAAGTTGTAGTTTCTCTATTAAGAGATTCTACATATCAATGGTGGAATACTCTTGTATCGGTTGTACCAAGGGAAAGGGTCACATGGGAGTTTTTTCAAGAAGAATTCAAGAAGAAGTACATTAGTCAGAGATTCATCGATCAGAAAAGGAAGGAATTCTTAGAACTGAAACAAGGTAAAATTTCGATGTGAGTATGGCGTGAGTTTGTAAGGCTCGATAAATCATAGAAAGTGTATATCCACTGAAGCTATCATGTGCAAGAGATTTGAAGACGGACTAAACGAAGACATTAAATTGTTTGTTGTTGTCCTAGAATTGAAAGAATTTGTTATACTAGTGGATCAGGCTTGTAAAGCAGAAGAATTAGTAAAGAGAAAAGAAAAGTTAAAATGGAGTCTCGTGACTCAAGAAAGAGACGATGAGAGTAAGTCATTTCGGTCATCGTATAAGAAGTCAAGAGATTTCTCTACCGTCAATTTGCTTGATCGGGTTTTCAAGCAAAGGCAAGAGTAAGCATGATTAGGGAATAAGGCTCGAGACTACTTGATCGCTAGTGTAGGAATGTACGATCTAATAGACCATAATGCCACAAGTGTAGCAGACGACACCCCGTGAGTACCGAGCACATGAGAGTCCTTATTTTAAGTGTGGTTCCCAAGATCACTTTATCAGAAAATGTCCTAAAATGGTTGAAAAAAGAAAAGGTTCAGAGTGCAAGACCAGGAAACACTAATAGGGGAAAGTAACAAAAGAACCCGAGAAGTGGGGTGAGTAGTAAGGGTACACCCCGAGAGCAGACTGTAAGACTCAAGGGTAGAGCACCTGTAAGGACTTACACTATTTACGCTCGTGAAGAGGCATCATCTTCTGATGTAATTACGGGTACATTTTCTCTTCATAACACTAATGTTGTTGCCTTAAATGATCCGGGGTCTACCCATTCATATATTTGCATGAAATTAGCATCTAGCATGAGTATACCTGTTGAGTACATAGAGTTTGTGATAAAAGTGTCTAATCATTTAGCAAAAGTGTATTAGTTGATAAAGTACGCAAAGATTTCCCATTAATAATTAGGGGTAATTATTTTAAGGCTAATCTCATGCTATTACCATTTGATGAATTTGATATTATTCTTGGTATGGACTAGTTAACTGCTCACGATGTGACAGTGAATTATGGGAAGAAATATATTGAGTTGAGATGTGAAAATGGGGATACTCTTTATGTTGAATCAGATGAATAGGACAGATCGCCGGTAGTGATTTCTTATATGTCGACTCAGAGGTATGTAAAAAAAGGGTATGAGGCATATCTTGCCTTTGTGATGAATGCTAAAGAAACCAAGATAAAGATTGAATCGGTACTGATAGTATGTGAGTACTCAAATGTTTTTCTCGAGGAATTTCTAGGATTGCCTCCGGTTAGAAAGGTTGAATTTGGCATCGAGTTAGCTCCCGGTACTGTACCAATATTAATTGCTCCTTATAGAATGGCTCTAACTGAGTTGAAGGAATTGAAGGCACAGTTGCAAGAATTGATAGACAAGGGTTTTGATAGACAAAGTTGTTCTCTATGGGGTGCTTCGGTATTATTTGTGAAAAAGAAAGATGGCTCCATGAGATTATGCATAGATTACAAGCAGCTGAATAAGGTAATTGTGAAGAACAAGTACCCATTGCCGAGGATCGATGATTTTTTTGATCAATTGAAGGGAGCCACTGTGTCCTCTAAGATAGACTTGAGGTCAAAATACTATCAGCTGAGAGTAAAAGACTCAGATGTGCCGAAGACTGCATTTCAGACGAGGTATGGGCACTATGAATTTTTAGTCATACCTTTTGGTTTACCTAATGCTTCGATGGTGTTTATGGATCTAATGAGCCGCATCTTTCGGCCATGCCTAGATAAGTTTGTGGTTTTTTTTATTGATGATATATTGATATATTCCCGAGATGAGGCTGAGCATGCCGAGCACTTAAAAATAGTTTTACAGATTCTACAAGATAATCAGTTGTATGCCAAGTTCAGTAAAAGTGAATTTTAGCTTAAGAAAGTTAGGTTTCTGGGACACATTGTTTCGGGAGATGGAGTCTGAGTTGACCGAAATAAGATCTCAGCCATCATTGATTGGAAACCCCCAAATTAGCTGGCTACTATAGGCGGTTTGTCAAGGGGTTTTCCATGATAGCGACTCCAATGAAAAAAACATTACAGAAAAATATAAAGTTTGAATGGATGGAAAAATGCCAACAAAGTTTTGAGAAATTGAAGGCAATGCTGACAGAGGCTCTAGTTCTAGTACAATCTGAGTCGGAAAAGAATTTGTGATTTACAGTGATGCATCCTTAAATGGATTGGGCTATGTACTAATGCAAGAAGGTAGGGTAATTGCATATGCCTCCAGACACCTAAAGCCACATGATAGGAATTATTCGGCACATGACTTAGAGTTAGCTGCTATTGTTTTTGTATTCACTACTGAGAAAAGCAGACTTTTAGCGGCGTTTTAGTGGCGTTTTAAACAAAAACACCACAAATATTATACATTAGCGGCGTTTGGAAAAAAGCATAAAAAAAAATAAGCGGCGTTTATTTACAAAAGCGCTAATAATGATATATAGCGGCGTTTATTTGTAAAAGCGCTAAAAATCGATCTTTAGCGTACGCTTTTATAAAGCGCCCTAAAAATCGATCTTTAGCGGCGCTTTTATAAAACGCCGCTAAAATCGATCTTTAGCGGCGCTTTTATAAAAGCATCTAAAAATCGATCTTTAGTGGCGCTTTTATAAAAGCGCTAAAAGTCTAAAGTTTTTTGGATACATATGGTGATTGTTTTAAATTTATATATTAAATAATTTCTTATATAATTTTGATTCTAGTTTAAATTATTTAAAAGAAAAATATTTGATAAAAATGAAAAAAATATTAAATAATTTCTTATATTAATTTTAAAATGTTGAATTAATTCTCATGATTGTTTAGGGTTTATGGTTTAGCATATATAATTTAAGGTGTAAGGTTTACGAGTTACTATTTTAATGTTTAGAGATTATGGTTTAGGGTTTTAGGGTTTAGGGTTTAGGGTTTAGGGTTTAGGGTTTAGGGTTTAGGGTTTAGGGTTTAGGGTTTAGGGTTTAGGGTTTAGGGTTTAGGGTTTAGGGTTTAGGGTTTAGGGTTTAGGGTTTAGGGTTTAGGGTTTAGGGTTTAGGGTTTATGGCCGGATAGAGGATAGGGGTTATGAGTTTAGATTAAATTAGTGTATTATAAGCTTTGTTGTTTATGGTTTGGGGTTTAAAAGATTTATGGCAGGTTAGGTTATGGTTTAGGCGGGTTTATAGTTTAATTTTTAGTTTTAGATCTATATATTGGGTTTAGGGTTTAGTGCTTAAACCATATCGAACAACATAGTTAGAGTGTTAGTGTTTAGAGATTTAAGTGTTCAGTAATTTGATAAAAGAGGTAAAAATCAAATTCTTTTAGGGTTTAAGGTTTGCAATAAGATTATTTTTTAATTACTTTTGCACCTTGCAATATATGTATGAGTTGCGGTTTAGGGTTTAAGGTGTATGAATAAGGGTTTAGGGTGTATAATTTGTGTATATATACACAAACATGTTACAAAACACTGTCGTTTTAGGGTTTAGGGTTTAGGGTTTAGGGTTTGTATAGTTTTAGTGGCGTTTGTTCCAGAAAACGCCGCAAAAATGTGACAAAACACTGTCGTTTTATCTTGTCCCAGTTTTAGTGGCGTTTTGTCAAAAACACATAAATAATTTGTATAGTTTTAGTGGCGTTTGTTCCAACAAGCGCAAAATGGTTACAAAAATCTTGTTTTATATTGTCCCATTTTTAGTGGCGTTTTGTCAAAAACGCCGCAAATAATTTTGTATAGGTTTAGTGGCGTTTGTTCCAACAAGCGCATAAAATGGTTACAAAACACCGTCGTTTTACTTATTGTAGTTTTAGTGGCGTTTGTTCTTAAAGCGCCGCATATAATTTATATCGGGTTAGTGGCGTTTGGATATAAAAGCGCAAATATGTCACAAAACACTTGTCGTTTTACTTATTGTAGTTTTAGTGGCGTTTGTTTATAAAACGCCGCTAATAATGTTATATCGTTTTAGTGGCGTTTGTTCCTTAAAAGCGCGCAAATATATCACAAAAACTTCTTAGTTTTATAACATGAGTATGTAAAGCGCGCCATTTTTATTAGTGGCGCTTGAATAAGCATACAAAATTTATATAGCCAAAGCGTCCTTTGTTTTAATTAGCCCTTGCCTATCTTTTCTTTCCCTCTTTGGTATCGATTCCCCAAATCGATTCCCCAAACGATTCCTCTTTCCTCTTTGATATCGATTCCCTCTTTAATTAGCGAGTTCTTTCTCCTTTCTCCCTTTCTCCCTTCTCGGTCCAACACCCAGCCAGCAAATCATTTTACCGTCGCCCCAATCCACGGCATTAGTTCGGATTTGTGGCTTGACAAGGAATTTCTCAAAGAGGTATGGAATTTGTTTTCCATTTGTTTTCCTTGGCATTATAGTTTTCCTAAAACCATGAGGTTGGTGTTATAATACACTAAATTGGAATGGTCAAGAGATATTTTTGCCCTTTGTTTTTGTTTCTCTTACATTTCTTACCTCGTGTATTCTCATTAATCAATTCAATGCTTGTCAAGGTATATTGTATTCTTGTGTCTTCGTGTAATGTGTTAACTTTGTAGCTTTAGCATTGTAATTTTACTTAGTGAATAGATCTTTGTGTTATTTTGTTGTTTGATATCATGAGGTCTCATCGGTGGTGATAGGAAGCTTGTGTTGGAAGGGCTTCTTGATGAAGCCATTTGCTCTCTGCGTTGAATATGGTAAGAAAATTCTTAGTTGTGCAGCATGTTTATTCATTTCTTTTAGTTTTCTCACTACTATGATTCATTGAACAAAATTCTCCATGCAGATTAAATGCATTGCTTATCTTTAATGCTCGTTTCAAAGTTTTTTCGATAAAGCTTGGCTCTGCTGCGGTTTTAGTTGTCTTGTTTTAAGTTGAATGTTTATTTGGTGGAGTAGATGAAATAGAATCAAGCAAATAACATGGAGGCAATACATTGTTTTCGGCCTCTGTCATTAGGATTGTGTCCTAAGAAGAAACATAGCAATTGTGATACTTTGATAACATCTATGAATTTAGTAGATTTGATGTCATCTTTATTGAGCTTCATTTGTGATGCATGGGCTCTTTGAAAATTAATGAAGAATCTCTTCCGTTTTACGAAAGATGTTGCCATAGGTTTTATTATGGTATTTATTTTCCCTTTGCTAAGAAGGAGAGTTATATGGATTTGATGTTTCTTCTTACAAAAATGTGTTTTGTGAGTCAAATTAAGGAAAGAGATAATTAAGTCTTATCTATTATAATATAATTGAATCTTAAGATAAAAGACATATTTGATTGGTTAAATTAAAATTACATCCAACTAGATCCAAAATAAATGAATCTTAAGTTAATTTATAGATTAATTATCTTGTGATGATCATTGTGCTACTTTAATAATAAGTGAATGATTATATATGTATGGCTTATATACTTAGATGTATTGATAACCAATGTATCTTGGAGTAGTAAGCAAAAGGTTGGTACATTTGGTATATAACTTATATATGATCTGATTTCACTTATAGATAGTTGAATTATAGTTTTCCTAAAACCATGTTTCACCATGTGAAATTTTGGCCTTATCGATAATTAACGACCACGTCGGTACATTAGCGGTTAATGCGAAAACCATTAGTTAAAGGATTTTTAACGTCTAAGTGTCACCTTGAGTAATGAAAATTATATCTTGATAACATTATTATAGTTAGCGACACATTCCCATTCTATCTGCGATAATGAACACAAATCGGGCTTCACCTATTATTGTTATAGTCATATTTCTTGTAGGTGGTGAAGAAGACCAAGACTCAAGACTGCAGTGACACCTTCCTCAATCTATTCAATTTAGAGCAGGTAAACTTGATTGTTTTTATTTTTAATTTCTCATTTTCTTCTTTTTTAATCCTTGATGGCGTGGGTATTTTATCTTTCTTTCATTCACTCATAATCGCTTCTATATACAAATTAAATGGTTTTGAATAGTGGTAAGATTAGCCTCTTTTTTTTAATAAATCTTGTATATGTAACTCTTCTTTTCCTTTTCTTTTTTGGGCATGACTTAACACAATCGTTATTCGTTAATTTCTTCCTAAATGGTGAAAAAACCAAGTCTTTGATTTTTTACATTCTTTTAGCCGTCGTTCCTAACGTCAGGAGCTAGACCGATCGAATTTAACTTCCATTGTTTTATTATTAGAAACTTTGTCTCATCATCGTTGATTTCTATTAAAGCAAGCATGCTGGAGCTGGTAAAAGGTGGGGTCATACAACTACAAACAAAATGACAAAATAATTTTTAAAAGAAAATAATAATATAGATCATTATTGAAAATAATAATTTTAAAATTTTAATTTTGATAAAATCATAACTATTAAATTAATTAAGTTAATTCCAAAATTTCATTCTACAAACATATGTAGTGTCATTTAACTTATTATTTATGCATATTATTAAAAAAAGAGCTAGTTAATGAATTTAATGAATGTTAAAAAGTTAGAATAGATAAATTAAAAAGATAAAACTAAATCTATGATTTTAAGCATAACACAAGACTAATAGCAAAATTTAATCAAAGGGATTTAAGTTGTACTAGTTGAGTTAGGAGACAAAATTTAAAATTTAAAAGTAAAGAGATGGAAAATAAGTAATTTAAAAGTATAAAACAAAAATAGATGAAATTAAAGTATAAAAACTAATACATAGCTTACTCATAGTAAATGGATTAATTGCAAAATTTGACTCAATCCAATCGTCAAAAGATTAATATACTAGATTTATGATTAATCCATAACTCATAAAACTAAACTCGATTATATTTGTATAAATTAAATAAAAAAAGACTATATAAACACTACTTTCTCTGACTTAATAAAATTGTTACATTTTAATTTTCGGTAATAGGATATTTTTTCAACCTCGACATTTTATTATTGAAAAAATATATTTTAAAAATTTAACTATAACATTCTAATTGAAGCGGAGAGAATGTAATAGCGAAATTAACGATATATAGACAAGTATCTTTTTCCGCATTGGATTAGGACCACCATTGGTAGGAAAGGTTTTAAGACTACCTAAAAGTTAAGCTATTTGTCCGACTAGATGGAGGGTTAGAAGAATTTTGTAGTTTTATCAAAATGAGTCACACCAAAAAAAAGTTTAGATTGCTAGCCGATAATCGATAGTGGACATGTCTATCAAGAAATTGGTGTGGGCTTGTTTGTTAGTGTAAGGAACTTGGTTGAAGTTGGAAACAATGCTTGGTACGATTGTTCAATCATTATGCTTTCTCTTTGGTCGCTAGCTTATGGCATTCTTCCTTTTAAAAGGTGGAATTAACATACATAATATATAACCTACATAATACATAATATATAACCTACATAATATATAACCTACATAATACATAACACATAATACTTGTATATATAAAAAAGAGATTCAAAGTATATCAAAATTTGGAAACTGACGGGTTCTTAGTATATCTCATTATTAGATATAACGGATCCTCCCTAGGTGTAACAATGCCACGTATGTTGAATCTTAAAGAATACATAACTTACATAATATATAACCTACATAATACATAACTTACATAATACTTGTATAGAAAAAAGAGATTCAAAGTATATAAATTTGGAAACTGACGGGTTCTAGTATATCTCCTTATTAGATATAACGGATCCTCCTAGGTGTAACAATGCCACGTATGTTGAATCTTAAAGAATACATAACTTACATAATATATAACCTACATAATACATAACTTACATAATACTTGTATAGAAAAAAAGAGATTCAAAGTATATAAATTTGGAAACTGACGGGTTCTTAGTATATCTCCTTTATTAGATATAACGGATCCTCCTAGGTGTAACAATGCCACGTATGTTGAATCTTAAAGAATACATAACTTACATAATATATAACCTACATAATACATAACACATAATACTTACATAGTACTCGGTTATAGATATGAAATTATCATTACTTACGTAAATTATAAATTAACAATTTAATAGTGTAATTTATTGTCAACATTAGACTTCAACAACTACTGAAATGGATAGGACTTGGATGAATTTGTCAAGGGTGAGCACCAGTTATCGAAATGGAGTAGAAACTTTTACGAATTTCGCATTTCAAAATGCAAGCCAAGAGAATATGATTCTTTGCAGTGTGAGAAGTGTTGCAATACCAATTGGCATTCTGGTGAAGTTGTCTATGAACATCTAGTTGTTGATGGCTTTGTTAGGGGTATAAAAATGGATTTTCATGGAGAGTGTACATCTAGTGGAGCATCATCATCGATGAATCTAGGTTATCCTCATAGTGCTTACAATCGAATGTTAGAGATTATAACATGGAAGGCATGTTGCGGGATGCTTTTAATATGCAGTGATGGTTTGGGTCATTTCCACGACATGGGTGCAGCAGATGATTATAGTTTTGGTGGAAATACTTTCACCGAAGGTGGAAGAAGCTATACATGATGAACAACCAAATGAAGAAGCGGCAAGGTTCTACCGTTACTTGGTGAAATGAATGAAGAAGCGTATGAGGGATCAAAATTTTCCAAAGCTGTCTTTACGTATTCGTCTTTTTCACTTGAAATGTTTGGGAGGATGGATGGAAACTCGTTGACAATCTTTGTTAGAGTTTACGCAAGAAATGTTCCGTTTGCGAAAATCCCTAAATCGTCCAAAGACATGAAGAAACTAATAAAGGATTTGGGTCTTGGCTACAACAAAATTCATAGTTGTCGAAATGATTGCATGTTGTATTAGGCGTACCGGATAAACCAACAGATCTTTGTCATGTCTGCGGTGAATCTCGTTGGATTAAAAGAAATCGAGAGGATGGTAACGATGACGAGCAGGATACACATTCGAGGAAGCGTAGGTTAAGATTTTGCGGTATTTCCGCTAATACCAAGGCTTCAAAGGTTTTTCATGTCGTCGAAGACAGTAGGAGTCAATGACGTGGCACCATGATGGACGAACCGATGATGGATTATTAAGGCACCCATGATTCTTTAGCTTGGAAATCATTTGACTCAAAATTTCCAAGCTTTGCACGCGAATTCCTGAGTGTTAGGCTTGGGCTAGCATCGGATGGATTTAACCCTTACAAACTCATGAGCACAGATATAGTACTTGGCCGGTGGTGCTTGTTCCTTACAATTTACCTCCATGGGTTTGCATGAAACAGTCATCTTTTATCTTATCTATGATTATACACGAGAGAAAGGGCAGGAATGATATTGACATATATTTGCAGCCACTTATTGAAGAGTTAAAACAACTATGGGTTGGTGTTGAGACATACGATGCAATGAGAAAGAGAACTTTAACTTACGTGCGACTTTGATGTGGACTATTAATGACTTCGACTTATGCTAATTTATTTGGTTGGAGTACTAGGGGCGTTATGCTTGTCCTTGTTATCTTCTTGTGAACATGTTCGAAATGGTTATATAATGGGAAGAAGTTCTCTTATATGGGGCATCGTCGGTGGTTACGGAAAATCATAGATTTAGATATCGAGTGCTCGGTTTGTGATCTTGAAGAGTTCAAAAAGCTCCATCGCATGAGACGGTGGATCAAAATATTATTTATGTTGAAAGATATAAATTTTATTTATGGGAAGATGAATCAACCGCCAAGTCGAAAAGAAAGCTGCAGAGAAAGGGATGAATCGATGATGAATCGACGAAGAGGATGATCCTAATGAGGCGGAGTTGTGGAAAAAAAAAGTATTTTTTGAGTTGCCTTATTGGGAGCATCGGATATTCGCCATAATCTTGATGTCATGCACATTGAGAAGAATGTCTGCGAGAACATTATTGGGACTATTTTGAATGTCGATGGAAAATCAAAAGACAATCTTCAAAGTCGACTTGATTTAGTTCACATAGGAATTGGCGTGAGCTTCATCCTCAAGCACTTAGAATATGAAATATCGGTTACCTCCTGCTATTTATTCAATGTCGAAGGCGAGAAAAAGAAGTGTTACATGCGGTGTTGAAGGATATAAAGGTCCGGATGCATATGCATCAAATATATCTCGATGTGTTAGTCTTAAAGATCGAAGACTATATGGCTTAAAATCGCATGACTATCACATCTTGATGCAAGCCTTCTTGCCGATTGCTATGCGGTGTTGTATGTCAAAAAGGTGGCGTCTTGTGTAATTGAACATCCAACATAATGAAAGGCATTTGTGGCAAAGTTTTGGACGTTCAAGAACTTGAGACACTACAAGATCGAGCATTTGGCTTTATGCAATCTGGAGAAGATCTTCCGCCTTCATTCTTCACAATTATGGTGCACTTGTTAATTCATCTCCGCGTGAAGCGATACTTGGTGGACCGTGTTCTATCGATGGATGTATCCCATTGAAAGGTATTAATTTATTTGTAAATTATTCCTTCATTCACCTAAATGCCTTTAGTTCCAACTTTTGATAATGTTCTATTTCGTGTTTAGGTTCCTTTCCAAATTGAAGTCTTATTGCGCAATAAACATTATCCGGAAGGATCAATTCAGAAGGCTACTTGCGCGAAGAATGTATGACTTTACATTCAAGGTATTTGGAAGATGTTGAAACAAGAATGAAACAGACCAAGTAGAAATCTTTGGGCTCACGAGATCATAACTTGGCGGAACTTATTTATTTCAAAGTTTGGAGAACCGTCGGCAAAGTCGAAATTGCGAAATTAGACTGACGGATCATGGGTCCAAGCACATCGATCGTTCTTTTCATCACGATTCAATGGAACCATTTAGAAGTAAGTTCTAGAATTTGATAAATACTCATCAATTATAGTTTGTTTGTCTTTTAACAAATTAACCATTTTTAACATAGTGAGTACAAACAAGTATTGAGAGCTCGTTCACGGTCCAGAAGGTTACATCGACGAAATTAATAAGATGTTCACAGAATCATTCCATGAATAGTTAAGCCAAATGGTATAAAATTTAAGTTTTCATTGACAAGTAATAATGTTTTCTCATAACATTTATAATTACTCGATTTACTTTCGATTCAATAGGTTTGGAGTCGGAATGAAGTTAATGACGAAGTTAAATGGCTTTCACAAGGTCCAAACCGAATAGTGAAAAGATATAGTGCATTCCTCATCAGCGGATCTGATTTCATACAAGGTATCGCGAGAGGTTGAGAGAACCCAAAATTGTGGAATTGTAGTTAATTCTTCAATTACGAGTTATTCTAGTGCTAGGGGCGATAATCACGTCGAGGGAATTTGGAGTATTACGGACTTATTCGACATCATTGAGTTGGATTATTACGGCAAATGGAAAGTTGTCTTGTTTGAGGTGAATGGGTGATGTGAATACGGCTCGTGGAATTAAAAAGATCAATATGGTTTTACAATGGTGAATTTCTCTCGATTGATTCACAGGAGAACAACTAATAGGCAATAGTATGTGTTTTCTTCTCAAGTGAAACAAGTTTTTACTCAGAAGATCCAAGCGATGAGGTTGGTATATTGTACTTGAAATACTCCTAGAGACTTGTTCGACATGGGCGGTGGAAGTAGAGATGACATCGTCGAAATATCGAAACTCTGCCTTTTCGAACAAAACTTAAATGAAAATATCCCTAGTACTAGTGCACAATTTCAATGGGTTAAATCGGGATGTGGGCGAAGATATTCTGAATAATGATGTAGTAAGATTTTACTATTTTTATTTATATGTAATATTATAATTTTAATCATGGTCATTTTATGTAATTTAAATATTTTATATGTACCATTATTGTTGTTATTTGTTACTAATATTTCAACTATTTTATGTGTATTGCGGGGAAAATGAGTAGAAGAAGAATCGAGATTTAAATATTGTACATGATACTATAAATTAGGAGAGGGCAATAGTGAGCAATGAGCGATCGTTGGATCTTCTAATGTGCACGACATAGATGATGAGCTTCTGAATTACAAAGTAAAATTAAATTATTTTACATGGATGTTGACTTTTTATTGATTTATTTTCAATTTTAATATAACAAAAATTTATCATTGGTCATTTGAGAATGGTGGGGACAGCATAAAGGTCATGGACGTTATTTTTAAAGGTTTATCTGAATTAAATTTGGACACCGTGTGAAAGTAAGGAGAAAGCATTATGGCCGACTGTTGGCCTGAAGCTCGAGTTCTAGGAGGCTATTTGGGCATTATTGCACGAAATGCAAATATGTTGCCCATCAATTACGAGTCATGGCATCACATGCCTACGCAAAACAAAATCAAGCTCGGAGAACATTAAGGTAACAAAACATGAATGTAATTTATAATACTTTGGTTGAAGTTTCATTTATATTTACTTTTTAAATTTATGTTTTTTAGGAGAGGTTTAATTTGGAGGTCTCAGATGACTATATAAAAAGACATTGGGAAAAAATGGAGAGACAACAAAAGCATATTGAAAAAGAATATTTTAAGAAAGAAATAAGCATCGAGGATAAAGCTGCGGAATGTCCCACAAAATGTTGAGGCATCAATGGGAAGATGCGGTTAGATTCGGAACTCAAAGAAAGGAGAGGTATTACCTACTTCTAAACTCTTATAAGTTTTTGATTGTATAGTATTTACTATATACGTAACAATAATATCATTATGTAGGACCCGTGGCGTGTGGAACAAGCGTGACGAAACAAAAATTCACGCACATGGCGAGATCGAAGTTTTCTTACATGGTGAGTAGAGGTATTATAATTTATTAATTACATCAAATATTAATGACTTTATACTATTAAATTATATTTGTAATACAACACTTGTAGGAACTCTCCACCGGTCAAAAAGTTGGACGCGTTCAACTTTTGACATTCTGCTATAGGAAGAAGGATGGGTCTCCGATGACACGAAATTTGGAGAGATTATGGTATATTTACTTAATAAAATTTGATTTATTAAAATGGATTTATAATGTTTACTTATAATAGTTTAATTCTTCGTTAGTAGTTTTAAATTAATAATGTTAAGTTATGATGCATTCCTTATTCTTGTATATTTCGTTTCTAACTTTTGATTAATTTATTAGGAGAAACTAAAGGAGAAGAAGGCACTTTATGAGGCGGTACGCTTGGTGATAGTTCTGTTCATCTTGAGGATGTCGATATGAAATTATTACCGATGTTTTGGGTCTGAAAATCTGTTGCTTATTGATAGTTACATTAATCTTGAATATATTTATAACAAAATTATCACTAATGTTTTGGGTGTTGAAAGGTGCAGTCGGGTTCGACTTCAAGGATCGGTGTTACTCAGGCCAATATTTTGGATCCGACTCCCAACAATATATGCCTTAGGAGTCAATCTCGTCTTTGAAGTTCGAGGCTAAAGACAGATTACTCAAATGCAAGCTAGCAGTGAGCAAATTTCTCAACTTAGCCGAGCAAGCAATGAGGAGGCCGAGAAGCGGCGAGGAGGCGAGCAAATTTCTCTACTTAAAGCGGAGGCAATGACAAGGGAGGCGAGGCGAGCAGGAAGTATGAAGAACTTGACTCTGACTTGAGCTATGATGAAGATGTTGCAACGATCATGAGCAGCCATCTTAGACATTTATGTTCTTATTGTAAGATGATTTTAACATTGTTACATTTAACAATGTACGATATCATATTTTTATTTATTTTAAAATAACATTTAGAATAAATATAGTTGGTGCAATTTTTATGCTACATTTGTTATTTGGGTTGAAATTATATATTATATTTGTTGTCATTGGTTGGTTTTAGTGCGGGGCGTATAATATTGGATAAATTGAATATTTTAGATATGCACAAGTTAGCGGCGTTTGTGAGAAAAAGCGCTAAAAGTCAAACATATAGTGGCGTTTGTGAAGTAAATAGTTTTAGCTAAGAATCATAGTTTTTAGCGGCGTTTTAGAATAAAGCGCCGCTAAAAGTCAAGTTTTTAGCGGCGTTTTTAAAAAAAATGCCGCTAAAAGTCAAGTTTTTAGCGGCGTTTTTTTAAAAACGCCGCGAAAAGTCGCCACCTTTAGCGGCGTTTGTGTGTAAGCGCGCTAAAAGACATGTTTTTAGCGGCGTTTTTATAATAAACGCGCTAAAAGTCATGGTTTCTAGCGGCGTTTTATCGTAAAAGCAGCATAAAATTCTTGGCGCCACATATAGCGGCGTTTTTGTGGCGTTTTCAAAGCGCATAATATCTGATAGTGGCGCTTAAAACGCCGCTAAAAGCCTAAAAACGCCGCTAAAAGTCATTTCTTTGTAGTGATTGAAGATTTGGAGACACCATTTGTATGGTGAAAAATGTTGGATCTTTATTGATCACAAAAGTCTAAAGCACTTGATGACTCAGAAGGAATTGAACTTAAGGCAACAAAGGTGGTTGGAGCTGATAAAAGATTATGAGCTAATTATTGATTATAACTCGAGAAAGGCGAATGTAGTCGCTGATGCTTTAAGTAGAAAGTCTCTATTTGCTTTGAGGGCTATGAACATACAAATGACCTTGTTCGATGATGGTTCTATTCTAGCTGAGTTGAGGGCTAGACCAAAGTTTCTTCAAGAGATTTACGAAGCTCAGCAAGATGACTGTGAGTTACAAGCTAAAAGAGTTTAGTGTGAGTCGGGTGTTGAAACTGACTTTCGAATCAATTTAGATGGATGCTTAATGTTCAGAGACAGAATTTGTGTACCGAGGGACGATGAGCTTATTCGTAAATTTTTGCATGAGGCACATAATAGATGTTTATCTGTACATCCGAGTAGCACCAAGATGTATAATGACTTGAAGCAACGGTATTGGTGGTCGAGTATGAAGAAAGATATTTCAGAATTTGTGTCGAAATGCTTAATTTGTCAGCAAGTGAAAGTTAAGCACCAAGTACCTTCAGGTCTGCTTCAACCTATTATGGTTCCCCAATGGAAATGGGACCAAGTTATCATGAACTTTGTAACGGGTTTTCCATTGACACTGAGAGTGAGAAAGAAGCTGTATAGGTTGTAATTGATAGACTTACTAAGTCAGCCCATTTCATACCTGTTCGAGTTGGCTACTCACTTGACAAGTTGGCAAACTTGTACATTTCTGAGATTGTGAGGCTACATGGAGTGCCCTTATCGATTATATCAGATAAAGATCCGAGATTTACATCCAGATTTTGGAAAGAGTTGCAAGAGGCTTTGGGTACAAAGTTGAATTTTAGTATAGCCTTTCACCCCCCAAACTGACGGCTAGTCGGAAAAGTCGATCCAAGTTCTTGAAGATATACTCAGGTGTTGTGTTATTGAGTTTCAGGGCAGCTGGGAAAAGTACTTGCCATTGGTAGAATTTGCGTACAATAACAATTGTCAGTCAAGCTTGAAAATGGCGCCTTATGAGGCTTTGTATGGGCGTAAGTGCTGAACGCTTTTATATTGGACTGAGCTTAAGGAAAACCAGATCCATGGGATTGATTTGGTTAGGGAAACCGAAGAAAAAGTAAAGGTAATTTGAGATTGCCTGAAAGTGGCGTCTGATCGATAAAAATCCTATTCGGATTTGAAGAGGAAAGAAATTGAGTATCGAGTCGGTGATATAGTATTCTTAAAAGTTTCACCGTGGAAGAAAGTCCTTATATTTGGTCGAAAAGGCAAACTGAGTCCACATTTCATCGGACCGTATGAGATCACCAAGAGGATAGGGGTCGGTAGCTTATCGATTGGCTTTGCCACCTAAGTTAGAAAAGATTCACGATGTGTTTCATGTGTCCATGTTGCGACGCTACTGATCAGACCCTTCACATGTAATTACACCGATGGAGGTTGAGATACAACTTGATATGACTTATGGCGAAGAACCAGTTAAGATTCTAGCCCGGGAAGTCAAATAATTAAGGAATAAAAGTATATCTCCCGTGAAGGTATTATGGCAGAGACATGGGGTAGAAGAGGGTAAATGGGAGCCCGAAGAGGCTATGAGGAATCAATACCCAAACCTTTTTACTCGTAAGATTTTCGAGGACGAAAATCCCTAAGGTGGGGGAATTGTAACAGCCCGACTTAGGGCTTAGTCGAAATAGTGGTGCGAGACCACAAATCCGAAGAAGAAATATGTGTTTAAATGATTTTATAAGGCTTATGAGGTATTTTCATGGTTATGTGAAAATTTCATGAAGGAATTTTATTAATTAGTGAACAAATTGTCCATTAGGACTAAATTGGAAGGATTATAAAATATAAGATCCTAGAAGGTTAAAGTATGAAATAGAGTTATAAAAATTATTAGAAGTCCTCATTTAGCAATTAGACCATTATATGTTGAGACGGACAAAAATGGACATAAGAAGGAAAAATCTTAAGAAATAATCATTAAGGGCATTTTTGTCATTTAGTAAATTAAAGAATTAAAAGGGAAAAGAAGTCAAAATTAGTGTCCATCTTCCTCCCCTTGGCCGAAAATCACAAAGAAGATATAGCTAGGGTTTCTTCATCTTCCAAGCTTGATAGTAAGTGCATCTTAACCCCGTTTTTAATGTTCTTCGTATTTTTGAGATCGTTGTAGCTCGGTTTAGCTATTTCTAGCTATATTTTGAGCTAGGGATTATGTTCAAAAATTTACCCATGTATGGCATGCATGTATTTCGATGTTTTATGGAAGATTATGAAAGTTTGATGTAGGATAAACATATTTTCCTAAGTGATTTTCATGAAAAATCCATGTAAGGGTCAAATTGCAAAAGTTATGAAAATGGTCATACATGAGTAAAATAGTGGAAATTGGATGTTTTTATAATTAAGAATATGATTCGGCTAGGCTTGAAATGCAAGAAATTTGAATAAAAATCATTTAAAGATCCTAGAGGCAAAAGTGTAATTTTAAAAAATTTAGGGGCAAAAATTTAATTTTCTAAAGTATGATTTATGATTCAATTTAGTCAGTGTAAGTATTAAACAAGTTTAATTGTTATTATAGATCAAGAAACACGAAGCCCAGACCGAAACCGAGGCAAAAATAAGGTTGAAGACTAAATTGCACAACTCTACACATTTTGAGTACCGAGGTAAGTTTGTATGAATTTAAAGCTGCATATTACTTTTACAATTAAATTACTTACTATGTCGTACAATGTAAATTATTATCATAAAGTTGATTGACAATGCCTAATACGAAAATCAATCAGAATAAGTAAGTGAAAGTCCCGGTTGAAGATTCGGAATAACGAAGATACCTATGTCATAACATGAAGTAAGGAAAGCCCGTGTAAAACCATGTCTGGGACATGGCATCGGCATCAAGGAATGTAGGTTGTGTGTAAGACCATGTTTGAGACATGGCATCGGCAGCGAACGTAGATCCTATGTAAGAACAGGTTTGGGACATGGCATCAGCATCGAATAAGGCAAGGACATCATGTAAGTCCATGTCAAGACATGGCATTGATAAGTTACTATAAGGCAAGGATCCCATGTAAGACCATCCCAAGGCATGACATTGGTGAGTTCATAAGGCAAGGATACCATGTAAGACCATGTCAAGACATGGAAATGGTAAGTTTTAAAGTAAACATATAAGGAAGATCTCATATAAGACCATGTCTGGGATATGACATCGACATCAAGCTAAGGAATTTCATGTAAGACCATATCTGGGATATGACATCCGTATCATAAGGCGATCCCATGTAAGACCATATCTGGGATATAGTGTTGGCATTGAGATTCATGTTTGACGAGATTGAGTATCCTCCGACATTCCGAGTAATTCAACGGGCAAAAGAGACAAGTATGAAAGAAGTAACAAGAAAGCTAAGTAAGCAAAATAATACAAGTTAAGTTATAAAAGAATGATAAGGAATTCTATCTAAGTTAAGGGAGATAATGAGTTGAAGTTCATGTTATATTAGCAAAATGCTAATCTATATGATTATGTGATACAGGTACCCTAATTTAATTACAAATATGAAATTATAATGTGGTAAGTGATGAGAAAAAGTAAGTAAGAGTAAGCAAGAGTAAGTAAGTTCAAGCACTTGAGATTTATGTTGCTTTAGACTTATGAGGGATGAGTTTAATTATAAGTTATTATATTGTTTTGTTAAATCCTCAAGCAAACTTACTAAGCTATATGCTTATCTCTCTCCTTTCCCTTTTCCATGTAAGTTCGCCAAGTTAGCTCGGGGATCACAGACATAGAAGCTCAGATCACACTATCATCCACTAATTTGGTAAATTGAAGTTAATTAATTTTGAGTATGGCATGTATAGAAGTTTGATCATTTTGGTCATGATATATTGTGAGCTAAAGGCTTAGTTATTAAGATTATACATTCTTTTGTACATGACCATTAGAAATTGGTCAATATTTGTTAAGTTATATACCCTTTCATGATGATAAGTTTATGCATTTAAGTTTATGCAATGGATGAAATAATTGAGTTGTTCAAGATAGTATAAGTGTGTTTATGTTTCAGGGTGGCAATTGGCTTGGAAAATAGCCCTATAATTGTCCACACGGGTAGACACATACGGGCGTGTGTCTAGGCCGTGTGTGACACATGGTCAGCCCCATGGGTGTGTTGATAGGCCGTGTGTCCCCTGCATTAATTTATGTAAATACGATTCGTCACACGGGCCAGCACACAGGTGTGTGCCATGGCCATGTGCTATTAAAAGTATGATGACGTCATAAACAGAGAGCTCCACAGGCAGAGGACACGGGCGTGTCAAGGCCGTGTGAAGGGCACGGGTTATAGACACGAGCGTGTGCTCAACCGTGTGAAATAAATCAGTGTCGACCAATGGTGTCGTACATGGGCATGTCTTAGGGCATACGGTCGTGTCATTTGGACAACACGGATGTGTGGCCCCTGTTTAGGTAAAAATTTTAAAGGAGTGCCAAAGTTCCCGGATGAATCCTGAAACCTTCCGGATGTACGTATAAGGCCTCGAAGGCCTATGAAAAGTATGTTATTTGTAATAAAGAAAAGTTTTAAGGTGGAAAGAAATTTTATAGCCCAATAATACATGTTTAAGGAAAGTCAAGTACCATAGTGCCTCGTATCCTGTCCTGGCATCGAACACGGGTAAGGGGTGTTCTGATTACCAGCGCTCTTTCCGTAGTTAAATGGTTTAATTTATTCTCTATCTTAGACGTATACGCCCCTTTCTTGATATGAGGTCTCTATGGTCTTGGCCTAATTCTGCTTCACCCTAGATTCTTTTGCACCTTAACTAGCTTACCTCACACTCTTGGATAAAGGTTCATTGCCTACCACTGGCTGTCTTCTACTAGTATTCTCTTTAATTTTGGATCCTTACCCTTATAGATTGGCCCTAGGCTTTTTGTTTATCTCGTTATAATCTTCTAGATAACTGAAATTAACATCTAATTTCTATCTAACTATAACCTACCACTTCTCAGCAGATTATTCGTCCAACGTAACTATTGGCAGACTGCTTCTTTTGTTAGCCCCATGTGGTCTAGCTGGTGTTACCTAGTTTTGGTCAATATTCCTCTTCTTTGCATATTCTTGATAGACTCTACCAGTTAAATCATTCGAGTAATCATTACCTTAGAGTGGACCTCAGCGGACTTACCCGTCTCTGGTTGCCTTTTTACCCATGGACCCTTAGAATTAAGTTCTGCTTGATCATCTATTATAGCCCTCGTTTCAAGTTTACTAGCCTAAAACTTGTGGACTCATACCCGTGAATTCTCTATAACTCAACATAGTTAATCATCATTACGAAGCTTACCTGCAACTTCAGAATTTTCTACCCACTTTTCCTATCCTTACATTTTGGAGGATCTTTGGGCTACTCTGTTTACGCACATTCTTAGACGAGCCATATTTTATTCCAATCATGTTGCCTTCCATGTGAGTCATACCTCGATCTCCCTTACCTTGCCTTGTCAGCTTTCAAATTCAACATCTTGGCAAACTTTACTTGATGCCATAGGCGAGATATGGTCTGACTCAGTATAAACCCATGTTTAACGTCCAAATGGACTCTATTGGTTGCTAAAGATGAGCTATATTTTTACACCTTGAAATCTCCGTGTTTACTATCTTAACGAACTCTATTGGTTGTCATAGTCGAGCTATGGTCTTACACCTTGAAATCTCCGTATTTATTGTCCCGATAGACTATTGGTTTTCATAGCCAAGCTATAGTCTTACATCTTGAAATCCTTGTGTTTACTATCTCAGTGGACTCATATATACCATCGTAGTGTCGCCCCATAGAGCTTGCAGACCATGGTCATAGTGTTTCTCTATAGAACCTATAAACCATCGTCACGATGTCGTCACGAAAGACCAGTTAGTAATCGTAGTCATGATTTCATTCTAGTGAGCTTGATAGTATCATTGATCTGCCCTAATTCAGTGTAACAAATTAAACTATTTTTTGTACTTGAGGAGTTTGAATATGAGCAATTTTAGTATGTTTTACTTATGTTTTCTTAGTTTAGTTAAATTCAATAAAAAGTGTATTTTGAGTCTTTTATTGACCTTAGGGGCTGACTGAGGCCTAAAGGCGAGCTAACATACTTAGTAAGTGTGCAGGAGACCATTCAAAGGCATAGGAACTCAAAACTGGTCGCTATGTTGCAACACAATGAGCAGAATGCTAGGATTGCTATACTGCTTTAGGTGTCGAAACATAGCCAAGGGATGTCGTGACACATCCCTAAAGCTAGCCCTAAACCATGCATACTGCCTTCGATGTCACGACACAGGAATTAGAGTGTCGCGGCATTAGTTCTGTACGGGAAGCACTTACAAGCCAGAGGCGTTTTGGTTCACACAATGAATATTAAACACGATAATGTCATCTGACCTAGGGTTAAGGACAACAACAACCCTAACTTTATAAATAGGCTCTTAAAACACTTGTTGAAGGAAAACACTGATATTCTAAGTTTTTCTTTGTAAATTTAGTATTTAGTTTATCCTTTCTTTTAGGCTTTAAGTTTATTTTAGTTATTTTCTATTTCGTGTTCGTCGGAGAACATAAGTTGCAACTGTGATCAAACTATTGTGTATTCTGCATTTCAATCAATACAATTCAAGATTACCCTAAAACTTTCTCTTGATTTATTATTTATGCTTATTTTTATTATCAAGATTATTGTCTTCATGAGATCCACAAGAAACTAATCCTCTTATGGGGGATTAATGAGTGGAGGTGTGATTAATTAATTGCTATGTAGGGTTTTCTTAGTAAATCAACTGTTTGGGAGAGGAAGAACTTAAACCCTAGGTTTGACGACCCTAGGAAGTCATTTAGGTGGGAATAAACCCAAAATTGGTATGGCCTATCCGTGAACACCTTAGCCCCGAACTGATCTAGACTGTAAGATCGAGAGATAAATAGATATTACCGACTCGTTAGTTTAGTGAAAGATTGAGAGATCCTGCTAGGGTAACGACTAGTTGATTGAGTAGAAATCCAAAATAGGAATTAGTTATGATCACCAAAGTGAGCTAATCACCCATACGTAGATTTGATTAAGTTAGAATTTATATTTCTGAAGTTCACTTTCCTTTTGTTATCTTTATTTCATTATTTATAAAAACCCTAAAAATATTTCTTTTATGTTTTATTGTACTATAATTTATCTAAACTACTAATTACTTCTATTTTTGTTTAGGTTGTTATTAATTTAGTACTGGCCTCCCTTGGGTATGATCCTTGGAGTACTTACCTTTTTCGTTGTAACTATATTACAACATGGCCCGTATACTTGCAGACACTGCCTCAATTACATAACTTTTAGTTGTAGCATTCATACTCTAGACGTTGGTACGTCCGGAGGCAGTCAATCATTCCCCAACACAGTCATACTCCCTTGTATTCTTTTAACAATCTACCCAATCCTCCTTTCCGCCAATATTCCTAACTTCATCTACCTCGTCAAGGTAATACCTCTTTACTCTGCATGCACTATACTTATATTTTTCATGTAATTCATTGAGCTAGTGGCTATCACATACGTTTCATCATACATATATTCGTCAATTGCAATCATATAACACTCAACAAATATACTTGCAAACATATGCATGTATAGTTTACTTAATCTTTCATATTTGTACACGAACATGGTTTAGGACGTAACTCAAAGGAGTCACGAATGTGGTTTAAGCAAACAACACAACATCAACAATCACCCAAAATTCAGGTGCAAAGACTCACATTGCTTCATTTATCCTTTGTAGCTTGTCTTGTTCAAACGCTAAAGCCTCCTTCGTCCTGTTAACTAAGCATGACAACCATTTATTAGCTAAAATAAAGGTGTTCAACCTTGAAAACCCAGAATCCATAATTATACAGAAGCTTTTAAGATTTCTTACTCAACTTCTTTCTTCAATCCACGAGTACAGAGAGGTAAAGAAGCTTACCAGTTCCTCAATTTCTTTACTACCAGATATTAATTCACTCAATGACTGCAACATGCAGAGCTTCCTTCAGCTACATCCTCTTCTTCTTTAGAGCAATTGAAGAAGACGATGTTATAGAGAGAGAAGAATTGGTAAAAACAGAATTGAGAGGGATTCTGTTTCAACACATACCTATATATATACTCCATTAGCACAATTTCCACAGGCCAATACAACCACTCAATCCTAATCATTCTATCTCCCATTATGGAACCAACCAGTTCCAATCTAACTAATCCATAATTAAAATCCATTAGTTCTCAACCAACCACTTAAATTTGTAAATATCTTAATAGAGCCCACAAATTTCTATTTCTATACAATTAGCTCCCGACTCTTCTTTAAATTCGAGTCCTTAGGAGAACCAAGTATGACAAAAAGGTTCCATGTCGTTCTAGACTTGGTTGTTGCCTTGGTGGAAATATGGAGGCCAGGAGCACTTACATCTATTTTCCATTCAAAAAACGACCATTACGCTCGAAAATGTCACTTTAACAACTGACCTTCCAATCAATGGAGAGATAGTAATCGAACTTAATGGCATTGATTCTAAGGACGAGTGTTGTCAATTTTGGGTGCTATGTTGTAAAAAGAAGTCAGTGATGCATTTAGATGGATATGGCATTAAGTGCACATGATTAGAAAAACTTGTGAAAGTGACCCCTCCAATGTATGCCAATGTGGTAGAGATGAATTGATATACTAAAGCTTGGATGCTTTGGAGGTTGGAAGAATGTTCTTTCAAGGCAAGTCTAGCAACAAGGTCCTTATCATGTTTATTTCGTATTTTGATGATTTTAAGGTGGCTGGTAGATTTAGCTAAGGTTTTGCTGCTCTGGCATATCTTTACAGGGTACTTACCAAGGCAGCTTGTGAAAGATCAACAAAGTCAATAATTGTTGTTTGCTTTTACAAACATGGATATGAATAAGCATGTATGTTGGAGTATGCCCAAAGAAAAATTATATGATGATTGTAATAACATACTTGTTTACCTAATTTATTAATAAAGTGTAAGTTTATGGCTATGACCTTAGAATATGTTAACATTTGGTATAATGAGTTGGTACTTATTAATGTGAAATAGGATAACCTGATTTATTCTCATTTCTTGGATTGGTATACTTTGTATATGAGAAATTATGAATTTCTACTCTATTTTATAATTAAATGTGAATATATCATTAATTGATCATTTGTGCCCATGTAAACTTGATAAAAATGTTAAGATACAGTTGGCATGCCAATTAGAGCCATATGCACATTTCAATATGGGTTTAGAGTGGATTTGGAGTTTTAATGTGTGATCTTGTGGTTGGGTATTTTGTGTAGGCCGTTGAGTAAACACTATCTCTTCAAAGAAATTCTTGGTGTGTTTTGAAAAATGGCACTTGGTGTGTTTTCTGTTGCCTTTGTGCTATGCATTCATGTGCATTTTGGTCTGTTTGGTGGATTATGCTCTTACGAGCTTCTTGGTGTGTTCTCGTGTGTCCGAGTCTATTTTACTAGGGTTATATTAGGTGTAAATTATAATTATGAGTATGTGTTTTAAATGAAATTAAGCTAAATTAAGTATGTGATATTTTACAAATTTGGTATAATAAATTGACTTTAAATTGGAATCATTATATATATGAAATTAAACTAGATAGATATGTTTTGTTTATTGTGTATGTGAAAGCTTTTATCTGTTTATGGAATTACTAAGTAAGTTGTTATACTTTAACCTTGCCTTGTTAACTTTATTTTTCATTTGGTCATTATGTAATCAATTTAATTTATATGCTCACCTCAAGGCAAGGTAAGTATAGTGATTTCCATTTGAGCTTACTAAGCATTTTATGCGTAAACGTTGTTGTTCTTGCCCATAGATTGTCAACTTTTGGATTCTTAAACCCCTACTCAACTCGAGACACCAAACTATCATCAAGATTAGCAAGAGTATAAAAGTAGCATATTTGCAACAAGTGGCATGTACTTATGGTGCCTACATGTAACATCCTAAATATTCGAGTATCATTATGTTGCTAAGTGTTAGCTCGGGTTTACTTGGAATTAGAATAAATATTAGTAAAGTATACTTTAATGTAAAGAAATTAGATGACTTTGAAACATAAGTTAATTAAATACTAAAAGATGGCATAAGATGAGTAATTGGCAAAGTGGTGAAGGCGCCATAAGTTGGACATGAGGGAAGGAGTTGAATCACCTAGCATGCAATTAAGGAATTTTATTTTTGCTTTAGCATAGCATGTGTCGGCTATGGATAAGATTAGGATGAGTTGGATTGTTTTTTTATAAGAAGATTAAGGATTATGGAAAGCTAAAGATAGGGGATAGAATGGCTTGAATTGGGGGATTTTGTCTCTCCAACTTAAGGAAAAAGGAGGAGGATAAGGCTTAAGAATAGGGAGATGTTTTGGAAACTTCCTAATGGCCTTTTGACCTTGTATTTGGATGGCATAGAGGCTAGGGGGGATGGCCGGTTTTGTTGATTGCTTTGGTAGGCTTTGGTGTTGGTGAAACACATTCATTTGGTCATTTTTTTAGCAAAACATATTTCCTCTCCATCCATTTTCTCTCTAGCCGAAAATTTCCAACAACCTTGAGTAAGCAACTCATTCTTTTGTCATTTTCTTTTAACCATTTCGGTTTAGTAACTCTTTTTCTCTCTAAATCTTTTCTTCTCATTGTGACCGAAAGCACTTATGCAAGCAAGGATTTTTCTTTCTTTTGTTTTTCTCATTTTTCCTCCCCAATGCCGAATGCACTTTTCTTTTAAACTAAATTCTCTTTTCTTCTCTATTCTTTCTCTCTTTCTCTCTTGAAACCGAATCATATCATTTCCATTTTCTCATTCTTTTATTTTCTTCTTCATTAAAATCTCTTCAATACTTTCACTCATGGTAGAATGATAATTTGCTCTTGTGCCAAAATTTCTTTCATTTTCTTTGTTTGATCAACCGATTTCCTTTAGTCATACATAATTTTCTCACTCAATTCTTTTCAACCGTGGACATTAGTGAGAGTTTTGGAAGACAGAAACTCAACGTGTTCTTGAGTATTGTGGATCGTTGGAATCGATCGTAAGAGTTAAGGTAAGGAGATTATTTAAGGATTCTCACTTTATTCATTATATTAGTATGGTTAGTTACTTAATCGATTTCGTTATAGGGACGTAATCGCTCGATCGTTCTTCGAGAGCGAAGATAATCGTGGTAAGCCAATCTCAAATCTTTTAAAAAATCGTTAGCCATATTTCGATATTTATAAGTCGGACTAATGATCCTATGTCATTAGAGACTCAAGATAGAAGCGAAAAAGGCGGTCCATAGTCTTGAAAGAGGCGGTTCGCTAATCCCTAAATATAAACGAAGAAATTTTTTGAGAATCGGGATTTTCCACCGGGTTGCGGACCCTCAACCGAGGAGAACCAATTGTTTGAAGTCATTCGTACTCCCCAATCTTTGTTCGTTCGTGGATTCTCATCGACAACGAACCAACAATCGAGGAGAAACCAAAAATAGAAGTGGTTTGAAATCCAAAGGGTAAAGATTTAGATCGTTTACCAATAGTGTATTTTAATAAATGATAGTGTTCTAATGGTTCGTGTTACGTTTAGGTATTGACGGCGCGGAAAGTCTAGTACTCACAATATCAAGGTGTGTAATTTCACACCTATCTCGGGTTAGATGTTATCTAGTAATTATTGGGAAAAATCGTAAAGATGACAAAATCGGTAAAATACATAATAATTGGTATTTTGTGAAAATTTATGAAAAGCAGTTAAAGTTGTGAAATTTATGAAAGCATACTCAATGAGTTAGTTGGTAAATTGAAAATAAGCTAGATCGATAAATGGTAAATAAGTATGGATCATTAAATGGGTGAAAACTACGCTAGATCGTTAAATGGGTTAAATGGGCGAAATCTCTGCTAGATCGTTAAATGGGCCGAAAAGTATGCTAGATCGTTAAATGGGCCGAGAACTATGCTAGATCGTTAAATGGGCCGAAATCTCTGCTAGATCGTTAAATGGGTCGAAAAGTATGCTAGATCGTTAAATGGGCCGAAAACTCTGCTAGATCGTTAAATGGGCCGAAAATCATGCTAGATCGTTAAATGGGCCAAAGTTGCTAGATTGATAAATGGGCTAAATTTTATTTTGTATTATGGGCCTTAATAAAAACTTGAAATATTGACTCACATGTAAATTGGGCCTTTTGCTAAATTATTATATGTATATAGACTATTATGCATACATGTTGCATGGGTTGGGATTAATGATGAAGAGAAGAAAGGCATGTTGCCAAAATCTAGTTCGGTGGCTCTGCCACAAAATAATTAAATGGATTATTGCCTCTAGTTCGGTGGCTCTGCCACAAATATTTTAATGGCTCAATTCCTCTAGTTCGGTGACTTTGTCACAATCTAGTTCGATGGCTCGCCACAAATATAAAAATGGCTTATTGCCTATGTTTGGTGTGTTGGCCGGGTGGGTTGACTTGATCCCCATAGGTGTGATGGTTGGTATGGGTGGTGTGTAGCGGATGGAAATTAGGTTTGGTTGGGAAATTTTATTTTGCATACATTACATTTATTAAATTGCTAAATCTATTTATGGGATCAAGCCCAAAATAATGACTTGATAATCTGGCCCGATGGATATAGTAAGTGAGTCATACCTTTGAGTTTCGAGTAACTCACTCCTTAAATTTTCCATCACGGTAATGAAAATTGACGTGGACTTGGGCCGAGGATGACTTCGTGGAGGCCATCACGCAAACATGGGTTAAATAAACTTTGAACTTTTAATAAGTACTTTCTTTAATTTGCTATTTTGGGTATGATGTAATAAGGCATCTATTAATGTTTTATGGATTTTATGTGTGGATGGATTTAAATTATGTTTTGGATAATTAATATGGGCTTATGTTTATCCTATAATGTTTTCTTAAAATACTTGGGTTTCAAACATATGAGATTCTTTATCTATTCTTAATTTCAAATACTTTGAACTCTTAAAAAAATTACTTTAAGGTTTTGACAATTAAATATTAAATGATGAGATTTTCAACTAATGTTTCTCAAATTCATCGAACTTAAATTATTTCTCTTGGTTTTATTAAACTTTATTTTTTAAAAGGATTTTTGTAATTACCGATTCACCTAAATCATTAGATAGACTAAAAGAATGTTTGGTTTGTGTGACAAAACAAATCTCGTCTTGTCGCATAGACCCGGTTTGGGGTGTTACATTTAATGGTATCGAGCTAGTTTCAAAACTTCTACGTGGTTGGGTTCAACAAATAACTTCGTATGAAATTATTTCAATTATGTTTTAAAGATTAGTATGGCACCACAAGTATCCAGCACCAAGTCAAGTAAGTATTACATTCTTGAATGATTATTATGATGATGATATGATCATAGGAACACTCTAGAACTTCTAGTTTTAGATGTTGAAAATCGTAGAGATTGAGACTATAGGATGTGTTTGCGAAAAACAACTTTATCTCTCAAATCTCATAAAACATCGTTAATAAACTTTGAAATAGTATTACGATTCATAAAACTTGTAATTAGATTAAATCGAATTAGTCATCATGAGCACTAGAGGGCGTGGTCGTGGACCGCGATGAGCGTGGCCGTGGTAGAGGACGAGGTGTTAGAGGTGCAAGCTGAAGCCCGAGTCATATCTTTGAAAATGGATGCACTGCCTCATTTGAGAGTGAGACGGGATCACATGATCATATGGAAAAAGATAATGTTTTGACACGAGCAATGTTGTGAGTCCTTGAAAGGGTCGCTGGAACTAGAGTTGGGCCAACAACTCGTGGGTCGATATCGGAACGACTCAAGTCTAAAAATGCAGAAGTTTTTAGAGGAGTTTCCGGTGTAGCTCCGAATGTGGCAGAATATTGGCTTGAAGCTGTCGAGCGGATTATGGATGATATGGAATGCACTGTCGAACAAAAATTGAAAGGAGCTGTGTCCTTGCTAAGAGACGAGGCGTATCAATGGTGGCTTACTGTTCGAGAGGGTACTGAAGCTACATTGATTACTAGGGAATTCTTCAAAGCCGCCTTCCAAGGAAGTATGTAGGAACAAGTTATGTGGATGCGAAGGAAGGAATTCTGAATCTAATTCAAGGGAATAAGGCAATTGGCGGCGTGTGATGAGGTGAGTTTTTACGCTTGAGTCGCTATGCTTGGACAATAATATCAAGCGATCATGAGCGTTGTATACGTTTGAGGATGGGGTGAATGATGAGTTGTGGGTTTTGATTGCCCCACAACAAGTTAGAACTTTTGCCATGCTTGTGGAGAAGGCCAAGATAACCGAATAGGCTAAGAACTTCGAGCGTCGAATCGGGAAAAATTTAGAAGCAAGAGAGATTTAAAGCATTCGGGTTCTTCAAAAGGTTTCGAAGAGGCCTCGGAATGATGAACCAACTCAAGGTAGAGCACCTGTAGTTAATAATCAGAGTCGAGATTGTGCTGAATGTGGGAAAAGGCATTCTGGAGAGTGCTGGAAGAAAACGGGTGCTTGTTGTAAATGTGGTTCAATGGATCACCAATATAGAAATTGCCCTCGACGTACGGATACAACTCAAAAAGTTCGTAATACCGATGCATAGCCGAGCCGGAGGTACTCGTGACCACAGGAGGTCGTGGACCGGTCGTGGTAGTAATGGGGTGGGCGTGGTCAAAGTTCACCGGTCGAGGCAATGGTCCTAGAGGTAACACAGATGCAAGACGGCCGAGATTGGTCTATGCGGTTAGGCGCCACGAGGATGGCAATACACGATGTAATAATGGTACGTTCTTCATCTTGATGTACATTCTTGCTTTAATAGATATTGGTTTTACCCACTCGTATGTTGCTAGCGCCATATCTGGAAACTTGAATCTAGAATCGAAATTACCGATAGTGAGATGGCGATAATTAGTCCTTTAGGACAATCGGTAATTGTAAATAAACTTATTTAGAGGCGTGCCTTAGAAATTCAAGAAGAAGTATTTTGGCGAATTTGATGGAATACCTTTCAGTGAATTTGATCTCATTCTGGGCATGGATTGGTTGGTTAAGCATCGGGCGCATTTGGATTGTACTGAAAAGCGGATTTCATTGAGAACTTCGGATGATAAGGAAGTAATAATGATAGGTGAACGAAGGAATTACTTGGAAAATGTGGTATCTGCGTTGAAGGCAAAGAAGTTGATGCGGAAGGAATATGGGGCATTCCTAGCTTTTATTTATGCTTTGGATGCCAAAGAGTTATCTGTGGATGATGTGAGAACGGTGAAGGAATTTCTAGATGTATTTTTCGAAGAACTTCGGTATACCTCAGATCGGGAAGTAGAATTTGGTATTGAGCTTTTGCGGAGCGACTCCGGTGTCCATTGCTCCTTATAGAATGGCACAGAAGGAGTTGGCGAGCTTAAAGCTCAAATTCAAGAATTGTTGGATCGGGGATTTATTCGACCGAGTGTGTCTCCGTGGGGAGTACCAGTTTTGTTCGTTAAGAAAAAGGATAGATCGATGCGTATGTGCATTGATTACAGGCAATTGAATAAATTGACGATCAAGAATAGGTATCCTTTCTCGAGAATTGATGACTGTTTGATCAATTGAAAGGAGCTTGATTTTCTCCAAAATTGATTTGAGATCGGGTTATCACCAACTTAAGGTGAAAGAAGCAGATATTTATAAGACGACATTCAGAACTCGTTATGGACATTATGAGTTTTTGGTGATGCCGTTTGGATTAACCAATGCACCAGCCACATTTATGGACATGATGAACCGAGTCTTTCAACCATATTTAGACCGGTTTGTGGTAGTGTTCATAGATGACATTTTGGTTTATTCAAGAAATGAAGAGGAGCATGACACGCATTTGCGTATAGTATGCAGTTACTTCGTGATAAGCAACTTTATGCCAAATTCAGTAAATGTGAATTTTGGTTAAAGGAAGTGACTTTCTTGGGTCATATGGTATCAGCTGAAGGAATAAGGGTGGATCCTCGGAAGATTGAGGCTGTTCTGGATTGGAAACTACCAAAGTCGGTAGCTGAAATTCGGAGTTTCTTAGGTTTGGCTGGTTATTATAGACGCTTTGTTGAGGGTTTTCGTTGATTCTTGCACCTAACTAAAGCATTGCGGAAAGGAGTTCCATATATTTGGGTGAAAAAGAACAAGAGAGTTTCGAGAAATTGAAGAAGATTCGAAGGAAGCATCGGTTTTGATTCGATCGAGAAGGTCTGGAAAAAAAATTCTTATTTCTTGTGATCGTCTCACACGGGTTTGGGTTGTGTCTTGATGCAAAATGAAAAGGTGGTGGCTTATGCTTCTCGACAGTTGAGAACCATGCCAAGTAAATTACCCTACTCATGATTTGGAGTTAGCTGCAGTGGTATTTGCTTTAAAGATTTGGATGCACTATCTCTACGGTGAGAAGTCTATCATCTACACGGATCACAAGAGTCTTAATTACCTCCTTACCCAAAATGAGTTGAATTTGAGACAAAGAAGATGGGTAGAATTATTAAAGGATTATGATTTCTCAATCGAATATCATCCTGAAAAGGCTAATGTGGTAGCTGACGTGCTAAGTCATAAGGCGGTATCTGAATTGAGAGTAATGTTTACTCATTTGAGTTTATATGAGGATGGTAGTCTGTTAGCAGAACTTCAGGTGAAGCCCCTGTAGTTAGAACAAATCAGGGAAAAGCAGACATCAGATAAAAAGTTGGGACCCTTATTCCAACAAGTTGAAAGAGGTGAAATAGAGGATTTTGGTATAAACACGAATGGAGTCTTTGTGTTTTTGTGGAAGGGTTTGTATGCCTAAAGACTGATTCGAGACAAATGATTACATGGGAGGCATAGTAGCCCTTATGCTATGCACCCGGAGGAAATAAGATGTATCGAGATCTCCGTAAATGATATTGGTGGCGGGGTTGAAGCGTGAGATTTACGAGTTTGTAGGAAAATGTTTGACTTGTCAGCAAGTGAAGGCGGAGCATCAATTACCGTCAGGTTTGTTACAACCAGTAAAGATTCCTCTTTGGAAATGGGAGCGAATAACAATGGATTTTGTTAGTGGGTTACCTTTAACACCTACTAAGAAAAATTTCGTATGGGTAGTAGTTGATCATTTGACGAAGACTACTCATTTTCTTCCGGTTCGTACAGATTATTCATTATAGAAATTGGCTAAGCTGTATGTATCTGAAATCGTGAGATTGCATGGGGTACCAGTGTCTATTATATCAGACAGGGATCTTAGATTTACATCACGATTTTGGAAAGCTCTGCATGAAGCCTTGGGAACGAAGTTAAACTTTAGTACGGCTTTTCATCCTCAATCAGATGGTAAGTCGGAAAGAGTAATTCAGATATTGGAAGACATGTTATGGGGATGTGTGATTGACTTCAGAGGTAGTTGGGAGGATTTTCTACCATTGGCAGAATTCGCGTATAACAATAGCTATTAGTCTAGCATTCAGATGGCACCCTATGAGGCATTGTATGGTCGTAGGTGCCGTACTCCTACTTGTTGGACTGAATTGGGTGAGCGGCAGATGTTGGGTCCTGAATTGATATCTGAAATCGAAGAAAAAGTAAAAGTTATTCGAGCACGGTTAAAGGAAGCTTCGGATAGACAGAAATCGTATGCTGACCTGAAGCGGAAGGATATCGAGTTTGCTGTGGGAGAGCAGGTCTTCTTGAAGGTCTCACCTTGGAAGAAAATTTTTAGATTCGGAAAGAAGGGCAAGTTGAGCCCTAGGTTCATCGGGCCATATCGTGTGATGAAGCGTGTTGGTCCAGTGGCTTATCAGATTGAACTACCTCCGGAGTTGAGTCAAATTCATAATGTTTTCCATGTTTTCATCTTTGAGGCGCTATAGATCGGATCCATCTCACATACTAGGTAGAGGAAGTGGAATTGAAATCGGACTTGTCTTTTGAGGAAGAACCGGTGGAAATTTTAGGCAGGAATGTTAAAGTGCTAAGAAAGAAGACCGTCTGTTGGTCAAAGTTTTATGGCGTAATCATGGAGCGAAGGAAGCTACGTGGGAGCTGAGGATGCAATTCGGCAACAATATCCTCACCTCTTTTAATCAGGTAAATTTCGAGGATGAAATTTTCTTTAAGGGGGTAGAATTGTAACATCCTAAATATTCGAGTATCATTATGTTGCTAAGTGTTAGCTCGGGTTTACTTGGAATTAGAATAAATATTAGTAAAGTGTACTTTACTGTAAAGAAATTAGATGACTTTGAAACACAAGTTAATTAAGTACTAAAAGATGGCATAAGATGAGTAATTGGCAAAGTGGTGAAGGCGCCATAAGTTGGACATGAGGGAAGGAGTTCGAATCACCTAGCATGCAATTAAAGAATTTTATTTTTTGCTTTAGCATAGCATGTGTCGGCTATGGATAAGATTAGGATGAGTTGGATTGTTTTTTTTTTTTTTTGGTAAGAAGATTAAGGATTATGGAAAGCTAAAGATAGGGGATAGAATGGCTTGAATTGGGGGATTTTGTCTCTCCAACTTAAGGAAAAAGGAGGAGGATAAGGCTTAAGAATAGGGAGATGTTTTGGAAACTTCCTAATGGCCTTTTGACCTTGTATTTGGACGACATAGAGGCTAGGGGGATGGCCGGTTTTGTTGATTGCTTTGGTAGGCTTTGGTGTTGGTGAAACACATTCATTTGGTCATTTTTTAGCAAAACATATTTCCTCTCCATCCATTTTCTCTCTAGCCGAAAATTTCCAACAACCTTGAGTAAGCAACTCATTCTTTTGTCATTTTCTTTTGACCATTTCGGTTTAGTAACTCTTTTTCTCTCTAAATCTTTTCTTCTCATTGTGACCGAAAGCACTTATGCAAGCAAGGATTTTTCTTTCTTTTGTTTTTCTCATTTTTCCTCCCCAATGCCGAATGCACTTTTCTTTTAAACTAAATTCTCTTTTCTTTCTCTCTTTCTCTCTTGAAGCCGAATCATATCATTTCCATTTTCTCATTCTTTTATTTTCTTCTTCGTTAAAATCTCTTCAATACTTTCACTCATGGTAGAATGATAATATGCTCTTGTGCCAAAATTTCTTTCATTTTCTTTGTTTGATCAACCGATTTCCTTTAGTCATACATAATTTTCTCCTCAATTCTTTTCAACCGTGGACATTAGTGAGAGTTTTGGAAGACGAAACTCAACGTGTTCTTGAGTATTGTGGATTGTTGGAATCGATCATAAGAGTTAAGGTAAGGAGATTATTTAAGGATTCTCACTTTATTCATTATATTAGTATGGTTAGTTACTTAATCGATTTCGTTATAGGGACGTCATCGCTCGATCGTTTCTTGAGGAACGAAGATAATCGTGGTAAGCCAATCTCAAATCTTTTAAAAAATCGTTAGCCATATTTCGATATTTATAAGTCGGACTAATGATCCTATGTCATTAGAGATTCAAGATAGAAGTAAAAAGGCGTCCATAGTCTTGAAAGAGGCGGTCCGCTAATCCCCTAAATATAAATGAAGGGCTGTTTTGGGAATCCGGGATTTTCCACCGGGTTGCAAACCCTCATCTGAGGAGAACCAATTGTTTGAAGTCATTCGTACTCCCGAACCTTTGTTCGTTCGTGGATTCTCATCGGGCAACGAACCAACAATCGAGGAGAAACCAAAAATAGAAGTGGTTCAAAATCCAAAGGGTAAAGATTTAGATCGTTTACCAATAGTGTATTTTTAATAAATGATAGTGTTCTAATGGTTCGTGTTACGTTTAGGTATTGACGAGCGGGAAAGTCTAGTACTCACAATATCAAGGTATGTAATTTCACACTTATCTCGGGTTAGATGTTATACCGTAATTATTGGGAAAAATTGTAAAGATGACAAAATCGGTAAAATACGTAATAATTGGTATTTTTGTGAAAATTTATGAAAACGGTTAAAGTTGTGAAATTTATGAAATAGCCCTCAATGAGTTAGTTGGTAAATTGAAAATATGCTAGATCGATAAATGGGCCGAAAACTCTGCTAGATCATTAAATGGGCCGAAATCTCTGCTAGATCGTTAAATGGGCTGAAAAGTATACTAGATCGTTAAATGTGCCGAGAACTATGCTAGATCGTTAAATGGGCCGAAATGTCTGCTAGATCGTTAAATAGGTCGAAAAGTATGCTAGATCGTTAAATGGGCTGAAAACTCTGCTAGATCGTTAAATGGGCCGAAAAACATGCTAGATCGTTAAATGGGCCGAAATCCCTGCTAGATCGTTAAATGGGCCAAAGTTGCTAGATTGATAAATGGGCTAAATTTTATTTTGTATTATGGGCCTTAATAAAAACTTGAAATATTGACTCACATGTAAATTGGGTCTTTTGCTAAATTATTATATGTATATAGACTATTATGCATGCATGTTGCATGGGTTGGGATTAATGATGAAGAGAAGAAAGGCCTGTTGCCAAAATCTCGTTCAGTGGCTCTGCCACAAAATAATTAAATGGCTTATTGCCTCTAGTTCAGTGGCTCTGCCACAAATATTTTAATGGCTCAATGCCTCTAGTTCGGTGACTTTGTCACAATCTAGTTCGGTGGCTCTGCCACAAATATAAAAATGGCTTATTGCCTATGTTTGGTGTGTTGGCGGGGTGGGTTGACTTATCCCCACAGGTGTGATGGTTGGTACGGGTGGTGTGTAGCGGATGGAAATTAGGTTTGGTTGGGAAATTTCATTTTGCATACATTACATTTATTAAATTGCTAAATCTGTTTATGGGCTCAAGCCCAAAATAATGACTTGATAATCTGGCCCAGTGGATATAGTAAGTGAGTTATACACTGAGTTCTGAGTAACTCACTCCCTTAAATTTTCCATCACAGGTAATGGATATTGACGTGGACTTGGGCCGAGGATGACTTCATGGAGGCCATACTGCAAACATGGGTTAAATAAACTTTGAACTTTTAATAAGTACTTTCTTTAATTTGCTATTTTGGGTATGATGTAATAAGGCCTCTATTAATGTTTTATGGATTTTATGTGTGGATGGATTTAAATTATGTTTTGGATAATTAATATGGGCTTATGTTTATCCTATAATGCTTTCTTAAAATACTTTGGGTTTCAAACATATGAGATTCTTTATCTATTCTTAATTTCAAATACTTTGAACTCTTAAAAAAATTACTTTAAGGTTTTGACAATTAAATATTAAATGATGAGATTTTCAACTAATGTTTCTCAAATTCATCGAACTTAAATTATTTCTCTTGGTTTTATTAAACTTTATTTTTTTAAAAGGATTTTTGTAATTACCGATTCACCTAAATCATTAGATAGACTAAAAGAATGTTAGGTTTGTGTGACAAACCAAATCTAAATCTTGACGCATAGACACAGTTTGGGGTGTTATACTACATATATTAATATGTTAGTTTCATATAGTTTCATATGTCATTTAATTCTTGAAGAATTTGGTTATGTTCCATTGAGTTTGATGGCTTACACAACACTTTTAACCATGAGATGTTTGAACATTTCTTTTGCATGCATGCACATAGCTCACACTTGTTATGAGCTTTCATTAGATGAGAATGAAACTTATTTTGAATGGTATTATCAATGCCTTATCATGCTAGCCTTGTTTTATGGATGATTTGATGGATAATGGTTTAAACAGAACAAATTTTATGAAGAAATTTTGCATGTACATGGTT